>CM070770.1:1577525-2165025 GCA_036346955.1 Dipus sagitta
GTGGCTAAGGCTAGAGGATCATTTGAATCTAGGAGTTTGAGGCCAGCCTGGGCAATATGATATCCTGGCTCAAAATAAAACAATAAAATATGATTCTGGGCCCACTGAAGTCAACTAAATGAAAAGTTGGATGTAGGCTCTCCATCCTTGGTGTGTTCCAGAGCTTAGAGAACTGCCAGGGTGGGATGAGGGATGGGTTCAGGGAATTTGAATTGGAGAAAAGACATCTTACATGTGTGGCCTCAGCAAGCTGTCCCTACTCACTCCCTGGGCACTACTCAGGATCAGAAAGAAGGCAGACATGGCCAGAAGACCATGCTTGAGCCTCTGGGTTCCAGTTGTAGTTCTATCTTGGAACTCAGATAACCTGCTTAGCCCTGAGCCTCAGTTCCCTACTGCAGGGCTAGAGAGGTACACAGTCCTTTGTCTAGGTCTTGACTCTTCTCAACTGCCTTCTCCCCAAGCCTGTCCACTCCCCACCATCCTATGCTGATTTTTGAGGAGACTGAGCAGGTGTGACCACAAAGGGAAGGTTCTAGGGTCTAGCAATGGCCCAGGTGGGACTTTGTCAAGTGATATTACAGGCTTTCCTGGATTTTGGGTTTAGGGAGGGATTAATGTTGATTGGAAGGGACCCACAATTTAGGGAATGTTCACAGTACTGCACATGCCCCAAGCTCTAACCACACATCGTCCACTTCAGGAAAATATTACATCCAGTTTGGATGAAATTGGAACACAGAGGTGACTCAGCTTTAGCTGGAGTGTTAAAACTCACAGTGGCACTTCCTTTCTGGGCTGGGAAGCTCTGTGGCTCCTGCACAGGACCTGTGTGTGAAAAGGTCCTGAGGGCAAGGAGGAACCCCTGGAGTGCTTGGACTAGGGACACTCCTCTCTCTGTTTTAGCTGTCAGACACTCTTCTGAAAGGGTTGTGGTCTTTGGTCTCCAACAGCTGAACATTTTATTAGCCTCACTGAGCATCTGCACATGGGGCCTGCATTTCTATCAAACTTTATTCCAAGGGAAGTATGTGATATTGGTCCCAGTTCCCGGTACCTCACACATCCCACATTCAAGGTTCATTGGGTGAGGGTGTGATGCTGGAGATGAGAGTAGACTGGGAATGGGCATATCACCTCAGAGCTGATGAGCAACACAGATGATACTGATTTCTGAGTTTCTATTCCACGAACAAACCACAAGACTGGCTTCCTAGCTCTGCCTCTACTTGTCCCACTGTGTGCCCAGCACATGTCAGGCTGGTACACCTTCTTCTTGAGGCATCCCAGGTGAAGTCAGAGCTCTGCAGAGGTGATAGCTGGATTATCAGGCCCTTGGCCCAATTATGGAACTTGTACAGTCTAGCTTCTGATGGCTGATGTCTTCCTTTTTCATACTTTCTACACATCTCTTCTTTCTTTGCCCACTTCTGTAAGACCCTCCTTGTTGCACAGATAACCCCACCCACTGCTGTTCCTGGCTCGAGCTGTGCTCCCTTCCTGAGGCCTGCCTCACGACCCCACCCTTTCATCACGCACGGCCAAGCACTTTTTCCTCTGGTCTGGTTCCACATTGGTCACCAGCCTCTTGTCACATTCAGATACCATCAGGATTTGCGTTGTCCTTCTGAGTCCCTCTCCCCTCCTCACAAGGGCTTGCTTTTTATCTCAGGACATGTGGTTTGCACTTAGCTTGACCAGCTGTGCATACAGGCATGAAGAACCAAGGTTTGAAAGCCTTGGTTTTCATTTATCCAATAAGATTTTGACAAGCTGTCAAATCACTTGTACATTTTGAAGCTGACATCTATTTTTTTAATAAAAAAGTAAATAGTAGCAAATGATGTAATTTCTGCTGTGGCATAAATATTGATATTCTGAAATGAAACTATTAGTCACTCTTGTAAATGTATCCAAGAAGCTAAATTCTAAAGTGGCATTGATGCCCACCAGTCAGTCAAAAATTCCATAAACACATTCTTCTGTAGTCAAAAATTCAGCACCTCTTCCTTAGGCTCATTATAGGTATCCAGTTTTCTCCAGATTTGGTCCTACTGTGGTGTTTGACCCATCACAGTTCTTTTAAAACCCCATTTGTAAGGTGTTTTTTTTTCCGAGGTAGAGTCTCACTCTAGTCCAGGCTGACCTGGAATTCACTATGGAGTCTCAGGGTGGCTTCAAACTCATGGCGATCCTCCTACTTCTGCCTCCTGAGTGCTGGGATTAAAGGTGTGGGCCACCACACCTGGCTCCATGTGTAAGTTTTACTAAATATTAGAGAAAAAGTTTGTTTCCACTGACCATAGTCTCATTTTAGGAGAGTGGACTGCTGACTGGATTTCGGGCACAGCCTGCACCCTGCTCCTTTGTGGGTTGTGGCTTGTCTTGGTCACTTTGTCTCTGGTACACTTGGGCCCCTGGCCTATGGGGCCTTCTCTGTAGGACACCCTGGATGCAGCTGGAGAGCAGGTGGAGTCTCTGCTTTCTCCTAGGGCTAAAGCTGGTTCTGTAGTCACTGTCTTGGGAACCCTCACTGTTGCCTTGCTGCCTGCCAGTCCTCCGCTGTCTGACCACCAGCTCCTGGCACCCAGCCTGCTGCTGTCCTTCTCTCAGGAAGGCCCCACTGATCCACCAGAAGGCAGAATGTAATCTACCTCCTCCTCTTTCTCTTCCTCCTGCTTTTTTTCCTCAAGCAAGCAAATGTGCAATTGAGTCCCAGACTGAGACCTGGGCATGAACATGGTTTGCATTCCCAGCACATGACCAGTCAAGGCTATATGCTGGCCTCACCTTGGCCCATGTCTCTTTTGCCTTCCCTGGGGAGGTGATACATCTTTGCGAGACTTGAGGATGGAAATTATGTCATGGAAGGTCAGCTTAGCTGCTCCATTGAAACATTCCAGAATGGGAATACTACCAAAAGCCCACTGTGGCTTTTTACACCTGGGAGACATAATCCCAGGCTCCCCATGTGGTCATGTTGTGAGACATTGCTAAAGGGGAAGCATGGTTGTTCGCCAGGAGACTATACCCCTACATGCTCATGTAATCACTCATGATCTGTATTCTGCTTTTTGTTTTTCTCCCGTGTGCATAGTGTAGTTTAATTTTGCCTATATTATTATTTTTTAATTTATTTGAGAGAGAAAGTGGGAGACAGAAAGAGACTGAGAGAGAGAATGAGCACACCAGGTCCTCTAGCCACTGCAAACGAACTCCAGATATATCATGTGCATCTGGTTTACTTAGGTAATGGGGAATTGAACCTGGGTCCTTAGGCTTTGTAGGCAAGTGTGTTAACCCCTAAGCCATCTCTCCAGCTCTGCTTTTTTTTTTTTTAATAAATGTAATGGGATTGTACAGTGTAGTGTGTGTGTCCTTTCTCACATTATGGTTTTAGATTCAGCCATGTCAGGGAAGTGGTAATTCATTTGCTGTTAGCTGAATTGAATTCAATGACATGAACATGTCTCAGTTTACACTCTCTTTCTACTGTTGCATGTACTCGGTGGTTTGAGGGCACAGGAACAAGGATTCATGGACCATCTTTTGCTCCTGTGTCTCATTGCACAAGTGTGCCTGATTTGATCAGGTCTATGCTTATGAATTGATGGGTTATCTTGATGCATGTATTACATTTCATAGTTTCTTCCACAGGGATGTCCAGGCACCATTAATGGAAACTATCTTTAACCCTCATGTCTCCCAGTTTTCTAATCAAGTGTATTGTATGTCTACCACTATACTCTTTTCCATCAGTCTTTTGGTCTGTCTTGCAACAATGCCACTCTGTCTTGAAAATGCCAGAAGCCTTTGTGTACAAAGCTCAAACTCTTCCTCTCTCTCTCTCTCTTTTTTTTTTTTTTTTTGGTTTTTCGAGGTAGGGTTTCACTCTAGCCCAGGCTGACCTGGAATTCACTATGGAGTCTCAGGGTGTCCTTGAACTCACAGTGATCCTCCTACCTCTGCCTCCTGAGTGCTGGGATTAAAGGCGTGCGCCACCATGCCCGGCTCTCTTCCTCTCTTTTCTTTGAGAATGTTTTGGCCACTTTTGGTCCTTTAGAATCAGGTCCGTACCTTACTCATCTGGGATCTGGTTGGATTGCACCAAATCTGACCACCCACATATCTTTATAATTAGTTTCATTTTTAAATGCTTTTATTTAATTATTTGAAATAAAGAGGCAGATAAAGAGAGGGAGGGAGGAAGAGAGAGAGAGAGAGGAGGGGAGAGAATGGGCATACTAGGGCCTCTAGCCACTGCAAATAAACTCTAGATGCCTGCATCATCTTGTGCATCTGGCTTTCATGGGTACTAGGGAATCGAACCTGGGTCCTTAGGCTTCACAGGCAAGTGCCTTAACTGCTCAGTCATTTCTCCAGCCCCTCAGATTCTTTCTACATCCTCTTGATTATGTTTTGTAGATTTCTTAAAAATGATTTGTATATCTTTTATTATATTTATAGCAGATATTTGATATTCTGTGGTTTTTATAAATGATAGTTTTGTACCGTTTTAAGTGCTTGCCTAGATATGGGAGGCCTTGGATATGATCCATAGTCCTGCAATAAAAAAGAAAATATATTTCCTGTTTAGTGTTGGCCTATAGAAGCACAGTAGGTTTTTAAATATTGACCTTGTGTCCAGCAACTTTGTTAACTAAGCTTACTCACTAATTCTAATTTGTAGATTGCCTTGGATTCCCAATGCAAGCAACCACATGTGGTTTCTTCACTGCTGGTTCTTACCATGCGTCTTACTTTCTACTCTTCCTGCCAAGACCTTCTGTACAATAATTGAGCAGGGTGGTAATAACAGTCTGTTGACTTTCCAGAGTGAAAGAAGATGAGCTTTCTACTTCACCACTAAGTGTAATTTTGCTGTGGGTTTCTGTACTTCCCTTCAGCCAGCTAAGTCCTCGTCTATCTATTTGCTTAGTGCTCTTTTTTTTATTTATTTTATTTATTTATTACAGACAGAGAGAAGGAGAGAGAGGGAGAGAGAGAGAATATGTGCACCAGGACCTCTAGCCACTGCAAACTCTAGATGCATGTGCCACCATGTGCATCTGGCTTACATGGGACTCAGAGAATCAAACCTGGGTCCTTAGGCTTCGCAGACATGAGCCTTAACTGCTGAGCTGTCTCTCCAGCCCTTGCACCTATTTTAACATGATTGTGCTTTCTCCTTTGTTCTCTTAATATGTTGGGTTACATTGACAAATGCTTAATGTTAAACTAATTTTGTATCTATGGAATAAATGCACACAATTGGGCTATGTTATTTTATCCCAATATTGCTGGACTTGGTCGAATGATATTTTGTGTGAATATATATATATATAAAATTTTTTTTGAAGTAGGGTCTCACTGTAGTCTAGGCTGACCTGGAAGTCATTATGTAGTCTCAGGCTGGCCTCAAACTCACAGAAATCTTCCTACCTCAGCTCTGAGTGCTGGGATTGAAGATATGTGTGAGGATTTTTGCATTTACTTTTAGTAGCCCATATTATTCCTTTTTTTTCTTGTTAGCTTTAAGTTGAAGGTTATGTTTGCTTATGAGAAATTAGATATATTTTTTTTTTCTATTCTCCGGAAAAATTCTTAAATTTATTTTTCTTTTTTCAAGGTAGGGTCTGTCTCTAGCCCAGGCTGACCTGGAGTTCACTATGTAGTCTCAGGGTGACCTTGAACTCATAGTGATCCTATCTCTACCTCCCAAGTTCTGGGATTAAAGGGGGGAGCCACCACACCTGGCCTTAATTTTTTCTATTATTTAAAATTTTTCTTTTAGAGAGCCAGAGAGAGAGAGATGGGGGGGGGGGAGAGAGAGACAGAGAGAGAGACAGAGAGAGAGAGAAAGAGAATTGGCATGCCAGGGCTTCAGCCACTATAATTGAACTCCAGACACTTTTGCCACTTCACTTAGTGGACCTTGTGCTCACCTTACCTTTGTGCATCTGGCTTATGTGGGATCTGGAGAGTCGAACATGAGTCCTTAGCCTTCATAGGCAAGTGCCTGAACCACTAAGCCATCTCTCCAGCTACTTAAAAAAGTTTGTTCATTTATTTGTACGTGTGTGTGCATACACATACATGTGCACACATGCGCACGCATTCTAGACTCTTGTTGCTGCAAATGAATGTCCATCTGGCTTCTCGTGGGTGATTAAGGAATTGAATCAGGGCTGACAAGCTTTGCAAGCAACTGTAACTGCTAAGCCATCTCCCCAGGCCCTGTAAGTGTTATAAACTCATATTATTTCCATCTTAAATGTTTGGTAGAATCTCTAATGAAGCCATTTGGACTAAGACCCTCTTTTTCTCCTTAGTGGGAAAGTTACCAATTACGGATTTAATTACTTACAGTCATGTAAGCATTAAAATGTATCTACATTTAAAGTCAGATGGGGATAAGCAGAAAACATCCATATTTTGACAAGAATGACAATGTAATACATCAAATCTTATCATGATTAAACTGTGCTCTGAGAAAATGTATAGGGAGAAAGGAAGTAAGGAAAGGAGGGAGGGAAAGGAGGAGGAAAGATGAAAATGAAAGAGAGAGAGAGAGAGAGAGAGAGAGAGAGAATATATGGGCATGCCAGGCCTCCAGCCACTGAAAACAAACTCGAGATGCATGTGCCACTTTGTGCATCTGGCTTATGTGGGTACTGGGGAATTGAACCTGGATCCTTGGGCTTCCTAGGTAAGCATCTTAACAGTAAGCCATCTCTCCAGTCACAGCTGTTTAATTTTGCTGGTGTGTCGTTGCATGTGGGACACTCTCTTTCTCTCCCGTCTGTAGGATCTTCTAAGTCTGTCTATTTTGGTATATTTGTTACATACATACACACTTTTCAGTGGTTGCATTTTCTTCCTGAAGTTATCTTATTCTAATGAACTGTATTTTTTGTGATTTATGGTTTCTTTCCTTTGATGAGATTTGCCAGCACTAGGTTGATTTCATGGTTTTATTTTAAAAATATATCCTATAGAGCTGGGGAAAAGACTCAGTGGGTAAAGTGGTGCTGTGTGAGCACGAGGACCTGAGTTTAGATCTCCAGACCCCATATGAAATGATGGGCTTCATGGTGCACACCTATAGTCCCAGTGCCAGGGAACCCCTGGGACTCACTGATCTAGCCAAATGGGGGAGCTCTAGGTTCAGTAAGAGCTCCGGCCTCAAACAATAAAATGAAGAGTGATTGAGGAAGACAACTGACCTATGTACACACATGTGCCTGAACCCATACACACACCTGTGACCACACACATGAACATACCTATACACCTATGCATGCCACACACATGTAAAATGATATACATTTATTTATATATTTAATTTTTGCTCTTTATTATTCCTTATTTTTTGGCTAATTTGCTAGTTTTTTAAAATTCTTTAAAAAATATTTTATTTCAGCTAGGCATGGTGGTGCATGCCTTTAATACCAGCACTCACGAGGCAGAGGTAGGAGGATCATGGTGAGTTCGAGGTCACCCTGAGACTATATAGTGAATTCCAGATCAGCCTGGGCTAGAGTGAAAAGTTACCTTGAAAAACCAAAAGAGAAAAAAAAAAAAAAAAAAAAAAAAAAGGACTGAAGTAATGGCTTAGTGGCTAAGGCACTTGCCTGCGAAGCCTAAGGATCCATGTTTGCCACTACAGGTCCCATGTAAGCCAGATGCACATAGTGATGCAAGCACACAAGCACATGCACCCAAGGTGGAATGTGTATCTAGAATTCAACTACAGTGGCTGGAGGCCCTGGCATGCCAGTTCTCTCCCTCTCTCTCTCTCTCTTGCATAAGAAAAGGCCAGTCTGTTGCGCTTGTCTCAAAAAAAAAAAAAAAAATTGAAAGGAGAGAGAGAGAGAGAGAGAGAGAGAGAGAGAGAGAGAGAGAGAGAGAATGATAATAGTATGTGGGCATGCCAGGGCCTCTTGCCATTGCAAATGAACTCAAGATACATGTACCATTTTGTGCACCTGCCTTTACATGGGTACAGGGGAATAAAACTTGCGCTGGCTGGCTGATTTCACATGTAAGCACCTTTAACCACTGAGTCATCTCCCCAGCCCCAGCCTCAGTTTTCTAACTTCTTATGTTCAGCTTTCCTCCTCCTTTCCTTCCCTCCTTTCCTTACTGTCATTTTTGTCAAAATATGGATGTTTTCTGCTTATCTCCATCTTAATGACTTGTAGCTTAAATCTATTGTGTTAAGAGAAGAGATTGGGCATGGTGTAAACACACACATGTAATCCCAACACTTGGGAGACGAAGGTAGGAAGATCAGGAGTTTAAGGCTAATTTCAGCTACATATGAGTTCAAGGCCAGCCTGGACTACATGAGGTCCTGTCTTAAAAAAAAAAAGCCAAGTTGGGCATAGGAAGAGAGAATATATTTGAAACTTTATCTAGAATATGAACATTGTATATAACCTGTGTGTTCTTTGTATGTCAGTAGTTCAAATTTACTGCTCACATTATTTAGAATTTCTCTATTATTCTAATTTTAGTTCTCCTCTTCTCTCTGATACCTCTCACTAAGGTCTATGTAGTCCAGACTGGACTACAACTAGCAATCCTCCTGCATCAGCCTTCCAAGTCCTGGGATGATGAGTATGTACCACCATGCCTAGCTAATCTTTAGTACTGAGAAGGGTATGTGGCAGTCATTCACTATGACTAGAATTGAGGGTTCCTCTGTTGAAGTCTGTTTATTTTGGTGTATTTGTTACACACATACACCTTTTTCAATGATTGCATTTTCTTACTGATATTATCTTATCCTTACAAAATGTACTTTATGAATTTGGGCAAACATTTTACATGCTTGCTATTGATACTAACAAAACACCCACTTTATATAGGTAAGCTTCTTTTTCACTTTTATTTAATTTAAATATATATATATATATATGTATAATTTGAAAGAGAAAGATGTAGGTAGAGAATGGGTGTGCCAGGGCCTCTAGTCGCTGCAAACAAACTCCAGATGCATATGCCACCTTGCACATCTGGCTTATGTGGGTACTGAGGAATTGTACCTGAGTCTTTAGGCTTCACAGGCAAGTGCCTTAACAACTAAGTCATCTCTCCAGCCTGAATACTATATATATATTTGTTTTTTTTTCTCCATTTTTATTAATATTTTCCATGATAACAAAAAAAAATCCCATGGTATTACCCTCCCCCCTTTCCCCTTTGAAATTCCATTCTCCATCATATCCCCTCCCCATCTCAATCTTTCTACTTACATATATACAATACCAACCTAATAAAAGCCCTCCTCCCTTTCTTTCTCTTCCTTTTCTATCTCCTTTTTTAACTTACTGGCCTCTGCTACTGAGTTTTTTCCTTCTCACACAGAAGCCCAATCATCTCTAGCTAAGATCCACATATGAGGGAGAACATGTGGCGCTTGGCTTTCTGGGCCTGGGTTACCTCACTTAGTATAATTCTTTCCAGATCCATCCACTTTTCTGCAAATTTCATAACTTCATTTCTCTTTACTGCTGAGTAAAACTCCATTGTATAAATGTGCCATATCTTCATTATCCACTCATCAGTTGAGGGACATCTAGGCTGGTTCCATTTCCCAGCTATTATAAATTGAGCAGCAATAAACATGGTTGAGCAAGTATCTCTAAGGTAATGAGATGAGTCCTTAGGATATATGCCTAGGAGAGCTATAGCTGGGTCATATGGTAGATCAATCTTTAGCTGTTTTAGGAACCTCCACACTGATTTCCACAATGGCTGGACCAGATTGCATTCCCACCAACAATGTAGAAGGGTTCCTCTTTTTCCACATCCCCGCCAACATTTATGATAATTTGTTTTCATGATGGTAGCCAATCTGACAGGAGTGAGATGGAATCTCAATGTAGTCTTAATCTGCATTTCCCTGATGACTAGGGATGTAGAACATTTTTTTAGATGCGTATATGCCATTCGTATTTCTTCCTTTGAGAATTCTCTATTTAGCTCCATTTCCCATTTTTTGATTGGTTTGTTTGATTCCTTATTATTTAACTTCTTGAGTTCTTTGTATTGTGGGGAGCCCCCGGAGGGTCCCCAAGTGGGATTGTCTACTAGACCCGAAGACACTCACACGGAGAGCTCTCAATGCAAGACGCAAGAGGTTTATTGTACCGGTGCACCGGGGCTCGACACGAAGTCCTCACGCAGGAGAGGTGAAGAGCCCCGAGCAGCCGGGAGGTAGGGGTTTTTAAAAAGGAAAGATCATAAAACATGCGGAAATATCTCAAACATGTTTCAGCTCAGGGATTCTTCAGATGTCATCAGGGTGTCGCCTCGGCTCAGGGATCGTGACCCCAGGCAGGGAGCTAGGGCCCCTGCGGTTAGGCATTGTTCAATTGTCTCTGAGCGGAGGCTTTCCAGAAATTGGGTAAGGGGGTTACGGTTGAGCAAACAGGGGTTGGGCAAACAAGCACAGGTGGGCAAACAAGCACAGATTTTTAAGGCAAAGGTCAGCATTTCAGTTAACTAGTTCCTTATCTGGGTCCGGGCGGCTAGTTGCAGAAAGTCACGTACTGCAGAAAGTCACGTATAACATGCTTTTCCTTCATAAAATGGCTGTCCTTATGTCTAGGTAAAGCAAGCAATTGTACAGAAGCCAAAGAAGCAGGTTAGTTGTATTTATTGGTAATCTTTCATTATATCTTAGATATTAATCCTTTATCAGATATATAGCTGGTGAAGATTTTTTCCCATTCTGTAGGTTGCCTCTTTGCTTTCTTCACTGTGTCCTTTGCAGTGCAAAACCTTTGTATTTTCATGAGGTCCCAGTGGTTAATCTGTGGTTTTATTGCCTGAGCAATTGGGGTTGTATTCAGAAAGTCTTTGCCAAGACCAATATGTTGAAGGGTTTCCCCTACTTTTTCCTCTAGCAGTTTCAGAGTTTCAGGTCTGATGTTAAGGTCCTTAATCCATTTGGACTTAATTCTTGTGCACGGAGAAAGAGAAGAATCTATTTTCATCCTTCTACAGATATATATCCAGTTTTCCCAACACCATTTGCTGAAGAGGCTGTCTTTTCTCCAATGAGTATTTTTGGCATTTTTATCAAATATCAGGTGGCTATAACTACATGGGGTTACATTTGGGTCCTCTATTCTGTTCCATTGATCTACAAGTCTGCTTTTGTGCCAGTACCATGCTGTTTTTGTTACTATGGCTCTGTAGTATAGGTTAAAATCAGGTATGGTGATACCACCAGCCTTATTTTTGTTGCTCAGTATTATTTTAGATATTCGAGGTTTTTTGTGATTCCAAATGAATTTTTGGATTGTTTTTTCTATTTCCGTGAAGAATGCCTTTGGAATTTTGATGGGGATTGCGCTAAATGTGTAGATTGCTTTTGGTAAGATTGCTATTTTCACAATATTGATTCTTCCAATCTAGGAACAAGGGATGTTTTTCCACTTCCTAGTGTCTTCTGCAATTTCTCGCTTGAGTGTTTTAAAGTTCTCATTGTATAGATTCTTTACTTCCTTAGTAAGGTTTATTCCAAGGTACTTTATTTTTTTTTGATGCAATTGTGAATGGGAGTGATTCTCTGATCTCATCCTCTGTGTGTTTGTTGTTAGCATATATGAAGGCTACTGATTTCTGTGTATTTATTTTGTATCCTGCTACATGACTGTAGGTTTTTATCAGCTCTAACAGTTTGCTAGTAGAGTCTTTAGGGTCCTTTATATATAGAATCATGTCATCTGCAAATAATGATAACTTGACCTCTTCCTTTCCGATTTGTATCCCTTTTATGCATGTCTCTTGCCTTATTGCTATGGCTAAGACTTCCAGAACTATATTAAATAAAAGTGGGGACAGTGGACACCCTTGTCTTGTTCCTGATTTTAGTGGAAAAGCATCCAGTTTTTCCCCATTTAGTAATATGTTGGCTGTAGGCTTATCATAAATAGCCTTTATTATATTGAGATATATTCCTTCTATTCCCAGTCTCTGTAGGACTTTTATCATGAAGGGATGTTGGATTTTGTCGAATGCTTTCTCTGCATCTAATGAGATGATCATGTGATTTTTGTCCTTCAACCCATTTATATAATGTATAACATTTATAGATTTGCGTATGTTGAACCATCCCTGCATCTCTGGGGTAAAGCCTACTTGGTCAGGGTGAATGATCTTTCTAATGTATTCTTGTATTCTGTTTGCCAATATTTTGTTGAGAATTTTTGCATCTATGTTCATGAGGGAGATTGGTCTGTAATTTTCCTTTTTTGTTCTATCTTTGCCTGGTTTTGGTATCAGAGTGATGCTGGCTTCATAGAAGGAGTTTGGTAGAATTCCTTCTTTTTCTATTTCATGGAAAAGCTTAAGAAGCAATGGTGTTAGCTCTTCCCTGAAGGTCTGGTAAAATTCAGCAGTGAATCCATCTGGGCCTGGGCTTTTTTTAGTTGGGAGATTTTTGATAACTGTTAGGATCTCCATGCTTGTTATAGGTCTATTTAAGTGATTAATCTCATCTTGATTTAATTTAGGTAGGTCATATAAATCAAGGAAATCATCCATTTCTTTCAGATTTTCATACTTTGTGGAGTATATGTTTTTATAATATGTCCCTATGATTTTTTGAATTTCTCTGGCATCTGTCGTGATGTTACCTTTTTCATCTCTAATTTTATTAATTTGTGTCTCTTCTCTCTTTCTTTTGGTCAGATTTGCTAAGGGTTTATCAATCTTGTTTATCCTTTCAAAGAACCAGCTCTTTGTTTCATTAATTCTTTGTATTGTTTTTTTGGTTTCTATTTCATTAATTTCTGTCCTAATCTTTATTATTTCTTCCCGTCTACTGATTTTTGGTTTGCCTTGTTCTTCTTTTTCCAAGGCTTTAAGGTGAAGCATTAGGTCATTTATTTGCGACCTTTCTAATTTCTTAATATAGGCACTTAAAGCTATAAATTTACCTCTTAGAACTGCCTTCATTGTGTCCCAGAGATTTTGGTATGTTGTGTTCTCATTATTGTTTGACTCTATAAATTTTTTGATTTCCTTCTTGATTTCTTCATTGACCCATTCATCATTTAGTAATGTATTGTTTAGTTTCCATGATTTTGTGTATGCTCTATATCCTTTCTTGCTATTGATTTGTAGTTTGATTCCATTGTGGTCAGATAGAATGCAAGGAATTATTTCAATTTTCCTGAATTTGTTAAGATTTGCTTTGTGTCCTAATATATGGTCTATTTTAGAGAATGATCCATGTGCTGCTGAAAAGAATGTATATTCTGCAGCATTTGGATGAAATGTCCTGTATATGTCTGTTAGGTCCATTCCTTCTATGACCTCGTTTAGTCCAGATGCCTCTCTGTTTATTTTTTCCCGGGATGACCTGTCAATTGATGAGAGTGGGGTGTTAAAGTCACCAACTACCACTGTGTTTGGTGTTATCTGTGATCTTAGTTCTAACAGTGTTTGTTTGATGAATTTGGGAGCCCCCATGTTAGGTGCATATATGTTTAGGATTGTAATGTCCTCCTGTTGGAGTGTGCCCTTAATCAATATAAAGTGACCTTCCTTATCTTTCTTGACTAATGTTGGAGTGAAGTCTGCCTTGTCAGCTATTAGGATAGCAACCCCTGCTTGCTTTCTGGGTCCATTTGCTTGAAACACCGTTTTCCAACCTTTCACCCTAAGATAATGTCCATCCTTTGTAGAAAGGTGAGTTTCTTGGAGACAACAAATTGTAGGGTCCTGCTTTTTAACCCAGTCTGCAAATCTATGTCTTTTGGTTGGAGCATTGAGGCCATTGATATTAAGAGATATTATTGAAAGATGTGTATTTATGCTTGCCATTTTTTTTTTTTTTTTTGTGGTTCTGGTTCTACCTTTGCTCTCTTATATTAACTAGTATTTGAGTGTTGTTTGTTGTTTTCCAGGTTCCTTATATGTGTGTTTTTCTTTCTCTTCGGCATGGAGGATTCTTTCAAGTATTTTGTGTAGAGCTGGTTTTGTCTTCAAATACTCCTTTAGCCTGCTTTTGTCATGGAATGTCCTTATTTCTCCATCTATTTGAATGGATAGTTTTGCAGGATAAAGTAGCCTTGGTTGACAGTTGTTATCTTTCAGAGTTTGGAATACATCACTCCAAGCCCTTCTGGCTTTGAAAGTTTGTGTTGAGTAATCTGCTGTGATCCTGATGGGCTTGCCTTTGTAGGTAACTTGATTTTTCTCTCTAACTGCTTTCAATATTTTTTCTTTGGATTGTGTGTTTGGTAGTTTGATTATAATATGGCGAGGAGAGGTTCTTTCCAGGTTTTGTCTGGCTGGTGTTCTAAATGCTTCCTGTATCTGCATTGGCACCTCTTTCCCAATTTGGGGGAAGTTTTCTTCTATGATTTTGTTGAAGATGCCTACTATACCTTTGGATTGAATTTCTTCTCCTTCTACTATACCCTGAATTCTTATATTTGATCTTTTCATAGTGTCCCGAATATCTTGAAATTCCCATTCATACTTTTCTATTACTTTGTCTTTCTCTTTGTTGGATTGTATTAGATATGCCACCTGGTCTTCTAGCTTAGATATTCTGTCCTCTCCTTCATCCATTCTACTGGTGAGATTTTCTACAGAGTTTTTTTATTTCATTAACTGTGTTCTTCATTGCTAGTAATTCTGACTGGTTTTTCTTCATTATTTCTATTTCCTTATTTATGTCTTGTATTGATTTCTTTATTTCGTTAAATTGGTGTCCTGTATCTTCTCTGATTCCTTTGATTTCTTCTTTGAGTTCATTGAACATATTTACAATCATTCTTTTGAAATCTTTCTCAGGCATTTTCTCTAACTCGTTTTCACTAGAGGTCATTTCTGAAGCATTGATGCTTTTTGGTGGATTTATATTGCCTTGGTTTTTGGTGTTTCTTGTGTTATAATGTATATATTTTTGCATCTTGGATTAAGTTACTGCTTAGATTTTCCAGTTAGCTGGGTATCCTTTGCTGTATCTATTGATCTGATATTGTATATCTTCTATGTAGGAGATTAAGATGTTAGGTGTGGCTCTTACCACTCTCAGAGTATCTAGACACGTGGTCCTAGGGGTTAAGTTTGCCTGCTATGGGAGTATTCAAATAGGTTGAGTGGAATAAAATACAGGTATATTCTAAAATTTAACTAAACCCTATACACATTCAGTCAAGAACAGCACCGAGCATTTATGCAAGATTAGGTATTATAAAAACCAGATCCTCTATCAACAAAGAAGTTAAGATTTCTGGTCTGTTGAGGGATCCAAGTCAGCTTGTGACCAGGTGAGACCCTTCCCTGGTTCAATCCCAGTTACCTCTTTGGATGCTTTTGGTCTCAGTCAAGTTGCTGGCTGGGATGTTGGGCCGCTGTTCTGCTTTCTGGAACTGGGTACTGGCTTTTCCTGTGGGGCAAACCAAGCCTGGCAACTGTGGCCCTGCAGATTGGCACCCCTGATGCTGGATCCCCGCTGCTGCCGCTGGAGCTGCCGCTGCTGGGACCACTGCTGCTGGATCCGCCACTGGAGATGCCGCTGCTGGGTCTGCCCCCGCTGATCCGCTGGAGCTGCCGCTGCTGGGTCCTCCGCCTCTGATCCGCTGGTGCTGCCGCTGCGGGATCCGCCTCTGCCGCTGAAGCCGCTGGAGCCTCCGCTGCTGGATTCGCTGCCCTGAAGCCGCTGTGGCCGGTACCGGAGCAGCTGATGGTGTTTTTGGGGCTGGAGTCACGGCTTCCACCGCCGCTTCCTATATATTTGTTTTTTAAAGTAGGGTTTCGCTCTAGTCCAGGCTGACCTGAAATTCACTATGTAATCTCAGGGTAGCCTCGAACTCATGGCGATCCTCCTACCTCTGCCTCCTGAGTGCTGGGATTAAAGGTGTGTGCCAGCATGCCCAGCTTCTATTTTCTCTTTTAAAAATATTTTATTTTTACTTATTTATTTGAGAGACAGAGAGAGAGAGAGAGAGAGACGAGAGAGAGAGAGAGAGAGAGAGAGAGAGAGAGAGAAGAAAGAATGGGCATGCCAGGGCCTCTAGCCACTGTAAACAAACCTCAAACACAAATGCCACCACATGCATCTGGCTCTATATGGGTGCTGGGGAATTGAACCTGGGTCCTTAGGCTTTGTAAGCAAGTACTTTAAACACTAAGCCATCACTCTAGCCCCCCCCCCCCATTTTTGAGGTAGGGTCTTGCTCTAGCCCAGGCTGACCTGGAATTCACTATGTAGTTTCAGGCTGGCCTCAAACTCACAGTGATCCTACTACCTCTGCCTCCCGAGTGCTGAGATTAAAGGTGTATGCCACCATGCCCGGCTTTGCTTTTGTTTTTAAGTCTTCTATATCCATGTATTGTGTTTATTTTAAAAGTATACACATTTGCTCTGGACTGCTGATATTCATTGGTCCTGGCTCCATTTTGAATAGTACTGGAATTCAATGCCAGACTCTCCACTGAATACTGGAGACATCTAAGACACACTCTAGAAGAGCCTGGGTCTCATAGCTCTCAAGTCCTCTTTGTTCTCTGTGGATATCCCCAGGGTTCAGTTACTGTAAGTAATTCATGAGCCACATGTGGGAAGGGTTGGACAAGACAGTGCATCTCCAAATGGCCAAGGCCTCCTCAGCTAGAATCATTTCAGTGTAACTTGTCATAGGCCAATACCATTCCCCTATTAAAAAAAATCCAGGTGATTAAAGCTATCATAGCATCCCTGTGTAGTGAGAACATCCTTGTGAGAAACATAGAGAATCCTGGGGGGGATGTGTGTGCTACTCTTGGAAAGAAAACACAGGTACATGTACCCACATTCATGTATACTCACACCTGTGTACATGCAACATGACTCTCACACACACATCTATCCAACCAAACTCACCCAGTACACCCACACAGGCACACTCACACACTGATGTCCAGACTTATGTAGGCAGTACCCACATACTCTCACAATCATACCCATCCATCCACACACGTGGCCATGTGAAGGCTCACAAAGCAAGACAGAGACATGACAAAGGCCTGCAGACTTGGGTTGAGATTGTTTCCTCTCCTGTTCTACAGTTTGATGAAGGCTGGATGTGTCGAGGGCTCCATGATGCAGGTAAACAGGACATAACTGAAATATTTTATAACACTGGTCCCAGGAGGACTCATGAGGTTAAATCAATGTTAAAACACAGTGAGGTTCAGTATTTAATGCTGAATTTCTTTGGTTGAATGATGAAGTGCCTCTGTTCTTCCAGTGGCACTGATGGCAGAAAGGATATGAAGGAACAGGTCCAGGTAGCAGCCTGGATGGGGTCCCAGCCTTACTCTGACTTTCCTTCCCTGTCAAGAATGAGAAACACACAAATCCTATTGACCAGCCTTACCAAGGACAAACAATGTAAAACACTGTATTTTCCTCTGGATGGTCTGTATCTACAGCATGTTCACAGCATGACAGGTTCTGTGCACATCAGCTACAAAGGCAGGTGAGAGGCTGGACAGTGAAGGGAGCCAAAGCCATCTGGTGGTCCTTGGCTGCTCTTCTGTTGACCTGAAGGACATGTGGGGTCTGCAGAGGGTGTGGGCACGCTGCAGTGAGGAACAAAGTCACTGAGGAACTGGTAAGCATCAGTGCCAGGCTCCTTACTCAGACACTAAGGGTTGGCCTCCAGGTGGCGCTGCACACCCCAGACTGCAGAATATGTGGCCTCCAACCTTCTAGGAATTAGACCATGCCCTCTCCTAGGAGGTGTGAACATCAACAAGGCTCTGATCCCATGAAGCAAGTCACAGTGACATTGGCACCCATGCCTGCAGTAGGAAGGACTAGAAAACACACTATTTGTGTACACATGAGCATGGTGTGTGTGTTCAATGTACACACCTGTGTGTATGTATGGGTATTGCAGTATGTGTGCCAGTGTGCAATCGTGCACACACATCTGTACATGTGTTCACATGGATTTACGTGGTGTGCAAGTGTGTGGATGTGCATGTGTGTGGTGTGTAAGTGTGCAAGTGTGTGTGGTTGCACATGTGTTTGTGTGTGTACATGCATGTGGTATGTGCGTGCGTGCGAGAGCGCGCGTGTGTGTGTGTATGTATGTAGACACATAAGCCACAGACAAGGAGGAGAAAGGAAGGGAAGAATGTCTTGGCACAGTCTCATAAACTGGCCCGTCTGGACACATGGACTCCCACTGCTGTGGAGGCTTCCACTGAGGACAACACACTTATTTTCACAAAAGGCTCACTGTCATCAACATCTGTCCTTTGATGTGGGGCTTTGTGTCCAGATGGTCATGGAGATACAAGAAAGGAAAAGAAAATTTTGTCCATACACCCAGGTTAACCCCTCTTTGTAGAACAGAAAACTTGATGGCTAAATGCTCACTTTGGAGTAGAATCTGGTCCTTATAGTACCTGGCTTTGGAAGCCATGTCTCCATTAAGAGTGTCTGGGCATCTTCCAAAAGCATGGACTCACAGAGACTGTAACCAGCTCTCTGAGGGCCACAGCCATCATCTGCTGCTCCTCCTTATGATTCCAGAGCAGGCTCATTCTCAGCTCCAAAGATGTCCTCAGGCTGCCAGGCCAGGGCCACATCCAGGATGCGTGCAGGCAGTGAGCAGAAAGAGGTGCCAGGTGGGTCCCTAGTGAAGTTTCAGGTGTGAGGCAACATCAGGACAGCGGGGGCTATGGAAACTGCCCAGTGTGGGCATGCTGTGGAGGGCTGCTGCTGTGGCCCTAGAACAAACCCTAGCGCACACACACCAAAGGCAGGAACGTCAGATGGAGCCTCTACAGAGGTCTCTTAGTTCTCCTCCCAGAAGCACAAAGGAGGGTGCTACAAACAGAAAGCAGTGACAGCATGTGGACAGTTGCCTCCCCACCAGGAACCAATGCAGGCAGGCATGGCCCAGTGTTCTCTCAATGGGGTCTTTCACAACAAAAGGGTCACAACTGAGGGGTGTGAACCACTTTGAAACTGCTTGGTCACTTTGGTGACTCCCTCTCCCACCCACAAACTCCACATGGTAGAGGGCCCTCTCTGCTCTGAAGTTCCTCTAGGGACATTATGGGACACAAGGGTGACATGTTTCCAGCCCCTCCCCTACACTGTAGTTTCATTTTTCCAAGGTCCAGTTCGGATGTTGACTGCCCCATCAGTGCCAAATGTCATGCCTTCTGGACCATCGCCTTGGAGCAGCCCATTCTGACTGGGACCACCAAAAGGCAGGGATGGTGTCCTCCGCAGCATCTCCAAGTGGGCTGGGCCAGGAGACAGTCGTGGGGGGCAGCCATAGAGCCCAGGGCTGGTGTTGCCACCCTCAGGCTGGCTGACCATGGGGAAGGGGTCTGCCTGAGCACAGCAGGCTAGTGTGTGCATTCCCATTGGACCCTCAAGTGAACTGGGGGGACTGTCTGTGCGTGAGCTGTGCGGGCTGCCGTCCAAGCTGGAGGGGATATGGTAGGCATATTCTCGCTCTGCTGCAACTGCCTGATGTCGGCTGAAGTAGTGAGGCTTAGTTCTGCCCTTGAGGCACCTGTGCAGGTGTGGGTCATGTGGGAAGGTTTCCTCCTCAGCCATGTGCATGTGGGCCTCCTCCTCCATCAGCTGCTCACAGTGCATCTTGGCACAGCAAGGGGTGGCAGGAGACAGGCAGCTGACATGTCCCTGGGCAGCCTGCAGGTTGGTCATCTTGCAATGGCCCATAGGGGGGTGACCAAAGCCCCTCATCTTGCTGGGGCAGGGGGAGTCCTGTAGACAGGCTGCATGCCCGAGCACATCCCCATTGGCATCAAGTGTGAGATGGGTGCTGGGCTTGGTGGTGGTGGGGGTCTCTCCCTGGGATGGGCAGCAAGACCACCAGCAGTGCCACACGTCCTCCCGCTTGGCACAGTGGTGGATGAGTACAAAAAGCCCCAGTGTCACACAAAAGGCGCCATATAGACAGCTAAAGACCATGTCCAGGAAGTGGCCCTGGGACACAGCCAGAGCCCCAAAGGTCCATGTGGCTGTGAACAGGAACAGTGTGAAGGCAGCTGCTCTCAGCTGGGCCTTGAAAGAGTGCTCATTCTGCAGCTGGGAAGCAGCCAGGGCATCACAGGTGGGTGGGGTGCCAGGTCGCATCCCTTGCCGGCGGCTCCCATCTGGAACTGCCAGCCGTCGCTGCTCCTCAGTGCGCTCTCTGAGCTCATACCTACGCTCAGGGTGGCGCCGAAGTTGCACATAGGTACCGAAGAAGTACACGCAGGTGACCAGGGTGATGAAGGCAGCTGGACCGTAGAATGCACCGAGGCTTGGCTCCCAGGCCATCCAGCAGCTGTGGGGAGAAGCAGGTCAGTGGCCTGGCTGGGGCACACAACTCCCTTGCCCATCAAGAATGAGTGCTAAGGACACAGATGTCCTCTGAGGCCAGCCTTGAGATTTGGGCTAATGGGGGCAGAACTACAGTTTGGAGCGGAGTTTGGGACCAGGTGGATTGGTTAGTCTCATGTGCTAGTGCATGAGAAACAGGGGGAATGGAAAAGCATCTTGGGCAGGGAGCATGGGCAGTGGCAGGGCTGGGATGGGTGGGGCAAGGAGGTTCATTAGGCTTGAGCCGGGACTAGATGACCTGGGGTCCAAACAGAAGCTGGGGCTATTGAGAGTGAGGATGGTCTCACTAGTGCTCTGGGCACTGGTTTGTCCCTACTTCAGAGGTGTACCATGCTCAGCTGACCTTCTCCCCCTTCCTGGATCCTTTCCATTATAACAAAACCAGGCCTTTGGTATCTAAAAAAAGAGATTCAGTGGGAAACTGAGACTTTTGGGAAAGGAGACTTTGCTTGCCCAGAGGCAGAGGGAGAGACAGCCCTGAGTGACCTCCTGTGGTCCAAGGATGACTGCTTATTGCTTGCCTCAAGGGGTCTCCTCACCATATGTATTAATAAAGGTTGATACTGACAGATGGCTGCAGACATCTTCCCACCCTGCCCTCCATGGGACAGGGCACATTCTACAAGTGTCCAGGCTGACCCTAGGAGGAGCTGGTCAGTGTGCCCTTTTCCCATCCTCCACTTGCTCATGGGAAGCAAGTACTTACTATGCCATATCTTCATCCTCTGTTCCATAATTCCTGATGTTTGTGGCAGCTGTGACTCCACAGATGATGAAAGGGACCCCTCCACTGATGAGGTAGAACCTGTCAGAGAGCAGAGGGCTGACTTACCAGGAATGGCCTGAGTCTTCTGAGAGGAGTGGGATCTCTTCCCTTCCTTGGTATAAAGGAGATGTGGATGAAGTCCTGGACATACTGTCCCTCAACACAGATGAGTTCATGCCTGATGGGGAACCACTGCTCTCCTGCTTGGCTCTGGCTAGTGGGGATGTTGGGGCCTGTGGTGAATCTGCAGGCTCAGTGGAACTTCATGGACCCCATGGTAGAGAAAGGGCAGGCACCAAGAAGTAGACTCCACATGCCTACATGGGTCATGGAGGATGCTGTGTGGGGCCAGAGCAAAGCTGCTGCCTGTCTCCCATCAGCAATATTCAGGGACCAGTGGGCGGGTCCACCCAGCCCTATGTGGCTTCTGGGAGAGTTGCTCACCTTTGTGCCACCTCTGGAGGGACAGAGCCATGGTGATTACAAAGAGGCTGCCACAATGAGCTTACTGAGTGTTCCCATGATAAAGGTGTTACAGACATGCTAAGTGCACAGTGTGGCACTGTATTCCCGTAAGTATAGAGATTGAGTTCTAACACCAAGGGCTGGGAGGAGGACAGCCTGAGTCTCTTAGAATTTAAGAATTAAGGTACAGCTGGGTGTGGCAGTACATGGCTGTAATCCCAGTACTAGGGAGGCATATGCAGGAGGATCAGCACAAAGTCAAGGTCTACATAGCAAGTTTCAGGCCACCTAGAGCTACATAGTGAGACCATGTCTCACCTATCTCTCAAGGGGAAAAGAAAGCCATGAAGGTACAGTGAAGATATTTTGTGACAAAAGTATGACTAAGAATTTGTGCTTGGGTGAACTATACTTCAAGTAAGACTATGTGAAGCTCTTCAGGGCAGCAGATACTGCACTGAGGGAAGCTGAGTCACCAGGAAGGAAGAACATCAGAAATGCTACCTCTTAGGGTCACTATAAAAGATTTTGTTTCCCCTCAGCTTCTTCAAAATACGGATGACTGTTGAAACAGGGAATGTCAACATCACTTTGTGGAGTTCATGAATGATATGGGTGAATCTGTGCATAAAGATGGAGAGGGTGGTTCTGAGTTTTTTACAGGAAGTAGTACAAATTTGTTTGTGACAAGGCAGGGCATGTGAGCCCCTGAAGCAGCCAAAGACATTAGTAGGAAAAAAGCAAATACATACATTAAATTTGAAATGGAAAGAATGTTAAAAAACAATAGAAAATGGGAGAAATGAGTAATGAATTGAACAGAACTCAAAACAATTTAATACAATGATGAAAGAGAAAATAAGTAAAATGAAGACTTAATTGAACCAAATCAAAATTCCCTTAAATTTTAGCAGGCTCGGGCTGGAGGAATTGCTTAGTGGTTAAGGCATTTGCCTGCAAAGCCAAAGGACTCAGGTTCGATTCCCCAGGACCCACGTTAGCCAGATGCACAAGGGGTCGCACGCATCTGGAGTTCATTTGCATTGGCTGCAGGCCCTGGTGCGCTCATTCTCTCTCTCTCTCTCTCTCTCTCTCTCTCTCTCTCTCTGTCAAATAAATAAATTAAAATAAAATATTTAAATTTTATCAGACTAAATATTCAGAGATTGTAAGATTATATATAAAAAAGGAAGACCCTTGGGCTGGAGAGATGGCTTAGCGGTTAAGCGCTTGCCTGTGAAGCCTAAAGACCCCAGTTTGAGGCTCGATTCTCCAGGACCCACGTAAGCCAGATTCACAAGGTGGCGCATGCATCTGGAGTTTGTTTGCAGTGGCTGGAGGCCCTGGTACTCCCATTCTCTCTCTTTCTGTCGCTCTCAAATAAATAAATAAATAATTTTTTTTTTTAAAGGAAGATCCAAAGCCAGGCATGGTGGCATACACTTTAAATCCCAACACTTGGGAGGCAGAGGTAGGAGGGTCACTGTGAGTTTGAGGCCACCCTGAGACTACATAGTGAATTCAAAGTCATCCTAGGCTAGAATGAGACCCTACCTCGAAAAGCTAAATTTAAAAAAAGGAAGATCTTGTGGTATGTGGTGTAGGAAATGAGAAGTTTCAGTAGAGACATGGGAAGGTTAGAAGTGGATGGATGAGAGAAACCTGTGATCCCAGGAAGTGTACTGATACCAATAGTAATAGGAAAAATAGGTTTAGAGTAGAGAGAAGGGGTGTTAAATGCACTTGTTAGGTAGACAGCATAGCTACCAGGCAGTGCCCAATGGAAGGTTGAAAATACCAGACTGAAAGTTGACATTAGAAGAGAAATGACAGCATAGTTGATGTTCTTAAGACCCTATTAGCAAGTGACAGAACAACTAATCAAAATGTCAATGAAGGCTGGAGACATGGCTCAGTGGTTAAGGTGTTTGCCTGTGAAGCCAAAGGACCCAGGTTCAATACCCCAGTACCCACATAAGCCAGATGCACAAGGGGGCGCACGCATCTGGAGTTTGTTGCTAGAGGCCCAGGTGTGCCCATTCTTTCTCTGTCTGTCTTCTCTCTCTCTCTGCTTGCAAATAAAAAAATAAAAATAATCTTTTAAAAAAAAAGAAAATAAATGTCTAACATAAAAAAATGTCAATGAGGTACCACCTGCTGGTACCGGAGTTACAGGTCAGTGGCCCAGAAGAGAAGGAAGAACTGGATAAGTGATATAAAAGAGATAGAGGGATGAGAGAGAAGAGGGAGGGAGGGTGAGACAGAGGGAGAGAGAGAGAGAAGCAGAAATAGGGGGAGAAAATGAACAATTGTTTTCATACCCTCTCCAGGGCCCTGTGAATCTGGTGTTCCCTCTAAGGGCCTGGTGGAGGCTCACCCATTTGCTCTGTCTTTTAGCATGTAGAGTTTTATGGTACCATTGCCTTTTGGGTCCAGTTTTGTGTACCTCCTCCCTTCCTTACCCTCCCCTCCCTCGCCACCCTCCCTATTGCCCAGTCCTGGAGACGCTTGGTAGATATGTCGGCGACTTGGGTAGATTCAGGTTAGGAGCTGTAGATGAGTGAAACTGTGCAGCGATTATCTTTCTGTGATTGGGTAAGTTCACTGAGAATGAGCTGTTCCAG
Source organism: Dipus sagitta (assembly GCA_036346955.1). Classification (NCBI taxonomy): domain Eukaryota; kingdom Metazoa; phylum Chordata; class Mammalia; order Rodentia; family Dipodidae; genus Dipus; species Dipus sagitta. Next base: position 1,601,773 of record CM070770.1, read on the forward strand.
GCTCGACCATTTTTCTTCAAATTTCACTGTGTCACTTTTCCTTACTGCTGTGTAGAATTCCATTGTGTAGATATACCACATCTTAGTTATCCATGTCTAGTGATGGACATCTGGGTTGATTCCAACTCTTGGCTATTACGAATTGAACAGCTATAAACATGGTTGAGCAAATATCTCTGAGCTGAGGCATGGAGCTTTTAGGGTACATGTCCAGTAAGGGAATAACTGGGTCTGTTGGTAACTCTATAGCCTTTGAGCTCAGGCTGACCTGGAATTCTCTATGTAATCTGAGGGTGGCCTCGAACTCACAGCCATCCTCCTACCTCTGCCTCCTGAGTGCTGGGATTAAAGGCATGTGCCACAACTCCTGGCTTATAGCCATTTTTTTAAGGAGCCTCCATATTGCTTTCCAAAGTGGTTGTACCATCTTACATTCCCACCAACAGTGGACGAGGGTTCCTAGTTCTCCACATCCTCACCAACATTTATTTTCTTTGGATTTTTTGATGTTTGCTATCCTTACTGGGGTAAGGTGGAATCTCATAGTAGTTTTAATTTGCATTTCCCTGATGATTAGGGATGATGAACATTTCCTTAGGTGTGTGTTTGCTATTTGTATTTCTTCCTCTGTGAACTGCTTGTCCAGTTCCTTGCCCCATTTTGTGAGTGGGTTGTTTGACTTTTTATTGTTTAGGTTTTTGTTTGAGGATCCACCATAGGTTAGTGGTAAGACTCTACGGCTGAAGACACCATGCACTGTTGGTATGTAGCATGGAGCAACATGGCTGCAAGCTGGAAGGGAGTCAGCCCCAGACAGTTAGCATGTCTAGTGCCAGAAGGTGCTACATGAGCGACGGAGGGATAAAGACCAATATCTGTCCAAGCAACGCATGGTCTATCTTACTTAGCAGCAAACAACCTGATGTGACGCTCATACAAGTACAATAGTGGCACATAGCCATGGTGGGAAACCAACTGCTCTCAATCTGGCTAACTCATCTGCTCAATGGAATGGAACCCACACCTGGAGCTGGGAAATAAGTCAGAACCGTGTCCAAAAATGAACCTGCTCTCCACTAAACTATCTCTAAAAAACAATGGTTAAAACATCTACTTGGTGCTAACTTTACTCTTCATTGGAGAATTTGCTTCTCTTTTTCAGACAGACGCAGATCCTAAGGAGAGAACCACCCCATCATACCTCAAAAGGGCCCCAGCTGAAACTAAGAATAATTGGGGAAACATGCAAGAATGTTTTTTTTTTTTTTTTTTTTTTTTTTTTTGGTTAACCAGGAACCAGCACAAAGGTGAAGGAGATAGACACAGAGAATAATCAACCCCTTACCAAACCAGATATCCAGAGACACAGAGCCACCCAAGATCTCAACACAGAAGCAGAACTAATATGAACCCAACATGGCTCAGGGAAATTTGTGGAAGAGGGGGCAGAAAGAATGTCAGAGCCACATGTTGGGTCATGACACAAAGAGACATTTCCTGCTACCTGAAACTAAAGGCTAACCCCACAATGCACAACCCATATACCCCAACAAGGAGGGTCCCAGTGAACGGGGGAGGACAGGGAGGAGGCTAACAATGGTACCAACTTGAATGTATTCACTGAATACAAAAATAAAAAAAAAAGAAACAAAAAAAATGTCAATGAGGAAATGAAGGGTATAGGCAGTAACATTGATTAGTCAGCCACATTGCTCTCTATAACACACTACACTCAACAGTGGGACCCACGCAACCTCCCCCTCCACTGCATTACCACACCATGGCATCACTGACATCCACGTATCCATCTCTACTGTATGTGGCCTTTTTACCATGGCAACAATGGCATCTATGTATCCATCTCCAGGGTGAGTTGCCTGTTTATCATGGCAACAGTGGTACTGTTACATTACCTTCCAGTGGGGAGGTTTGTTCCCTGTATAGAATACACCATGAGAAGAGAGGCTCAAATATTCAAAATTAAAATCATGCAAAGCATACTCTATGATCACAAATAAATTAGATGTGAAATTAATAACAACATGATAACCAGGATGGCACAAATACTTGTAGACTTAGTACTTGACAGTTACATATCATTCATATATCATAGAAGAAATCACAAAACAATTGCGAAAGTATTTTAAACAATGATAAGAAAATACAACATATCAAAGTTTCTTGGATGCAGATAAAGCAAAGCCTAAAGGGAAATTTATAGCTTTTAGTGTTTGTATTAGGAAAAAGTCTTAAGCTGGGTGTGGTGGCATGTACCTTTAATCCCAGCACTCAGGAGGCAGAGGTAGGAGGATCGCTGTGAGTTAATAGTTAATAGTTAATTCCAGGTCAGCCTGAACCAGAGTGAGACTCTACCTTGAAAAACAAAACAAAAAAAAAAAAAAATAAAAAAATAAAAGTGTCTTAAAATTTAGTGACTTAGGATTCTATCTAAAAAGGTAGACACATAAAAGCTCAAAGTAGACAGAAAGTATCCAGATGATGGAGATGATAAACATCAGAGAAAAATAATGAGAAGTTGCTTCCCTGAAAAAAAAAATGAAGCTATAAACACTTAGGTAGATTGAGTAATTAGAGAGGAATGACAAATTCCTAGTGTTAAGAAAGTTATTACTATATACCCTACAGACATTACTAGAATAATAAGAGTATGTAGTAAATAACTGTATGTCCTCAGATTTAGCAACTTTGATGAAACGGGTAAATTTCTCAGAAAAAAACTTAAAACCGGAACAATCAGAAAATCTTGCTGGCATGATTACATTTGTAACCCCAGCACTTGGGAGGCTGAGGTAGGAGGATCTTTGGAAATTCAAGGCTATCCTGGGCTCCATAGTGAGACCCTGTCTCAAGAAAGCAACAACCCTAAGCCACAACCAATCAGCCAAAACACAACCAACTCATCAGCTAACAAATCAACACAAACAAAGCAAATTTTACTTCAATCTCATATAATCTTGATTAGATAATAAAGGGGGTGGTGGGGAGAAAAACTTCTTATTTAGGTCTGAGGCCAGTGCAACCTATTGTCAAAACTGGATTCAGGCCTGGGAAAGGCAAAAGCCATTATGAACAGACATTACTCTTTGTGGTAACATATCAGCAAATGAAATCTTAGACCTTGATTGAAGATAAGTAAGATTGATCCCAAAATGCCAGATTAGTTTATTCATACAAATTATCAATATAGTTCAACATATCAACACAGTGTGAAGAACACAGTGCAGCCAAACATAGCCAACTAGCAAAAAAGGAAATTTCCTTGATCTGTAAAACTCATCTAGAAACTTATGTCAGATGAAGATGACATGTTCTTGTTTGCAGATGATGTGACTCACTGTGTGAAAACTCCCCAGGAACTACAGGATTGCTGGGAGCAATAAGGGAATTGAAGAAGATGACAAGGGCATGCACTGCAGTGATTTCTTTCCTTTTCTTTTTTGTGGTGCTTAGAGTAGGGTGCATGCCAGGCAAGTGAAGGATACGATGAATCACCACAGAAGACTGGTACAACCACAGCTTGCACAGAGAACACTGCACCTGCCCATGGAACACCCCCAGGGGAAGCTCAGCCTCAGGCAGTGCTACCCTGCGGTTTGGTGGCAAAGGGTCATTTTAGCATATCAGATGTTGTCACCTCCTCTACTGCTCACTGTACTTGGCCTCCTTGAATAGCTCATGGTTTATAATGACATGAAATGCCCCTAGTAAAGAATCTTCAGAGGATGCCCTCTGGTGGGCAGACACGTTCTCTGCATCTCTCCTAGCTCAGTGTGTACATGCAAACCTGAAACATTTCAATGTAAATGGATTTCACACAGTGAGAGAGCTCTGAATACTGGCCTCATGAACAGTCAGTGGACTTGTGTGAGATCTGCAGTGTACTGAGAAAGGTACAAAAATAAAATGGACAGGTGGGATGTCTGGACAGGTGAAGGGTAGATGGATAGGCAGAGTGTGGCTAGCCAGTACAGCATGGCATAGAAAAGGTAGAATGTACATACCCAGCAAGCATCTCGTGGACTAGACACTAGGATGGAAGGGGAGGGAGGGGAGGGCATCGAAGGGGTGGGAAACACAAATCTAGACCCAAACGGCAATGGTACCATAAAATTCTACTTCCTAAAAGACCAACCAAATGGCTGATCCTTCACCAGGCCCTTACAGGGAACACCTGAACCACAAGACACTGGAGAGGGTAGGATCAAGACTAACCTTAATCTTCTACATCTTCTCTCCCTCCCCCCCCCTCTCCTCTCTAACTCTTGTATATTAGTTATCTTTTTCCTCCTTTTCTTAGTGGGCACTGACCTGTAACTCCCAGTACCAGCATGGGGCTATCATCCACAATGAGCTTTTGATCAGAGAGACCTACAAGGTTTCCTAAAAGAAAGGCAGATTTCTGTCAGAGTACTTGATGACCCACCACAGGTTAGTAGTAAGACCGTACTGCTGAGAAGACACCTTATGTGGTTGACATGCAAAATGGAATGGCATGGCTGGAAGTTGGAAGAGAGTCAGTCCCCAGACAGTCAGTGCGTCTAGTGCCAGAAGGTGCTACATGGGCGACTGGGGGAAAATGACCAATATCTGTCCAAGCAACTCATGGTCTAACCTACTTAGCAGCAAATAACTTGTTGTGATGCCCACACAAGTGCAGTGGTGGTACACAGCCATGGTGGGGAACCAACTGCTCTTAATTTGGCTAACTGATCCCCTCAGTGGTACGGGACCCATAGCTGGAGCTGGGAAACAAGTCAGAACCATATCCAAACATAAGCCCATATTAAGCTACCATCAATCATGGGCTACAAGAGGGCCTATACCTATTAAATTGTCTATAAAAAAAAGTAAGGGTTATCTCATTTGTCCTGGTGCTAACTTACTCTCCGTTGGAGAATCTGCTTCTCTTTTTCAGATAGATGTAGATCCTAAGAAGAGAGCCACCCCATCATACCTCGAAAGGGCCCCAGCTGAAACTAAGAAAAATTGGCGAAACAAGCAAGGGGGCTATTTTCCTGATGATCCGGATACCAGCACAAGGGGGAAGGAGATCAGCACAGAGAAAAATCAACTCCTACCAAATCAGACAGCCAGAGCCTCAGAGGCCCCCAACACCTCATCACTGAAGCAGACCAAAAATGCACCCAACATGGCTCAGGGAAATTTTGCGGAAGAGGGGGTGGAAAGAATGTCAGAGCCACATGTTGGGTCATGATATGCAGGGACATTTAGCTTACCCATAACTGTGGGCTAACTCCACAATGCATGACCCATATACCTCAACAAGGAGGGGCCAAGGGGAGGGGGTAGGTCACGGATGAGCCTAATAATGGTACCAAACTGACTGTATTTGCTGAATACAAAACTAACTAATAAAGAAAAAAAAGAAAAGAAAAAAAAAAAAAAAAGAAAAGGTAGAATGGAGTGGTGGCTATCAGTTTCATTCAGCTTTGTGTTTGCATGTGTATGTGTGAAATTCTCCTTATAAACTGCTAGTAGGAGGTGGGAGAAGGCCCCAGCAGGAAGCAGTCTGCAACGGGATTCCACAGCAGATGCAGAGCTCATCAGACAGCAGGAGCCTGCCTTGCACAGGGCCCTGTGGTAGCAGACAGGGCCAGCGCTGTAGGAAGGAGCTGAGTGGGGCTGCATGGGTTAGAGAAGCAGAGGCCAGAGTCCAAGCCAGGTGGGCTCCTGGCCTGAAGTGTTTAGGGAACTAAGAGTCCAGCTAATAACTCAGAGGGTAGCACCCTTCCAGAAGGCCCTCCCAGATGAAGGGACTTCAGGACCAGGTGGGCTCTAACAGTGTTCCTATACCTCAGGGGATGGAGATGAGGCTGAGCCCCTTGATGCTGCAGGCTCCTAGTAGCAATGGGACAAGAATGGTGCAGGGTTCAGTCCATTCAAGGCAAACCTGTGATCCCCTTTGCAGCACTAGGACTTATTTGAGTGTATAGGAACTGGCCCCTCAGAGTTCAGGACAGATAAAGAACTTGTTAGCACTTGAAGTCAGAAGACTCTACTATGGGTCCCACCTGGGCCACTCAGCACTGTCTACTCACTCCGGCCTGCTCCTTACTGCAAACCTTGTCCTGGGGGAACTGTGGGTATTCCAGTGTTATCATCTTAGAGGGAAGGAGCTATCCACAACTGGTGGTTACTCCTTCCCTGTGCAGTTCTAGCTCCCAGTTCCCAAGACCCTACAGCCACAGTTTTCGTCCTTTGCTTTTTCCTGGCTTGTCTGCAGGGCCAGTTTTGATCAGCAGAGGGCACTGAAGGCCACTGTAGGTGTCTCCTGGTAGGTGTCTTGCTGTTGCAGAGTGGTCAATAGTATGGATGCTAGACAACCATGGAGCCCTGCTTTGTTTACTGATATCTGTTGCGACCATGGATCCTTTGCACCTAGTGGATAGTGGCCACACCCTCTTCACTGGGGTCTGGCTTGGGGGACTTCTAGTGCATCCTCCTCCAGGATCTTCTTCTTCTTTTTTTGTTGTTTTGTTTCTCGAATAGGGTGTCACTCTAGCCCAGGCTGACCTAGAATTCACTCTGTATTCTCAGGGTGGCCTCGAATTCATGGTGATCCTCCTACCTCTGCCTCCCAAGTGCTGAGATTAAAGGCGTGCGCCACCACGCCCGGCTAGGATCTTCTTATACATCATGTTACCCAGGTGTCACCTTATCCTACACTGAGTTACTCTTGACTGACAGGGAGGCATTTACCTTCTGAGTGACTAATGACCTGGGGTTCTTATGCATCATCAGCTCTCCTGACGCAGGGCTCTGTCATTCAGAGCAGGTGTCACTTGCACTGTTCAGCCTGAGGTTCAGGCCAGCCTACTTTTTTTTTTTTTATTGATAGCTTCTTAGAATGGAAGTGGGGAGTTGGATTTTTTTTTTTTTTTTTTTTTTTTTTTTTTGGTTTTTCAAGGTAGGGTTTCACTCCAGCTCAAGCTGACCTGGAATTCACTTTGTAGTCTCAGGGTGGCCTTGAACTCATAGTGATCCTCCTACCTCTGCCTCCCAAGTGCTGGGATTAAAGGCGTGCACCAGCACGCCTGGCGAGTTGGAGCTTTAATGAAACCCTAACCAGATCCCAAAATGTAGAAAAGGCTCACCTCCAGGCATAGCAGGTTGAAGTCACACAGAGAGGGCTGCATGGATAGAGCCACGTGGAGCCATATAGATAGGGAGGTAGAGTCATGAAGAGACAACAGGGCTAGACCAGCTGTGGTGCCATGTAAATCCATCTTGCACAGAAAGGGGTAACGTGAGCCATGCTGCAGAAATGAACCTATGATGCCCAAACTCAGGACACATCACTGCAAGGAATGTAAACTTAGGAGGCAAACAATGAACAGACAGTGGGTGGGCCTTCTACAGTCAGGCCAGCCCAGTGGGATTCAGGACTGTATCTGCACGCCCCTGCACTGGTGTGTTTGGCATTACTTTCTGTAAGTGCTGCTTCGAATGCTTGCAACAAAGAAAAAGAAGGAAAAGGACTGAATCTTTGATGTGGGCAGAGCTTCCGGAGGAGTGGCTATGGTAACATTGCGTCTGTCCCCCAGCACTGTCGTCCTCTTCTCTGTTCTCTGTGGGCTCCAAGACTCATGATTCTGCCTAGTCAGTCACTTTGCTACCAGTTGGAACTAGTGCCCCTGTTGGAATAAATTGACCCTTGGGATCCTGAGAAACTGGGGAAGAGGACCCAGACTCAGCCATGGCCCTGCCATGCTTCTGTCTTCACATGTGAACCCACTGTTTACATGAGGGGCTGGATAGCTACAGCCTGAGTGAAGGTGGCAAAGGAACAACCAGGGAGTTGTGATGTCCTCTCCCAGTACCCTTACTGACTGGCAATGTACATCCAAGGTCAGAGCCACTCACTCCAGCAATACACCGTAAGGCTTAGCTCAGAAAGACATGCTGGAGCCCTCTACTTACAGTTCCATGCCTCTGCTTGTGCCTTGTTCACACTCACACAGGCACACACATACATGCATTCTTATACACACTCACAGTAGCCACACATACTCATGCACCAACTCATGACACTCAGTGTACACTTACAAACCCTTGCATGTACATACTCACAATGCACGCACTCACAGCATTCTACATGCCTGTTCAACATCCACACTATACCCTTGTACACTCTTGCACATATACACTCACAGTGTACACACCTGCAGCACTCTACATGCCTTTACAACACCCATACACCATTACACACTCTTGCACATACATGTAATACACACAAGCATAGAACACACACATGCTCACTCAACATCTAACATACAAGCTGGAGGAACTTGAGCAAAGGTGAGGCTTGACCAGGGACATAGGCTCTGTGTTGAGGGCCTTGAGAATCTATAGCTATGGGTCAGTTCTCAAGACGTCTTGCTGCTTAGTGAAATCCATACCCAGGAATTTGGGGAAGTAAGGCAGGAAGAGGCTTGCAGCTTTGGTTCTGTTCCTAGAGGTGGTGAGATCAGGGAATTATCCAGAAGCCCATGTCAATGCTGATGGAGGTCAGTGGGGCATAGCTCCTGGGATTCACTAGCTGGCTTGTTCCTACCCAGCTTCTTTACCATTGTCTGCAGCCTTGTCTGTAGACAGGCCAGATCCATGGCTCTTCTGACAGGCAGGTGGTTGGGAAACTGATGAGTGAGCCAGAGGGACAATGATCATTGCTGGCTGGTACTGTGGGGCCTGAGCTAGTACTCACAGGGGCTCATGTCCTGGTGGCTGTGGTTGGGGTTCTCTGCACCTCTCTTCTGGTCCTATAGTAGATCTCACCTGAGAAGCACAGTCCAAGCCCCAGGCCCCTCAAGTGGCTGTGGTCAGTCTTTGCCAGATGGCCATCATGAGATCCTTGCTAGACATCTTGAAGGGTCCAAGCAAAGGTAGACCCAGAAGACCCAGGAAGGGGTCCAAAAAGTGGGTCACTTGGCTGTGGGTTCTAGTTGTAGATACAATCGCCACCAGTGCTCATCTTACTTTGCAATGTCTTTTTTGTACTTTCCTTGCTTGTCTTCCTTAGTCCCTCCACACTTGCAGCAAGTCTCCTGTAGAAAGCTATCTGGATGCTGCGCACCCTTCAGTGAGCTGTTGGCAGCTTGGTTGCTGAGGCTGTGCTTCTTCAGAAGTCCCCAGCTGCCCATGTCCCTGCTTAGACATTCAGGCTGGAGGAGCGGCATGTCCCCCATAGATGTAAAACCCGAGGTGGTTTGCTCTGAAGCCTCTGTCCCCAGCCTGTTGTTATCACACAGGTTACGTCAGAAGAATCTGTCCATCTCAGGGGGAGGGTATTACTGGGGATGTGACAGTCATGGCCTCCCAGAGGTGGCTGTCACTGAATACTTTTGAACTTTGCCCTCTTGGCTCCAACAGGACAGCCTTGTATGAGCAACCTCAATATCCAGAACACACTTCAGTTGAAGACTGTTCCCTAGATTGCCCAGCCTGGTAACATTCCTCCTCCCACTCACAGAGGAAATTGAAGTCCACAGAGAGTACCTGTGATGTGTTGGGGTCATGGATGTGCTGAAATGAGTGAATTGTCTAAGCAAAGCCTGTCAGGATATGGGGCTGACTCAGCTTCAGGGGAGCACTGGACACTTTAGATACAGTTTCCTAGAGCCTAGAAGCCTTGACCCTGCCTTCTGGAGCCTTTACCTCTCCAAGACAAGGATCTTAGTTATGAAGTATAAACTACAAGAACTCAGTCAAGTAATTTCAACCAAGGTACAGAGCCATTTCTACCTACCTGCATAAGAAGGCTGCCTCATAGGCCATATGTAATTTCATGGTGCATCTCACATAACTCTGAGAACAGAGAGAAGTGCTTTAAGCAAGAGCAAGATAGCTGGGGACAAAGAAGATGGGGATCAAGTGGAGAGTGAGATCACCTGGAGATGACACTGTGATGTCCTATGTCCAGAAACAAAACTTTAATGGGATTCATCCAAACACTGTGGTACCATTCTCTAGAACTTGCTAGAAGCAGGCACCACAGGTCAGGCTGTGGGATTATTTTTGCCACTAAGAGCACTTATATTCTTGGGCTATGTCTGTATCCCACGATGCCTTTCTACACATATGGCCTCAAGGGTTGCTGATGAACATGGGCACCTGCCTCTATGTTCTTTTCTGTCCACAGAAGTTCTGGACTCCTTGTGTACTTGTATGGGTGATTCCAAGCAATGGGGTCTGGGTTTGAGCAGACTTTCTTGGAGTGGTAAGCAAGCTTTTGGAAGCCTCTGGTGGCCCCTCCTCTCTGTCCTCCTGCTGGTCAGCAGACAATGGGATTCAGTCCCTGTAGTGGCCCTTGGTCCATCTGGGTGAAGTGACATGATGACTATTTTTTTCTGGAATGTCTCTAGTGTCTGTGGGGTTAGAATGTTGGGCTCTGGATCGTAATAGCTCTGGGAGGGCACCTATGCCTCTCTGACCTCAGTTTCCCCATCTGCAAAGCTGCACCAGAACACTTACTCTAAGGCATCTCTGGCCTGGCATCCAAGAAATTATGAAGAGAGGTGGGAATCAGTGCAGAGGCCTCTTTACTAGATGCTCAGAGATCCTCATGTGGCTCCAGGGGCTGTTACTATCACAAGAGTCTCTAATCAGCCTCTTGATGCACCCTATGTTCTCATTGTGCCTCTACCTCTTACCTAGTGCCTATTCACCTGCCTATGACCCCAGCTTATTGTAAGGCAGCTTCCTCAAGGACTGACTGAAGATGTGAGGTACAAGTGGACAGAAGTGGGTAGACTTTCCCTGTTGGCTGTCGTCAGGGCCACCATGTCTGGAGAGTCTCAACTTCAGTGTGTAGGTTAAGCCTTGCAGGTGCTTGGCCATTTGCATGTCTCAAGCCAATGACAGGCTACAGAATTTTCCACTGTGGCCTGAGAAGGGGTTTCTGGCTGAAGAGTCCAAGGAAGCATTCTTCCACTGTTAGGAACATGTCTGTCCTTGGCACTTTAGATGTGTCACCATTGTGTGAGAGGAAAGGAATGGTCCTTCTCTAATGCTGGATTTTGAAGTGGACCACAAGTAACTCAGTATCTCAGTACTGCTGCAATTGTTATTCCAAACACAAACACCACCTTCCATAATGGAAACTACTTAGGTGGACGTCATCAGAAGGGGCAGAACAGATTGCACGGTTAGGATGTAATAATATGTAACTAATTCAGAATAAGCCCCCGAACATCTACAAAATCACAGCAAGAAGGTCTGTTGGCTTCTGAAGTGACTTGCTTTTGGCTGATGCAGGGAGAAGATAATCTGGTGAGATGTGTCCTCAGAGACTGTCTCCAAATAAGGGCAGAACTGGGGGAGAGGTACCCACCGCAGGTAGATGGCTTGGTCTATCTGAAATCAGTGCAAGGCCAGTCACATTCCCACTAAGGTAACTGGTAGAACCTGACACGGTGGTTATGCATAAAAATCTAAATTTGTGCTCAGGACTATTATTCTGCCCAGGAGTCTTGCCTATGACAGTAAGCCTAACCAGTTCAACAGAGGACAGTGATAGGGAAGTATTTGTGGTTTGATATAGCAAATCCTGATTTTTTTTTGAGTTAGGGTGTCACTCAAGCCCAGGCTGACCTGGAACTCACTCTGTAGCTCCAGGCTGGCCTTGGAGTCACAGCAGTCTTCCTACCTCAGCCTCCCAAATGCTGGAATTAAAGGTGTATGCCACCACACCCAGCCCTCCAATTGTGAAATTTTGAAGTAAAGTCTCAATCATCTTGCAGAAGAGCATGGCACATGGCACCCCTGCGTTTTGTAGTAAGGGTCAGCTCAGGGGACAGTGTCTCCACTTGCTTGTCAGGTCAGGAGCATCTATGCTTGTTCTTTAAATATTTCTCAATCTCTTTTATTCTCTCCCTTCTCCCCATATCTTTAGAGATGGACAGTTGCAGTAGCTTCACCACAGAGAGCATAGGCCCCATGTCTTTTCCCCACAGTGCAGCCAGAGATGGAGGGACCCACCAGCTTTTGCTGGAGGACATAAGCACTGTGCAGAGACGTGAGCATAGGCCTAATGCTCTGTGAGGACAGCTCCAGTGGTGGCAGTCAGCTGGAACCTGTTTCCCACTGTGGTCTCCTTAGGGCCATTTTGTATCCAGTATTGAGCCTGCTGAACTAACCCTCTAGGCTGTGTATGTGAACACCATGGTGTGAGACAGGAGTAGGGTTCCTCCCAGGAGTCAGGAGGACTGGAGGCCGTATTAATGCCAGGCTTAGTAAGAACCTCAAGCAGAGTACTGAGAAGGCTTACCTGGGAAGAGACACAGCACATTTTCCTGCTGGAGGAAGGAGAAGGTCCTTTGTGGATGCCCCTTACCTACTCCAGGACAATCTTAGACACCTGCCTCTAGGCCCTTCCTGATGTATCTGTCCTTGCAGGCCCTGTATTGTACCTTTCTGTGGATAGGTACTGTGTCCAGGAAAGCAACTACTTCAAAGTTCAAAGGCCTGGCCAGTCTGTGGTGATAGGTGGCTATGAGGCCCTGAACATCCCCAAGGGTGCCCACAGGTCTCTCTCACCTCACAAAGATGCCTTATAAATGGCTTTTCTTCAAGGCATCCAACTCAGACTAGACTGAGATGATTTATTGGAGGACAATTTGACAAATATTTCTGAGCCCTGATGAGTGACCACTCATAGTGTCTAAATGTAATGAGTAGGACGTGATGCCAGGTTCTGATAACACAGAGATAAGAGGTAGTCACTGCTGTGGTGCTTGTCCCATGTGGACACCAGGGGAAGTCCTGGTCTCAGGTGAACTTTTTTTGGGGGGTCTTAGTCCTATGTGGACACTATGGGGATGGTTCTGGGCCATGTGGACACTGTGGGGGGTATTGGTCCTATGTGGAATATGTGGGCCTTAGTAGGGGGAATGTTCTAGTTCCATGTGGACACTGTTGAGCAGGTCTTGGCCCCATGTGGACATTGGCATGGAAGTTCTGGGTCATATGGACATCATGTGTGTGTGGGCCTGGTCGTATGTGGATCTTGGGGGAGATACTAGCCTCATGTAGTCTTTGGTGAGGAGGGTTCCTCTCTAGTCCCACTGGGTGGTAAGGTCCTTCTGCCTTGGTATTATAAGGTATCACAAGGCTGTGTGGTTGTGACATCTTGGAGGAGGCCTCCTGAGACGATAGCCTTCAGTATGTGTGAGGTTTATTCTGACGTGAGCCAGAGCTCAGGATGTTTGCTGTGACAATGATGACTATGTTTATCTCAGCTGGTTGTCTTGACAGCAGGAGAGACTCTGTGGCCGAGGGTGCTGGGATAGCACCTCCTACGAGCTGGGTAGGCTATGTCCAACACTGCCTATCCATTTCAGTTGGGCAGCTACCCCTCAGGGCTTCCTCTATGGCCTCTTACTGATCTTTCTCCAAGTCCTATTCCTCTTCAATATATGAACTGTTCTGCCCATGTTACAGGCTTGCCCAAGGTCACCTTCACCTCACAGGGAAAGGCAGACTATCTTCACCTGAGACCCTCAATTCCCTGGCAGTGCTCTGAGGCCATTGCTCTCCAGACTGAGCTCCACCTGAGCTGCTGTGCAGAAACCTGAGAAAGAACTAGGGTTGGGAGTCAATTCACATTCAACTTACATCTGTATCTGAAACAGATACCTCATTAAGGCCTGCAGCCTGCTTTATGATGTCCTGTGAGTCTTGGTCAGGTGCTCTAAGCATTCTCTTTCTTTTTTGAGAGAAAGAGAGAGAGAGAGAGAGAGAGAGAGAGAGAGAGAGAGAGAGAGAGAGAGAATGGGATGGGTATATCAGGGCCTTCAGCTACTGTGAACGAACTCTAGAAGTGTGCGCCCCCTTGTGCGCATGTGCGACATTGCGTGCTTATGTCACTGCATTTGGCTTGAGTGGGACATGGAGACTCGAACGTGAGTTCTTAGGCTTTGTAAGCAAGTGCCTGAACTGCTAAGCCACCTCTCCAGCCACCCCTAGCATTCTCTAGAGGCCATGTCCCCAACTAAACATGTAGCCACACAGTTCTACTTTCTTCATTCCAAGAAAGCAGGTGGTGGCTAGCCTGGATATTGCAGCCTGGAGAGCAGGCTCTGTGATCACCCACTTCTTCTCAGCCTGTTTATTGCCCCTTGTTCTGGCTACAGAACCACTGGGCCCACACAGAATTTTCCAAACATGGCAAAGGAACAAGATGTGTCCTATGGCTATAGCAAAGATCTGTCCATGGAGCCCCGTCAGCTGCAACCTTGTGGTCTCTGACCAAGCATTCATTTTATTTCTAGAGAGGTTTTTTCCTTCTTATCCCTAATAATCTGTGAAAATTAAATTCCAGGAAGAAATTCCATGGAAAACTAAAAACCATTTGGAAATGAATGAATAAAAAACCCCCACAAAACGCACCTTTTGGGATGTAGTACTACAGCTCAGAAGAAAACTTATAGCTGGAAAATGCCTGTGTTAAAGAAGGGTTTCACATTAATCCCTAATTTCATATAGTAAGGTACCAGGAAGGAAACCAAACCAATAACAAGCAGAAGGAAGGGAACCATAGAAGACTAGAGCAGAGATGATAAAATATAACGGCAAAGTAGAGAAGGTGGTTCTTTAGAAAGATCAACAGAACTGGCTAGCTTCTGAGACCTGGCTAAGAAAAGAGAAGAATCCTAAACTGGAGGCTCTACCAGAGCAGTTAGAAACCAGAAGGCACCCAGATCAGTGTGGGAGAAGTAATGCTATCTCTAGACACAGATGACCTGATTATCATAAATGAAAAAAAAATTCTAAGAATTAAAAGAAAAATTTGGCTCCAATAAGGGATATCAAAGCTGCAGGCTACAAGATGCACACAAAATCAGTTGCATTTCTCTGTACACAAGCAATGGGTAATCAAAAAATTAAGAAAATCTCATATATAGTACATTTTTTTTGGGGGGGGGGTTCAAGGTAGGGTCTCACTCTAGCTGAGGCTGACCTGGAATTCACTCTGTAGTCTCAGGGTGGCCTCAAACTCACAGCAATCCTACTACCTCTGTCTCCTGAGTGCTGGGATTAAAGGCGTGCGCCACCACGCCCGGCTAGTACCTGTTTTTTGAGGTAGTCATCTTTTTAGGGTCCTGTTCTGTAGTCTCTGCTGGCCTGGAACTCAGTAGGTAACCCTAGTTGGCCTTTGATTCATGGAAATCCTCCTGCCTCACACTTCCAAGTGGGATTATAAGCATGAGCAACTACATCCAGTTCCAGTGATATTTATTTTATCTTTTTATTTTTTTGGCATTGCTGGGGATTGAACTCAAGGCCTAATGCTTGCTAGGTAAACACTCTACCTACTGAGCTATATAGTTGGCCTTACAGTAATATTTAAAGAAAAAGATATTTAGAAATAAACCTAACCATGGGGGTGCAAACCCCTTGTGCTGCAAATACAAGATATTGCTGGAGGAAATGGAAGACTGCCATAAGTGGAAAGGAGACCTGTGACTGGAAGAGTCAGTTCTGTAAAGACAATCATGTTTCCTCATGTGGTTTGCAAGTCATGTGGTTTCCTGAGGAAGACTGGATTGGAAGGGTTGTGACAGACAGTGCCTGAAGCCTTTGCCTGTCACCTTTGATTCAGAGCTATGAGCTTGAGTGGGTATCTGACTTGCTTTTTCATCTGCAGGGTTTTTGGCCTCTTCTGACTTGTCCCTGGGATATAAACTCCATAGTCTGAGTCTTAGCATTCCCCACATAGGATTGTGGGTGTCGGCTGAAGGGACCACAGCACCTTTTTGAGGCACCCCATTGTCAGAGAGGCGATTTGGGTGACTACTACTTCTCCATATGCCCAGGGTCTTTCTCTGAGAGCTTGGTTGTCTAAGGTATGCTTTTTAACCTTGGGAGTGAGAGGAGATGAGACCAGGTAAATCACCACACAGTCACAAAATCTCCACTGACAGTCTGTGTTCTATTGTCATGGAAACCATCAACCTCAATCATGGTTGAGGAGTGAATGGATGTACCTGCAGTCTTGGCAATGAGGCCCACTCAGTTAAAAGTTTCAGGCCTTCTAAGGCTCGTGCTGCTCTCTGCTAGGACTCCATCAAGTTCTCCCTTTCCTTGACCCAGCCCTGACCCACATATGGGGGCAGAATGGGGTCAGCACTTCCTGTTCTCAGGTGGATTTGTGGAGAGGAGTTGCCCAAGATGATATGGCATACATCATACCCAGTGCTCACATAGAAAAGGAATCAGGCTAAGGCAGTGCTTGTCCGCTTGAGTCCTGCAAATCTCATGTCTGTGTATTCTTCAAAATTTCTCTGAGATAGAACTGGTTCCTCCAAGTGTGAGAAGAGGTAGATGCTGAGAGTGTTTAGCCCCCAGTGCCGCCTCAATGAAGGGGAGGGCTGCTCAAAATGTGGAAGGTCCCCATAGCATGCCCTGGGCTCCCCCCGAAGCCTGACAGAGACAGTTCTCTTCTTTGAAACCTGCAGGCTAGGTTGAGCACACAGTGTTCACACACAGACAGTGGTGCCCACCTGCTGCTGCCCGTGGAGTTGGCTGTCTTGCTGTGGTTTCCAAGAGTCCAGTCAGAAGGGGTATGGGTATTCTGTCTAGGGAGCAGCTAAGCAGACCTATACCTAGTGGACACTTTGGGACTCTTCTCTCCTGAAACTGCAGTTTTTTGGAACTCTGAAAATAATTTCAGTATATATTGATATGCACAGGATACTTTGGAGTTTTGGGACTGAGGCCAAGATGCAAACTCAGGGATATCCAATCCATTGTGTAGCCCTGGAAAGTGCCACCTGATAGGATGCTGGGTTGAGTAGGAAGTGGCAGAGGCTGCTGGTCTAGCATTTGGTGAGTGTGCTAGTCAGGGTTCTCCAGAAGAAAGGAGCAATATATGTATATGTATATGTATGTATATGTATATGTATGTATATGTATATTGCATTATATAATTATATAAATGGCAATTTTTAGATTGATTCATGTGACTGAAAGCTGGATAGTCCAACAATGGCTGTTTGCATGCTGGGGAGAAAAACAATCCATAGCTGCTCAGTCCGAGAAGCCAGAAGCTTCAGAATAAGAGGCACCAGTGATGCAATTCCAGTCTGAAGCTGCAGGCCTGGCTGGGAGCTCCCTGCAGAGCAGCTGCTGTGAGTGCACTGAAAGGCCAAAGAAGCTGGAGTCTGATATCCATGGGTGATGGCAGCTGACATAGATGCACTCCCTTAGGAAGAATGAAGTTTGCAGATGCTGGCTGGCCTTCTTTCTCACTTTCATTTCATCTAGGCACTCAACCTATTGGGTGATGCCACCCACATTCAGGGTGGGTCTTTCTCCCTGAGTCACTATCCCACATGTCAGTTGTCTCTGGAAACATCCTCACAGACACACCTAGATGTGGCTTTCTGGTCCTAGCTATCACTCAATCCACGAATATTCATTATTGAGGGCCCCTCAGGGGGTCTGAGAAGAAAGATTGCAGCTTTCTCTCTACTCCCTAGCCTCTAGTCTCCCTGGTAGGGGACAGGTGCAATAATTGCCATACCAAACAAAGGCCAGGTCAGAAAACAGCAGAGGGGAGCAGGCCCTCAGTCTCACATGAAGCTGAATTCCTGTCATCATCAGTCTGCACCTGCAAGTGGCATGAACCTGTGGAGGGTGTGCCTCTCTCTCTCTCTCTCTCTCTCTCTCTCTCTCTGTGTGTGTGTGTGTGTGTGTGTAAGAGAGAGATGAACTTGTGGAGGGAGAATACCTGTTGGGTAGGTAATCATGCCTACTCCATAGCCAGTCATAGGGAAAGGGGCCAGGGGGGACAGGAGAAATCAGGCATGCCAGTGACCAAAAGATGCTGCCAGGATCCCAGTAGCATGTGAACCTCCAGCACTTCACAGACCCCAGGGTGAAGGACAAGGGTGATGGACCTACAGGCAGGACACAGAATGGTGAAAATTTCATCAGACTGCAGGAGCAGGGCCTGTTCAGCAACACCATCCATGCCATGGTACGATGGCCCAGTCCTGTCCTAATTCTAGCTAGCTGTACCTGGACCCCTGTTCTGTGAAGTACACTTGGAAAAAGTAAATGAGAAAGTGCTGGGATGCTCCTTGGTTTCCATCCATCTCTCAAAACTTGGCTTTTCTATCAAGCAAAGGAGACACACCCCTGAGTGACTGTTAGACCCAAGTCATCCCTGGCCTGCTGGCAGTAAAGTCAACATAAAGAAATTAGTTCCCTGACATGAGAATAGCAAAGCCTCTGACCACCACTAGCTGTAGGTCTGCCTGGACTTGATCAGACATCAGGAAGAGCTTTGGGTGGAAATCAGGCTTATTTACTAAACAGCATAGGCCACTGCTGTTTGTACAAAATGCACTTCTGACAATACTAGGTGTACAGAGGAGTGGCAGGGTAGTTCTTCAAGTTCACAGCCAGAGACAACTTAGTCAAAGGCTGGGCATCCTCAGCTCCCCATATGTTATACCCTCACAGTAGTGAGTTGCCTCTCAGAACCACTTGGGCAAAAATGTCCTGCAAACATCCAGGGCAGGCAGCAGTAGGGCATTTGGGATCACCCTGAGAAAATCCAGAGAAGACACTTGTAGAACCTCAGTGACCTCTAGAACAGATGGGACCCACTTTGTGGAGGTAGGTGCCTATACCCAAGGCCACCTAGGCCAGCCTTTGACTGAAATTTTTGGGATTTGGTCTTGAACAACCATTGAAGCCATGGTACTCCCACTGCTGATCTTTGTCCAGTATGGTTACGACCATGCTCCTGTCAAAAGCAGTGTTTGATTACCCTGCAGCACAGCTGTTTTCTCGGGGAAGTGAAAAGACTTCTGCCATCTTCCAGATGTGCTGGCCTTGTAAATTTCTCTAGCTCTGGCTCTGCTCCTGCCGCCCTAGCACTTTCTTGGTTTGAAGTCTGATGTGAATCCCCCTGAGAAATGGGTAGTAGATGCTCAGCTTGAGCAGGGCCTCTTTCCTGATCCATTGGGTCCCCATATGCCAATACATGGTCACCATGAAATTGATGCCCCCATGCCTGAAGGTTTTCAGCCAGCTAAAAGCAGATATTTGAGTGTCCCTGAGGTTTGGGAGCAGAACTGCCCATACTTGATTAACCCTGGGGCCCAGGGCTTCCACACCAGTAACTGGGAAGTCTAGTGTGCCAAGCCATTATAGGGACACAAATCCTTGCTGAGGTCTAACCAGAGATGCTGTGGGCAGCACCCTGTCCCTCATGTTGTTTTCAGGCTCCCTTTGGGGCCATGCTCCTACCCCAGCCTTAGCTCCCTAGTTGATCTTGTCTTACTTGAGGATTTGGTCCTGCTACCTTATGCTGCTACTGGTCCCATCCCCAGCACACTTCCCACAAATCTTTGCTCCAGGTTCCCCCATCATCCTGTAGGCTGTCCCCACCTCTAGCTCTGTCCAGCACAGAGGTACCTATGCAGGCCAGATCATCCCCAGCCTGGAGTTCCTGGCGAGGAATTTTGGCAGGGACCTGTAAAAGGTGTGTCCAGGATCAGGGGTTCCTCAGGCCCAGGTGGTGGAAGGGGCCCATGAACGCGCTTGGATACCTGAGCAGGGGCTGCTTGGGGTACGGTGGCTGGTCTGCACCTGGGCATGGTGGAACCTTCTTGGTCACTTGCTTGTAGATGTTCCTGGCAGTGACTCCAATCCACAGCATGGTAGAGAGCGTGGAATAGTGGAGAGCGATGCCCACCTGGAAGGGGAGAGTATCAGCCAGCCACCTCCTCTGACCACCTGGCCCAGTGCAGCTGGCCCCTGGTGCATAGGCCAGCCTTTCTGGGCCACAAGTGGGCTAAGCCTTAGCAGATCCTCTACAGTGCTTTTTTTTAGTTTTTCGAGGTAGGGTCTCACTCTAGCCCAGGCTGACCTGGAATTCATTATGTAGTCCCAGGGTGGCCTTGATTTCATGGCAATTCTCCTACCTCTGTCTCCTGAGTGCTGGGATTAAAGGTGTGTGCCACCATGCCTGGCTCTTCTACAGCTCTTTACAGACAAGCAGGAGAGTAGGAGGTGTATGCACCAGGAGCAGCTGAGACCCTTGAGCTGCTCAGCTGTTCTCTCTCTGTATGGAGCCTGTGAGTTTACATACTGGCCTCCTACAGCATCCATTCCATCCATACATGTAGGGCCTATTCACATACTTTCCCAAGAGCCCCAGTCACCACAAGGGTCCCCAAGTAGAAGATGGGAACAGATACATAGCAGGACTCTTTAGTGTGCTGTCACTGTTGTATTGCATGTAAGAAAAAGCACCTCAGGATGAGGCTTCGATGGCCCACCTGCACACGTCAGAGTGAATGATTACTATGGAAACAGCTGCCAGAGCTGTGTCCTATCCACAACACTTTTGTGCTAACTAATTATGCATTCTGCACTCCTTTATCTCCATTTGATCCCATAAAATAAGGCTAACTTTGAGGTAATAACCTGACATTTTGAAATGACAAGTAAAATATTGCTGTAATCGGAAAAGACATAAATGTTAAAGGAATACAGAGATTCCCTGAGTAAAGCTAACATCACACCATTATAATGATTTACCAAATCCAGAGTTCAGTTTTTTACTTATGAACAAATGCTATAATTGACAAGGATTTTCAGGGAGGTAGGAAGATAAAGAGTTGTTTATGATTTTAGATGGGTTTTGTGGACACAGCTTAGCATGCCTTATGAGCTTTTCTTGGTCTTTCTGGCATTTGGGCATGATGGGCCAGTGTGGACATCCCAGGGCTGTTAGCCTCACCTCACCTGGCCAAGGACTGGAGGCACTAGCTCCTGAGGGGTGCCAAATGTCTGCTTCCAAGAGTGTGGGACAAAGGCAATGTGGAGAGACCAGGATCTAGTTTAAAGGAAAGTCTACAGTGTGGCTGTCATTGTCATGTGCAAACAGAAGTATTAGACTCTTCAGAAGGTCTCCAGACCATTGGCCTTGGTACACTGAGTCAGAGAGTTGAAGAGGGTAGGAGCATAACTGGGAGGCAAGAGAGAAGGCAAAGCTGGCTTCATGCTCCTTTGGGCTGAACCTCACCTGGGTTATGTGCTCAGGGAGCAGGAGAAGGTGTATGTGGGAGGCTCTGCCCCTTAAACACCAACTTGATTCTGGATATATGAGGTCAAGGGTATGGCTTCATGGCTTCTAGACAGTATTATACCATAGAAAGGAGGCAGAAGGCAGGACACTCTCCCTTGCTTCCGGATCCAGGGACAGCTCTGACGCACATTCATTATGTGGGACTAACAGCAGCTGTCTGCTTTGTTTATGATGTCACTTAGTGCTTTAATGAGACTCATGGTCATCTTTCTGTTGCCATGACAACTTGTCTGTTCTCTCCAATCATCTAGCACTCTGGGCCACTTCTTCTGGTTGTTTCATGGTGATCTTGGACAGGGTAAGAGACTAGAAGTCCTGTGCTCAGGCACCTGGTCACTGGTCAAGGTGGGGGCTCATCTGGCTTTCAACTTGCCCCTCCTCTGGCGTCTCCTTTGCAGCAAGCGATGGAGGGAGCAGCTGTGTTGTGAAACCTAGGCCAGCTCCAGACTCACCAGGACACTGATCAGAATCAGCCTGGTCTCTGGTTCAGGAAAGCCTTGGCAGCAATAGACACTCTATTCCTGCCCATAGGCATGGATGAAGAAGTCAAATTTACAAGTGTGGCGTGGATCAGTCCTTGAGGACTTCCGGAGAGTTGCAGCCCTGCCCTGGGATCTCAGCTTATCTGAGCTTTGCTCCGCTCCTCTGGCCATAGCTCAGCATGTTGTGACGCCAGCTCCATGGCAGCTTTCTGCTTGTCTGCGGTCTACCGCTTCCCGCTAATGGATCCTGGTGGCCATGTTTCTGCTGCTCCCACACCCACAGCAGGAGTGTTTCTAAATGAGAGTGTGGATGGGTAGAGGCCTCCCACTACCAGAAAACCCGTGGAAGACCGGGAGGCATTGATTTCTACATTCCTTCTATTCTAGCAGACACAGGGCCCTTTCCATCATTTGGGTCCTGATGTACCTCCCACCTGAGCATGACCCCTGCAGATCCTTCGAGACTCATCTCTCCCTACCTACCAAACATTTCCCCTGTGATTAACATCAGCGTCCCTCAAATACCATTGGACACCTAGCCTTTAGGGGACTTATTGGGGCTGGCATGAGCCTTGGGATGATCTTGGACTTCCTGGAGGCACTGAGGTGATTCCAATGGGCTATGTGCCCAGCCTGCCCCAGCTGTGGAACACTTGGTGGCAGAGTTGAGGACATAAAGATAACGACCCACTCAATTGCTTTTCTGATGGCTCCTGGGAAGACATTTACAGCAGGAGTAAACAGGATTTCCCAGCTCTTGCTGTGTGTGTTTTCCTTTTTTTCCAACTTAACAGATACAGGAATGGAGGAAGCCCTCTGCCCTCACCTCCCTTCAGGGTGCAGTACCACCTCTTCTGTACAGCCCAGGCTTGGGCCATGGCCTGGATTTCTAGGGTTAGATGTGTTACATACTCACACATTTGTACATCTCTTGGTGCACAGGGCTTCCAAGCACAGGTTATGTCTTCTATGTGTTGGTGACCTACTCATGGAATGTTTTAAGATTCAAATTGTGCCAGTGCAGGGAAAGAAAATGGCTCAGCTGTAGATGAGCCAGCTTGAGGTGTCATGAGTCAGGCAGATGTGAGAACCTCTGAGGTGGGACTGGGATATTTCATTAACCTTTGTAGGAATAGCCATTTATCCACAGAGTTCTCAGGATAAGTCTCATCTGTGGCCTGTTCAGTGGACAGGCCAGGGGACAGATTGGGATGGCTGATGGTGGGGGTGAGAGGTCATCTTTGCAGGTGCCAATAGCAGTTTGCTGAATTTACAATAATGAAGGGTAGCTAGGAAACAGGGGACACCTGAGAACATGTGGCCTGGGCAGATGCTGGTGCACAAAGTGCTAGAAACCTCAGGGATCCTTAATGAGTTGCTTTGTTTTCCCATATGGCCCTACTCACAGATTGTCAGTGTGGATCAGGCCTGGGAGCTGGATGAGCACAGACTGCCTTGGAGCTGTAGCTGGCTCCCCTTCTTCACCTAGAGCCACAACCCAACTGAATGGAATTGGACTTGGCTTCATTAGAAGGGTCTCTATTGTCATCTCTGTCAAGGACCAGGAGTTATTTCTACTTCTCCTATTTGAGCCAGTCAAATCAGCCCATGTTTGTGAAGACAAAGTGTTTTGTGCACTGTCCTTTTCCATATTTGGGTGCTTAACTCTCTCCCTTTCCTGGAGAGATACTTGAGGGCATTTGGCCTGGTTTGTGTGAGGACAGAACCTCTGTCAGCGCTGAACAACACAGTGACCACAGGGAGCAGGTCTAATGTGCTTGTGAAATAATGTGCTGATGACTGCTCAGCTGCTGCTCCCACTGAGGCACATATCTAGGTGAGGACATCATCTGGAGGGTCTCATCCAGCCCTTCCTCTGGCTTCTGCCTCACTGGTCTCTTCAGAAGTGGTAATGTGTCTTCATTCCAGGGAAGATCTTTTTCTGGACAATACATGTCTATGTGTATGACCCTGTAGGCATTAGAGTAAGCTGGTCCAGTGGAAAATAAAAAATTGTATGGTCAACTTGGCTTCAGATGGAGTGGAATTAAAATATGGACTCACTAGATATGTGCCTCAGTGGCGGCGGCTAAGCAATCACCAGCACATTATTTCATAAGCACATTAGCATACATTTCCCCTCTGATAACAAAGCTGGTAAGCACGTTTTTGTTTTTGTAGCACAGGCAAAATGCAGAAGCCACTCACTGCCTGGCACAGGATGGGGTACTTGGTGCGGTTGATGCCTCCGGCGAACACGGTGAAGGTCAGAGCTGCGTGGAAGCAGAAGTTCAGGAGTGCATGCCGGCCTTTCCGGCTGATCCGAATGGTGCTATGGGAAATGGAAATTTAACATGAGGAATGAGCAGGCAGCTCAGGGAAAAGGGTGGAAATGAACACTTTGTATACAGTGGGGATAATAGGCCCTCAGTGGGGCCAGGAACAACACATCCAAAGGATAGGCCGTGGGAAGGGTAGGCAGCAGTGCTGCATCGGTCTTTATCAACCTTGGCAGCTCCCTCCTGTGGGACACCCAGAGGGCTTCTTCAGAATCTTTACCACTCTGAGGGTGGGGGAGGGACTGTGGCTCAAGACCGACTCATGCAAGGTCTCAAAGCTGGTTCCCAGGTTGGCTTTTTCTTTGAGAAGTATCTGATCCTCAGGAGAGGGCCAGACTATGTGACTGGAAGCAAGATGTCAGCTCTCACCATGGACTGGAGCACTGCCTATGACTATGATGATGTCCATGATCACCAGGCATGTCTAAGGCTTTGCTTTTTCAGCTAGGATCAGGACTAACATTATTCAGCTTATGACTTTGATTCTACCATGGCCTAAGCCTCTTCCTGTGACTATAGTGGTTATGGGATATGTGGAATATTTGGGTATAGCCCTCAAAAATAGGTTTGATGCCTTATCAAGGAGACCCTAAAAGACTTCTTTGGCCCTCCCACCATTGGAGGACTCCACCGTTGGAGAGAAGGTGCCATCCATGAATCAAGAGGATGCTGTTGAGAAGGCCCAGTGGAGGTCCAGGATGGAAGAGTTGGACTTTTCCAAGCCCTAGCCCCTGCTTCCCATTGTGATGGGCACAGTATATTGGGCAGGGTGGGCAGAACTTCCTTACCTTTGGTGCAGGACATAGGTTATGACGGACACGAGGAGACACAGCAGCATGACTGCAGTGCATGCATATACCACGGGGTGTAGGAACTCCCCTGGGTATTGGGGAAGGGAGAGGACGGTCTTCAAATCCTGGAAAGGAAGCAGAGGAGACCTCAGTGAACAGGGTGTCTGGAAGTCTTTCATGAAATTTGCCATGTCTCTCAGGAGGGGTCAGGCTGGTGGTTGAGAAGGACTCTGCTTAGTGGGTACTTAGGCAGAGTGTGGGACATAGCAACATAGACACCCACCTGGGGTTAGTCTTTACCTTCCAGAACTGCTCAGCTGAGAGCATCTTTACATTGTTCTGAGAGCAGCTCCCAGAGGCAGCATTTCCGCAGTGCCAAAACCTGCCTTTGGCCCCCTTTCCATGCATGCTGCTGGCAGAGGGCAGGCATGGTGCCGGGTTCTACCACATGTTTGTCTGCTGGCAGCACACTGCCTTCAGGGAGGTGGCAGAACATCAAGCCACCCCAGCCCACTCTGCACCTCACACTCCTTGACATTCGGCTTTTAAATGTCTCCTAGAGGAATTCTGTACCCTGCTTAAGCAGTCCCAAGGTGTTGGCACAGTTGATGGAGAGAGAAAAGGCCTTAGGAACAATAGACATGACCTCAGGATCTTTTGGTATCAACAGTTCCGCTGCTTATCATAGTTAAAGTAAAGGGTTCCAGGCTTCCCTTGCTAGAGCAAAATGAAGGAATGGATGTCCTACTTGGTCATGCTT
Source organism: Dipus sagitta (assembly GCA_036346955.1). NCBI lineage: Eukaryota > Metazoa > Chordata > Mammalia > Rodentia > Dipodidae > Dipus > Dipus sagitta. Next base: position 1,627,290 of record CM070770.1, read on the forward strand.
GGAGCTCTCTGGGGAGCTTGTCCCTTGTCACTGTGTTTGGGCACAGACCTCAAATCTGCTTGTGTGACTTTGTCAGTGGACAATCAGGGCTGGTATAAGCTATTTCCTGACACCCCTCAGACTTCTGGGCCATGGATGGCACAGAACAGAAGTCTGAGGGATAGGGATAGATGTAGGCAGAATATGAACAAGCCTCTGGATGACATGGGATATTGGGATTTGTGATGTCATTTTTTTTTTTTCTTTTTGAGGTAGTGTCTCGCTCTAGCTCAGGCTGACCTGGAATTCACTCTTGAGTTTCAGGATGGCCTCAAACTCACAATGATACTCCTACCTCTGCCTCCTGAGTGCTGGGATTAAAAGGCATGCACCACCAAGACTGGTTTGCTTTTCTTTTCCTTTTTCTTTTTCTTTTCTTTCTTGGCTTTTCAAGGTAGGCTTTCACTCTAGCTCAGGCTTGTTTCTCTTTCTTTCTTTCTTTTTCCCTGCCAGATTACAAGCTCCTGATAAGACACTGGAAGCCAACCTTGGTGCAGCCTGCAACATCCTCCATCTGAGAACCCCCAGACCCTACCCACTTTACCAGAAAATTGCTCACATTTGGCTTAAGGTCCTAGGATAAGTATCTGTGGTCTGGATCCCTGTAGGTTGGCCCTATTAAGACAAGAATTCTTATGAGGTCTTTATGCCCTCCCCCCAGGGAGCCTCCTCCAGGAGTACTGGCCAGGCAACACCTGCCTGAGGAGCATGTTCCTGTGGGAGTACTGGGGGACCTGGCATCTGTGTGAGATGTGTCCAGGTGAGAAGACTCTTCCCCCAGGGGCTTGTCTTCAGCTGGCCCTTTCTGCCTGAATTCCCAGCCTGGCTGTGCAGCTGAGCTTTGATAGGCTCAGGAGGTTGGCCCCTGAGTATTTTCAGGAAGGCAAGCCTAGCCTAAGACCCTGCCTTGCTCTCCCTCTCCTTAAGTAAGGCCTCTGTCCAGATACCCTGAGCACCCAGGGCCTGAAACATTAGACATTGTACATCTGTCCAGATCCAGTGTAGGGTGTCTCCTCCAGGGAACTTGTTCTGCTGGGGAATTCATGCATCCTCTCTTGGTACCCATCTACTGGGCATTTGAAACTAGGTGAAGGGAGGACTCTCTTGTGTCCCCTGTAGTGGCAAGACCATTAATCTGTGTCTTTCTCAGCTCCTGTCAACAGAACCAACTCCATAGAAAGCACACATTCTAGTGAGAACCTGATACCCAAGTAACTGATGAGCAGCATGCTGCTGGGAGGTGGGGAGCCCTGAGAGTCTTGAAGAACTTGGTGTTCAGCTGGGCCCAAGAAATGTCTCCAGGTTTGTGGGAACATGGGTCCATGGTATTCAATGGTTTTCCCCCTCCCCAGACGTTGACCCATCTTTGCCACTGCTACTAGCTTCTGATCTAGGAGGGAAGGAGGACGAGGGAGCCAGTAATCATGGCATTCCTTGTGTCCAGTTCTCTCCCCTTGAAACTATGACTCTGTCTCAATCCGAAAGAACCATGTCTCATCAGTTCTCCATGGCTTTCCTCAGGGTCTCTGTCACTGTGAGAATATTGAGGGGGGCTGTGCAACTGGCTTTCCTGCTGGTGTCAGGTGCTGCTCTGACGGAGAGGGGCTAGAGTGACAGCTATTGAAGGGGAAGGCTCAGCTCAGACATTCAAAGCAGTGCCTGCAGTATTCCTTATATCCTATATTCAAGAGCCAGTGTTCATTACACACATACCCAGGGCCCACACGGAAGCACCGGCAATTGGATACCCCGCAAATAGTGGGTTGTATTCATATAACACAGCCTCCTTTGAAGCCAAATAAGAAATTAGAAGTGTCTTTGTGTAGCGGGGGAGAGCTCAGAGAGCAGCTTATGGCACTGAAGCTGGGGAGTTGTTGAGGGAGGGATGCCACTCAGAAAAGGTAATACAACCTTGAAGGGAGAGGTTTGTTTCTCAGCTAGGGACCCACAGGGGAGGCCTCCAACCTCCTTGCAGCTCTAAGTGCCTAGGAGGCCAGGCTCAGGAGTCCCTCATGTGAGGACAGGTTTCTGAGACTAGGGACAGGATGATCTGGGGATCAAACAATGAGCTGTATAAGAAACGTGGCTGGATTTGGCTTCCTGAGATTTTTTTCTCTACATCAGTGATCATCAGTGCCTTTCTGCATTTTTAGAGGTGACATTTAAAATTCAAAGTAGGCAATGCAAAATAGAGATACATTTCATATTTTAAAGTTCACACATGGGCAAGTTCCCTATGAAGAGTCTACTGTGCAAATGTTCCTAGGCACGATACCAGGGATTGATGTGGAGTCAGGAGAAGCTGCCTTACATGAAGGCAGGTCCTTCTGAAGCTGTAGAACTAGAGCACTCTTTGGAACAGTGACTGTGAGCAAAGCATGGCTCCCAGGTCAGATTCACTGCATGGAGCCCACAAGTGACAGAGCCTGTGGCCCTTGCGTACATGCCGCTTGCTTGTACAAGTCATAGCCACGTGATGATAATCACGTACTCCCAGCTGCCAGCACCCAGTTATCACATACACCCAAACAGGAATTCCAGACCAGTGTGATCTGGTTTGGACTTGGTACTGAGCTCATTGTAATCTATCTCATTATAGTGATAAAAACACACCCACTAGCGCTGTGACAGACCCAACTATGTCCAAACTAGAGAGGAAAAGAGGTGACACCCTGATTCCTGGAAGTTGTTTCTCCAAGAAAAGCTCTGATGATGGCATGCATACCACACTCTCAGAACCTAATCCTAGTAAAAACCCACATCCCAGACCAGCCTAGGAGCAGGTACCTTCTCCCAGAACTATTTGGATATCTGCTCTCAGTACGAGTAGGAAAAGCACCTGAAGACTCAATAACAAAGTGAAGAGAGAACTAGCCCAGATAACCTTCAGGGCTAGGGAAGGTAAAGGCTGTGCCAGCCCTCTAGGCCCAGGTGAGAGAGTGCAACATCATGCTTATTCTGATGGACTGATTACTTCAGAAGCAACTTTGGAGGTATCATTGCTCCCCTGGGAAACTCCCCTTTCCCAGGCTGGCCAGGTAGTCAATAGTCCAATGAGCACTTCTGTCCTAATAGGCAGAATGATGGATGTTGTGGTGGTTGGAATCAGATGTCCCCCATAAACTGATTTGTTTTGAATGCTTGGTCCCCAGGCAGTGGCAGTTTGGGAGGTAGAGGCCTGCTGGAAGAGGTGTGTCACTGGTAGCAGACCTTGAGGGTTATTAGCCCCAGCTTGCCAATGCTAACTCAGCTGAGCTCACTCTCTGGCTACTTTCTCACAGCTGCTGAGGCAAGAGGTGATAGCTAGACTTTGCTCTACCATGCATTCCTGTCATCATGAAATATCCCTTCAGACTGTGGGCTGATAACTTTTCCTTTCATTAGCTGCTTTTCGTCAGGCGTTTTATCCCAGCAACACAAAGGTAACCATAACAGGTTATATTACTTATAACTTAAGTCATGGTTTTCTTTCATGTTTTCGTTTTATTTTAGTTCAATGCCTCCTCCTCTTCCTCTTAGCTTTTTTGAGACAGGGTCTCATTTTTAGTCCAGGCTTGTCTGGAACTTATGACAATCCTCCTGCTCCAGTTTCTCAAGTATTGGGATTGCCAGTGTAAGGCACTGTGCCTAGCTTGGTTTTCCTTTTTGTTATTGATTATTCTTCCTGGTTCTTATTTTCAGCCTCCTTCCTAGTTCTGTGCCAACTCAGATTGATTTTACCAGAGCCTGATACATTCCCTTCCTTGTCTTTTTTTTTTTTTTTTTTCCTGAGGTAGAGTCTCACTCTAGTCCAGGCTGACCTGGAATTCACTATGTCATCTCAGGGTGGCCTTAAACTCATGGCGATCCTCCTACCTCTGCCTCCCAAGTGCTGGGATTAAAGATGTGCGCCACCATGCCCAGCTTTACCTGTTTGTTTGCTTTTTTAAATGATAATGATAATTGATCAATCAGTCCTTCATGGAAATGCTTTTTGGGAATAAAAGACAGAAGATAAGTCATTTATTCACTCAAAACAGATGATTACAATTAGATATTACATATAGTTTGTTATGGTTTTCTTTTTTGGAGGGATACATGGGCTCGTAAAATTATGAAGGAATCTGTAGAAAAATCAGGTAGAAAAGTCACAGAGAGACTTTTCCTCTTGACTTATAGCTGCTTGCTTAAATTAAAGGGGGTTGCTGGGTAGATGGCAGACTCCATCTGGAAGATAAAGATGGTTTAGGGAAATCTGTGGTTTGAACCTTGGACTGAGTAAAAAGCAAAACACTGCAAAAAACTGGCTAACGTTGAGAAATATTTATAAAGACGATGATCTTTCACAAGTATATTAGGGGAGGTAAGTTCAGGCCACTTTCTGCATCCTGAGCATCAGAGCCTAGACAGAGCTGTGGATGAATTTTGAAATGAAATGAGTCCACTACATTTGGATTGATACACTTTTTACAACTAAGAGCTATGACCATTCCATCCTCCACTTTTGACTCTAGTTCTGATTCTGGTTCTTCCCAGAGCTGGTCTCACATGTACATATGACAGTGCTCCTTGCTGAAGGCTTTCCTAATACCCCCAGACACTGAGGGGAGGGTGGCTTTTCCTAGGATTTGTCTGCACCCCATGGAGTTGAGTTCAAGTAATTAAGATCTCTTCCTCCATCTACCTATGATAAATAGTGTCTTTGGGACTTTTTTTTTTAGTGTGTGTGTGTGTGTGTGTGTGTGTATGTGTGTGTGTGTGTGTGAGAGAGAGAGACAGAGAGAGTGAGAGAGAGAGAGTGAGTGAGAGAGAGAGAGAGAGAGAGAGAGAGAATTGGCACACCAGGGCCTCCAGCCACTGCAATCGAACTCCAGAGGTGTGTGCTACCTTCTGTGCATATGCGACCCTGACTTATGTGGGACCTAGAGAGTCGAACATGGATCCTTAGGCTTTGCAGGCAAGCACCTTAACTAAGACATCTCTCCAGCCCTGTCTTTGGGATTTTAAATCCTATTATGTCTTTTTAAAATTATGGGGCACTTATGTATAAGAAAGGAAATAGCAGACACAGGGGTGTTCCAAAAGCACCATTTAGGAACCTCCACCCTAGGCATGTGATAAGCTGGCCTGGATTTCAGCTCTAACTTGGCCATCAGTCCCTTATCAAATGTAAGGACCATTCCAATGACAGTGAGGTCAGCTATGACTCACAGCAAGTGAGAGCCAAGTGTGTTTGCTGTGAGAACCCAAATCAAGTCATAGCACTGTCATATGTAATAGAGAGGAGGAGCCCCATGACGAGCTAGCTTCAAGTACTGCAATTACTGGAAGCCAGGGCCAACACCATGCTAAGCATTCTACTCCATTTCATCCAGACCATGCCATCTCCTGCTATGCCATTCCACACCACGTCATCTCACATCACACCATCTCATTTTACACCATCCCATATGTGATGGCTAATCTCTGGCTGTCAATTTGACAGAATTTGGACTCACAGTGGAACCCAAATCTCTGGAAATGTCTGTGAAGGGTTTTCTAGATTACAGTGAGATGGGAGGATCCACCTTAACTGTGTGCAGCATGACTCCATGGGTTAGGGTCCCAGACGACAGAGGAGGAGCAGCATTCCTCACTGTGCACTGAATGCAAACAGTGGCCTCAAGCTCCTGCCACCATGTGCTCTCCACCATGGTGGGCTGTAACCTTAAACTACAAGCCAAAATAAACCTTAAGTTTCAGAGGAGCAAGGATTCTATCAGGAAATGGACTAGAGGTAGTTCATATTATATACTATCAAAGAAACTTTCTGCATTCTGTCTGTGCCCTGAGAACTTAAATGATGCTAAACTCAAAAGTAATGGGCTAACTTGTTTGGTGGAGGAAACCTTAAGACAGCATTCTGGATGGTGTTGAGACACCTCCAGACAAGACATCATTTTGGCTGTAATCATTAAAGAGATCAACACCATTGAAGAGAAACTTCTTCTGTTGAACTCATGCAATAGTAAAGGTGTCCTAAGGGCAAGCCCCACCTATTGGAGGCTCCATTTAATGAAAATCCTAAGTCACTTGAAGGAAGAGAAAGCCTAAGTTGAGGGAGTTCTCTACTCCAACACAATTACCTAGGGAAATGTTTTATCAAGCTAAGCCTAGAAGGCAACAGGTCTCTATTGCTGTGGTCCAAAGAGGCCAGGCTTCATCCCAAGCTGGCATCAGAACTTGGCAGTATTATCCATGTGATAATCATTTTGGAGGCATGAAAGATGCAATATTGAGGAGGTCATGGAGTAGTTCACCAAAGTCCCAGAGAGCTGCTGAGGCTAGACAATGTATAGCACGGTTGGAGTTTCTGCAAGAAGGCACTGAGAGAATAACTTTATAGGTAAGTTATGAAGGTGAACCCTAGGTTTCAGTGGATGTTGAGGACACCAGAACCACAGGATATATATCAAGGAGAACTGCAGGTTCAGAGTAAAGCCAGTCCAACGGAGAGGCTATGAGTGTTACGGGCAGCAACACTACAAAAATAGGGATATTCCTTTGGAACACAGATAGAGTCATCATGAGCCTCAGATGCTGGGCATGGAGCTGCATGAATTGGAGATTTTCCTATTAGGTATGGATCTTGCTTTGGTCTGTTTCTTCCTTCTTGTGCTAGGAATGTTTACTCTACACTATTTTATGCTATAAGCATGTAACTTGCTTTTTGGTGTTATAAGACCCCACAGAAATAGACCTCTGTTAATGTCTATGAGGGATTTTCTAAATTATGTTGATTGAAGTAGGAAGATTCACCCTAACTTTAGGTGGTAGCATTCCATGGGCTGGGGTCCCAGATGAAATAAAAAGAAGAGAGAGAGCTGAGTAGCAACATCCATCACCCTCTGCTTCCTCACTGTGGACTGAATGCAACCAGCTGTCTCAAGCTCTTGCCACCACACCTTCCCTGTATGGTGGACTATAAGCATTCTTTTCGTAAGTTGCTTCTTGTCAAGTATTTGGTCACAGCAATGAGAAAGTAACTAATATACCACACTATGCCATTCCACATCAAGCCATTCCATGTCAGAGTGTCCCATGATATAATACCATCCAATTCCATTGTCATCTCACTGCATATATTCTACACCACATCACAACACACCACTCATCCCATTTCACACTAGTACACTACACCTCCAATATTACATTATTCTACAACATACATTCCATCCAACATTACCCATCCTATACCAAAACCACATATCCTATGCAACTCATCCCACTCCATATCATTCTACACCACACATCCTACCCACACAATCCCATGTCACAGTACTCTACACCACATATCCTATATCACACATCTCATACCATATCATATGCCACCCATCCTACTTCCCGCTATTCTATACTACACCATCCCATCCCAGACCATCCCACAGCAAACCATGTCTGTCCCACCTCACCGCTGGAGCAGAGTAGCTGGGCAAAAGAGCTATGAACATGAAAAGTGTCATTCATAATGTCATTCAAAAATGTCATTTTGTTCCCTTTAAAAAATATGTGTTCTTGGACTAGAGAGATGCCTTAGCAGTTAAAGGCACTTGTTTGCAAATCCTGACAGGCTGGATTCAATTTTCCAGTACCCATATAAAGCCAGACACACAAAGTAGTACATGCACCTGGAGTTCATTTGCAGTGCAAGAGGCCCTGTTATGCTCATTTTTTCTCTTTGTCTCTCAAATAAATATATTTTTTTATGAGACAGCAAGAGAATGAGAGACAAGGAGAGACAGACAGAGAGAGAGGAAGAGAGAGAGAGAGAGAGAGAGAGAGAGAATTGATGTGCCAGAGTCTCAGCCACTGCAAATGAACTCCAGATGTGTGTGACTCCTTGTGAGCATGTGCGACCTGTGTACATGCATCACCTTGTGCATCTGGCTTATGTAGGTTCTAGGGAGTCAAACCTGGGTCCTTAGCCTTCTCAGGAAAGTACCTTAACCATATCTCTAGCCATAAATATATATTTTAAAAAAGAATATACATTCTTGGTGCTACATGTGAGGATCATAGGTGTCTGGGAAATGTCACTTGTGTCTGGGTGTCTGCTGGAATTAAATAGCACCGACTGCTTGCTTCCAAGTCTGTAATCTGCTGTGACACAGACATATTGAGCAGGGCTGGAGATGCCCTCATCTTCACATATTAGATATATCCTCTGCAGAGTAATGGAGCCCCCCCCCCCACTGAGGGGAACCATTGAACATCTAGTCAGAAGGGAGAATCAGACAAGGATTATATCTAGGGAAAGCAGGATGGCATGACCTTAGATACTATGGGAAGGAGGTTTAAACACAGAGATTTTTCAAGCCCTGGCATATGGTTCAGAAGAGCACAGCTATATTTTGCCCTGGGAGGTGGCTTGCTGCTGGTCAGGTGTCAGGGAAGCTCCGGTGGTCCCTGTACAGGTGGCCCTGGAGCCTTTGCCACAGCCTGTAGATATACAGAAGGTTCAGTACTTCAAGTGGGCCACCCCACACATTCTGAGTCTCTCAAACTAAATTGTATTATTGGTTAATAATAAAACCCCATGAAACTCCACAGGCTCTGGACGAAGCTGACAGGGAAACTTTGACTGTGTAGGCTTTCAAACAGACAGCCTGGAGCTGCTGGAAACTGGTATGGTCCCTGTGTGGAACAGAAGTCCCCACAAGGCCAGTGGCAACTGTGAGGTAACTCCTATGCATGGACACAGAGATAGATAGTAAGGGAGGTGAAGGCAGGGAAGGGCCAGGAGCTTACAAGGAATGGGACAGGGGCTGAACTAGATAGCTGAATTCTATCCAGTGAGTTTCATAAGGTGGGCACTGTGGCCATTCCAGCCTCCTGAAGCATCAGTCAGTTCACCTGTCATCTGCCAAGGTCAGATTTTCATTTTGCATTACATCCTGAGTTTGAGGATGGAAGCCATGAATCATCTAACCCAGGGCTGATGGCCATGTTGGGTGTGGCACCTGGGGACAGCAAGGGTCAAGGTCAGAAGCCAAGGACCCTTGGGCACAACACAACCTGCTGATCTCTAACAGCAGTCAAAACCTGAAAAAAAGTAACCTTGTTGGGGGTCGAGAGGACATGTGGCTACAACCTCTCCTAAGCTTGCAACAGAACTGAGGTATATGGATCTGGGCAGTAGGCAGCTCTCTTGTTTGGGCATTTTGAATAGAGTAAGAAGCAAGCGAGGCATGACTCAGACAGAATGCTCTTCACCAGGCAGACATGCAGGTCTGCACTGAGGTGCCAATGCCAGCATCTGGGTTGTGGACATATTGTCCTGCAGGCCATTGGCATTCTCAGCACGTACCCCAGCCCAAGCTGCCCCTGTCAGCTGTCCCTTAGAAGCACACACAATGCATTATTTACTTGCCTGTCAGTCTTCCTGGAGACCAGACCAACAACAACCACAATCAAACCTTGCGGGAGCCTTCAGGAAGGGTTTGGCTGGGTCCTGAATATTACCCCAACCCATTGGCCACACTGTCCCTACCTCTTTCCTCTCTCCTGTTATAGCCTAAGCCATGGAGGCGGACTGATCTTTCTGATGAGTAGAGGGAGCGAGAAGGGCCTTGTGACCCTGCTGATGGGCTCTGAGTGGGAGGAACCCCAGCTCAGAGTCAGACAAGGTTTCCCAGGGCATGGACGAAAGCCCTGTGGGATAGATGCCACTCTGTTGATTAAATGATTTGACATTGCTGTGTGCCTGCAGCTAATTAGTATGAATAGTACCAAGTGAGCCAGTGAACAGACAGAGCTCCGACAGGCAGCCAGAGACCCGGGGTAGCCAGACCCTGATGGTCCTCAACATCACTCCCACCCAGAACTGAGCACGTGCTGGATGACTGCTAACTGCCTAACCACCCACAACTTACTTTGCTGCCCAGTCCTCCTCCAACAGGGGCAGCCCTTGGTCTTGGCCGGAACAGCAGGGCTGCCCTGAGCTGCTGGCCCCTGGGCAGTGTACTCACCATGAGCCCTGTGGAGATAGGAAGGCGAATGCACCGGTGGGTGGTGTTGCTGGCAGAGACCACTATGTTGCACCCTTCTCCCCTCCAGCCTCCATGGCCATCCAGAAGGTCAAAGTCTCAAACAGCAGCCACAGTGGAGCTCCTGGGCAGGCTGTCTCTGGATGACTGTGATTGGGTTTACAGAGTAGCTGCAGTTTCTGCAGGTTGACCCACCTGCAAAGACAGTGCATGGTCAGAGTGTGAGCAGAAGGTCCTCTCTGCCCGTGACTCACAGCCCTTTTCTAGTTACAGCTCAGCACTAGGGTGCCCAGAGGGACCTCCTAGCCCCTCCCCAAGTTTACCCTTTTCTGGCTCCTTTCAACCCAGCCAGCCTGTTGGAGTCCCTGGCATAGGCCTCCCCTGAGGCATATGGGGAGTTGGAGACAACCCGGGGCTCCTGAGCCTTGGGGACTTGGGAGGGAACCTTCAGCAGCCAGATGCTTCCCCCCAAGCAGCCTCTGCTCTCCCAATTCAGTCATCTCAGGCTGCACAAGCCAGACCAACATGTTTGTCAGTTTAATTCAAGAGAATCAAATAAACCTGAATTAATCTCCCAGTGTCCCACAGGCAGAACCTTCTGCTATTTGACATGGCTGGACCACGGGGGCTGGCGTCTCTCACACGGGCGCTCTGACTTGTGCCAGAGCTGCATGGTCTTGCTGGAGCTCCATGCCTGACTCACCCAAAGTTATTCCAAATCTGCTTCCCAATAGCAGGGGTGGCCTCACCCGGGACTGTGTTTCCGTCCTAGAAACGGTCCTCATGAGTGGACACTGTGGTTGACCAGTGGCTTGACTAGAAGGCCCCCTGCCGCTCAGACCCCAGGACAAAGCCGCCCAACTTCTCACCTATTTTGGTAAAATTAGCTGGAGAGGCACAGGTCTCATGCTTCTCTCAGGCGTGATGTGGCGGGTCTCGGGTGCCAGAGAACAGCTTTCCATGGCGAAAGGCTACAGCTTCTGAGTGGGGTTATCAACAGATTGCAGGGCTGCAGCCTGACCTGCTGTGGCCAGTGCGCGGCGGCGTTGGCAAAGGCACTGGGAGGGAGGGAGTCAGAGTCCAGGAGAGCAGGCATCCAACTCGCTCTCAGCAGCAGCGGCAGCAGCGGCTTCTAGCTCCGGGCTGGTGGATGCCAGCCACCCGTGCCCGCCTTCTGCAGCAGCACCAGCAGCAGCAGCGGCAGCCAGAGGAGGAAGGACGGCCGGGAAGCAGGAACTGTAACCATGGGGACTGGGGGAGGCGCGGATGGCAGTGGCGCGGTGGCTCAGCTCCCTGCGGCAGAGTGGGAATGGTTCTTCCCAAGCCCAGGGCCGGCAGCCGTCACACTGCAGAGCCGATTTAAAGAGACAACCGACCAGGCTCTGCTGCTTGCTTCCAACAGATTCAGACAACTTACATTAAAGCATTTTCCTGAAAGGAAGGATGATGTTATTTCATTTTTAAAGGACGTCTCTGTTGAGAGCTTCAAGAACAGAAATGTGAAAAAAAATGATTTGGGAAGAATTTATTCAGACCTCGTGTTAAAATGTTTTCAAATTCAAATATCCCAAAGCTGAAGTGAAGCCGGCTGAATCTATCTCAGCGTGAGTCAGCAGGTCTGTGGATGGGACCTGACTGGGCAGAAAGTGTCTTCCCTGCCCCCATCCTAGAGACCCCTCCCCTATCATGGGCCATAGAATTGGGCACTGAGGAAGAAGGTGTACAAAGGTGGGGGGGGGCAGGGAAAGCATGGGTCTAACCTGTAGCTGGGTGGCTTGGGTCAGGCTGGTTGCTTGAGAGGGAGGCATGGGTCAAAGCTAGGTTCTTCAAAAGGTTGATTCACCTGGCTGCTTGCAGGAGTGATTGGGAGGATGCCCGACTGGGGGCATTGCTTTCCCTCTCCCTTCCACATACTCCCTTCTTGGCATTTAGTCCCACACAGTTGCTTTGTTCTCCCAGGTGCTCTTAAATCTAGTACCTGCAGCAGAGGGTTAGCAAGCAAGTGGAATTTAGGAGCCTGAAGCCTGAACTCCTGTGGTGTGTGTGTGTGTGTGTGTGTGTGTGTGTGTGTGTGTGTGTGTGCTGTAGAGAGGGGCAGGATAGTTGTTAGGAATCACAAAGGCAGAATCAGACTTAGGGACATTGCCATACCAGCTTCACCAGCCCTAGGGCATGTTGCTTCTGAATGAAGTGTAGTCACCATCCTCACTCAGTGGGGATGTTGTAATGAGCCCTGAATTCAAGCTGAAGGACCTGAGAACCCAGAGTGTATACTGTCTGTTCCCCCGTGAGTCATGGCACCCTCACTGAGTCATGGCAATTTCCATGTGTTCTGAGTTCTCAGGCAGCTCACCTATGGCCTGGAAGGTGGGCAATGACTGCCTAGTGCACCCAGGGTGATCATCCCAGACAAGAGGGTAGGGCAGAATGAGGAGCAGGAAGGGGCTCTGGACCAGGGCAGGCTTTGATCAGGATACCTGTTCCCCCCTTGGGGCTCCAACCCTTTCTTGAGTGGCCCAGGGCCCCACAAAGAGCAGAGGAGCTCTGGCTGCTGGTCCCTGGCTTTACACACAGTTCAAATAACATCCCTCAGCTTCTTTCTGGAATGGTAGTTGGGCCCTAGCTGGAGTCTCCAGAATCAAAGCCTGGGGTCAGACTTCATGAATGCTGTGGTACTGAGCTGGCAGTCTCCATATGTTTAGCTGCTCCACTTGCTCATTTGAAACTGCCTGTGGAGGGCATCACTTAGACCCCATCTCTAGGGTGGCACTGGAGGTGAAATGATGTTCTATGTGGTGGCAGAACAGTTAGCCAGTGGGATGGGAAAACAGAGGCATGACAAGGTCTGGTGTGTTGCTCATCACCTACCCTGCCTTTGCTCCTGCTCTTGGAGCCATCTGGTTCTATTGGGTAGGTCACTCTGGCCTTTTGCTATGGGCACAGCCAGCTGTGTGGCTGCTTTGCCCATTCAGAACAACCCGGAAATGTGGCTTGAATAGTGGGTTTCTTATTTCTCGATGGCAGGAATACCAGAAGTCATGCTGTACTGAGGAGCCCGGTGGACCTGGGTGATGTTTACCATGAGCCCAGGTGTCTATTTCTGCCCTGCCACATGGCTATAGCCTATCTGTGGGTGGCCTCTACCTGGTGGATTGTATTGACCATGGCAGTAACTATACACTATTTTTTATTGTAAGAGAGAGCGAGAGCGAGAGAGAGAGAAAAAAAGAGAGAGAGAGAATGTGTGCACCAGGGCCATCAGCCACTGTAAACAAACTCCAGACACATGTGCCACCTTTTGCATCCAGCTTATGTGGTTCCTGGGGAATTGAACCTGGGTCCTTTGGCTTTGCAGGCAAACACTTTAATCACTAAGCCATCTCTCCAGCCCCCTTTTAAATTTATTTTTTATTGACAACTTTCATAATTGTAGATGAAAACCCATGACAATTCCCTCCCTCCTCCCCCTTTCCCTTTGAATTTCCACTCTCCATCATATCCCCTCCCCTCTTAATCAGTCTCTTTTTTATTTTAGTGTCATGATCTTTTCCTCCTATTATGAGGGTCTTGTGTAGGTAGTGTCAGGTACTGTGAGGTCATGTATATCCAGGCCATTTTGTGTCTGGAGGAGCACATTGTAAGGAGTCCTACCCTTCCTTTGGCTCTTACTTCTTTCTGCCACCTCTTCCTAAATGGACCCTAGCCTTGGAAGATGTGACAGAGATATTTCAGTGTTGAGAACTCCTCTGTCACTTCTTCTCAGCACCATGTTACCTTCTGAGTCATCTCAAGGTCACTGCCATCTGAAAAGAGAAGTTTCTCTAACCAAATGTGAGAATAGCATTAATATATGAGTATTAATATTAAGAGAAGTGCTTACTGGGCAGTTTGGTGAGTATGGTATATACATTTAGCCAGACACCAGCAGACGTTACACTCCTGTGGCTCATGACTACCCCTGTTGTAGGTTTTGAGTATCAGTGATATATTCGCTCCCATGGAGCAGGCCTCCAGTCCAATTAGAGAGCAGTTGGTTTTCCCCATAACAGATGTGCCACTATTGTACCCATTGATTCATTTTGCCTGGCTGGCCAAAGTTAAGGCTTGCAGTGTCCACTGTTGAGTGCATCCACTGATTTCTCTCTCTCTCCCATTGAATTGCATGCAGTGTAGCTTTTTCCAGCTTTCTGTCAGCTGATCTACATGGAGGAGGTTTTCAGCTCAGCTCCAGCAGGGTTTCTCAGTGACCTTGCAGCCCAAGTACCTACATACTATTTTTGATCTCAGGCCTTCACAGAGACACATATCTAAGAACACCTGCTGACTTGTGAACTGGCCAAAGAGGAAAGTACAGCAAAAGGGAAAACCTGGGGCTACGACAGTGAAGGAACTCCCCAAACAAGGACACTGTAGATGCATGCAACATCTTCACTGTGGAAAAGGAGAAACTCCTCCACGTGGTGTGTGGAACGTGGTGTGTAGAAAAGCCACGTTCTGTCTCTTTGGTGTAGGCTCAGGGCAGATTCTGGCTACAACAGTTTTGTGAACCGGCCCTTGACAAGGTACCAGCAGGGAGTGCTGGTTTCTGCCTCTGTGACAGTCACACAGAAGAGATACCTTGCAGGAAGCGGGCTCACAGGACAGCAGAAATGGAGGCTGACCTGTTGAATGTTTTGGGCATGCACTGATACTGTTGTCTTTGAGGGTTCCTTCTCAGGGAGATCATTATGTGGTTTGAAAGCCTGTCCCTATCTGGTCAGCTGGGGTCACCTCACATGAAATACAAACAGCAAGTGACTGTCAATGCTCATGGCATCTACTAAGCCCTTTCTCAGTAGTACCTCCATTGTGTTTGGCTGAAATGGGACAGCAGCCTCAGTAGATGTACAGCATGAACCAGCCCAATCTTTGTAAGGGCCAAACTGCAGCTCCCTCAGGCTCTGTGGGCCAAGTGCCCCTCATAGTACCTTGCCTTGGTAGTGGAGGTAGACCCTCAGAAAATCATTGGCCAGGTGATTACAATATAATTTTACATAACTTTCATTCATCATGATACATTATTCTTATTTTATACAACCATTTTAAACTGTAAGAATGTCCTGCTCATAGGCTACATGTAACAGGCTGTGGCTGCATTGACCAGATCTCCTCTGGTCAGCCTGTTGAGGGAGGAGCCACCACCTGCCTAACCCTTCCCACCATTGCTGGTATGGGGTAGCAGCTGGACATCCTACTGTTTCCTGCTGGAAATATTATCACAGACTGAGCCTCCTAAAAGATCACACATGTTCTGAGGCTGTCTGGCCTTTTGGGGGTTTGTTCTAGGCTGAGTTCTAGGTTTCTCCAGCAGACAGACAGCATCCAGCTCTCTCTTTGCCTTTAGACTCTGCCTCCTTTCCAGAGAGGCCAGACTGGATTTCCTGTGAAAAACTTCTCAAAGGCTTAGTGGGTGATTTTGGCCTCTGCAGCAACCTTTGCAGCAACTGGTTAACCAGACTCAGAGATGTAGATGCTGGCTATCATATCCTGCCAAGGCTTGTCATCTGGGAGACCCTGTCCAATTTAGGTGGGCTTGTGAGTTCTGCTTGGTTAGGGATGGAGCCCAGCTGAGACGCAGCCTATCCCATTCTCAGAAGGGCCAGGTTGGCCTTCTTCCAAGTGGCAGAAGGGGTGAGTCTCAAATGTCCAGATCCTGGAGCCACAGAAGCCACACTTCTTCCTGCCAATGTGGTTATAGGAACCTGCAAATTATTTGTGGGAGAACAAGAAATAGTCTGACAAGGAGGCTGAGATGGAACCACAGATGATTAATGGATTTAAGAAGTGACTAATTTGAGAGAAACTTCATTACTTCATTGTAATATAAGGACCTCCAAAGGCTGCTGATGCTCTGGCTGGACGTACTTCTCCCAAATAGTTGAGTCTTCGCAGCTGCTGGCTTTCCAGACATTTCATGAAGATCAAGACACTGAAGTCAGAAACCTTGAGATATAGAAATGGCAGCTTCTGAGGACACACAGCCTGACTCTGGAGGGCATGGGACCATGGCTTGGCTTCCCTGTGTGCAGTATCCAGACTGCAGAGCAGAATTTAAAAGGCTCTCAGATTGCCATGGCAACCAGCCGTATCTCTCTCTCTTCCTCTCTCCATAGCATCAGTCTGAATTTGTGCAGATCCAATCCAACAAACCCATTCTTAACCTGAAGGAAGATGATTTTGACAACCAAATACTAAAATTAACAAACAATTGTTGTGATGCTTCTGCACCTTTAATAAAGTACCTTTAGACCCTGAATAGGGCCAGGACCAGGGCTGATGCAGCCTCCACCACAGCCTTGTGGAGGGCAACAGGCTGTTACACAGCTTTTGCTTGATGACATACAGGCATTTGGAGTTCTATCTGTGATAGGCATCTATTGATGGGGTCTGCATTAATAGACGTGATCAGGCTCAGGGCCTAACTGCAATTCAGAGAGCTTAGACCCTATTGGCCTGAGGACTCTGCAGGTTATGGGATCACCTGGGTGGAGGACGTCCACAAAGGTTGGGCACATGGTACTCTAACCCACGAGTGCCCAGTGCCTCAATAGCTTCTACCACTTGGATCTCAGATTCTTACTACTCTTCCTCCAGAATGTATAGAGTGTCTCCCTTTCTTCCTGGCACCCTTATGTTGGTGAGAGGTTTGGGGAGGGGCTAGCCACAGGAAGAAGGGTAGCCTCCTTTCTTGTGATGTGAGTGCTCTCCCTATTCTACCAGGACCATGGAGGCCTCTGGGTAGCTGGGACACTCCCAGCTCAGCTCCTTCCTATTTCTGTTAGCTTTGTGGTGGGTCCTAGAGGATCCAGGTGGCCTTCTTGATCACCAAGCCCACCCTCAGTCCAGACAGAGGAAGTCTGCGACACTGTTTTGGGGCAGGAAAGCAAGGCTGGACACATGTGGAATTCTTGCTTGTTCCATAGGCATTGGGGAGCCATGGAAGGTATGTAGAAGAGAGAGAGACAGGTTCCCCTTTGGTTGTCATGGTGATGGGGTGATGTGTTGCAACCCTGTGGCTCTCAGCTCCCTTATCCTTCTCTCCTGAGGCCTCAAGGCTCCTTCTTTCCTGGACACAGCCTCCTGATGTTCTCAACTACCCCCTGATGGGACACATCCACTGTGGCTCTGACACTCTGCTGACCCATGCCTGCACTCAAGGAGTGAGGAGAAAGGGAGCTAGTACTTGCCATACTATGAAATAAGTCCATTGTCCTTTCAAGGGTCCAGACAGCACCATCTTCCCCCTCAGTGACATACACACAGTCCCACCAGGCAGGAGAGAAGGGTGCTGGAGCTATCTCTGTGGATAAGGCTCACCTGCCATCCATCTTAGATGTGCAGTCTCACATCCAGCTGCTTGCATCGACAGCCCTGAGCATGTGTATAGGCGGCACTAGTGAGGTCTGCTCTCTGTATGTGGATTTGGGGGCTCCATAGATGGGGGCTAACTAGTTGGTGCCTGGCAGAGAGCATACACCAGGCAGGGCAGACTCTGAAGTCTCCAACAAACACTGGCATTAACCTGGACATGTGGCTGCAGACTGGGTGAGGAAGCTTCCTGTGAGCTTGGCAGAAACCTCCTGTGATGTATAGAATTTCAATGAGGGCTAATAACAGGGAGATGGGTGAAATATACAGAAAACCTTGCTTCAGCAGCTTGGCTAATGGCAGCTGTCACCATGGCGGACAGGAAAGCACATAGCCACCAGGTATTGGCCTTGCAGAGCTGTGGGACATCTAGGCATTTTCTACTTTCAAGTTTTAACCTGGATCCTTGGAATCATTTGTAAACCCAGAGCCTTTCCAGGCAGACCTGCTGGTACTTCTGGCATCAGAGTCACACTCCCTACTGCTGGCTTGATCTCAAATGTGGGATGAAGATGGAACAGACACATCCAATTTTCCAGATGGCTTTAAGATTTAGGAAACATTCTAGTTTCCAGACTCTGGCCTGGTTTTCACAAGAAGATCCCACTTTGTGGGATGGGGTTACTTTAAAGTCCTTCCAGAAGTGGAAATGGCTACTGGAGTCTTTCTGTGTCCTGTCCCTTCTCTATCACGGCTGGGACACCATCCCTTCCTGGCCTGCCATCTTAGGCAGAAGACACAGGAAAGGAGATTCAGGGAGAACCAGGGTCTTGCCTGTACTGATCTCCACTCAGGGACACACTTTGGTCAAGAAAGGAAGCCCCATAAAGGGGAGACAAGTGACCCAAGAATTTTGTACCTGCCATAACAGAGGACATAGACTCCCTCCTAGTTCTGCTTCCTCCCTGACCCAGCTCATCCACCCACTCTCTCCTGACTCTGGTTCATTCATCACCTCCTCTCTTTGCCATCACCCGTGAAGAGGGTCTGAAGGTTAGCTTTAGATGCAGTTCACAGAACACCTCTCCTGAGGTCAGTGAACAAGGTCCTGGACAGCCCTTCCTAGAGAAACAGGCTGTTCAGGAGCTGTCCCTGGTGCTGCCACAGCAGGGCCAGTGAAGCATGTGTCCAGGCTCTGCTTCCATCCTCTGACAAGCCTGGGTCTTGATGCCTGAACTCGGCCTGGCCTTGTCAGCTTCCAGAGCCTCCCAAGAAGTCTGGCCTCTGTCTGGCTCCTGCTGAGACCTCTGGCCCGTGGTCCAGAGTAGTTTCATCAAGCTAGATGTGGTGTAAAGCAAGTTGTTCCATCTAGCAATTTTGTTAAAGTAATTATTTGTTTAAAAATTAATGTTCCTGAGTCATTGGGTTTTCTAGCATTAGCAATTTTGGCTCAGCCTAAGACACTTTTCTACTTCTTTACATTGTGCAATATTTCTTTCTCTGATTTAAAAATAAAAATATCTTTAAGCCTAAAAATAAGTTTTATATTTTATATTCTAATAAATTTTCAGCAAGTAATTCCTGCTTTGAGCAGTTGGTAAGAGCAGGAGCTTGGAATATTTAAATATCTAACACAAGAGGTGGGTTGGAAGGACTTACATATTTGGTCTATGTGGACTGTTCAGCTAGTCACAGTGAGTAGGGTGAGAAAGCTGCTGGTGTGAGCCCCTATTACAGACACCACAATGTGCTGTGAGTGTGCAGGTGAGTACATGTATACCAGTATGTGAGAGTATGTGTGGGAAACTATGTATGGGCAAACTGTATGTGCAAATGTGTGTTAAGAGTGTGTGTCCTCAAATTTAAGTCTATCTGGAGGTCAAATGAATTTGAGTGTACAAGTATGTGATAATGTATGTGTCTGAGAATGTGAGTGTTCAAATGAACTTGAATATATGTGTATCTGAGTGTATGAGCCTCTAATAAACCTTTGTTTAACCTTTTCTCCTACCATGTCTGCACTTGTCAATTCTTTGAGTCTCAAAAGGCACTGACATAAGAGGTTCTGTCTGTCACTCTCAAAACTGGTAACAATGGGACATCTTAGCCAGGTCTACATGTTGCTGTGACCCTCCCATTAAGGATACTGGGAATGACCAGCTGGGGCAGACTTTATGGACTTGAATAAGAAAAGGATGCTCAGGCATGGAGGCCAGCACTGCCCGTGTGCATCACCCCACAGGGAGTGGTAGGGCCAGGGAGGATGAATGCTGTAGGGACTATTATCTGTCATCTTCATGCTGGACCTGTGCAATAGGCCTTCCTCGTACTCACTTTACACACAGTCCTGATGAAGCCATTCTCCAAATGTGATGGGCAAGTAGTGTCATGTTTGACCTTTCTGTGATTTTGGTCCTTTCCTCATGACTATGGTGCATTCCTGAGTCACTGGGTTCACAAGCTGTGTTAGTCACTTTTCTTGTCACTGCTAAACAAACAAACAAACAAAACAAACTTGATAGAAACAACTTAAGGAAGGAAGGAAGGATTTATTTTGGCTCACAGTTTTAGATGGCCCAGTTTATCATGGTGGCTAAAGTGGCTTGGTTCTTGGCAATCGGTCCTTGCCTCAAGGTTCATCCACATTTTGCTGGATCAGGAAGCAGAAAGTGATGGTTAATCTCTGACTGTCAATTTGACAGGATTTAGAATCACCATGGAAACTGCTGCAGTTACCTTCTCATTGCTAGGACAAACACGTGACCAAGAAGCATCTTATGGGAAGAAAGGGTTTATTTTAGGATTATATTTTCTAGGGGAAGCTTCATAATAAAGAAGCTGGCTCACTTCATTCATCTTCAGCAGAGAAAGAGAACAGCCAGAACTCAAGCTGGTTCTGAACTCACCTTAGGTCTAGACTCAAGATAGGCCCCAGTGACACACCTCCTCCACCTTCCTACTTAAGTAGGAAGCTTAATCTTAATCAAAAATAACTGAGGATATGGGAACCATTGAAAGGCATTTCTTGTCATGTCTGTGAGGGATTTTCTAGATTAGATAAGTTGAAGTAAAAAGAGCCACACTAATTATGGGTTACAACATTCCGTGAGCTGGGTTCCTGGACTGTACAAGAAGAGAGCTAGCTGAACAACAGCATTCATCTCTCTCTACTTTCTCCCTGCTGGTGTGATAATGTGATTCCGGTTTCCTGCTCTTGCCATGCTTTTTTCCTATGCTAGACTTCCACTTAAAACTGTAAACTGAGCTGGGCATGGCGGCGCACGCCTTTAATCCCAGCACTCAGGAGGCAGAAGTAGGAGGATCGCAGTGAGTTCGAGGCCACACTGAGACTACATAGTTAATTCCAGGTCAGCCTGGACCAGAGTGAGACCCTACCTCGAAAAACCAAAAAACAACAACAACAACAACAACAACCAACCAAACAAACAAACAAAAAAACCCCTGTAAACTGAAAATTAACTTTTTCCTTCCTTAAGCTATTCCTATTTTGTTCCAGTAATGAGAAAGTAACTGATACACTGAGGGAACTGGGATGGAAGCAAACCCTAACTATAATTCCTCAAAAGCTACCTCCAGTGACTCGCCTGTGCTAGCCAGGCTCCACAAGCTCCCCAAATAGCCCCAACATCTAGGAACCAGTTGTTCAAAACACATGAGCCCATGGTGGATACTTCAAATTTAAATTGTGCCTAGCTAGCTGGGTCATCTCTGAGACTAGAGTAAATGGAATGTGGAATGACAAATGATTATGACTGAGTTACTGGACAGCTGGGAACTGTGTGGAGCCAGACTGAGGCTCACCTCAGAGCTGGCCACAACCCAGTGGAGGAGCATGCTCAGTGCATGGGAGCTATCTAGCTCAGTTGGCTACTGGAATTTTCCTGAGTAAGGGCCCTCACATAGAGTTTCCTAAGATCCCAGCTATGGCCCCTTGAGTAGTGAGGGACAGTGACAATGCCAGGCCAGGCTGGGAGCCATCGCCCCTTGTACTGGCCCGAGTCTTCCTGATCACCCTGGGCTCTTGTGGGACTAGCCTGTGCCCAGCCTCCACAGGTGCTGGTCTATGAAGGACTTTTATTGAAGGTGACTCATATATGGTGTTAGGGCCCCTGTTTTTGCCTTCTTTTCTGTGTGAGGAATTGAGCCAAATAGGTTCCTATCTAGAGAGGGCACATGGGTGAAGTCTATTGGCTGGGCCTGGGCAAAACAGGGCCCAATGCTTTTGGTAAAGTCTTGTTTCATAGAGGGCAACTGCCAATAGCCTTGCTAAGAGGTGCAGAGGAATCACATGGAGGCTTTCTCATAGGCCAGGCAGGATCTCGAGTTTCTGTGGTCTCACCATATCCCTCCAGGAGAATGTGTGGCCCTGAATGTCCATTCCCTTCTGGGAGAAGGCAGTTTCTCACAGACCTTCCTTGGATGCTTGGCTGATTCTTGGGGCTGAGGTGCCATTTGAAGACTGACCTACATGCTCACACTAAGCTGGGATGATTATGTAGGAAATAAGTCCATGAAGACTGCTGGCCCCCTTCCCCAGACTCTCAGCATTTGGGCAGTTCATTAGAAATGTCCATGTCTGTTAGAGTTCAGGAAGTGTCTCTAAAAAGCCTTTAAGTATGAAGACTTGTTGTGAACTACAAACTGCTCCAGAACAGCTCTGGGCTCTAGCACCTTCTGGGCTCTCTGGGCATAGGATGGCAACTAAGCTCTGTGTTCACTTAGAGCTCACAAAGAGTACAAGGACCAGCCAGTTTGGAATTGAATCCTGGTACCTACAGGACACCCTTCTGGTCCAGCAGGGCCCTACGAGGGCACACGTACTCCACCATTGCCTACTCTGTGGTCTGCAGCAGATCTGCCTCCAGGAGACCCCAGAAATCCCTGCATCTGATGGACCCTACCTGTGGTGCCACCTCAACCCCATAGTAATGCCCAGTACTTGATGGTCTCATGTTTCCTAATTTGTTAAGTTAAAAAAAGTTAAGAAAGGGCCAGGTATTACGGCTCATGCCTTTAATCCCAACACTCAGGAGGCAGAGGTAGGAGGATTACCATGAGTTCGAGCCCACCTTGAGACTACATAGTGAATTCCAGGTCAGCCTGGACTAGAGTAAAACCTTATCTTGGAAAAAAAAAGTTAAGAAAAAAAGCTTGGTATGATGGCACATGCCTTTAATCACCGCACTCAGGAGGCAGAGGTGGTAGAATCACTGTGAGTTTAAGGTCACCCTTAGACTACACAGTGAATTCCAGGTCATCTTGGGCTAGAGTGAGACCCAACCTTAAAAAAGAAAAGTTAAGAAAGGGGCTGTAGAGATGTTTTAGTGGTTAAATGCACTTCCTACACAAGCTTGAGTGGCCCCAGGCTGCTAGAGTTCAAATCCCCAAGTATCCTCATAAACTGTTTGGTATGGCCATGTATGTCTGTAACCCTGGGGGGAGCAAAAACTGGAGGATTGGAGAATCACCTGGGTTAATAAAAAATGGCAAGTTCTAGAATCCATCTCAGGGAAAAATGGATGGAAAGGCACATCAGGCATTTTTCTCTGGCCTCTTCAAGTGCATATATGGATGTCTTATCAGCATGTGGCATGTACACATGCATGTGCCATATGCAGACACCACACCA
Organism: Dipus sagitta; assembly: GCA_036346955.1. Lineage (NCBI taxonomy): Eukaryota > Metazoa > Chordata > Mammalia > Rodentia > Dipodidae > Dipus > Dipus sagitta. Next base: position 1,650,330 of record CM070770.1, read on the forward strand.
CACATAGTATGTGCATATACACATACACACAAAGAGTCAAGAAATAATTTTTGATGTAGGTACACAAAACAGAGGGACCACTGCCAATGCCAGGAGGAGGACCTGGAAGGGCTAGAGGCCTGAATTCTATAGCAGAGACTGTGGGAAGTAAGTGAAAGACAACGAGAAAAGAACAAAGGATACTGGGAGATCCAGCCACTACCAGAGACAGGACAAATGTCACTACAGTTCAGAAAGCATGATTAAATAAAGGAGCTTTCTCACTAGTTTTGACTGTTGGGTAGTAGTATTGTGGCTATATTACCAAAATGTTCATTACCTTCCAGGTATCATGCTGGATATTTATAGACAGTGATGAAATGTCTGGGGTTTGTTTCAAAATAGTCTGTGTGGAGGAGAGGGAAGCATGACTGAGTGATACAGGTGGTTGTGTGTGGATGTTGTAGTGGATAAGTGTCCATACTTGTGCCTCTCTCTTTACCATTACACTACACTGAAAACATCATGATATAAACTATCCATGTGCAAGAGTATGCACATGCATGTGCAAAGAAGTGCACATGTGTATTTCACAGGCCATTACTGTCTGAGATACTGGAGCTTTCACCACTGGTCACAGGCCAGCTCTGCCCACTTAGCCCTTATCCTAGAAGGCACCTCGAGCCCTTATGACCCCAGGATCTTGCAGCCCAAGTCATCATGAGGACCAGCGCTCTGAGCCAGCTCAGGCCTCAGACTAGAGCAAGGCCACTCCCTGCAGCTTCATGAGTCCAAGGTATGAGTGTCACTGAGTGAGTGGTGGAATGGGGGTGTATGTGCTGGGTACAAAAATTAAAATAACACTCTTTCCAAAAGCTATCTCCTCAAGAGAGCTAAAAGCATCCAGTGATATATTATCTAGGGAAGTAGGGAGGAATGAAGCCACCCATATCTAGGCAGCTGCATAGGCCTTGCTACCTGGGCAGGTAATGAACCCAGGTCACCCCCAGCTGGTGAGCACCACCAGAGCAGTTGTCATGAGAAGGGAGGCTGAATGAATCCTCCATCACTTCCACTCAGCTGTGAGAGACTGTGAGGAAAAATACTTTCAGATAGACAATATTAAATAGGAAACAAAATTAAAAATGATGTGTGACTTTGTAAATGTGATACTTAGTGGTTCTTAAATTTTCAACCAGGAATAACAAACTGACATAAATTTGGATTTTGTGTTGGAGGCAATGAGGAGGTTGTAGAGACAGCAGCATCAGGACAGCCTTGTGCCTTCCAAAGACAATGCAGAGCCCCTTCTCTATCCCAGGCCGAACTGCAGCCCCTTCCTGCACCAGATACTGCAGGTCTATGTGACAGGCCTCTCAGCCTCACTAGCAATGGATCCATCTGTCTTGTGGCATCTCAGGGAAACTATCCTCTCGGGTGACTTGGCTCTGTACCTACTCTGCAAGGAGAAGGCTTGTGGATCCTTGATTACCAGGACCTACTGTAATGGGTCTTTGGGTATATATTTTGAGGCACTTACTACTGTTCGGAGCACTCTTTGTTCATCACTGCCCTGGACTTCCCTGGAAGAAACACACCTGTAGATCGAGGACTTGCCCTAGATGATCTGTTCTCTTGGCCTGGACAATCTCACTCCATGGTATCCTCACGGGACAAAGGGGTTTGTGGAAGGAGCTAATCCAGGCTTGGAAATTCCAGAGGCCCTGAAAAGGAGGCACAAAGGAGAACACAGAAAGGAGTAGCCCCTGCACCCATTTCATGGCCATATTCTCTTCCTCTACTGCCACAGGACCCAGAGTCGACAAGGTCTGGAAGAAAGGTTACTGTGAAGCCAGAGGCTTTCCTAAAGAAATGGACACCTCTCTGGCCTTAAGGAACTTCAGCCCATGCTGCCAACTACCTGCACACTTAAGTATGCACACAGTGAGTGTGTCATAAAACTGAGCTGATGGTGATACTGTAAGTTATGTAAGGCCATTGGATGGTTTGTCCTCAAGCCAGCCTCCTTCTGGGGTCAAGGCTGGTACTAGACAAGCAGTGATCTGCTGGATTTGTGAAGTTCAGTTCCTAAGTAAGGAAATTTAACAGGCAGGTGACCTTGAACAGATGGAAAAGAATTCATCTTCCATGGAGGCCCATCCACCTCCCTCTTAGCCTGGTTCTCATGAATCTAAGCAATGAGCACACAAGGATCTGAGAGGGAGTCAGGTAGCTCTGTCAGGCAGTTAGGATGACTGAGCCCCTGAAAGTAAAATGCAGGAATGTCTTTGAGCTCTGCTAGAGATCAGAGAGGAAGCTGGCTTCTTCTTATCTCTAACTTAAAGGAGTTCCCTACATTTGTTTTCTCACAAACAACCTGAGCCCCTCCTGGGAGGGAGGTCTCCCTTCCTAGAATTTAAATCTCATCCTGACATTGTGGTTGGTCAAGTTCAGACCCCAGAACTTGGCATCATGGCTGGCCTCTTCATGAGCCAGCCCCTAGCCTAGACCAATCAACTCTCATTCTGACTTACCTGAGCCAGAAGGTAAGGCTCACTACAGTAAGGTTATAAATTCACTTATGAGCAGAGGGCAAGCTCTCTAGGTAGCCCATTCATAGCTCCTGAACCTCCAGGTTCTGATAAGTCTCCTCTCCTCTTGGCCTAGCTAGGCTGAGAGGAGGGGAGAGCCACCTTGACTCCTCTCTACTCTCCTGCCCTCTACCTGGCAGGAGCTCTCTGTGCTTTCTCTCCTTTTCTCTCTAAATCTCTTTTCTTCATGTTTCTTCTAGGCCCACATAGGCTCTCAGACCACTTGGGTGTATTTATTTTACTTACCTTGGTTTTGTACTTTCCTAAATAAATACAATTTAATAATTACCCTTTTCAGTTTGGTTTGCCCAATTCTTTGGTTAAATACAAACATGAACCTAGGGTTTGAGGTTTGAGAACTTTTCTGGACTCCACATAGACTCTGAATCAGATCCAAAGTTTCCACCACTGCTCACACTTGGCTTTTGTGCTCTGATAAGGAGGAGCAGGGCCTCCCACTGCACAGAGCATATCTTGTGTCCATATGTTCACATGTCTGAGTGTCCACCTGTCTGTCTCTTACACCCATCCATACCAGCCCTGCAGGCTGTGTGAGTTTCAGTCACTATCTACTCAGTCGCCACCTTTCACACACATACTCAGTAATGACTATTTTTAGAAACAACACTAAATCTGTAGTTTATTTGCATAAGGCAGAATAATTTTCACATAGTAGCTGAGGAACTCCCAAACATGTTTGTTTCTGTTAAGCTAATTTTTACATTTATGACATTCAACCTCACATAAAAAAATTACAAAAAATTGTTTGTTCTTTGATTTGCCTCAGCCCTTTCTTAGCACTTTCTTGAAATGAGCATTTGTGGACGATCTGTGGTGGCATTGGTATTCTATGTGAGGCTGGCCTCCACTGTATTAAGAATTTCCATCTCGGTCAGAGCTACTCACTGATTTACTGTTCTGTTCTAACATAAGAATATTCACTTTTGACTCCTGTAATTCATTGTTACTCATGAGCTAATGATCCTTGTTTTTGAGACAAGGTCTTGTGTAGCCTTAGGCTGCCCTCAAGCTGGCTGTGTAGCTGAGGATGACCTTGAATTTCTTCTTTATTACTTTTTAAAAAATTTATTGGCAGTGTGTGTGCATGCGTGTGTGTGTGTGTGTGTGTGTGTGTGTGTGTGTGTGTGTGTGTACCAGGGTCTGATGCCACTGCAAATAAATTCCAGACACATTCACCACATTTGCTTCTGGCTTTTCTTGAGTGCTGAGGAATTAAACCCAGGCCAGCAAGTACCTTTAACTGCCATCTCCCCAGACCCTGACCTTTGAGTTTCTGATGCTACTACCTCCACCTCCCAAGTGCTCTACCATGCAATGTTTTACAAAGTTCTGGGGATCAAACTCAGGGCTTTATGCATGCTATGCAAACATTTCACCAACTGAGCTCTATCCCCAACCATAATGATCCTTTTTAGAGTCTGAGACATTGATTTGCTCCATAATATTTTACTCAATATTTGAATTTAAAGAAAAAGAGTCTCATGAAATATATAATAAATGTCTACCTCTGTATTTTGTCTGTACTCACAATGGAATAATGAATTCTTAGGGAAAAATATATTATTAGGGCTCAACTGCTCTTCCTTAGGGACAATCTTCCTTTTTCCCTATATTTCTGCCTATTTTCTACTTTGTCTACTCAGCAGACATCTGTTTTCTTTTTCCTATTCTTGTCTTTTCCTGCTATCTACTCATCTGTCTACCCATCCATTCATCCATCCCACATCTTTCTTTCTTCTCTTTCTCCTTCCCTTCCTTATTTCCTTTCTTCCACACATCTACCCATTTACCCATCCATCTACCTGGCCTATGCTGGGCCAGTGTGACATCTAACTGTCAGTGGCTCAATCAAGGGGAGAGGCCCAGCTATGTGCCTTTCAGATAGGCCTATATGAGAGCAAACAGAGCATCTGATTCAACATCAAGGGAAATACTGCCTGCCTTGAGCCAAAGAACATTCTTGGACTGAACTTTTTTCAGTGTCCTAAATTTAAACAGCTAGAATTATTCTTCAAGAACCATCATATTTAACCTTTAGAAATGACTGGTTTCCTAATGGGGTGTCTGCATTTGACTGTGCAGCTGGAATGTGACAAGGCATCATTTCTTAGAGCACTTTTCTTCCTCTGTGCTCTGAGCACAGAGAAAAACTAAACACACACCGTGTAAATCACTAAATGTCCATTGTACACCCACTGTGTTCAGGGCAGGATGTTGACTAAAGTGTGGAAGATCTGGGAGGGTGAGGAGAAGCCAGGGCTCAGAGCAGGGATGGTGTGTGCCTGTGAGTTTGGATCCAGTGAGAATCTGAGACAGGAGGTTGACCAAATTAGAGACCTGAGTGGAGTCTGCAGGTGGGGGAGGGGGGAGCGTGGGGGAGGGCTACTCAACTGGCCATGGAAGGTTACTAAGGGAAAACAGTCTGAGAAGTACTGGCTTAGACCTCATGGACAAAGATACATACTTGAGTACAAGGCGGGAGCAAGGTGACCACTGACTTGCTCACTATGGACCATCCCATAATTGATCATACGCCAGAGTATGGTTTGGACTCTGGCCATACGCAACCAAGAGGGCGTGGACTCCTCCAGGCAGCAGCTGACTGGTCTAACCACTGAGGTGCTCTGGGGAAGAGATAAGCCTACATTCATTGAGGGACTCCCTGCAAGACCCTCTGCTCTGTTTTCACTCCTGCTGCCTAGGGCATGGAGGCAGGTAAGGCATGTAGCCATCTCTGATGCTTCTGAGTCAGGGGAGGGGTTTCCTAGAGGTTAGGAATGAGGGCAGCTTAGGGGGTGGTAGAGACCTAGGTGTGGCCTTCCTAAGCTCTGGTCATATGGCCAGTTTGGTAACAACTGGAGAAGGTTTATACTTTTTCCATGGAAGTTACTGAAACTATCCAGAGCTAGAATCCCCATCAGCAGTGCTAATGTATCCTGTCAGGTATATTCCATCCCATAGAAGCAGGAATCTGGCTGCTTTGAACATCATCATCTGACCCAGGGCAGGGTAAGCCTCCTGTCAGGACTGGAACCTACCAGGACAGCTACTTGGTCTTTGTTCCCAACTCCCTGATGGAGTAGCCTCTCAGTGAGGGATTGGGTAGGGGAGGGCTGACTCTGTAGGTGGCCTAGTGACATCAGGCTTTGTTTCCTAGATGGTGGAGCCTTAGTGGAGAGTGACTTTGAAACCCCATCTCAAGAGCTTGAGTTCCTGGCTGGCTCACTTACATTGGGGGATTTGTTTTTTGCATATGTAGTATGTGTGATGTGGCGCGCCCGCACGCGCGCGCATGTATGTGTGTGTGTGCATATGTATGTGTAGATGTATGTGCCTCCTGTACACATTTGTGGAAGTCAGATGAGAATGTAGTGAATCTTCCTTCATCACTAACCTGTACATTTCTTTGAGACAAAGTCTCTCTGAACTGAGATAGTTTTTCTGTGAGCCCCAGTGATTCTTGGGTCTCTACTCCCTACAAGACTGGGGTTATAGGCTGCATGGCCATAGGCAGTTATATGTATGGATGCTAAAAAAAATCAAACTCAGGGCAAGTCAGGTCTTCTTAGGCCTTTGTGCTTGCATAAAAAGCTCTCATTGGGGGATTTTTAAACCCTATTATATAATGGTAAAAGATGGAGAGAGAATATGATGTGTTAATTTAACTAGTCCTCAGATAAAGTATTTACACTGGGCTTAAGAGATGTTCAAAGAGCTGATGGTTCTGTCATGTGAAATTGGATCTAACAAGGAGGCTGGTCTCCATTCTTGGCCTGAGTCTCTTGGAACATAGAGGTCTGGGGTGTTCCAAAGCTACAGCCCTTTGGTGCTAGATAGCATGCAGCCAGTGAGCCAGTGCTCTGCCTCTCACTGTACTGACAGCTCTGAAGGCCACAGGTATGGAGATGTCACAGGTGTTGTGCCTGCTGCAGTATACAGGTCACAGGAGCTCATGCTCCTCACAGAGCCCTGAGCCCTGAAAGCCCATAAGGAGACCCTTACCTGATCAGCTGCTGACTGCTGTGACCAGCTGGCAGATGAACACTGACTCAGTGTCTGCTGTCAGTGTCACCTGCTATCCCCTGGTTCTTCAGTGCTTTTCCCTGTGGTACCCTTGGACGTATAGCAGTGAAATATACAAACCAGAGTAAGCAGAGGACTCCTTGCTGAGACAGTTATCCCCATCTGTGACCAGGCAGGTGACATAGATCCCCTCACCCTCCCTTTGCAGTGCCAAGCAGAGTAAACTAGTATGAATGGTTATCCCAGTAGTAGTGGGAACTTGTACGCAGTCACCAGAGGGTCCTCAGGATAGACCAGACAGGCTAGGCCTATGCTGAGTAGCTCCCTGAAAGGCCAAGAACTAGGCAAGGTGGGGCTGCTTCCAACAGAAAGCCGAGCCTTCTGCGCTGGCTTAGAGACAAAGTCCTATACCTGGAAAAGGCTGCCTAACCCACATAGAAAACCTGAGGATGTAGGGAGGAAGAAGTGGCCCATGGCTGACTAGGGTGTCCAGCTCCTTTACACAGGAAGCCAAACTTCCTTTATTTTCTCTATATTGTTCTTAATCACTGTGTTGTTCTCAAGGGCAGAACTACATTTCTTTCTTTCTCCTTTCCAAATCTTTTTAAAAAACTTTATTGGACAACTTCCATAATTATAAACAATAAACCATGATAATTCCTCTGCACCCGTTCTTTCCCCCTCACAAATCCACCCTCCATCATATCCCCTCCTCAATCAGTCTCTTTTTTATTTTGATGTCATCATCTTTTCCTCCTATTAGGAAGATCCTGTGTAGGTAGTGTCAGGCACTGAAAGGTCATAGATATACAGGACATTTATGTCTGGAAGATTGTATTGTAAGCAGCCATGCCCTTTCTTTGGCTCTTATATTCTTTCTGCCACCTTTTTTTGCAATGGACTTTGAGCCTTGGAAAGTGTGATAGAGATGTCTTAGGGCTGAACACTTCACTGTCATTTCTCTTCAGCTCTATGGTGATTTTTGAGTCATCCCAGTGGTCACCATCATCTGAAAAAAGAACTTTCTCTAATCAAAAGTGAGAGTAGCATTAATATATGGGTATAAACATTGCAAAAAGTGCTTACAGGGCAGTTTGGTGGGTATAATATATGTATTTAGCCAGACAACAGCAGGCATTACACCCCTAGGGCTCATGACCTCTTCCACCAAAGGCTTTTGACTGGGTTTTCAGTACCAGGCATATATTGCCTCCTGTGGAGCGGGCCTCTAGTTCAATTAGAGAGTTGTTGGTTTCTCCCATAACAGGCATGCCACTATTGCATTAGTTGGCACATTTGGCCTTCCTGGCCGATCTTAAGGATTACAATGTCCACTGCTGTTTGCTGCCATTGACAATTTCTCTTTCCCATAGGGCTGCATGCAGCATTAGAGCTACATTTCTTAGGAAAAATAAAATTCTCTAAATCCCATTAAGCATTTAGGAAGAAATGGGAAGAAAAGAAGTGAAAATGCAATGCATGTAAGTGGGTATGGCTGTCATTCAGGAAAGACTTGGGCTGTCTCATGCTGGAAATACCAGGGGTGGCCAGGACAAGGCAGATGCAGGGAAACAAGGTTCACACTGAATCTAGTTTCTTACTCTCAGCAATAGAACCAACCCCACAGCAAGTCCTTCTCTTGCCAACCACTGTTGAAAGAAGACAGGGGCAAATAAGGAGTCCTTCATAGGGATGCCAGGTGTGTGGTACATCTGATGGGCACCTATCCCTCAAGCCAATGTTAGTGTACTCAGCACTTGGGAGGCAGAGGTAGGAGAATTGCTGTGAGTTTGTGGCTAGATTGGGACTACAGAATGAATTCCAGGTCAGCCTGGGCTAGAATGAGACCCTACCTCAAAATAAATAAATAAATATGAATAAATAAATAAATAAAGAGTCCTTCATAGGGAAGTCAGACCCTGGCTGAGTGACTGGCCCAGACATAAAGGCTCCTGTGAAGGACCAGAAAGAGGTCGCTCTGGCAACTCCCAGCACACTGAAAATTTTGTTTGGTTTTTCCTTTTCTGGAGGTAGTGTCTCACTCTAGCTCAGGCTGACCTATAATTCACTATGTAGTCTCAAAGTGGCCTTGAACTCACGGCAATCCTCCTACCTCTGCCTCCTGAGTTCTGGGATTAAAGGTGTGCTCCACCACTCCCAGCTTTCAATGAGAATTTTGATAAGCAGTCTCAGGATGTGTCAGGAGGAGGGAAAACTAGAGAAAAGCAGTTTTCTGAATTAAAGGTAAAACCACCATTGAACAATACCCAGTGAGAGGGCAGGATTGAGCATGCGCATCTGATGGGCACCTATCCCCCATGCCAATGTTAGTGTACTCAGAACACAACTCTTGGCTTCCTTAGCCTCCAGTGTGCTTCCCTGAAGCAGCTGTGAGGGCTGTGAAAGCAGCCATTCCCATAGATCCAGATTGGCTCCCAGAAGCATGGTGGTGTGGCCTAGATGGCTACTGTAGAGGATTTCAGGAGCTCCGAGCTGCTATTCTTTATTACCTGATGTATGTGAGACAGGGACAATGATTTTGAACAGGGTTTTCAACTAGGTTGATATAATTTAATTCATTCTTTCTAAGTTGTCCCTCTAAGCTGATAGTTTCTGCAAGGACATTCTGACAGGCTCAAGGATGGATGTGTGCATTGGCTGGCTGGAGACAGACTGGGATGGAAACATCCCTAATGCTGGTGGATCCAGGTGGACACTGGGGCCCTAATAATGCCTCTGTAATTCTCCTTGGACTGAGTTTATCTTCCATCACTGATGGACACAGACAGAGCAGAGTGGCCTTGACTAGAAAGACAGATGTTTGAGAAACTGCTGGTGCTCATAGCCCATGTGGGAAAGGACTGGGTTTCCATGTTGGCCAGGAGCCTGGGCTGCATGCTAATCACAGTTCCTGCAGAGAGCAGCACTTCAGGGTTGGACAGAGCTCTGTCAGCTTCTGGGGGGGAGGGGAACGATGGAAAGAGTGACTTGAGTCATGTGGAATAACCTTGCTCAAATGCAGCATGCACACTTACACTGGCAATTTCTTAAGAGCTGAATGATTTGGTTCCCTTCTGAATCTGCATTTAAATGAAGAGACAACTCATTCAACCTGGTGCCCGAGCACACCAGGCAGCCACCAAAACTGCGACAAAGAAAGCTGCTGAATCAATCCCCAATTTGCTGTGGACTCATATCATTAGCCTGGTCTCTGCTTCAGGAGATGGACCTCTAAGGTAGTTCCCACCTCCTCCACTTGCTGAGGGACGTTCTTGGGTAATCATGACACATACCAGATAGCTTCTGGGTGGGGGGGGAGAACTATGCTCAACATCCACAATATAAGACCTGAAACTCTTCTCCTACTGGAAGAAAAAAAATAGGAGACACTCTCTACAATATAGGAGTGGGGAAAGACTTTCTGAACAAAACCCCAGTACCCTAGGAAATTAAACAATCACTCAACCAACAGGATCTCATGAAGCTAAAAAGCTTTGCACAAACAAACACATCATAAGCAGAGCCAATAGATTACCCACAGAATGGGAGACAATCTTTGCCAGTTGTACCACTGACAGAAGCCTAATATCTAGAATCTACAAAGAATGCAAAAAACTAAACAATAAGAAAATCAAACTACCCACTCCAACAGTGGGGCAGAGAACTGAATAGGGAGTTCTCAGAGGAAGAATTACAAATGGCAAACACACACTTAAGAAAATTTTCAACATCCCTAACTATTAGGGAAATGCAAATTAAACAACCATGAGATTTCACCTTACTCCAGTAAGGATGGCAATCATTTAAAAAATCTAACAACAACAAATGTTGGTGAGGATGTGGAAAAAGAGGAACCTTCATCAACTGTTGGTGGGAATGTAAACTTGTACAACCACTATGGAAATCAATTTGGATATTCCTGAAAACATGCACATACAGCTACCTACAGACCCAGTGATTCCCTTACTGGGCATTTATCCTAAATGCTCCATGCATCAATATAGAGACATTTACTCAACCATGTTTATAGCTGCTCAATTCATTATAGCTAAGAACTGGAATCAACCCAGATGCCATCACTGGATGAATGGATAATGAAGTTGTGGTACATTTACACAATAGAATTCTACTCAGCAGTAAGAAAAAAAAGAGATACAATGAAATTTGTAGAAAAGTGGACAGACGGGACAGATCACACTCAACAACTCACACAATCACAGAAAGACAAACACCACATGGTGTCACTTATCTGCGGTTCCTAACCTGGACCTGTTCAAGTTGCTGTCATACCTTATAGGCAACTCAAGGCCCAGACAATAGGGATGGAAGGGTTTGGGAGGAGGGGAGAGGAAGATGAAGGGGGTAAAACAAATACAAAATTAAATCCAAATTGAACTGACGTCATATAAATCTTTATCCTTGGAGATAGCCTAAAAGATATAACCCTCAAGGAGTAAGGGGGAGCACCTGAAAAGCAGGGCTCTGGTGAGGGTGGGATGAAGCCTAAGCTTAAAAGGAAAAAAAAACATTTTGTGTCTCTGACCTGTAACTTCAAGTACCAGAGACTGGTTGCTACCCACATTGAGCTGTTGATTGGAGAGACTTTTGAGGTCCCCAAATCAAGACAGCTTTCTGTCAGAGCACTTGATTACCTGCCCGAGGCAAAAGCTAAGACCCTATTCCTGAAGACACCATATGCTGCTGACACAGAGCACAGAGAGACCTGGCTGGAATTCAGAAGAAAGCCAGTCCCCAGACAGTTAGCCTGTCTAGTGCTGGAAAGTGCTACATGAGCTACTGGGGGAAAATGGCCAACAACTGTCTGAGCAACCAGAGGTCTAAGCTACTCAGAAGCAAACACCCTTACATGATGTAAATACAGTGCAATAGTGGCCCACAGCCTCAGTGGGTAACCAGTAGCTTTCTGATTGCTAAGAGATCCTCCAGTGTAAAGGAACCCCCTCTAGTGTCAAGTTCTCACTAGTCTTTGGTTAAAAGAAGGGTTATATACATCAAATTCTCCCTAAATTAATAATGCTTATCCCATTTAAACTATGCTGACTTCACTCTCCACTGCAGAATGTTCTCCTTTTTCAGAAGGTAGTGAGACCAGAGGAGATAAACTACCCCTTGCACTTCAGCGATGCCACAGCTGAATCCACAGAGGAATGGGGAGATGAGCAAGAGTGCTGCTCCCATTCTGTTCCTGATAATCAGGGCCAGGTTATAAGAGGCAGACCCTAAGTATACTCAACACCTACCAAATCAGAGATCCTGATACTCCTAAGATCTCATCACTAAAGTAAACTTAAAACTTACCCACCACAGCTCAGGATATTTTGTGTCAGAGGGGGCAGAAAGATTGTAAGAGCCACAGGTTGAGACATCATGCCCAGAGGCATTCCTTCCCCTGAACAATAACTGACTATTCCTACCACAACGCATAAACTGCAACTCCATGGGAAATTCCTGCAACTTCGATGAGGAGCATCCCCAATGGAATGGGGACAGGGATGAGGGAAAAGAGGGAACCAACACAGGATGTAACCATATGAAACATCTTGTTAATAATAATAATAAACATTAAAAAAAGAAATAAAAAAGAAGAGGGGGCAGAAATATTGTAGGATCCACAGAGAAGTAGAAACTCCCTGATGCATGGTCCCCCCTTCCTCACAGAGATTGACTGAGGCCTTCATGGCTCCATAATAAATACCATTACCCCACTGAGTAGAGCCCTCAGGGAAATGGGAATGGGGGCAAGGAGATAAAAGAATATAACCCTTTCAAAAAATAAAATAAAATAAAATAAAATAAATTAAAAATGGATTTACCTGGGCGTGGTGGTGCACGCCTTTAATTCCAGAACTTGGGAGGCAGAGGTAGAAGGATCACTGTCAGCTTAAGGCCAGCCTGGAAGTACCAAGTGAGTTCTAGGTCTGGGTTAGAGTGAGACCCTACCTTAACAAACAAACAAACAAACAAACACCCCCTACCAACAACAACAAAAACCCTAGATGTATCAGACAGCTTCAGGTTCGCTGAGATGAACTTCCAGACCAGACACAGTTATGGAGGAAAGGATATTTATTGAAGCTTACAGATCCAGGGGAAGTTCCATAATAGCAGAAGAAGCTGGCCTGCCTTCATAGGACCAAGCAGAGACAGAGAGGTACAAGCCTAAAAAGCCACAGCACAGCACACTTCCGGAACTCCAGCTAGGCACACTTTGCATATCTTTAGATTGAAATCTGAAACCCACCACCACACCTTAAGATTCACACAATGGCACTGACTCCAGCCAGGTGGCTGCAGATGCAAACTACAAACAAACAACTGAATATATTGGGGGCCATCTATTCTATTCAAACCACCACACTAGACTTAAACAAAAGTCTTACCTGAAACCTGTTGGTCCCCTTGATCATCTGGCTGAAGTGACCAGACCCAGTGCAGCTCTAGCTGTGAATGGCAGAGCCCCTCCAAGTGTCCTAGGGTCAACTTTGCTGTGGAGGAAGCCAGGGGGGAAACATGGCCCTGCAGTTGCATAGAAACCTACAGGAAGGGTTACCTGGAGGAGACATCTGAATATCTCTAGTGACCTGCTATTCCCCAAGAACTGTGCAAATCAGTCCTGAGGGATAAACACATAATCAAATTCTCCATAAGACAGGTTCCCTGGTCTTTGGAACTCTCTACTGAGGGCCTGCTTCCATTTCCCCAGTACCATCCCCAAGAAGGGTTTGCACAGAGCTACCCACTGTGTTGACTTACTTGTGCAGTGACACAGAATCAGTATTGGTACCACATTGCTGAAAATCCCATTAGTCTGGGTGTTGAACAACAATGCATAGAAGATTGTTAAAAAATTAATTTCGTTTTCTTCTAGCTAGCACTTAGTTTGCTAAAGCAGTTTTCACTTGAAGATGCACTTCCCGTTGTAAAAGCAAAACCACGAAAAACAATAAGCTGAGTTTACTTGTGTGACCAGAATACAGAGCAGAATTGTCCCTAGTACTCAGCTACCTGATATGAGAGAGTGGAGGTGTGAGTGGCGAATAGTGTTGACACTCATTTGGGTAACTGAGGCTTATCACTTGAAATAGGTGCACACCATCATGTTTGTGCATTAATGGCAAATGTAAATATACATGCTAACCAGAAGTTTATGAACAGAATTAACTAACTGGTCCAGCTAGCCCTGAAGCTGCTTTGCACTTGCGAGAGGAAGAAGTGGGAGTGGAAGGCTTTCTCCTTCTTTGGTGCCCTGACTATTATCTATTATGCTCAGCAGGGCTGGAGGTCATCCTCTGGTTCTGGCCAAAGCAAAAAAAAAAAAAAAAAAAAAAAAAAAAAGGCTTCTGCGCCAAGGACTGCAATGCCCTCAAGCAGCAGGGTTATTGTTTTGCTTGGGGACTCTGGGGCAGAGCTGCACATGTAGCGTGGCACTGCCGATTTGAATTCTTTTCTTCTAGTAGATCTGACAGAGTGGGCCTTCTTTGGGGTCTGGGAAACCAAACTCACGTGACAACAAGACATGGGCTGATGACTGCTTATGACTGGCAGGAAACATTCAGAGTGTTTTCTGAGGTCACGATTGGGGCTTTCAACAGCTAGTGTACGCATGGACTAATCCCAGGTTTTCTAGTTCACCATATTTCACAAGTGTGGTTTATTTTATTTTCCCACAATTTTGAGGCCTAAAGAGGTTTGTAGACCTGTGGCTGCAAAGTGCAGGAGAAACTTATGGTCTTACCTTGACTTTAGTCATGACTATGATTTCAAACATAAGAGCAGGCAAGGGCTATGAGAGTGAGGACTCCAAGCAAGGGATGCTGGGGCAGGGCCAAGTACCTGTCAGCCTCTGGAAACAGAAGGACTGACATGTAGAGGAATGACAGATCTACAGACTGGCCCTCTGAGCTTCCTTTGGCAAGTGTAAGAATACTGTTTGCAGCTCATAAGAGTTGACCTTAGTTGCTTCCCATGCTGGGTGCAGGTTCTAGGCTGCTCCTGGCTTTTTATTCAGACCTCTGGCTGAGCTGCCCTGGCTTCTTTATTCCTTCTTTCCGTTTCCTCCAGTGACCATTCCTGAAAGCTGTCTGCAGGGGTAGGGGTGGCTGGCAGACATTCTCAGATCCTTTCTTCCTCATCATGGGACTTCCCAGCAGCCCATCCATTGTGTGAGACAGGTCATGTCCCACCCTTGAGAACTCTCTACCCAAGGTAAATGAAAGCCCACCTTTGGGTGCAGGACAGGTCAGGATCCACCCTTAGGTAAAGGACAAATGATATCCTTGAGTGCAGGGCACATCATAGCTATTGTGGTTAGCTTTACGTTGCTGGGATGAACATCCGATCTAGGCCATGATGCATCGTCAGGTGCAGGGCAGGTCATGATACACCCTTGGGTGCAGGGCAGATGATAGAACAGTCTCTGTTAGCCTTAGATTCTGCCATGTGAGTAAATTTTAGAATATCCCAAGACAAGAAAATATTTTTCTCTCATTATAAAAGGCTGAAAGGTATTGTTGGGAGGCTTCATTTATTATAGGTTTGTGTTTGGATAAAATGAGTTTGTTTTTGGATAAAATTTAGATAACTCATTCCCTCTAGCCTCAGAGATGTCTGGCAACAGATATTGGGCTCTTCCTGAGTGTCCCTGGGGACCTTGCACTGTGCTGGACACAGATTAGTCAGCTGTGTGAGACTGCCTTGGCTTCATGAAGCTGCCTGGCTGAGCACACACTGCAGCATGCAGATGAGCCTTCTCTGGGAGGGATCACAGGAAAGGATGCTGCCTGGCCCCTGTGGTGACTGACCTTGCTCAGAGGCACCACATGCAGGTTCTGTGCAGCCTGTGGCTGCCTTGGGAGCCTCAGGGGAGGACAAGCCCAGTAAAGTCTTTAAACAAGGAGCTGTGGAGGCCAGCCTAGGCTCACTATTAAATCCCCTGTCCTTAGCATCTGACTATGACTGTGAGTGAATGATAGACATGACCAGGTTCTTGCCAAGTTTCTAAACTCAGGACTTCTGTGCTATTTGCCATATTACTTTGGGTTGTAGGGCAAACCTTGACCACTCCCTCCCAGGCTTCTCCAAGGCCCATGCAACCCAGATTCAAGAGGACCCACAGCCTTATGGAGCTGACTGAGAGTCTCCAATGCATTGGGGATTAACAATTTAGCATGAAAGTTAAGACTTCATGAAACTTAACTTTCATACTAAGTTAAACAACCATTTGTCTAACTTCCAGGGGAAAACTTCTGGTGTGGAGGAGGGTTTCTCAGGTGGGAAGGTGAGAGGGGATATCCAGCTAGCAGGAGGCATTTATGTGGAGGATGCACAAGGTGGGGTGGGGTATCCAGATTGGAGGATGGTATCCAAACAGGTAGAAAGGTCTGATAATCCTATGATTTAGATGTAATATGTCCCTAAAAATGCTTGTATACTTATCTTTAGTCCCCAGCAAGTAGTGCTATTTTGGAAGGTTGTGAAACCTTTGATGTGTAGGGCCTAGCTAGGAGATGTAGGCTACTGGGGGGTGGGCTTAGAAGATTATAGTTCACCTCTGGTTCTAGTTGAGGCTGAGTTCTGCTTGCTGATCTGTCAAGAAGCTGCCGCACACTCTTTCCATCATAGATTGTAGCCTCTTCCATGCCTTCCCCTGCCATGATGGATTGATTTTCTTCAGACTATGAGCCAAAATAAACTTCTCTTCCCTTAAATTCCTTCTGTCACACATTTAAAAAGTATTTCTTAAGCCGGGGGTGGTGGT
This sequence comes from Dipus sagitta, assembly GCA_036346955.1. Classification (NCBI taxonomy): domain Eukaryota; kingdom Metazoa; phylum Chordata; class Mammalia; order Rodentia; family Dipodidae; genus Dipus; species Dipus sagitta. The sequence continues at coordinate 1,666,722 of CM070770.1, forward strand.
GGTGCACACCTTTAATCCCAGCACTCGGGAGGCAGGGGGAGGAGGATGGCTGTGAGTACGAGGCCACCCTGAGACTCCACAGTTAATTCCAGGTCAGCCTGGGATAGAGTGAGACCCTACCTGGAAAAATAAAAAAAAAGTATTTCTTATTCATTCATTTATTTATTTTGAGGCAGTGTCACTATAACCCAGGTTGCTTTGGAATTCACTCTGTAGCCTAGGCTTACCTCAAATTTAAGATAATCCCCCTACCTCAGCCTCTCAAATTCTGTCAGATATTTTCCAATAGCAATGAGAAAAATAACATACATAAAATTTATACCAGGAATGAGGTCATTGCTGTCATAAACCTGGCCATATGGTTTGTAGACCTTAGGAACTGGTTACAAGAAGAATATAGAAGTTTGGAGCTTCAGGCTAGAGAAACCCAGAATCTCTAAGAAGCTTAATAGATAGTAATCTGGTATTTAGAAGACCAAGATTGATAGAAATGTGGACAACAAATGTTTGGATAATGAAGTTTTAGAGGGGAGCAAGGGCTCTATCAGGAATTGGATTAGAGGTCATTTGTAATACACCATGACAAAGAATATGGCCACATTTATCCCTGGTCATAAAAATTTAAATAAAGCTGATTTCAAAAGCAATGGAATAATTTGGCTGAAGAAATTTAAAGACAGCAAGCATTCAGACTGTGGCATGGTTACTACTCACTGCTTTTAGACATATTTACAGTGAAAAGAATCAGAAGTGGAGCAGAAAGATGTGGAAATGCACTGTTTGGTGAGAAAAGAAGTACATTTAAAGTTTAGACAAGGTGTGTGCAAAGAGGGCATAATTGTTAAAAGATATCAGTGATATTAAAAAAGAAACTGGGGTGCTGAGGAGATAGCTCAGCAGCTAAAGGTACTTGCTTACAAAGCCTGATAACTGGCTCCAATTCCCCAGTACCCCACATAAAGCCAGATGCACAATGTGGCTCATGCATCTGGGATTGGTTTGCAGTGTCAAGTGGGTCCTGGCATGCCCATTATCATTCTATCTCTTACATAAATACATAAAATAATTAGAAAAGAAACTGGGTGCATTGTACTGGGACAATAGGAAAGGTGCCTTGAGGGAAAAACCCGATCCATCCAAGGATCCATGGTGGAAACACACAAATCCATTGGAGAATTTTCATTTGGTAGGAGTGTCTGAATAGAGAATGTTTTGTACAAACAGGATTACCTAGAGAAGTATTTTCCCTACTTCAACCACAGAAGCACTTGGTGGCCATTGCGGTAAGGGGGTCAGCATACATTTCAAGTTGACAGCTCATGCATCTATACTTACACCAAGGTTCCAGTGAAAAGCTGATGAGACCAGGCAATATGTAGCAAGGTCAAGTTCCTTGAACAGAAGCCATGACAGGCTCATATGTGAAATTGTTAAGGTGAACTTAAGTTTCTATAGTGGTCCTAGGGCATTAAAGATGCCAACAAGGGGAATGTAGAACATCCGCTGAGTAAAACTGCAGGCACTGAGGACAGTAGACCCAGGAAAGGAACCACATGTCCTGTAGACAACAGGACTTTAGGAGTAGAGCCATACCAAGTCTTGCTTTGGTCTAGACCAAATTTCTCCCATTTGGAATGTGAATGCTTACTCTGTGCCATTGTATACTCGGATCAAGTAATTTGTGTTTTGATTTTACAGAGGCTTGTATAGAAGACACTGTTCTGAGTGTCAGAACAGATTCTGGGCTTTGGACCTTTAAACAGTGTAAGGAACTTTGAAGTTATGAATGCCTCTTGCATTATGAGGTGAGCAGGAGCCTGTAGGAAAGAGAGGGAAGAATGCTAGGGTTTGGGTGTAAAATGTTGTTTGTATGCTCATGTGCATGAACACAGTCTCTAGCCAGTGGTGCTGTTTCGAGAGGTGTGCACAGTTTGAGATGTAGGGTCTAGATGACAGATTTAGGGTACTAGAAGTAGATCTTGGGGTGATAGTTCACCTTTGAGCTGAGTTCTGTGCTTCCTTTTTTTAAAAAAAATATTTTTTATTTCGATTGACAACTTCTGTAATTATAGACAATAAACCATGATCATTCCCTCCCCCTCACTTTCCCCTTCACTGCTCCAGTCTCCATCATACCCTTTCCTCTCACAATCAGTCTCTCTTTTATTTATTATTACTATTATTAATAATTATTTGTTTTTCTAGGTAGGGTATAGCTCTAGCCCAGGCTGACCTGGAATTCACAAAGTAGCCTCAGGTTGGCCTTGAACTCATGGTGATCCTCCCATTTCTGCCTCTCGAGTGCTCGGATTAAAGGTATGTGTCACCACGCCCAGCTTTTTATTTTGATGTCAACATCTTTTCCTCCTATTATGATGGTCTTGTGTAGGTAGTTTCAGGTACTGTGAGGTCATGGATATCCAGGCCATTTTGTGTCTGGAAGAGTGCATTGTAAGGAGACCTACCCTTCCTTTGGCTCTTACTTTTTTTTTTTTTTTTTTTTTTGCCACCTCTTCCACAATGGACTCTGAGCCTTGGAAGGTGTGCTAGAGATGTTTCAGTGCTGATCACTTTCTCTGCTTCTTGATCAGAAGGCTGTTTCACAGGCTCCTGCCACCACAGACAGACCCCCAGCTACTATGGTGGACCATGTCCCCTGAACAATGGGCCAAAATAAACCTCTCCTCCCTTAAGTTGCTTCTGTCAAGTATTGTGTCATAGCAATGAGAAAAGCAAATAATACTGACACCAGGCAGAGCTTAGTAACAGGCTTTCCCATTGAGAACATAGCTGGAAAATTACACTTTGGCCTTGAAGGGCTTAGCTGGGCCGTGGGGCACTGTGAATACTGCTGAGACCACTGGGATGTCACTTGAAGCTTTGAGGAGTAGCAGAGGAAGGTGGATGGCATTTCAGCTCCAAGTTTAGGTCTCACATTACTACTACAGGGAGTTTCAGAGCTCCATAGGTTGGTATCCATTAAGCTGGAGGATCTCAGGTATGACCTAGCATTGGCCACAAAGCTTGGTATTCATAGTGGGCTTGCTCAGGAAGAGGGAATCACACACACTTCTAGGGTATTGTCAGAGATTTACTGAGGAATGAATGGATGTTTTAGAGGTATGTCAACATGCTCTGTTCAGGGTCATTCTTAGGCTCAGGAATTACTTGAGTTGTTCTCTCAAATACCCAAGTCCTGAGTGTATAATGTATGGCAAGTCACCATTGACTGTAGTTCCATGCTCAGGAATGCTTTCTGGTCAGCACTTGAGGCCCTTAAAAGCTTGGTGCCCCCTCAGAATCTGACAGGGACCATGACATCACCAAGCAGCCCTGTGAACTGCCAGCATGTCCATGTGTCAGATGCAACCCAAATGCCATCCCAAGATATGGCTGAAGACAAGGGTACACTGAAAGCCTTCCAGAAGAGGGTGTGTGTCAATCCTGGTAAATTGGGTGGACCAGCAAGGGTCATGGGATGATGTCCTTTGAGATCAGAAAGAGCAGGGAGGATGCTGGTATCTTTGGTTGGCATACCTTTATTGTAGGCACTGCTGTTTGAGGAGGAAGAGAATGCTGGGATGCAGGAAAATAGCTCTTGGATGACCTTGAGCTCCTGGTTCTACCCTCTACATGGACTTGGGATTTACATGTCAGATGGGGGAGGGCTCAGTCCTTGGTCACTCCCATGAATGCTAAGGATAACTTTAGGACCAAGTTGACCTCAGGACCAAACCAACTCTTTTTCACAGCAGGGATATTTGTAGAACACAAGGCTGTCCCCTTAGCTGAGGGGAAGCAAGGCAGCATCCCTCACATTCTGGATGTTTTCATTGAGTGTCTTGGGCTCCCACATTTGTCACTCTCTTCCCAAAATCTCAGTCCAGTGGCCACCCTGGGCAAGGTTGGTGTGTTCTGGGTATTTGTATACCCATGATTCTTAGAGTGGTCCTGGCTTACAGATTAAAATAATAGTTTTCCCAGCCCCAGAGGCATCCAAGTAGGGCAGCCATGATTAATCACCAGATGCAAATAACTCATTTAAAAAATTTATCACACCGGGATGGTATGATTCATTATTCAGCACTCAAGTAGCATGCACAGAATTCCTAATGACCTGCCAAACCAAAGAAAAATGACCCAGGACTGTTGTCCTTTGGCAGCATGAGCCCTTTCCCTCACACACAGTGTTTGGGGTTCTTGTCATGTGTCAGCTGGATACAGGGCTTGTAAGCACCAAGGTAGGGAGGCTATATCCTTTTGGTTCAGGTGGCTTGCCAGTCCAATGAGCCCAAATGGGCAGCATGGAGACTGATCAAGAAGTCCCCCCTCCAACTCACCTCCTCAAAAAATGGACCTCTTCCTGTCCAAGGTGAGGGCTGCCTGCTCTGTCCATGGTGAGAGCTCTCCTGCTCTGCCAACCACACAGCTGCCCTTTGTTCCACCTGGTCTCTTCACAGGGTGACACTAAAGTCAAGTAGTTCTGTTTATGCACCTTGCACGTGTGACTGATGGTCAGACCCTGTATGAGGAATGTGACAGGATGGGGACCTCACTGGTTCCTTCCTGCTGCTTTTTCCTCTCTCTGTACAGCTGCCACCTTAGCTGTGCCTGAAACAACTCCCACAGCTGTGGGGTTATGTCCATCAACATTATCAACATCTTCTATCTACTGGTAGAACATTGCCTGTGAACCCCAGGATCCTGCAACTTGCCACCCCTTGAGCTTTGGAAGAAGGCCTAGCTTCACTTGTTTCTGTAGTGGCTCAGCTGGCTACAGAAAAGAAGAGAGGTGTCACCTGGTGGCGCCACAGGAATAACAAAAGTCAAAGCCGTGGTTATTTTCTGGTGTGATGTTGTAGTCCTGACGGCACTTGAGGCCATTGTCCCAGTATGTACCTTTGTGACACTCTGGTGTTGGTCTTGTCAGTGTGAGGCATGGTGAGACCCTGCATCTTCCCATTACATTTACAAGTGACACACTTGCTTCTCACAGCTCAGGGAACTAAGGAGTCTCATTGCCAATGCCAGCATACGCCCAGGGCAGAAGGTCCATCTTCCCACATAGACATCTTGCAGGCCAGCCACAGAGACACTGGTTCCACAGTTTGATGGTGCTGCTAGCCTAAGTGGAGAGTCCTCCAGCAAGTCAGGACATCTCAGCTCCAACATTAGCGAGATGCTGCCTGGTGGGGAAGCACGCGAAGCTGTCCACGAATGCTCTGGTGGGCCTGAGCAGGATTTGAAAGCCACAAGGGTCATGTTGATCACAGGTTGTACTTTGATGGTACTGGCCTGTGGGGGGTGACTGTTCTTGCTGGTGAACAGGCAACAGCACCCACAGCTTTGAGAAGAGGCAAGAGGTAGAAGCAGGAAGGAGATCTTCAGTCTGAGGGCATTTCATGGACATCTGTGCTGGTCCTATATCATCTCATCTCAACTTAAGCAGGTCTCCCTTATCACCTCCATGTCTAAAAGGTTCCTTCCTCTGTGGTGAGGTGGCCATCTCCTCAGTCTGGCTCAGGTCTCCCTTCCCTTACCATTCTCCTGTGAGGACACTTGTCATCAGACTTAGAGCCACGTGGACAACATTCTCCTTCAAGATCGTTAACTGACATCTGTACAGGTCTTTTTTTTTTTTTTTTTTTCCAAATGAGCAAAATAAGGTTACACTCCCAGGTTTGGGATAAGACGGGGATGCATCTTTCTGCTTTGGAATGAATAAGACAGGGCTGGGGCCACCACCCAATCCACAACAGACTTTAGTTCTAGGGAACTTCCCTACCTCCGTGCAGGACAAAGCCGGTATGGCATGTCAGTGCAGGTGAGGCTGCTTTGAGAATGCAACGGAATCACTAGCCATGTGTGTAGGTCTTGCTCCAGGGCCACCCACTCTAGAGCCAAGGATTACAGGAGGAATGCAGTTAAGGGTGGGAACAGCCTTTTCTCTAGAGACCCTGATGGGTGTGAAGAGCAGGCTGTAGGAGGTGGTGGGCAGGCCATAACCAGGCAGACCTTCCACAGAGCAGCCCAGACATGAGTGCTTCATTCCTATGGTGCTTTGTTACTATCATACCTGAAAATATTACTAAGGCTAAAAATTGCATTATAAGTAACAGGAGGGCTGCCTGACGACTTGAGATTTTTTTTTTTCCCTTAGAAATGAAAATACTGGGAGCAAGTAGCTGCTGGGGAAGCAAGCTCCCTGGGAACAGGGAGTTTCTGGAAAAGCAAGCTCTCTGGGAGCAGATAGCCTCTGGGGAAGCGAGCTCCCTGGGAGCAAGTAGTTTTAGGGGAAGCATTCTTGCTGGGAACAGGTAGCCATTGGGGAAGCATGCTTGCCGGTGTCAGGTAGGCAGAGGTGAATCCTGAGTCTGGCCTTGGCTGCCTCTGTGGATTGGCACCAAGCCAGGCCTTCAGCCTCCTCCACCTTCCTGTGTTCCTGCCCCAGTAGCCTTTGCAGGCTGAGACCCCCACAGCAGCTATTTCCTGGAATCCTCAGTCAGGTCTGGTCCATGGAGCCTGGCTCTACCCCCAACCCCTGACAGGAATCCTTTCTGCCCCCTTGGCAACATGCTCCTGCCCCAGATGGAAACACAGGCGTGTCTGGCAAGCACCTGCCAGAGTGGTATCAATGCACCTCCACAACCTGCTCAGCTGGGGTACAGTGAAGAGGTAGGGGCAAGTACTACTACTCTTGAAACCCACAGGCAAAGCATAGCTGTGATGGGGGCTTGAGAGATTCCTGGTTGAAGAGATTGCAGACCTTCAAACCAGCTCTCATATTAGCCACCAGCCCAGAGCTGCTGGTGCACTTGCAATCTTCACAACCTGCACATATGCGGTTATAACACCATCCCACTCCAACTGGGTTAAAACCCAAAATGGAACACTCAAAGAAGATCCTATGAGGGCAGATACTTGCTTCTACCTTAATAAAATAACTTTTACTGGAAGATGGTTAGACCCCAATGCAAAACAAAACAAAACAAAACGAACCAACAACAACAACAAAAAACTCACAAAAACAATGGAAGATAGCAAACAGAGATCTTCACCAAGATTGCCTAGATCCACAATGGAAGCCGCCAATGAAACCATAAAGGAGACAAAAGAAAATGAATCCCAAAATGAAAGCACAATAAGCTATATGACCCTGACCTAGTGAATTGCTGAACTGGAAGCAAATCACCAAAAAACCAACAATTGCATAAATGAAATGCACATAGCCTTCATCACTAGGCTTAACTTGAGGAAATCCAGAGAGACCTCAAAAGAGAGATAAATGAATTGAAAGTGAGTCAACAAATAGATCTCAATAACCAGCTGATTAAGCTTAATGATGACATGACCAAGTGCAAGAATGAATTCCAGGAAGTATCAAGAAAAAGCATCAAATCTTGACCTGAAATTGGAATTAAATAAAGAGATGGGCATGATGCAGAAAATGCAATAGAAAACAAAAATCAAATAGAGCTTTTAAGAGCCTCTCTAGAAGCCCTCACTAAGAGTTGATCATGTGGAAGACAGAACCTCAGATTTGGAAGACAAGACCGAAGAAATAGATCAAGAGTCCAAAAACTTTGATAGGTAAGTTCAAAAATCATGTGAACAGAATATGAGGAAATTGTGGGATACTCTAAAATAACCAAGCATCCAGATGTGGGTATACCAGAAGGGGAAGAAATCCAAGCATAAGGCATTAAGAACGTATCCAACAAAATTATTGAAAAAAAATTTCCCAATCTTGCAAAAGAGAGGCCCATCCAGATATAAGAATCTCAGAACACCAAACAGACAGGATCAAAGAAGAAACTACTGTAAACAATGGAAACACACAGAGAGTGCTTAAAGTAGCAAGACATAAACAACTATTTACATACAATGGCAAATCCATCAGAGTTATCTCAGATTTTTCAATGGAAATCATAAAAGCCAGAAGGGCCTGGAATAGTGTACTTCAAAGCCTGAAAAACTATGGCTTCCAACCCAAACCACTGTACCCAGCAAAAGCAATCCTCATAATAAATAGATGGAGAAAGGAAAATGATCCATGACAAAGGACAGTTCTATCATTATATGAACACAAACAGAGAAAACTTCAGGAAATATTCCTCACAGAAGAGTTGAACAACCAACATCAAGAGCCTACAAGAGGATGAACATGACAACCAAAACTAGAGCAGGCATGAAAACATACAAAGCACCAAACCTCATAAGCCCTCCAGCATGGCGGGGATTAAATCAAACCTCACATATGTAACTTTAATATTAATGGACTTAACTCACCCATAAAAAGACAGAAGTTAATAGGGTGGATCAGAAAAATGGACCCTTCCATCTGCTGCCTTCAAGAAACCTGTTTTACCATTAAAGATAGATACCTCGTTGAGGTGAAAGGATGCAAAATGATTTTCCAAGCAAATGGAAATAAGAAACAAGTGGGTGTGGCTATAGTCATATCTGACAAATAGACTTCAAAAGTAATTTAAAAAGACAAAGAAGGCCACTTTTTACTCATCAAGGGAGTGATACAACAAGAGGGCATGGCAATCATAAACCTATATGCACCAGACACAAGTGCACTACTTGGCAACAACCCGGAAATAAACCCCAATATCATCATAGTAGGGGAACTCAATATCCTACTACCATCATTAGACAGATCATCCAAGCAGAAAATCAACAGGAAAATAATAGATTTTAACAACACCATAGATCAATTAGAACTAACAGACATATACAGAACGTTCTATCCCAATTCTGTGGAAGACAGATTCTTTTCAGCAGCCCACAGAATCTTCTCCAAAATATATCATATATTAGGGCATAAAGCATGCTTTCATAAATTCAGGAAAATTGATGCAGCTTCCTGCTTCATATTGGACCATAATGTGTTTAAGCTAGAGATTAACAACAAGATAAACAACAGAAATTATGCCAGCTCTTGGAGACTGAACAACATGCTATTAAACAATGAATGAGTTGTGGAAGAAATCATAAAGAAAATTGTAAAGTTTGTTGAAGTGAATGATAATGAAAACACAACATATGAAGGCAGTCTTAAGGGGAAAATTTCTAGCACTAAATGATTTCATAACAAAGACAGAGAGATCTCAAATTAATAATGTAACCATCCACTTAAAGGCATTGGAAAAATAAGAATAAGCCAACCCTAACAGTTCCAGCAAAAAAAAAAAAAAAAAAAAAAAAAAAAACATTAAGAGCAGAGTTGACATTAATGAGTTGGAAACTAAGAAATCATTTAAGAAAATTGATGAAATGAAGAGCTGGTTCTTTGAAAAAAATATACAAGATTTGTAAATCCTTAGTCAACTTGATCAAATGAAAAAAAAGAGTCTCAAATTAACAAAATTAGAAATGAAAAGGGAAAGGGCACAACAGAGTCAATGAAACTGGAAGAATCATCTGGACATATTTCTAAAACCTGCACTCCATGAAACTGGATTACCTGGACAAATTCCTAGACACATACCACCTGCCAAAACTAAGTCCCAGAGCAGATAAATCTCCTAAACAAACCTATTACATACATAGTGAAAATATAGCCAAAAACCTACCCAAAAGGAAAGTCCAGGACCTGATGGATTCTCAGCTGAGTTCTACCAAACCTTCATATAAGAACTTAAACCGCATTTTCTCAAGTTATTTCACATAAGAAGAGAACAGGGAATGCTGCTTAACTCCTTCTATGAAGGTAGCATCACTCTAATACCAAAACTAGACAGAGATACAACAAAAGACAACTATAGATCTATGTCCCTGATGAACCTTTATGTAAAAATTCTGAACAAAATTCTCACAGACAGAATTCAACAACACATCACAAACATTGTACACTTCAATTAAGCAGGCTTCATCCCAAAGTTGCAGGGGTGGTTCAACATAAGGAAATCAATTAACATAATAACCATATAAATAAACTTAAATACAAGAACCACATGATTATTTCAATAGATACAAAGAAGGCATCAGCAAAATGCAATATCAATTCATGATTAAAATGCTGGAAATATCAGGCATGTAGGATTTATAACTCAACACAATAAAAGCTATATTCAAAGTACCTAAACCCCAAATCATACTTAATGGGGAAAAACTGAAGGAGTTCCCATTATGATTGGGAACAAGACAGGTGTGTCCATTTTCATCACTGCTCTTTAATATAGTACTACAAATCCTAGCCCAAGCAATAAGGTAGGAGAAAGATGTAAAAGGGATACAATAAAAGGGAGGACAGAACAGGGACATCTTGCCTACTCACTCCAGAGGGTGCATGCATGTGGAGTGAGTAGGCCAGATGTCCCTGTTCTGTCTTCTCCCTTCTTCCAGTTCCTGGTCCCAATCAGTTCCCCTGCTGCTGTCTTGGAGCTTCCTGGACCCTGTGAGCTTGCTGCCAAAGCAGGCCCCTTGCTTGGCCTTCTTGATTGAATGGCCCCTGGGTCCCCATGTCCCTGATCCCCTGCTCCAGAAGGTGCACACATGGAGTGGGTAGGCCAGAGTTGCTGGTTGGTTCCCTTCTTCCTACCTCCCAGTTCCCTGGTCTTGGTACCCCTGCTGCTGCCTTGGGGCTGCCTGATCCCTTCATGTGGGCTGTGGAAGCAGGCCTTTTGCTCTGGTTTCCTGATTGACTGGCCCCTGGTCATCCAAATCCCTATTCCCTTGAGTCAGAGGGTTCATGGCCCACTGTAGGAGCTGCTCTCTTGCCCCTGGCTCTCCAGCTTTCTGGCTTCTAGTTCCCCAACCCTTGATCCCCATGTGCTGAAGAGTACATGCAAGTGGAGTGAGTAGGCCAGCGCTGCCAATTGCCCACCTCCCAGTTCCCCATATACCTTTGATGTGCTTGCAATCTGTGCATCTCTAGTTATCACACCATTGTGCACCAATCTGGTTCACATTTCAAACAGAACAACCACTGAAAATCCTACAAGGACAAATGCTTGCTTCCCCCTCAATAGAATAAAACATTTCCCCAAGATGGAATGGGTAGACCACAATACAAAAAAAAAAAAAAAAAAAAAAAAAAAAAAAAAAAAAAGAAAGGAAAGAAAGAAAGAAAGAAACTCAGAAAACAGAGATTGCCACCAATGGAAGCCTCCAATGAAATCATAGAGAAATCAACTGAAATTGAATCCCAAAATGAAAACATAACAACCAATGTGACCCTGATCAAAAGAATTGCTGAACTGGAAGCAAACCATCAAAAAACCAACAATGGCATCAATGAAATTGAGCAGAATCATCTCTTAGAGCACTCAGCTTTTGAAAGTAGGCTTAACCTAACTGAATAAAATGTTAGAAGCCTCAAAAGAGATATAAGTGGATTGAAGGTGAGTCAACAAATGGAAGATCTAAATAACCAGCTGATTAAGCTTAATGAAGACTTAAATTCCAGGAAGCATCAAGATAATCAGAACTTGAATTGAAATTGTACCTCAAAAAAGATATGGACATGATGCAAAATAACACAAAATAAAACAACAATCAAATAGAGCTTATAAAAACCTCCCTAAAACCCCTCACTAACAGAGTTAATCATGTGGAAGACAGAACCTCTGAGCTGGAAAACAAAACAGAAGAAATGATCAGGCAGCCAAAAACTTTGCTAAGTTCAAAAAATCATGCAAACAGAATATGAGGGAACTCTGGGGTACCCTAAAACGACCAAACATCCAGATCACTGGTATACCAAAAGGAGAGTAAATCCAAGTCAGAGGCATAAAGAACATATTCAACAAAATTATTGAAGAAAATTTTCCCAATCTCTCATAAGAGAGACCCATCCAGACACAAGAAGCCCACAGGACACCAAACAGACAATACCAAAGAAGAAATTCTCCAACTCAGATCATAGTTAAAACTCTTAGCAATGAAAACAAAGAGAGAGTGCTAAAAGCAACAAGAGAGAAACAACTCACTACATACCAAGGCAATTTTTTCAGAATTACCTCAGCTTTCTCAGTGGAAACCATGAAAACCAGAAGGGCCTGGAATGGAACACATCAAAGTCTAAAACTATGGCTTCCAACCCAAGCTACTGTACTGAGTGAACGTATCCCTCATAATAGTTGGTGAAAAGGAAACTTACCATGAAAAAGTCAACTCTATGATTATATGAACACAAAGCCAAACCTACAGAGAATACTCCACACAACCTCAGGAGCCTGCAAGAAGATCACAATAACCAAAAGTAGACCAGGCTCAAAAAAAGTACAAAACACAAGAAAGCACCAAACCCCACAAAGCACCCCATCATGGCAGGGATTAAATTGAACCTCACAGTTATAACCTTAAATATTAAAGGTCTTAACACACCCATCAAAAGACACAAGTTAACAAGGTGGATCAAAAAAATGGACCTTTCAGGGCTGGAGAGATGGCTTAGTGGTTAAACCCTTGCCTGTGAAGCCTAAGTACCCCCATTCAAGGCTTGATTTCCCAGAACCCATGTAAGCCAGATGCACAAGGGGGCACATGTGTCTGGAGTTCATTTGTAGTGGCTAGAGGCCCTGGCATGCCCATTCTCTCTCTCTTTCTCTCTCCCTCTCTCTCTGACTCTTTCTCTCTCTGTCTATCACTCTCAAATAAATAAATAAAAGTAAACAAAAAAACCCAAACAAACATGGACCTTTCTATTTGCTGTCTTCAAGAAACCCACCTCACCACTAAAGACAGACACTTCCTTAGGGTGAAAGGATGAAAAATGGTATTGCAAGCAAATGAAAATAAGAAACAAGCAGATGTTGCTATATTAATATCTAATAAGATAAACTTCAAACCAAAAGTAATCAAAAATGATTAAAAAATGGACAGACTTGGAACAGATCATGCTCAGCAAACTCACACAATCACAAAAAGACAAATGCTACATGGTCACACTTATTTGTTGTTCCTAACCTGTACCTGCTTGAGTTGCTGACATAATTGATAGGCAACTCAAGGCCCAGGCAATAGGGATGGAAGAGTTTGGGAGGGAGAGAAAGGGGGGAAAAACAAACATAAAACTAAATCCAAAATAAATTGGTACCCTAGAAACTTTTATCCTTGGAGGTATACTAAAAGATATAACCCTCAAAGGGAGTAAGGGGGGGAGCACCTGAAAAGAAGGGCCCTGGAGAGGGTAGCATGAAGCCTAAGCTTAAAAGAATTTCTTTTCTGTCTTTGGCCTGTAACTCCTACTGCCATAAATTGGTTGCTACCCACATTGAGCTATTGATTGGAGAGATCTATCAGGTCCCCAAATCCAGACAGCTTTCTTTCAAAGCACTTGATTACCTGCCTGAGACAAAAGCTAAGACCCTGTTGCTGAAGATACCATATGCTGTCAACACAGAGCATGGAGAGACCAAGCTGGAATCCAGAAGAAAGCCAGTCCCTAGACAGTTAGCCTGTCTAATGTTGGAAAGCACTACATGATCTACTGGGGGAAATTGGCCAACGATGGTTTGAGCAACCAGAGGTCTAAGCTACTCAGAAGCAAACACTCTGACATGATATACACACTAGTGCAATAGTGGCACACAGCCTTGGTGGGTAACCAATAGCTTTATGATTGGCTAAGAGATCTGCTCAGTATAAAGGAATCCATATCTGGAATTGGAAACCAGATCAGAATCCTATGGAGACAAAGATTATGCTCTCCAGTGTCAAGCTGTCATTAGTCTTTGGCTAAAAGGGGGTTACACACATTAAATTCTCTCTAAATTAATAATGCTTATCCCATTTAAACTATGCTGACTCCACTCTCTGTTAGAGGATCTGTTCTTCTTTTTCAGAAGGTAGCCAGACCCAAGGAGATAAACTACCCCCAGCACTTCAGCAGAGGCATAGCTGAAATCACAAAGGAATTGGGGAGACAAGCATGAGTGCTGCTTCCGTGTTGAACCTGATAATCAGCACCAGGGTGTAGGGGAAATACCCTGAGGATACTCAATACCTACTAAAGCAGAGATCTAGAGGCTCCTAAGAGCTCATCACTGAAGTAGAAGAGGGGGAAGAAAGATTATAAGGGCCATATGTTGAGACATAATGCTTAGAGGCACCCCCCCAAATAACTGACTGCTGCTCCCACAATTCATAAACCACAATGCCTTTAGGGAATACCTGCAACCCCACTGAGGAGGGTCCCCAACGGAATGGGGTCAGGGATGAGGGAAAATAGGGTACCAACACATGATGTATCCATATGAAACATGTTAATAATGATGATGATAACACTAATAATAAAGAAAAAGGATACAAATTGGGGTGGAAGAAGTCAAACTAGCCCTATTTGCATATGAAGTGACTCTATACTAAGTGATCTGATAGACTCTATTATGAAACTTCTAAAAGTGATAAATTTCTTCAGCAAAGTGGCAGGAAACAAAATTAAGAAACAAAAATCAGTGGCCTGCCTATACACAAAAGATAAATATACAGAGAAAGAATTCACCAAGGCTATCCCATTTTCAAAAGCTACACAAAATAAAATCAAGTACTTGGGAGTAACATTAATCAAGGATGTGAAAGACCTATATAATTAAAACACAAAAACACTCAAGAAAGAAATTTAAGAAACCACGAAAAGATGGAAAGATCTTCCATGCTTTTGGATAGGTAGAATTAATATTATAAAAATGGCAGTCCTACCAAAAGCAATATACAGATTCCATGCAATGCCAATGAAAATCCCAGCATCATTTCTTCACAGAGATAGAAAAAAAAAAAAACAATCTCAAAATTTATGTGGAATGTCAGAACCCTTAGATACCCAAAAATATCCTCAGCAAAAGAAACACTTCTGGAGGTATCACCACATCTGATCTGCAGGAATACTACAAGTCCATAGTAACAAAACAGCATGATACTGGCATAAAAACAGACATACAGGCCAATGAAACAAAACTGAGGGCCCAGCCCTTAGTTCAAGCAACTACACCTACTTGATCTTTGACAAAGGAGCAAACAATGTGCACTGGAGAAAAGAGAGCATCTTCAACTAATGGTGCTGGACAAATTGGATAATCACATATAGAAAAATGAGTCTAGACCCACTCCTCTCACTGTGCACAAAAGTCAACTCCAGATGGATTAAAAACTTTAATGTGAGACCTGAAACTGGAAGAAAACAGGGGAACTTTCCATAGAATTGGAGTTGGGGAAGACTTCTTGAATAATACCCCAGTAGCCCAGGAAATTAAACAATCACTCAACTGGTGGAATCTCATGAGGCTAAAAAGTTTTTGTACAGACAAACATTCCGTAAACAGAGCCATCAGACTATCCACAGCATGGGAGAAAATCTTCACCAGCAATATTACTGACAGAGGACTAATATCTAGAATCCATAAAGAACTTAAAAAAAAGCAATTAAAAAAAATCAAACAATCCACTCAAGAAATGGACACTCCAGGGTCTCTAGCCACTGTAAATGATCTCCAGACACATGCGCTACTCTCTGCATCTGGCTTACATGGGACCTGGAGAATCAAACCTGGGTCCTTAGGCTTTGCAGGCAAGTGCCTTAAACACTAAGAAATCTCTTCAGCCCAGATTCAGCAGTTTAATTCAAGCTTGTAACTTGATGCCACTGTGGGTGGGGGGTACTATAGTCCAGCCCTAAGGTGTGTTTGGGGCAGATCTGAATTCCAGCCAAAGATATACAGAGTGCTTGAGCTCTGCCTGAGGTTCCTGGAGTGTGCTTGCTTGTGGTGCTGGTAGTGGTTTTTTTCTATGTGGACCTATGAGAGGGGCCCATTTGTTATGCAACTTCCCCTGTATCTGTAAACTTCAAATTAATGTCCTTTCTCCCCCCTGTATCTTTAAACTTCAAATAAATATCCTTTCTCCCATAAACTGTGCCTGGGTTAGAAGTTCATCCCAGCAATATGAAGCCGACTGCAACAGAATCGGTAGAAGGAGTGGGGTGTTGATATGTGATGAATCTGACCAAGAGGATTTTGGTCTTTTGGAACTTTGTTTTAGAGGAATGGCATGGACTTGTCTTTCAGAGTGGTAATCCTGGTCTTATGGACTATTCTGGTGGGGATTTGAGAATGCTAAAGACAGGGGAAAGTATATTTGTAGGCTTTTATTATGAACTTTCTAAGGGGAAGAAAAGAAGACATAGAACTTTGTTGGAACTGGGCTACAAGCATAATAGCTGTCTGCATTCTGTTTCCCATGCACAGAGAGTTTGGTCAGGTTAAATTTGTAATGGACTGATGTGCTTGGTTAAAGTTGGAAAACCTCAAGCAAGTTTAAAATTATTGGCACTGAGATTGGTTGCTGAAGCTGCTATTGTTAAGGAGATATTACAATGATTAAGGATGGCCCAACTGCTTTATGTTGAAAGAATGGAAAGGATGCCTAAGGAAAGACTGAATGGTAGAAAAGCAAATTCTTTTGAAAGGTGTTAACTTAAAGGAAGGAACCTATTCTTCATGTCACCTTTTATTTTGTCCCTGTGTGTTCTGTGTTCTACATACCTGGTATTGGTTTCAGAAGCATGAAAAATGCATGGATATGCCAGGTATAGTGGTGCATGCCTTTAACCCTTGCAATTGTGAGGCTGAGGTAGGAGGATCTCTGTGAGTTTGAGGTCACCCTGAGACTACATAGTGAATATGAGGTCAGCTTGAGCTAGAGTAATACCCTACCTTGAAAAACCAAAAATAAATAAATAAACAAGAAAAAAAACCCACTTATTTGCCAGGTACTGCAGCCCATGCCTTTAATCCCAGCACTTGGGAGGCAAAGGTAGGAGGATTTCCATGAGTTCAAGACCACCTTGAGACTACATTATAAATTCTAGGTCAGTCTGGGCCAAAAAAAAAAAAAAAAAAATGCATGGAATGGGTTCTAGGAGCCACTGCTGAGATGCAGCATGAGGTAGGGCATGATGACCCTGATAAAAGAGGCTCATGAAGCCATTGGAAGATGAGTTGTGGTTTGCAACAAGACCAGATTTTTTTTGATATACCAGGATAGTGCAAGGACTACTCTGGAACACTGTTGGCTTTGGGTGGAAGTTTTCCCTGGCTACTCAGCCAAGCTGGAGGGGTGGAATTGGAAAATCTAGAGACTGTCAGTCACTGGTTATGATAAAGTATTTGAACTGCAGATATTTGATGTTTGCTTGATGGTTATTGAGTTTGCATTGGTCCAGTCTCTCCTTGTTATGCCTTATAGCAGTTGGAAATGTTTACTCTGTACCTTTATATGTTGAAAGTATATAACTTGTTTTGATTTTATAGGACTTCCAGTTAAGAGATAGCCTTAAATCTCTGATGAGACTTGGGATTTTGGAACACCCTTAAAGTTGGCAGACTATGGGGACCTTTGAAGTTGTACTAAGTAGTCTTTACAATGTGAAGTGATTGTTTATCTATTGAAGGCCAGGGGTGGAATGTATTAATTTAAATGGATGTCTCCCAATAGTCTCCCAATCCGTTATGTTTAACAGACAGCATTCCAAAGCACTCTTCCCCATCATTTGGCTCTTACATCCTTTCTACTACCTCTCCGGCAGTGGTCCCTGTGCCTTGGAGGTATGATAGAAATATCTCAGTGTTGATGAATCCATTTTCACTTCTTCTTGTTGAGTTTTGAGTCTTCACAGTAGTCATTAACGCCTGAAAAGAGAAGATTCTCTTTTTTAGCATTAACATATGGGCATAAACATATATATTTAGAGGACAATTTTATTGGTATAGCTTACCCATTTAGCCAAATAACAGTCTTACTCGTGTGTGTGTGTGTGTGTGTGTGTGTGTGTGTATCCTACTGAGTTAAATTAGATTTGCTTGCATGAGTATGGGTGGTGGGTAGACAACTTACCAATGGTTATACCACTGGGTTACATCAATTTCTACTTACCTACCCAATTTTGGAATAGGTTGCCCAGATTAAATCTTATGAAGGAATATTTTATTTTATATTAAATGCTATTTAAAATGTTATGGTGGCAGACATGCAAAATTTTTCATCAAAGTTTTTCCTAAAAGGCTCTGAAATATGCTTATGTAAGACTAAATTAAATGAAAACTTACTGGTTTCCTTTGGCACAGGTGCACAAAGTGCTCCCTGACTGGGTGATGGTTCTCTGTCCTCACCCACTTGTATTTTAGACATTAGTATGTTTCTCTCTCTCTCTCTGTGTGTGTGTGTGTGTATGTGTGTGCACACATACACATGTGCACATCCCATGTGCATACATGCTAAGGCCAGAGTAGAATATTTGCTATCTTCTTCTATTGTTCTTCTTCCTTATTTTCTAGAGACAGAGTCTGTCACTGAACTTGGGTATATCACTGCTCTCCACAGAACTGGGATTATAAGTGTGTGATGGCCATGCCCAGCTTTTTTTTTTCCCCAAGGTATGTCTCTTTCTATCCCATGCTGACCTAGAATTGTAATCTATGTAATCTCAGAGTGACCTTGAACTCATGGTGATCCTCCTACCAGTTGCTTTTGTATGTGTATGCTGGGGATTGAATTCAGGTTGTCTCAGGCCCTTCCAGTCCCTCATGCTTAAGTAGCAAGTTATCTTACCAGCTGA
Organism: Dipus sagitta; assembly: GCA_036346955.1. Classification (NCBI taxonomy): domain Eukaryota; kingdom Metazoa; phylum Chordata; class Mammalia; order Rodentia; family Dipodidae; genus Dipus; species Dipus sagitta. The sequence continues at coordinate 1,685,284 of CM070770.1, forward strand.
GCTATCTCCCAAGTCCCATTAGTGTGTTTCTAAGCACAAAAGATTATTTTCTTTCTTTCTTTCTTTCTTTCTTTCTTCTTTCTTTCTTCCTTTCTTTCTTTCTTTCTTTCTTTTTTTTGAGGTAGGGTCTCACTCTAGCTCAGGCTGACCTGGAATTCACTATGTAGTCTCAGGGTGGCCTCGAACACACAGTGATCCTCCTACCTCTGCCTCCCGAGTGCTGGGATTAAAGGCGTGTGTTACCATGCCTGGCTAGATTATTTTCTACAAAATGAAACTATGCTTATTCTTGAAAGCATTTATACCATAAGTGAATTTTTTGCATGTATAGAATGTGGCATGTGTGTGTGTTATGCATGTGGATGTGCATACATGCTATACTAGCAGGACAGCATTGGGTGTTCCCCTTCCATTGCTCATTTATGTGTTTCCTTCAGATGGAATCTCTCACTAATTCTGGAGCTTGCTGTTTATGTGAGCCCCAGTGATTCTCTGGTCTCTGCTCCCCACAGGACAGGAGTTAAGACATGTGTGGTCATGTCCAGCTGTTTACATGGGTTATGAGGAAGTATACTTAAGCTGTCTCAGGCCTTCTCAGGTCTACACACTTGCAGAAAGTGCTGTTGTTCACTGAATCATCTCAGACCCCCATAAATTGTTTTGAAAGAATTTTCTTGGATGATTCTTTTCTGCCATGATAGCTTTCCATGTTTGCAAAGTGATCATTTCAGCACGTTGATTCAGCTACAGAGACCTGTGAACCCCTGGCAGCTGTCTTATGGTCTTCGGATCTTTTTCACAAATACCATCATCCCATCTGGGCTAAAACACACCAGTGGGAAGGTGGCTGGGAGGTTTACTGTATTACTCAGGGTTCTCTAGAGGAACAGAACCAATAGAATGACTATATAATAAAATTATAGTTATAAATATTATAAAAAGGCAATTTACTGGGTCAGCCTACATGATATGGACTAGACAGTCCAACAATGGCTATCTGTACCCGGGAGAGTTTCAGAACTGGGTAGCTGTTCAGTTGTCCAGGCTGGATGCCTCAGCAGTCCCAATCTGGTACTGGAGGCCTGAAGGATTCTTGGAGAGCCACAGTCCTTTAGTACATGCTGGAAGGCCAAAGAAAGTGAATTCTGATGTCTGCAAAAGATGGGAATAATAGGGTAGTTGTGCTCACCAGCAGGGATCAAGACAGGCAAGGAAAAATAGATTATTTTTTCCTGAACTTTATATACAGTCTACCACTGGAAGGGTTGCCCTCTCTGTGGGAAGATCTCAGTCATTTCTTTCTGGAAATGCCTTCACTAATCTGCTTAAGAGGCATGTCTCTTACTTGATTCCAAATCCAGTTAAATTAACAATAAACATTAATCATCATAGCTACCATCCTGTCTCTCAAGGGAGAAGCGAGGATATAGGATTAACATCTACCCTAGGCAGGACAAGGTCTGTATCCCTGAGCAGTTACTTGATGGTGTCATGCCATGATATTCTACTTTAAAAATGACATTTTGAGAACAAATTATGTAGTACATGCTCCTATTAAGGATAAAAACAACTTAAACAAGACATAAAACTAAGAAGAAAGTAACCTTTAAAAATCCAGCCACTCCCTAAAGAGAGCTTTTTGTTTGTAGTAATTACTTTTTAGAAAATTGGGATGATATATGCATATTTTTCAAGGGAAATGATGAATTTTTCTTGATATCAACCAAAGAAAATTGGTTCTTTGATCTCTTGATAGGAAGAAACATGACATAAATATTACATCCTGCTAAGAGGTTATTTCTACTGATTTCCTATAGCAGTGCATTTCACCCAGAGGTGCACATGATTATGGGAAGCCCACCTACACATGGGAAGCCCACCTGAATATGGGAAGCCTACCTGAGCATGGAAATCCCATCTGAACCTGGAAATATCGTCTATACATGGGAACCCCATTTACACACAGGGACATGGTAATCATATAAAAAGACTTCTGACTTCAAGAACAAGACGCCAGAGATTCTGAGTGTTATTTGGTCTGAGGGTAGCTGGGAATATTAATAACATAAGTGATATTAAGGAACAGCCCTGGTTGAGAGCTACTATAATGGGGTTTTGGGTATTCAGAATAAGTCCTTGAAGTTCAAAACCTGAGTTTGTGTCTGTTTTTTAAATTTTTTAAAAATATTTTTAATATTTTGTTTATTTATTCATTAGAGTGAAATAGTGGTCATGCCAGTCCCTCCAGCTACTGCAAATGAACTCCATATGCATGTGCCACCATGTGCATCTGGCTTATGTGGGTTCTGGGGCATTGAACCTGGGTCCTTAGGCTTAGCAGGCAAGCACCTTAACCACTAAGCCATCTCTCCAGTCCCTTGTGTCTGTTTTTAATGAAAGAATTAGATAAACCAGACCGAGAAGGAAAATTTATGAAACATTACAATTTTATTTAAGAATATATGAGGGAGAAGGAGGGTCTGAGAACAAGGGGGAAATGGATGCACCCACGTGGACTGAGAGCCCATGTGGGAAATGAGCATGAGCCTGAAATGTAAGAAGGGATTTGTAGAGGAGAGAGAAGAAAGTGCAGAGAGCTCCTGACATGTGGAGGGCAGGAGGGGTAGAGAGCCATGTGAGGGTAGGGTAGAGGGTCTCCCTTTGTCTCAGCCCAGCCAGGCAGAGATGAGAGGAGGCTTATAAGGACTTAGACACTCAGGAGAGATGAACAGCTATCAAAAAGAGAGAGCCCCGGCTGAAACTAAGAAAAATTGGAGAAACAAGCAAGGGGGCTGTTTTCCTGATGAACCGGATACCAGCACAAGGGGGAAGGAGTTCAGCACAGAGAAAAATCAACTCCTACCAAATCAGAGAGCCAGAGCCTCAGAGGCCCCCAACACCTCATCACTGAAGCAGACCAAAAATGAACCCAACATGGCTCAGGGAAATTTTGCGGAAGAGGGGGCGGAAAGAATGTCAGAGCCACATGTTGGGTCATGATATGCAGAGACATTTAGCTTACCCATAACTGTGGGCTAACTCCACAATGCATGACCCATATACCTCAACAAGGAGGGGCCAAGGGGAGGGGGTAGGTCATGGATGAGCCTAATAATGGTACCAAACTGACTGTATTTGCTGAATACAAAACTAACTAATAAAGAAAAAAAAACTAAAATAGAAAAATTAAAAAAAGAGAGCCGCCCATTTGGTAAGGGTCTACTTATAACCTTACTGTGGTGGGCCATACATTCAGGCTCAGGTGAGCCAAATTAAGGGCTGATTGGTCTGGGCTAGGAGCCGGCTCAAGAAGAGACCAGCCATGACTCCAAATTTTGGGGCTGAACTTAACCAACCACAATGTCAGGATCAGATTTAAATTCTAGAAAAGGCGAACTCCCTCCCAGAAGGGGCTCAGATTGTTATGGAAAAACAAGTCTAGGGAACTTTAGTCATGAATATAGAGTTACCAGCAGACCCTGTTATTCCCTTACTGGGCATTTACCCTAAAAGCTCCACATCTCAGTTCAGAGATATTTGCTCAACCATGTTTATAGCTGCTCAATTCATAAGAGTAAAAATTGGAATCAACCCAGAAGCCCATCATTGGATGAATGGATAACCACAATGTGGTATATCTACATGACGGAATTCTACTCAGCAATAAGAAAAAGTGATACACTGAATTCGTAGAAAAATGTTCAAATTTCGAACAGATCATTCTAAGTGAACTCACAAAATCACAGAAAGACAACCATCCCATGATCTCACTCATCTGCAATTTCTAACCTGGATCAGCCCAAGTTGCTGACATGACTGAATAGAATCTTGAGGCTTGGACAATAGGGAGGGTAGGGCTTGGGGGAAGGGAAAGGGAAAGGGTGTGGGGCGGGGAGGGACACAAAACTGAACCCAAATTGAAGTAGTCAAGAGATAAGGAGAAGCCAGATTATTCTCTGACCTCTAGCAAAGTAGAGACTGCAAGGATAGGCTCAAGGACTTTTCTGCTTTTTATTTTTGGGGATCAGAAGCCTTAAAATACCTAACAAAGCTACCTGACTCCCTCTCACTACTACCATAAAGGAAAAAAAAAAACATCATGAATTGTTAAGTGGTTAGAATCATGTTTTGTTTTTAATCTTCATGTTTGAATAGTTTGTACAAAGCCTTGATTTCACACTGGTGCATACCGTCCTCTCATCTACCTTACCCAACTTAAATGTCACTGTTGTTTTCACAAGCAAGCCTTGCAGCATTCACACTATGTCCACCGCCCTACTTTTCATAGACTGTGCCCCACACCCTTGCTTTTTCTGGATAAACTCTCAACATGGAAGGGCTGGAGTTCATTTTCACTCATGGGTGAGCTCCTTACTCTGGTTCTGTTCCCCGGGAGTGAAGCTCCACACCTGTGGGTTTTCAAAGGACTTGTACCCGTGAGATCTTCTAAGAAGCCATGGAAACCCTTGTTTTCTCACCACTTATGTGATGCTTTCTCTTCCCAACACCAAACTGGCTTTCCTTCCTTTGTGAAATCTGGTAATGTCACCAGTATTCATCTTGGTTGGTGATTCTGTTCCACTTCTGCTTCGAGAGTGAAGAACAGTTGCCAGCCCTGCTGCTGCTGCGACTATTCCCTGTCACATTTAATGTGGGTGCAGTGTGATGGCTGGCTCACAGTGCTGACAAGTCTCTCTGTGGGCCTGAGGAGGGTCCTTTGGTTCTTGTCTTATGGTTTTCAGTGAGGTTTAGGTGAGGCAGTGAACCCAGGTGTGGCATGTCCTTGTCCTCACTTGGAAATGGAAGTCCCAAGGCAGCAGACATCATCACACTGAACACCCCACACCCTCACTGCAGTTCCAGTGATCAGGGAGGACTTGGTATCTGCTGTACTGGGTACCATGAGGTCACAGGACAGAGATTCTGGGCTTGCAATGCCAGCCTCTTGGGAGTGAGGGGTGTACTTTGCAAGTGGAGACTCTTGCAGCTTGGAGGCAGGGCAGGAGATATGGCTCTGGAAGCTGTTGCCATAAATCTGTAGAACCAAGAGATCACGAGCCACAGGCCATGTGAGCTGGGACATGTGGGGACAGGTGGTGTGTGGTTTTCTCACACGCTCATGGCAGGCATTTTCTTCAAGCTTCCTCTTGGCTACAGCAGTGTTTCTTCCCACGAGGGCTTATGCAGAACTCTGTGTTTCCTGTTGCTTCTGCATCTTGCCTGATGGTTCCCTTCAGAAAGCCTCTTTATAAATTTGTGAGTAGGTTGTTTTATTCTTACTCCCACCCCACAGGTGAGATACCATTGTTCCCAGATAAGTACCTGAGATACTAAGAAGGTGTGTGATGGAGTAGCTGGCCATACCGTCCCGCCTTCCCAGGTCTGTGTCTAACTCTCTTCAATAGCCACAGCTCTGGAGCTGCCCCAGTTTCTCAGCTAGACATTCCTGGCCTGTGTCTGCAGCATCCAGTCACAGCAGAGAAGTGAGGTCTAGTCCCAGGTACCTTAGATGCCATACAGAGCCTATGTCTAAGCCCTAAGGCTCTTTAAAGGTCCTAGATGGGATCCAGAAGGGGAAGAAAGGGGGCCGTGGTTAGCCACATGTGGCAAAGGAGCAGTGACCAGTCTGCCTTACATACCCTATAGGCATTTGCATCGGTCTGTCAGAGAAACACTCATCCCCTTTGTCCCTTTCTATTCTGATCCACGAAGGGACTCCAAAAAGCACATGCATAAGGCCCTTCGCTCCTAACAGGAGCAGCTATGGGTTTAGATCCTGCCTTCCTTCCATCCCAACCTTCCAATGGAGAGAAAGCAGCCTGGATAGGAGGAACCTATCTAGCTGGATCAAGACAGAATGCCTCAGGAAAGCTACTGAGAGCTCCATTCTCTACACTAGTCACCTGGCCCTTACCCGCTGTTATGAAGCTGTGGCCTAGGGCCAGCATGAGCTGCAGGAATTCTGGGCTACTCTACTGAGCTGCCTCCCATCCCAGCTGACAGATTAGCTTTATCAACTGCCTCATGTCTCATACTTGTGCAGAGTGCTGCTCAGTAATGGGTTTAGCTGCACGTTAATTATTTTTCCTCTTGGTAAAACAACCTCAACTGCCCCATGCATCTCCCTGTTACTCTCATGGGTGAATCTCAAGTTCCAGGATGGAGCTTGCTTGGCCCCACCAGGGCTGGGCATATGTTCCCCAGATCAGTTGGGTGGGACAGTCCCTGGCCCTGTCACAGGGCTCCATGGACTATGGATCAATTGATGGCCAACATTTATGGGAGGATCCACACGGCAGGCTGGACAGAATGCTTGAAATAATTCTTGCCACTAGGAAGTGATATGGAGTGTCACCCAAGAGTTGCTGCGCTGAGGGTTTGGTTCCCAGTGCAGCAGTGTTGAAAGGTGACTGGATTATAAGGGCTCTGACCTCATAGGTGGGTCAGTCGTGTGATGCAGTCAGAGCTGAAAGGACCATTGGAAGATAGAAACTGGAGACAGAGCTGGTTGGTGGAAGTGGGTCTTTGAGAGTATGACTTGGAGGCTATACCTTGTCCCTGCACTTTTTTATTTTTCTCTTTCCTGTGAATATCTTTGCTCTACCACATGCTCCAACCATGATGAAACCTTCCCACAAGCTCAGAAGCATCAGATCCAAACAACTATGGACTGAAACTATCAGCCAAAATAAATCTTTCCCTTTTTGCTTCATTTTAGATATTTTATCATATTTGTGGAAAGCTGACTAACCCAGAGAAGCTCAGTTGAGGTGGTGCCTAATCAGAACAGATAAGGCAGGGAAATCTGTAGGTGGTCTCCTTAACCTGAACTTTTTGGATCCCAATGAGGAGCTGGGTCTGTCTTCAGGGCAGTAGGCAGCAGTGGATGGGGCAACGCACAGCAGGACGTCCTAAGGAGCTAAATCCCCTTTTCTGGGAGGTAGGACACTTCACACAGCTGGCCATAGCCCACTGCCTAGATCAGGTTCAGTAATAATGGTACTGGAGTGGAATGAGACTGAGCCAGAGCCTGAGACAGAAGATGGTAAATTGCCTAATGGATGCAGTTACCTGGGCTACTCAGCCCCTCCTGGTGCCTCAGAGGAAAGGAGGTGAGCACAGCTCTCTCTCTCTACCCAACCCTTACATTATAATCTCCAGTCTATACTTTCCAAAGGAGCAATCTCAGGTAGGATGCCTCTGGCATCTGTAGCCACAGAGAGGTCACAGGGAGCCTGAATTTGAAGTCACATTTTCCCCACCATCTGCATTAGAGGATAGCATGGAGGCATGTGGATAGATAGCTGATGAAAGATTTAAATACAAGGATCGAGAGTCCTGGCTTGCACCCTCCATGAAGGAACTCTCAACCTCAATGCCTCACATCTCTTAACAAGCAGACCCCTGCACAGCATTGTCCCTTTACTCTAGGCACGGCCATTGTCAGGGCAGTTTTACATGTGGGGCAGAATGGAGCATGGTGCAGGTGTCTGGCTTGTTGGCATAGCTCGATCTCATTTAAGCATCAATTATAAATGTCCCCTGGTTCTTTTAACAATGCACAGTGACAAGCTCTCCCACAGCCTTGCATGGAAGCAGTGCCTGCTTGAAATGGCTTTCTCCCTACCTGTTTGTCAAGAAATCAGCCCTCAAAGTCAATTGGTCTGCAGATGTGTATCAAAGGCCTCTGGAGAGTGTCCTGGGCCAGAGCTGGGTGTGCTCAGAGATGGTCTCTGAAGTTCGATGCATCTTCAATGCCAAAGGCAAAGGAATGGGTGGCTTTTCATACACAGTTCAAAAATAAAAGCGAGTGGACTCTGTGTGGGACACTCTACAATGCGGGATGTATCCCTCCTTTGATGGTAGTGCAATGACAGACCTCCTTGGCTTCATTGGAAAGTGTAGGAATTTTTAACAAACCTTTTGTTGTTAAAGGATGAGAAGGACATTTGCTGGCTCTGGTTTCATGCACCCCTGCAGCTCTGAGCGGGGGTGTTATGCTGTTCTCAGTGTCAGCTCAGAACGTGTGCTTTTAAAGTTTTATTTTTAACTAGAATGTCCAAACCGTAGTGGTTGGGGGCCAAGACCAGACATGGGGGCTACCTGATCTTTGCACCAAATGAGGAAAAACATCTCTGAGTCTGTTTTTCAATGTCTCCCCAGGCCTGGTCCTGCTGCTGCTGAGTGGAATGGGACATGTCACCCACCAAGTCCTTTATCAGCCAACTAGCTCTAGATGGAATGGTGGGCCAGGCCAGGCTTCTGGTCTGGGTGATAGTCTCATGCTAGGGCTGAACTGCAGCTTTTAAGGATACTTATTGGTCTGTAATAGCAAGTGGATGTTCAGACTGTGGGGTGGCTCTGAGGCCTCTGTGAGGTATATGCCCCTGAGGATATCTCCAAAGAAGCATGAAAACCCCAGTATGGAGGACTTGGTTCCTGCCTTGGATCCCACTCCCTGTAGAAGCCTTGCTCTAATTTTTCCTATATTGTGAAATTGCCGCAGCCTTTATGTTTGCAATAACGAACAGTTCAAATCAGCTGGTGCCTAGTCATCTGGCAATGTAATGGCCCTCTCAGTCATATGCAAGGAGTCCTGTGTTCTTAATTGCAATAGCCTAAGGTCCAAGAGCAGCTTCTGCCATCTAGGCAGGTAGCTCAGGCTACACAGTGCTGTGTCATAGACTCGTTTAACAGTATTATGAGATCTTCATTGTAGGAGGAAAATGGCAAGTTTGACTTTCTAATACTTTATTTAGAAGGCTCAATTATTCACCAAGCCACCAGGGCCTTTAGCCACTGCTAATGAACTCCAGACACATGTATCACTTTGTGCTTCTGGCTTATGTGGGTACTGGGGAACTGAAACTGGGTCCTTAGGTTTCACAGGCAAGTGCCGTATCCACTAAGCCATCTTTTCAGCCCAGAAACACAACTCTTTAGTACTTCTAACAAAACACCTGTCCCCTTTCTTGGACTTCCTTTTCAAGGTTTCTGTGTTAAGTGAAGTAAGGAGTTGATCTTACCATGGAAGCTCAGTGTTTTATCTGCACCATTCATTCAGGTAGCTGCATGCTTGTAGGGACTGCTTGGGACTATCTACACCCACACAGTACATGCAGATTGCTGGTGTAGCAACCTTCACTCTGAATGACCAAGTATGCATCCTCTGTAAGGGTTACAAGAAGTTGTTTCTCAAACCAATCTGTCATCTGAGTCTAGTAGAACAGCTAGCCAGCACTCTGAGGCTCATGAGGCTTTGAGATCAGGGTTCTTTAAAAAGAAGTTGATAGGAAGAAAATGGGAATTTGACCCAATGTGTGAGAGCAAATGCAAAAGGATAGCACAATCCCTTGGGTCTCATCCCTGAATCCCAGAGACAGACATGCTCCTAGGTAAGGGATAAGCACAGGCTTAAATCTTCCCAGTGATATTCTCACCAAAGCTCAGCCCTCCCTATAGCTTGGCCAGCACCTGGCCAACCTGAGAGCTCTGTGGACAACATAGACCCTGCTCTTAGGGGTAGGCCAGTTTACCTGCTCTTGGTTCTGCAAGTATCTTCTAACTCCACCCAGCTGAGGCCAACCATCTATCACTGTGGTATAGCTGGTAGTGACATATTCTGTGTTAACAGGACAACCCCATAGATGCTCATCTTCCTTGACAGGGAAGTGGCATGTCCATAGGTCACCAACAAAATCATTCCTATACATTCTTGCAGGAAGGCCGAGGAGCCAGGGACTGGACCAGGCCCCATGTGTACTCTAAGCAGCCCTGATCTATCTGAAATGAATGCGTTGGAATAAGTGTTTTATACTAGAGGTCGTCACTTGCTCTCTATACCCTTTGTCCTTATAAGAGATGTCCTCATCGTATACTCTCCAGGGTCTTGTGACTCAGGTGTTCCCACTAAGGGCCTGGTGCAGGTTCAACCATTTGGTCTGTCTTTTAGGATGTAGAATTTTATCTGCTTCTCTTTTTCAGATACATGCAGATCCTAAGGAGAGAACCACCCCATCATACCTCAAAAGGGCCCCAGCTGAAATTAAGAATAATTGGGGAAACAAGTAAGAGTGCTCTTTTCTTGGTGAACCTGGTACCAGCACAAGGGTGAAGGAGATAGAGATAGACACAGGGAACAATCAACTCCTACCAAACCAGATATCCAGAGACACAGAGGCTCCCAAGACCTCATTACTGAAGCAGACCTAAAATGAACCCAAAATGGCTCAGGGAAATTTGCGGAAGAGGGGGTGGAAAGAATGTCACAGCCACACATTGGGTCATGATACACAGAGACATTTCCTCCTCCCCATAACTGATAGCTAACCCCACAATGCACAACCCATATACCCCAACAAGAAGGGTCTCTGTGGAGGGGGAAGGGCAGGGAAGAGGCTAACAATGGTACCAACTTGACTGTACTCACTGAGTATAAAACTAATAATAAAAAGAAAAGAGATGTCCTCTTTCCAAAGGAAGTGGTCCCTGAGACCTACCAATTCATCCACCTACCCATCTATCTATCCACTCATCCTTCCACCCACTTACCTGTCCATCCTTTATCTCCCTTCTCTTGTCTGTCTACACCTTCATTATACATGTATGTAGGTATTCATCCATCTATCCATCTACCTAACCACATATCCATCTGACCATCCCTCCACCCACTTACTCATATATCCTCTTCTTCCATCATTCAAGCACACATGGCAACCCATCCATTCATCCACCTGGTCATTGATCTACCACCCATCCTATTTACTGCTTATTTAATAGATGGAAGGCCAGGGACAGCAGGGCATAGAAGTCAAGCCAGGGCAGCTCCTTGCCTCCAGCAACACAAGCCCCAGGTGAGGCACAGATAACTGTTCAAAGACAAGTGGGAAAAAATTCAAGGTAGGAAGGAGAAGGTACTTCATGCCAGCATCTCTGTGGCTAGAGGTAGAGGAGGGGAAAGGGAGACAAAAGGGAATGCCTGGTGGGCTCCCACCTGGTCTGTAGCCCACATGTAGACAACACTTGACAGGCTGGTCTTATGATGCATGTTTAATATGACCCTGGCCAATTAGCAATAAGAACAAGAAAGGGTACATACAGTTTACTTTTCAGATGACAAATATGTGTCCTCAAAGATCCTGGACTCATTTGACACATGCACAAGCAGGAGTAAGTTCCTTGAAAAACCTGCCTGCTGTCCCTGGTGTCCATAGCTTCAGGGTGTGGTGAACCTCTGGAAGAGCTGAGCCCCAGGAGTATCACCTGAACTGCACAGGTGATAATGCAGCTGAGGGGAGATGTGACATGGACCCCAGCTGTTATGACTCTGGTTGGGTCCCTCTGGAGACTGTTCTGATCTTGGCTAGCTTTGTCATCAGTAGGCCTGTATCTATGCAGAGGATTCCACACTGAACAAGGACACCAGCTGCTGATAGAGACAGGACTGTGGGTCTTTGTCTCTCAGGAGCACCTATGGACAGTCATGGCCTTGGTAGCCTCAAAACATCTGGTAGTGAGAGGAAATGCCTTGCTCCAACCTTGAGTGCAAAAGCCAATGTGTGCAGACATGGCAACCTTGATTAACTGTTCCCTTCCCTAATGCCTGAAGACCACAAAACTGAATTTTTACCTATTTTGGACCCCAGGAAAGCCATGTCTAGGAAGTACTTCATCTTTTTGAGGACATGGTGGGTTCTGCTTGTTATGGAGGGAAATGTGTTTCCATCAAGAAGAGAGAGACCTTGGAGATCAACAGCCATTCTGTTTCCTGGCACTGGCTTAACTCTGGTTTGGAGCAGGCATAGGCCATTCCCAGCCCCATTGAAGAAACAGTCTTCCCTGAGGCAAGGGAGCTGCAATATCTCAGGAATTTATTCTTGTTTCTATTTCTGTTCAGAGCTCTGAGTCCCTGGAGCTGAAAGAAGAGGTATCCCATCCTGGGCTGTGAGTCTGTGGGTTCAGTAGCTTAGAGAGATGAGGGGCAGCACTGGCTCCCTGGCTTCAATGTCTGTCCCACAGTGATCTGGACTCTCACTTCCCCATTAAGGTCCACTTGGAGACTCAGTGACAGCTAAGGATGAGTCAGGGTGTAGGTTTTGATATCCAGAAACCTGATGAGTGGATACTCCACAGCAAACACAGCTGGTACTCAGAGCCAGACACAAAATCTGTACTTGGTCTTGAAGCAGAAGGACTTCTGAGACTTTCTCTCCCCTGGCACAGTGACAAAAGTTCATGAAATTATTTCATATAAACCTTCAATGTCTCAGGGGTGGCTGGTTCTCTGATAGTGCTTGATTATCAGATCATCCAACATGGGATTGATGGAGGAGGTGAGGGGACGCTGTCCCTTGCCAGACCTGTTTTGGCTGTTGTATCATTCTTCTGAAATTGCTAAGTGACTGTTTCTATATTTTTAGCTGACAGAAGCCCAAGGTCACATAAGTGACAGCTGAGTTTCTGGAGCCTATGAATTTCATAGACAATCATTTAAAACTTCATTCCATCAGTGTCTGCTTTGTCGGGAGCCAAGGACCAACCACAGCAGCATTCAGAACCTTGGTCCCAAGAGAGGCTTGAAGTCCTTCCACTTCTGGAGCTGTGTGAGCTTCAGACTCCCAGCACGTTGCTGAGTGTATGCCTCTGGGGTTCCAGAGAAGCATGCACAGTAGAAATAGATGAGTTAAGAGTGCCTTTGCTCCTGGCAATCAGTATAGAACTGGAGATGGGGTTAGTCCCTCTCTTAGGATAGACCAATTCTTAGTTGTTCCTGACCTGACCACAAAGTCAGAAGAGAGCTATGTGTTTTGAAAGGCTAAAAATGCTTGGTTCAGAGAGGAGCTCAGAGCTAAAAAGGAACCTTGTCCTGTACAGTCTGAGGAAGACCCCAGACCATCCCCAAAAGCAATGGAGAACCTTGTGTGTGCCTAGGTCATAGCTGAGCAGAGTGAGACTGTCTCCCGTCTCTTGGGGTGTACTTCAGAGCTGCACTGCCTTTTAGCTACACCAACGTCAGCCTTCAAATTGGCTTGTAACATTCAGCAGGTCCCCAAGGGGGTCATCATCTCAGCTTGGAGGTGGTTGAGGTACACTCGTATCACATGGAAAGGAATATATATTATCTCAAACAAATGTCACCTTTATCCAGATCTGGGAAAATGCACTTTTGCATTCAGTGTCTCTTTGGGCAGCCAGGACTGTCACTGGGTGTTCATGTGCTACTACAGAACTCCATCTTCACCCCTCAGTGAACCACACAGATTGAAAAAAGAAGCTGCCTAGCTTTCATAGTCTTCACAAAGGCCAAATGATATTCTTTTCAGAGTAGAAAAATTCTTTTCTTCCTTAAAAAGAAAACCCTCCTGTTTAAATCCCACTGTGAGCTGTGAGTAAGCAGATGCTGATAATGATGTGAATGTCGGGGGCAGGGGGGTTCATGTTCCCAGTCAGGAGTACAGCAGCCTGGGACTGGGTGTGTGTGTGTGCACTCTCTGGTGTGGTCCTGTGCCCTTGGAGTCCTTGACATTTGGACCTGGCAGGTTTGGTGGCTACAGGGCCTCAGTCTTGCTCAGCATGTCAGACATGTCAGGGGTCATAGCTGACCCTATTGGAGGCTGGCAGATTTATAGTGCAGGAAGGTCAGGCTGACCATGGAGCAGCACTGTTCTGAGAGGATACAGCCAGGCCCAAGGGCTTGATGAGTGCACAGTGGTAAGGAGCTGCTGGAGCCACATTCCTCTTCCCTGAAGACTACCACTCCCAAAGGTGTGCATCCCTGGGACTTGGGGGCTTCACCTGGTCTTTTTCCTCCTCTTGCTTTCAGATGATACATAGTTGCAGAGTGGCTCCCTCAGCTTCATTCTGTCCTTCTGTGGAACCAGCACCCATGGGCCTCACCTCCACAGACTGTGCAGAATGTGGCCATCACCTTGGGCCACATTTGGCACCAGGAGGAGTGATCAGAGAAGCTGTGATTATCTGCATGAGACCCTCTTAAATTGGATCCATTAACATTCCTGTGGAAGGTGAGGGCAGGGTTCATAGAATCAGGTACATGAAGCCCCACTCTTCCCCGAGACTATATAAGTGATTAACAATTGCTGGGGGGATGAGAGGTACATTTATTCTGTAGTGGTGTAGCTGTCCATAAATTGTTCATGCTCCTGTAAGTAGCCACTCATCCATGTTCATGTAAGTAATCTGAAACTCATCCGTTCACTATGCTACACATGGGTGAAATCATTTATTTTATCTGTTCTTGATGCCCTCTCTGGGTGAAAAGATGTTTGCTCATGTCTCCCCAGGACAAGTCAGGCAACAATGACAAACAGGCTTATGCACTCCTGTGGCTCCTTTTTAGTGGCTTCTCACACAACAATGGAAGCTCTGTAGCTGGCTTTCTTGATTGGCCATGCACCCTGTTTTTCAAAGAAGGGAACCTTGCCCATTGTTGATGAAGTTCTGTAAGAGCAAGAAGAGCTGAAATATTTCCCTTTCCCAAGTCTTGGGAAGAAAACAACTACAATATTCACCACAGGATATCTTCAAGGGACAATTGTGACAGGTTTGTGACACAGCAGGCACCAAGGTTTCTCTGAACACCTGAAGGGCCACACAGGAACCTCGCCAGTGTGGGTGCAGGAGCTCAGCAGGGGACAGTTGCTCAGCAGGGGCAGCTGTCTATTTTTAGCTCTCTTCCTGTTATCTTGATGGAGTTCTTTGATTGCAAATAATCCCATACAAAGGAGAGAGATCAACAACTTACACTTTGGGACTCTCTTCATTGATTAGAAAATTACAGTAACTCAGGGAATGCGATCATCTTGCTCAGCAGAAAGTAGCTGGGATACTGCTGACTGGGCTGCTCCTGGGCTGATTCTGTGTGATACCCAAGCACTGTGCATAGTGGAAAATGTATTTGCTCTAATTCAGACATTCTGGAATATTCCCTTCTGTAAACAACACAAAAGAAAGGAAGATATTCTAAAGAGACACCTGTGTCATTTTCTTTGGTTATCAGACCACTGAAACAATGAACCCAAGAAATTAGCATTTCCCCCAGAAATCTTGTGCTGTGAGAAAGAAAAAACCAAACAGTGGCGCTAGACAGAAGGGAACTTGTCTCCCCAAGAGAGGGTTTTCGTGCAATGCTGGCAACTTGTCAGCACCTTAAGAGAGACTGAGGCCCAACGATGGGCCATCACTGCTTAGCTATTCACCCCTCTGGCCCTCTACTTAAGCACAAACCTCCTATCAGGTTCTTGAACATAGACTTGGGAAGGGTACCACTAGATCTCTTTTTCCAACGTGGCCACATTGAACAAATCCACCCTTTCTGCTTTTCACAATTCATTTGGCTCTTAAAATTTGCTTGTGGAAGATGGGTGACCAAGTTCCCAGTTGGTGGGCACAGCCCCGGACTTATAGAAACTGACTCTTGGATTTTCTTGCTCAAGAGTGGGTGAGCTGCTTCTAGGAACACAGCCCGAAAAAAAGAAAATGAACCTTTGGAGTTGTTTAACCTAATGGTGAACCTGCTGCTTCTGTTATCGCTGCTGCTCTCATGTTCCTGCAGCGGTAGCCTCCGCTGACAGGCACTCATTGGTGTTGTCATTGAACAGTGAAATACAGTAATATGTGAAGAAGTAGTAATACATGGACAAAGGACAGGCAATAAGTGAGTGAAGGTGAAGGGACTTTTAATTTTTTTTTTCTGTTTATCAGTTAGTTTTGTATTCAGCAAATACAGTCAGTTTGGTACCATTATTAGACTCATCCGTGACCTACCCCCTCCACTTGGCCCCTCCTTGTTGAGGTATATGGGTCATGCATTGTGGAGTTAGCCCACAGTTATGGGTAAGATAAGTGTCTCTGCATATCATGACCCAACATGTGGCTCTGACATTCTTTCCGCCCCCTTTTCTGCAAAATTTCCCTGAGCCATGTTGGGTTCATTTTTGGTCTGCTTCAGTGATGAGGTGTTGGGGGCCTCTGAGGCTCTGGCTCTCTGATTTGGTAGGAGTTGATTTTTCTCTGTGTTGATTTCCTTCCCCCTTCTGCTGGTATCGGGACTTTTAATTTTGAATGATCTTTTAAATGTTAGTTGAAGGAAGGGATTTAGAGGTATGACCTGTTGGGCACTGCTGATCCAGAGCACACACACTCACTCCATTCACAAAGTAAGCCCACCTGTTGTCTTCAACAGATCTGTGGCAGATCTGTGGGTAATTCGTAACTGGTGATGCTGTCTTCAGCACTACAGCCAACACTTCTCACTCATGTACACTTGTTCTGGGTCAGAAATGTGCAACTAGGTGACTGAGAAAGCAGGGCAAAGAGCATAGCTTAAGATCAGTCAGTATCTCTGAACATTGCTTGTCCATATTGGTCATAGTTTATTCCTACAGGTAAGCTTGATTTGTAAGGGCTGCCAGGCTTTGATTCTAACTCTGCTAACACTTTTACTTGACTCTCCTTGGTTCCTAGGCCTGCCCATGGGACAACTGTTGAGGGCTGCTGACAATCCGGGGAGTCTGTGGGCTGAGAACGTTGAGGCTGTAATTGGGTTTTAAAAAATAGTCCTCTTTGTTTACTCAGCAAAATGCTGAGGCGTTGCCTGTGGGCACCACCCTCCCTCAGACTGAAGTAATCATCCCTGCTCTGCCCCGGCCATGATGGCTGTATGAAGACCTCAGACCCTGCGCAATCTCCAGATTTTCATGCTCCTTATTTGCTTGGCATCTATAGAAAACATTGCAAGTGTGAAGCTTGTCAGTTCAGCCCCAGTCCACACAGTGTAGCCAGCTGGGGACTGGAAGTGTGACTTGTTCTTAATAACAGCTGCTGATCTTATGTGGTAAATGTGATACTTCACAGAAAACACTGAACAAGGAAGGTAAACCTACCTGAGAAACTACCCAAAGCCAGGCACAGTGCTTCTTCATAACTGGTGTCCCTGGACTTGGGATGCATGTCAGGCCTTAGTAACCATGTGATCCTCCTCTTTACAGGTTTACACAAACTTTTGTGCAAACAAAGGATTGTGTTTGCATCAATCACAGCATTACCTCTTTAGCACCAGCCATGGCAGGGCTGCTAGGCCACCAGGAGACATGTTCTGGCTCCCTAGGCTTGTGATAGAAAAAGACCAGCACAAATTGAAACAGCCCTGGTTGAGGCTGTGCCTATAAGAGATGGGATAATCAGTTGTCCCAAGGAAACTATGGAGTAGTCAAAGAAGCTGGTATTGGCATAGGATAGTCTGGCTGGCTGTTAGATTGACAGTCCTTTTGCTCAAAGCAGCCAGAACAGTAAGGGAATGTCCAATAGCTGCTAATTAGAGAGTTAATTACCCCATCCATCCTCTATGGTCTTTGCATATTTACAGGAAAATGAACAGCAGAGGGAATGCTTATAGTAAGAACTTAAAGAACATATCATTAACACTAATAGTAGTTTTAACAATTATTTATCACAGCCTGACACCTCCCTAGTGCTCCAGGGAGAAGTGAGTGCCCTCCTTTGTCTCAGTGGGACCTCAGACCAGCTTCTTCCCTCTGCCTGCAAATATTATTATCTGTAATAATGAGGTCATTGCCCCAGGCATTCCCTACATTCTCATGACATAGAAATAAACAAAAAAGTTGTCAGAGTTAGAAGATGAGAATAGTTTGTGCCTAGTTAAATTGGATTTTTAGATAAAAATGTTTTGTACATAAGTATATCTGGAATAATATAACAAAATTATTTACATTCATCTGAAATTTGACTTATTGTGGCTTTCTTAGCCATACTTCCTCTAGCAGCTATCGTCTGGGACAACACACCAGACCAAAAGCAGCTTAAGGAAGAAATAGGTTTATTCAGCTTAGAGTTTCAGGGGGAATTTTATCATGGTGGAGAAAGTATGGCAGAGCAAGCAACTGCCTCACATCTTCATACATCAGCAACAGGGTAGGAATAGCAAGAGGGAGTTTGCTCTGAATACCCAGTGGGTTTGGACTAATAAACCTCAAGGTCCACCCCCAGTGACACACCTCCTCCAGCAAGGCTCCACCTCCCCAAACTGCTACCAGCTGAAGACCAAGTATTCAAAACATGTGAACATTTGGGAGGCATTTCAGAGGTGTCCCTGCTGGGCTCTTAACAGCACTCAGGGCTCAGGGAACAAGTTGTGTGCGGCCCCTTAATCATTCTTTTTACTTCCTTTGCTGAAAATATTTGTCAGTATAGTTCACACACCACATTAACAGATGACCTCCATCAACAGGGATGTCCATTTTCTAAAAATGAGGAAACATACACCAAGGTCTTGTTAGTGGGAAATTAGGGCCTTAAACCCTGTACCTTGGTTTCTTTGCATTTCAAAACTACATCAGGAAGTGGAAATTGGAAAAGGAGAGTTCATTTGCTTACAGTTTGGCGAAACTGGAGAAAGGACTCTTAGTTTTTCTCCAACCTCCTGGAGCAGTGTTACAATTTTATAGAAGAAAAAAAGAACAGGACTGAAGAGATGGCTTAGCAATTAAGGATCTTGCCTGTGAGGCTTAAGGATCCAGGTATAATTCCCCAGAACCCATGTAAGCCAGATGCACATGGTGGTACATGTGTCTAGAGCTCATTTGCAGTGGCTGGAGGTCCTGGTGCATCCATTATTTCTCCCTCCCTTTTTCCCCCTTTTTACCATTCTCACAAATAAATATATAAAATTAAAATTAAAAAAGAAAAACAGAAGCAAAAGCCAGGAAAGCTGCATATGTTTATTTAGCTCTGAGGTAAGCTGTAAGAACTGTGTGAAAACTATTCCCAGGAGGCAGGTTCTTTCTCCTCTGTGGCCAAAGCTTCAGCCTCACTCTTCTCCAATCATGAGATTCCTAGGGAAATTTGAATTCTATGGGGGTCCATTGTTTTAGGTTCTCTAGTGCAGTGCTTCAGTCTCCGTGATGTGGGGGTAGGGATGGGTGAGATTAGAAGGAAGAGGTGCTTAAAAGTGACTTTCTGCTAGGAAATTCTGAAATTCTACTAGGAATTCTGAAAGTAAGATTCCAGAGAAGCAACCTCAGAGTTTTCAGGGAGCTTAGGAGCCACAAACTAACCCTTCTACCTAACTGGGGTTGCCTCCACACTTCTTTAACTTTGACCCCAGAAGCAGAAGACATCATAGTCAGATCTCAGGGGCCACTCTGACATGCTCGCTTTATCTAAACGTGGTAATGGCAGCAGGTGCCCAGATTCCTGAAGACAGTGTCATTCTGAGGCCTTGATGGCTGGGATCTGCCTACCACTCAGTCATAATGACTGTGATATCAGGTGGGTCATTTCCATACATGTCTTTATTTAGGTACAAAAGACACAGCATGCTAGGGAGAGGATTCTTCCACTTCCCATTGCTTTCCATGGCCAGAGAACTAACAGACACAGTTTCTAAGCCCAGAGTAGATCTTGGTGTCTGGTGTCTTCTAAACAGAACCCAGGACATTCCATCACGAGTGATAAGGGTTCTGGGGGCTGTTGGTAAGCTCAGATGTCTCTGCAGAGAGCTGAGTTAGGAGATAGCATGGTTCATACTGCGTAAGTACCATGAGGCTCCTGGAGGAATGCCCTTGCTTTATCTCAGGCCAGGTGGGCTTACTCCGGCTGGCTTTCCCTGCCTCATGGAGCACTAGGCGCTTGCAGCTGCTGCTTCAGTGAGGCGCCAATCATTGATTGCATGGAACGTTGGGCAGGTATATTGGAAATAACATCCCAGTCTACACTATGGCCAAAACACCCCAAAGAGAATGTGCCCAATCTTGTCAGAAATGGTGAGAAAGATATAGGAAGAAGGGATGGGGAAGAAAACAGGTATAATAGAGATTTTTTTGGGGGGGTATGATCAAAGTATGTTGCATGCATGTACAAAAATGTCACAGTGAAACTGATTATTTTGTATAATTAATAAATGATAATAATTAAATAAAAAGGCCTCTTTGAAACACGATTAGAGAGCCATTTTCCTACTAGGATTCCTAGTGCCCTTTATCCCTCACAGCAACTTTTGTCTCTCCCATAATCCTTTCAACTTCGAGGGTCCTTTGGCTCTGTTCAGCAACCTTTTCCCCTCAGTGTCCTTTGCTTATCCCAGCATCTTCTGTCCATTAGAACATAGGTGTGGTTACATTAAGAGACCCCTGCTGTCCAAGATCAAGGACAGAAGGGCAAGTCCATCTTCCCTGCTGCCTGAACTGAGGCCAACTTAAAATACAGCTTTATTCTCTTATCTAGGTACTATTCTGCCTATCTCAAACCCTACCTCTACCACAAGTGGCAGCATAATAGCCCCCTTCAAACAGTTCTAAAACAAAAGTACTTCTCCATAGGATACTAGAGTGGCTCCAGCCTTGCATGTGCTATCTGAATATCTGTAGAGAGTATGCCCAGGTGCCCCTCCTCCTGTGGCTAGCCCCTCTAGAGTTCAAGTCACCTTAAATTCTTTTTTTAAAATTTTTTTTGTTTTTTGAGGTAGGGTCTTGCTCTAGCCCAGGATGACCTGGAATTCACTATGTAGTCTCAGGGTGTCCTCAAAGTCACAGTGATCCTCCTACCTCAGCTTCCCGAGTGCTGGGATTAAAGGCATGTGCCACTATGCCCAGCTTAAGTCATCTTAAATTCTTTCTGTCTGGACCCTCCTATTGCCCTTGGAGACTTTCTGGATTCTCACCCTTGGTTTTTCCTTATTCTCATCGAGAAGTTATCTATCCCCTCCAAGACCCATCATATTTTAAATTTAAGGTGACATAGTGATTGGAATCAGGGCCCATTGAAGGACCAGTATTCATATCCATAGAGTGCATGTGAATTCCGAGGATCCTTCATGCCCAAATATCACTGTGGGTGCTGGAGCATATCCCTTGACCAAGTGCCCTTATCTTGTAGAACCTGAAGGACTGCTGTTTTGAGTGAC
Organism: Dipus sagitta; assembly: GCA_036346955.1. Lineage (NCBI taxonomy): Eukaryota > Metazoa > Chordata > Mammalia > Rodentia > Dipodidae > Dipus > Dipus sagitta. The sequence goes on from CM070770.1 coordinate 1,706,225, forward strand.
ATCATGACACCCACAACCTTCTCAACAAAACCAACATCTGCAGTGGTTTTCTGTCCTATACCGAAGAATCAGTGCCCTTCAGGCTATGGGTATACTCAGAGAAGATTGATGCATAACTTCTCCAGATGTGACCATGATACCCTCTTAACAGACCCACCTACAAGAATATACCTAGTCTCCACTCCGTAGTCTCTTGCTAGGGTGGCCACAATTTCTGACTCAGAGGAGTCTAGTAGGTGGTGGTATGTGAGTGAAGACCTGAGATATGCATAGGTGATCTTCTTAGCAAGTTACGAAGGGCTGGTGACAATGATGTTACCTGTCTCAGTAATGGAGGGGGAACATGGTGCTCATTTTGGGTACATGCTGGACTCTTGTGAAGAGGAACTATGCCTACAGTTTCAAAATCGCAAGTGTCTGGGCATTCTCTTCAGAGACATTTTCTTATGTGCCATTATAGGTATCAATGCCCTTGAGGACTGTTGATGTTCTCTATCCTTTGGGAACAATGACCTAGCCCAAAGCCTGAACATCCAGACTATGAGGACACCAACCCGAACACATGGTGATTCTGAGTCAAAGGACAATGTACAAAAAGCAAGATGGAAACAACTGAGGTCTTGTCTAAACCAAGATAGTGGACCCATGTGCCTGGTGTCAGGCAGACTGTCTGGACAGACAGTCTGGGAGAGGCTGTGGGGAGCCTGGGACAGGATTGGCTTGTTTGGTATCACATGGCCCTTGGCTACTCCATGGGGTAAACTGTTTTCTGAAGGATCATCCTTTGTGGTCCCATAACAGGCATAGCTCAAATGTTCCTTAGCTATGGAAAATTAGAGACATTCTCCTGATACTAGTTCATGCTTGCATGAATCTCAAGAACACTGCTTAGTCTTATGAAATATTTGCTCTTCTTTGAAGGCAGTTAAGAGATTCAGTCCTAATGCTACTGTCTAGGGTTTTGGGTTTGTTTTCTCCACCAAATAAGGAATTACAAGGTAGGAAAAGTTTTAAAAATAAACTATGAGATTATTAATATGCTATAAACTTATAGGGGCAATAATGGGGGAATGAGAGACAAGGTGTCTCAGCAAAGAAGGATGTCTTGGGGTAATGATACTAGAGCAAGACTCAGTTTTTTCAGTAGTTAAAAGCCTGGCAGCTATAAAATATAGCCATGTTGGCTGAGCATGTTAAGTAAGTTTTCATAACTATTATTGTGGTGGTTTGAATATGTATCCCTTATAATCGCATGTGTTCTGAATGCTAGGTCCCAAGCTGGTGGCAATTTAGGAATTGGAGCCTTGCTGGAGGACATGTGTTGTTGGAGGTGGGCTTATAGGTGTTATAGCCAGCTTCCCCTTGCCAGTGTTTGGCACACTCTCCTGCTGCTGTTCTCTTCCTGATGTTGGCCAAGAGGGCATGCCTAGATTCTTCTCATGCCATGTTTTCCCATGCCATCATGGAGTTTCCCCTAAAGTCTATAAGCCAAAATAAATCCTTTCCTCCCACAAACTGCTTTTGGTCACGTGCTTTGTGTCAGAAATTTCACAGTTATCAGGAATAAGATAACAGTGAACTGAATTTTAACCTTGGCATCATGAGCTATAAATATGTCTTTTCTTTCTCTGTCTCACAAAATTTTGAGAACTATATTTAACAAAGCTAAAAAAGGTCTGCTATCATCTGTATATCTTCTTTTGAGAACTCTCTATTTGGTTCCATAGCCCATTTTTTAATTGGCTTGTTTGATTTTGTATTATTTAAGTTTTTGAGTTCTTTGTATATTCTAGATATTAATCCTCTATGAGATGTATAGCTGGCAAAGATTTTTTTTCCCATTCTGTAGGTTGCCTCTTTGCTTTATTCACAGTGTCCTTTGCCATACAAAATCTTTGTAATGTCATGAGGTCTCAGTGGTTAATCTGTGGTTTTATTGCCTGACCAATTGGGGTTACATTCAGAAAGTCTTTGCCAAGACCGATATGTTGAAGGGTTTCCCCTACTTTTTCCTCTAGCAGTTTCAGAGTTTCAGGTTGATGTCAAGGTCTTTAATCCATCTGGACTTAATTCTTGTGCATGGAGAGAGAGAAGAATCTATTTTCATCCTTCTATAGAAACATATCCAGTTTCCCTAAGACCATTTCCTGAAGAGGCTCTTTTTTCTCCAACGAGTATTTTTGGCATTTTTATCAAATATCAGGTGGTTATAGCTATCTGGACTTACATCTGGGCACTCTATTGTGTTCCATTGATCTACATGTCTTCTTTTTGGCCAGTACCATGCTGTTTTTGTTACTATGGCTCTGTAGTATAGGTTAAAATCAGGTATGGTGACACCACCAGCCTTATTTTTGTTGCTCAGTATTATTTTAGATATTTGAGGGTTTTTGTGATTCCAAATGAATTTTTGGATTGTTATTTCTATTTCTGTGAAGAATGCCATTGGAATTTTGGTGGGGATTGCATTAAATGTATATATTGCTTTTGGTAAGATTGCCATTTTTGCAACATTGATTATTCCAATCCAGGAATAAGGGATGTTTTTCCATTTCCTAGTATCCTCTGCAATTTCTTGTTTGAGTGCTTTATAGTTTTCATTGTTGAGATCCTTTACTTCCTTGGTTAGGTTTATTCCAAGGTACTTTATTTTCTTTGATGCAATTGTGAATGGGAGTGATTCTCTGATTTCATCCTCTGTGTGTTTTTGTTACCATATAGGAAGGCTACTGATTTCTTTGTATTTATTTTGTATCCTGCTACATGGCTATAAGTGTTTATCAGCTCTAACAGCTTGCTGGTAGAGTCTTTAGGGTCCTTTATATATAGGATCATGTCATCTGCAAATAATGATAACTTGATCGCTTCCTTTCCAATTTGTATCCCCTTTATGTGTGTCTCTTGCCTTATTGCTATGGCTAAGACTTCCAGTACTATATTAAATAAAAGTGGGGACAGTGGACACCCTTGTCTTGTTCCTGATTTTAGTGGAAAAGCTTCCAGTTTTCCCCCATTTAGTAATATGTTGGCTGTAGGCTTGTCATAAATAGTCTTTATTACATTGAGTTATGTTCCTTTTATTCCCAGTCTCTGTAGGACTTTTATCATGAAGGGATGTTGGATTTTGTCAAATGCTTTCTCTGCATCTAATGAGATGATCATGTGATTTTTGTCCTTCAGTACATTTATATAATGCATTACTTTTATTGATTTGCATATGTTGAACTATCCCTGCATCTCTGAGATAACGCCTACTTGGTTAGGGTGAATGATCTTTCTGATATATTCTTGTATTCTGTTTGCCAATATTTTGTTGAGAATTTTTGCATCTATGTTCATGAGGGAGATTGGTTTGTAATTTTCTTTCTTTTTTTTTTTTTGTTAAATCTTTGCCTTGTTTTGATACTGGCTTCATAGAAGGAGTTTGGTAGGATTCCGTCTTTTTCTATTTTATGGAAAGTTTAAGAAGCAGTGTTGTTAGTTCTTCCCTGAAGATCTGTTAAAACTCACCAGTGAATCCATCTGGGCCTGGACTTTTTTTAGTTGGGAGATTTTTGATAACTGCTTGGATCTCCATGCTTGCTATAGGTCTATTTAAGTGATTAATCTCATCTTGATTTAATTTAGGTAGGTCATATAAATCAAGGAAATCATCCATTTCTTTCAGATTTTCATACTTAGTGGAGTATATATTTTTATAGTATGTCCCTATGATTTTTTTTTAATTTCTCTGGTATCTGTTGTGATGTTGCCTTTTTCATCTCTAATTTTATTAATTTGTGTCTCTCCTCTCTTTCTTTTGGTCAGATTTGCTAAGGGTTTATCAATCTTATTTATTCTTTCAAAGACCCATCTGTTTGCTTCATTGATACTTTGGATTTTTTTTTTGTTTCAATTTCATTAATTTCTGTCCTAATCTTTATTATTTCTTCCTGTCTACTGATTTTCAATTTGCCTTGTTCTTCTTTTTCCAAGGCTTTAAGGTGAAGCATTAGGTTGTTTACTTGCAACCTTTCTAATTTCTTAATATAGTCACTTAAAGCTATAAATTTCCCTCTTGGGACTGCCTTCATTGTGCCCCAAACATTTTGGTATATTGTGTTCTCATTATCATTTGACTCTATGAATTTTTTGATTTCCTTCTTGATTTCATTGACCCATTCATCATTTAGTAGTGTGTTTAGTTTCCATGATTTTGTGCACGCTCTATAACTTTTCTTGCTGTTGATTTGTAGTTTGATTCCATTGTGGTCAGATAGAATGCAAGGAATTATTTCAATTTTCCTGTATTTGTTAAGATTTGCTTTGTGTCCTAATATATGGTCTATTTTAGAGAATGTTCCATGTGCTGCTGAAAAGAATGTATATTCTGCAGAATTTGGATGAAATGTTCTGTATATATCTGTTAGGTCCATTCCTTCTATGACCTCATTTAGTCCAGATGCCTCTCTGTTTATTTTTTCTTGGGATGACCTGTCAATTGATGAGAGTGCGGTGTTGAAGTCACCCACTACCACTGTGTTTTGTTATCTGTGACCTTAGTTCTAATAGCATTTGTTTGATGAATTTGGGGTCCCCCATGTTAGGTGCATATATGTTTAGGATTATAATGTCCTCCTGTTGGAGTGTGCCTTTAATCAATATAAAGTGACCTTCCTTATCTCTCTTATCTAATGTTGGACTGAAGTCTACCTTGTCAGATATTAGGAAAGCAACCCCTGCTTGTTTTCTAGGTCCATTTGCTTGAAACACCATTTTCCAACCTTTCACTCTCAGATAGTGTCCATCCTTTGAAGAAAGGTGGGTTTCTTGGAGGCAACAAATTGAAGGTTCCTGCTTTTTAACCTAGGCTGCAAACCTATGTCTTTTGGTTGGGGCATTGAGACCGTTGATATTAAGAGATATTATTGAAAGGTGTGTATTCATTTTTGCCATTTTTTATACTTCTTCTGGTTTTACCTTTGCTCTCTTGTGTTAACTAGTATTTGAATATTGTTTGTTTTTTTCCTGGTTCCTTATATGTGTGCTTTTCTTTTTCTTCAGCATGGAGGATTCTTTCAAGTATTTTCTGTAGAGCTGATTTTGTCTTCAAATACTCCTTTAGCTTGCTTTTGTCATGCAATGTCCTTATTTCTCCATCTATTTGAATGGATAGTTTTGCAGGATAAGGTAACCTTGGTTGACAGTGGTTATCTTTCAGAACTTGGAATACATCACTCCAAGCCCTTCTGGCTTTTAAAGTTTGTGTTGAGTAATCTGCTGTGATCCTGATAGGCTTGCCTTTGTAGGTAACTTGATTTTTCTCTCTGACTGCTTTCAATATTTTTTCTTTGCTTTGTGTGTTTGGCACTTTGATTATAATATGGCAAGGACAGGTTCTTTCCAGGTTTTATCTGGCTGGTGCTCTAAAGGATTCCTGTATCTGCATTGGCACCTCTTTCCCAATTTGGGGGAAATTTTCTTCTATGATTTTGTGGAAGATGCCTACTATGCTTTTGGAGTGAAATTCTTCTCCTTCTACTATACCCTGAATTCTTATATTTGATCTTTTCATAGTGTCCCAAATATCTTGAAATTCCCACTTATACTTTTCTATTAGTTTGTCTTTCTCTTCATTGGACTGTATTGGATCTGCTACCTGGTCATCTAGTTTACATATTCTGTCCTCTCCTTCATCCATTCTACTGGTGAGATTTTCTACAGAGTTTTTTTTATTTCATTAGCTGTGTTCTTCATTGCTAGTAATTCTGACTGGTTTTTCTTTATTATTTCTATTTCCTTGTTTATGTCTAGTATTGACCTCTTTATTTCATTAAATTGGTGTCCTGTGTCTTCTTTGATTCCTTGATTTCCTCTTTGTCTTCTGTGAGCATATTTATAATCATTCTTTTGAAATCTTTCTCAGGCATTTCCCCAAACTCATTCTCACTGGAGGTCATTTCTGATGCATTAATACTTTTTGGTGGATTTATATTGTCTTGATTTTTGGTGTTTCTTGTGTTATAATGTATATATTCTTGCATCCTGGATTATTTAATGATTGGATTTTCTACTTAGCTGGGTTTTATTAGATGTATCAATCAATCTGATGTTATCTATCTTCAGGGTAGGAGCTTAAGGCACTAGGTGTGGTTCTCAAGACTCTCAGAGTATCTACAAATGTGACCCTATATGTTGGGTTTGCCTGCTATGAGAGTATTCAAGTAGGCTGAGTGGAAGAAAATACAGGCAGATTCTAAAATTTAACTGAACAATGTACACTTTCAATGAAAACCAGCACAGAGTATTTATGCAAGAGTAGGTATTATGACAACCAGTTCCTCTAACTCTTCCTTAGGGTGTGTGTTGCTCCACACCCTTAATCCTGACAACAAGGAAGTTAAGATTTCTGGCCTGTTGAGGGTTCCAAGTTGGCATGTGACCAAGTGAGCCCCTTTCCCTGATGTATAACAGAAAAGGAAACAAAGCCACTACAAATCAAGAAGCAATAACAAGCCCAAAATATAGCTTATTTAAGAATGGCAAATCTGACCATACATCAGATTTAACATTTAATTTATCCTGATATGAAAGGTGCAATTAGCACTTCCAGTTCAGGCCTCTATACCAGGTTTATTAGGCGGGTACTGACCTGGTGTAATCCCAGTTACCTTTTGGGATGATTTTAGTCTCAGTTATGGTGCGCTCCCACTTGGGTCCCGCCGTCAGTTCAAGTAGGTGTGGCCAGGTCCCTGGACCGCTGTTACGTTCGCTGGAGCTGGGCACTGGTGGTGGGTAGGGGAGGCTGCTGATGCTGCTCTAGTTTTCTCGCTGTTCCGTGTTTTCTTCTACCTTGTGATCTGCTGCTCCATTGTTCACTGCCCTTCTCCCTTCACATTTCTTGAGTTTGCAGAGAGCTCCAGTGTGAGTGGAAAATCCCCTCATCTGGCTTTTCCTGTGGTTCAAGCCTAGCCTGGTGGCTGGCTGATGTACCGCTGCTGCGGTCCTGCTGACCTGCTAGAGCCGCTTCTGCCAGCCTGTGCGGGTTCTGGATGCTCTGGGTCTCTCCTCCTTCTCTGCTGCCATTTCAATTTCCTATACACCTCACTTTTTAGTAAAAGTGTGTATTTTTCTGTTTTATTTATTTATTTTTGGCTCCCCCCCCCCCCAGTGTGGTACCTATGCTGCCATCTTAACCGGAAGTCCCTCTCATATTTTCTTAAAACATTTTGACTTTTTAAAAAATGCTTTAATCTATATAATATGTAAGCACTATAGCACTCAGAGTGAATTCTCCATTTAAATATGTTGGGTTGCCTGTAATTTACCATATGCAACATTAAGAATAAAACTGTCACTGGGCTTGTTGGCCCATGCTTTTAATCCTAGCACTTGGGAGGCAGAGGTAAGAGGATCATTGTGAGTTCAAGGCCATCTTATGGCTACATAGTGAATTCCAGGACAGCCTGGGCTATAGCAAGACCCTACCTCAAAACAAAACAAAACAAAACAAAAAGAATTAAACTGTCTATAGATAAAACATCCTATTCCTTCTAAAACAGAAAGGGCAAACAAAAAATATCAGTTTGACAGTAGTTATTAGCAAGTTTCTTTAGCCATTGAGGCATCCTCTCAGCCCTTAGCTGGTGGATGCCTTTGCTCTCCCCCAAGGATCTTGCTGCTTCCTTTTGTGCCAGACCACTAAGCAGGGTATAGCCATGCTGTTCTTGCCAATGGGGTTTGGTTGTTGCACGAGGATCTCTCTTTGTTACCACCCTACTGCTGTTTGCTGCCTAGTGAGGGTTGCAGCCTTGTGACCCCTCTCTACACAGGGCAAGGTTCTATCACTGTGAGTTCCAGTCTGGGCACACTGCATCATTGTGTGTCCTAGAGCATTGTGCTAGGCACAGATGCAGCACAGCAACCCTACGTGGAATCTGTATCTCCTCTGAACTCTGGTTTAGGTCACTGTAGGAACCATGTGTGCCTTTCTCAGGGCATTAGTTCCCTTAGCACTGGCTGAGTACATTCTACTTAAGATCTCTGAGGAATGCTGCCCATTTCTGCCAGAGATAGCAAGGCCTATTGCTTTTACCCAGGGAGGAGAGGGCCTTAACAAAAAGGGGAAAAGAAAAAGCATCTTGGAAGTTCAGCCATGCTAGTCACAGTAGGTTCTTTCCCTACTCTGGAAAACAAGGGAGGTACTGGAAGCTCAACAGCCACTTTCCCTGTTTCCTTCCCAGTTTAGCATGCTTCATACTTACTGACCTTTAGATGAGTCAGTGGACCACAGAAAGCAGTGGGAAAATCCTGGATAAGCCCCCAAAAGGTGTTACCATCTAGGGGTTTGGGCTTGGTTTCTCTCCAAAGAAAGAATTAAGAGGCAGGGAACTGTTTTAAAGATAAAGTGGGGCCTGGCTGTGGTGGTGTACACCTTTAATTTCAGCACTCAGAAGGCAGAGGCAAGAGTATCACTGTGAGTTTGAGGCCAGGCTGGGACTACAGAGTGAGTTCCAGGTCAGCCTGTGCTAAAGTGAGACGCTGCCTTGAAATACAAAAAAAAAAAAAAAAAAAAAAAAAAAAAAAGGAAAGAAAAGAAAAGAAAAGAAAGATGTCCCCCCCCCCCCACATAGATTCAGGAGTTTATTAAAGCTTGTAACTTAGATCTCAAGAAACCTGGATGAAGGAGGTGTCACTGTGGGCAGATATTAGGGTCCAGCCCTAAGGTGTTACTGGGGACCGATTTGAATTCATTGAAGATCCCATGTTGGCCACCAATTGCTACATGGATTAAAAAAAAAAAAAAAGAAAAACATGGCATTTACCCTGAGATGAGCAAACCTCAACACACACACACACACACACACACACACACACACACACACACACACAAACAACTCAAGACAACAAGCTAGAATGCTTAACCCCCACAGTGCAAGTCTCCAATGAAGGCACAGAGGATATGCCAGATGTAGAATCCCAAAATGAAAGCACGATAAGCTTATTAAAGAAAGTTAAAGAGACCATGAATAAACAGATAGCAGAATTGGAAGAAAATCAACCAAAACCACTTAAATGAAAGGCAACATAATCATCAATTACAACAAACAGCTCTCATAATTCATTTAAAGATAATTGAAGAAAATGATAGAGATCTTAAAAGACAGATAAACGAATTGATGGTAAGTTAACAAATAGATGATCTCAAAACTTTATGATGAAAATTCTAGAGAGACTAGGGATAGAAGGACCATATCTCAACATAATAAAGGCTATATATAAAGCACCTAAAGCCCAAATTGTACTAAATGGAGAAAGACTTGAAGCATTCCCATTGAGATCAGGAGCAATACAGGGGTACTCACTCTCTCTACTGTTCTTCAATATAGTACTAGAAGTCCTAACCCAAATAATAAGACAGGAGAAAGAAATAAGAGGATACAAATTGGAAAGGAAGAAGTCAAACTAACTCTATTTGCAGATGACATGCTCCCATATATTAGTGATCCAAAAACTCTGCTAAAAAATTTCTACAGGTAATAAATTCTTTTAACAAAGTGGTAGGATACAAAATAAACACACAAAAATCAGTAGCTTTCCTATATGTCAAAGACCAACACATAGAGAAAGAGATTAGCAAGGTTGTCCTGTTTTCAGTAACCACACAAAAAATAAATAGGAATATCACTAACTATGAAAGTAAAAGACCTATTCAATGAAAACATAAAAATACTGAAGAAAGAAATTGAGGAGGACATGTGAAGATAGAAAACCTTCCATACTCATGGATTGGTAGAATTAATATTGCAAAAATGACCATTCTACCAAAAGTAATATACAGATCCAGTGCAATAACTATAGAAATTTTAGCATCATTATTCAGAGAGATAGTAGAAACAGTCCTAAAATTCATATGGAACAATAGAAGCCCTAAGATATCCAAAACTATCTTCAGCAAAAGAAACACTGCTGTTGGTTTCACCATACCTGATTTCAAGTTATACTACAAAGCCACAGTAATAAAAACAGCATAGTACTGGCATAGAAATAGACACATAAATCAATGGAACAGAATATAAGATCTGGAGCCGGGCGTGGTGGCGCACGCCTTTAATCCCAGCACTCGGGAGGCAGAGGTAGGAGGATCGCCGTGAGTTCGAGGCCACCCTGAGACTCCATAGTGAATTCCAGGTCAGCCTATAAACAAAGCCAACAGACAACCCACAAAATGGGAGACATTTTTCACTAGCTATACCTCTGACAGAGGCCTAATATCTAGAATCTACAAAGAGATCCAAGATCAACAAATTCAACAAGAAAAGATAATCAAATACTCACCACAAGATGTATCACCTCTACCACATTCACCAGGGTCTAGGAGAAACCACAGAGGAAGCAGGGGTAGGAGTATTGTTCCCAATGCTAGCTTGACAACCACCTCCAGGGAAATAGCAACAAGCATGGATGTGAACTTAAACACAATGTAACAGAAATACAGAGAACTCAATACTAAGAACAAACTGCTAACACATCCAAGGCTCAGGGATTGTTACGGAAGAGAGGGTGGAAAGATTATCAGAGCCACAGGGTAGGTTGAAATATCCTGACATACCCCCCCCCCAAGCTAACAGAGGCCCTAATTACCCCACAGTCAACACCAAAGACCCTACTAAGGAGGGTTCCCAGGGAAATGGAGACATGTGATGAGGGGATACAAAACTATAATCTATGTATAATTTTTTTATTCTTTATTTTTTTATTAAATAGTTTTGTACTCAGTGAATACAGTCAAGCTGGTACCATTGTTAGACTCATCCATGTACTACCCCCTCACCATGGCCCCTCTTTGATGATGTATATGGGTCATGCATTGTGGAGTTAGCCTACAGTTATGGGTAGGAGAATGTCTCTGCACATCATAACCCAACACGTGGCTCTGACATTCCTTCTGCCCCTTCTTCCTCAAAATTTCCCTGAGCCATGTTGGGTTCATTTATGGTCTGCTTCAGTGATGAGGTGTTGGGGGCCTCTGAGGCTCTGGATATCTGATATGGTAGGAGTTGATTGTTCTCTGTGTCGATCTCCTTCACCCTTGTTCTGGTACCAGTTTCACCAGGAGATCAGCACCCTTGCTTGTTTCTCCCATTGTTCTTAGTTTCAGCTAGGGCCCTTTTGAGGTATGATGGGATGGTTCTCTCCTTAGGATCTGTGTGTATCTGAAAAAGAGAAGCAGATTGTCCAATGGAGAGTAATGTTAGCACCAGACAAATGGGATAATCCTTATTTTTTTATATAGAATTTAATAGGTGTAGGCCCGCTTGTAGCCCACAATTGGTGGTTGCTTGATAATTTGAGAGTGGGCTCATGTTTGGATATGGTTCTGACTTGTTTCCCAGCTCCAGCTATGGGTCCTGTATCACTGAGGGGATCAGTTATCCAAATCAAGAGCAGTTGGTTTCCCACCGTGGCTGTGTGCCACTATTGCACTTGTGTGGGCATCACAACAAGTTATTTGCTGCTAAGTAGGTTAGACCATGAGTTGCTTGGACAGATATTGGTCATTTTCCCCCAGTCACCCATGTAGCACCTTCTGGCACTAGACACGCTGACTGTCTGGGGACTGACTCTCTTCCAACTTCCAGCCATGGCATTCCATTTTGGTGTCAGCCGCATATGGTGTCTTCAGCAGTAGGGTCTTATCACTAACTTTTGGTGGGTCATCAAGTACTCTGACAGAAATCTGTCTTTCTTTTAGGAAACCTTGTAGGTCTCTCTGATCAAAAGCTCATTGTGGATGAAAGCCACATGCTGGTACTGGGAGTTACAGGTCAGTGCCCACTAAGAAAAGAAAGAAAAAGATAACTAATATAAAAGAGTTAGAGAGAAGAGAGACAGAGAGAGAGAGAGGGAGGGAGAGAAGCTGTAGAAGATTAAGGTCAGTCTTCATCATACCCTCTCCAGTGTCTTGTGGCTCAGGTGTTCACTCAAGGGCCTGGTGAAGTTTCAACCATTTAATCCGCCTTTTAGGATGAAGAATTTTATGGTACTGCTGCTGTTTGGGTCTAGATTTGTGTCTCCCAACCCCTTCCGTGCCCTCCCTTCCCTCTCCACCCACCCTATTGTCTAGTCCTCGAAATGCTTGCTGGGTGTGTCAGCATATTGGGTAGATTCAGTTTAGGTGCTATAGATGAGTGAGACTATGTGGCGATTTTCTTTCTGTGGTTGGATAAGTTCATTGAGAATGATCTGTTCCAGGTTCAACCATTTTTCCTCAAATTTCATTGTGTCATTCTTTCTTACTGCTGTGTATAATTCCGTTGTGTAGATATACCACATCTTAGTCATCCATTCTTCTAGCAATGGACATCTGGGTTGATTCCACCTCTTAGCTATTACAAATTGAGCTGATATAAACATGGTTGAGCAAATCTCTCTGGACTGTGGTTTAAAGGTTTTAGGGTACATGCCCAGTAAGGGAATAACTGGATCTGTTGATAATTCTATAGTCAGCTTTTTCAGGAGTCTCCATATTTCTTCCCAAAGAGGTTGTACCATCTTACATTCCCACCAACAGTGGATGAGGGTTCCTAAATCTCTACATCCTCGCCAGCATTTATTTTCATGTGATTTTTTGATGTTTGCCATCCTTACTGGGGTAAGGTGGATTCATAGTTGTTTTAATTTGCATTTCCATGATGATTAGGGATGATGAACATTTTCTTAAGTGTGTGTTTGCCATTTGTATTTCTTCCTCTGTGAACTGCCTGTCCAGCTCTTTGCCCCATTTTGTGAGTGGGCTGTTTGACTTTTTATTCATTTGGTTTTTGAGTTCTTTGTAGATTCTAGAGATTAGGCCTCTCTCAGTTGGATAATCAGCAAATATTTTCTCCCATTCTGTGGGTAATCTATTGGCTTTGCTTATTGTATGCTTGTCTGTACAGAAACTCTGCAGCTTCATGTGATCCCATTGGTTGAGTGACTGCTTCAGATTGTGAGCTACTGGGGTTTTTGTTCAGGAAGTCTTTTTCCATTCCTATATCATGAAAAGTTCTTCCTATATTTTCTTCCAGTAGTAGCCGAGTTTTTGCTCTTATATTGAGGTCTTTGTCCATTTGAACTTGAGTGTAGTGCATGGCCAGATGTGTGGGTCAAGTTTCAATTTCCTGAATATGGTTATCCAGTTTGTCCAGCACCATTTGTTGAAGATGCTATCTTTTTTCCAGCCTATATTGTTAGGGCCTTTGTGAAATATCAAGTAGCTACAATTGCTTGACCCAAAGTCTGGGTCCTCAAGTCTATTCTACTGTTCTATACTCCTGTTTTTATGCCAGTACCATGCTGTTTTTATTACTATGGCTTTGTAATATAGCTTTAGATCAGGTATGGTGATGCCTCCAGAAGTACTTCTTTTGCTGAGGATATGCTTGGATATCCGAGGCCTTCTGCCTTTCCATATGAAATTTGAGATCATTTTTTCTACCTCTTTGAAGAATAATGTTGGGATTTTAATTGGAATTGCATTAAATTTGTATATTGCCTTTGGTAGGATTGCCATCTTCACAATGTTAATTCTGCCTATCCAGGAGCAAGGAAGGTCATCCCATTTTCTCAAGTCCTCCTCAATTTCTTTTTTGAGTGTTTTTATGTTTCCATTGTATAGATCTTTCACTTCCTTGGTTAACATTATTCCAAGGTATTTTGTTGTTGTTGTTGCTATTGAAAATGGGACCATGTCCCTTATTTCTTTCTCTGTATCTTTGCCATTTGCATATAGAAAGGCTATTGATTTTTGTGCATTGATTTTGTATCCTGCTACTTTGCTATGGGAGTTAATCACCTTCAGGAGTTTTGGGATGGAGTATCTTGGGTCTCTTACATATACAATCATGTCATCAGCAAATAGAGCTAACTTAACTTCTTCTTTTCCAAATTATCCCTTTTATTTCTTTCTGCTGTCTTATTGCTTTAGCTAGGACTACCAGTACTATATTGAAGAGCAGAGGTGAGAGAGGGCAATCCTGTCTTGTTCCTGATCTCAATGGGAATTCCTCCAGTCTTTCTCCATTAAGTATTATTTGGGTCTTAGGAGCTTTGTATATTGCCTTTATTATGTTAAGATATGAACCAACCATGTCAATTCTTTCCAATGTTTTCATCATGAAGTGATGTTGTATTTTGTCAAAGGCCTTTTCTGCATCTATCGAAATGATCATGTGGTTTTTGTGTTTAACCTTGTTATATGGTATATTACATTGACAGATTTCCATATGTTGAGCCACCCCTGCATTCCTGGGATGAATACCACTTGATCAAAGTGGATAATGCTTTTAATGTGTTGTTGGATTTGGTTTGCAAGGATTTTGTTCAGGATCTTTGCATCTAAGTTCATCAGGGAAATAGGCAGGTAGTTTTCTTTTCTTGTGGCATCTCTGCCTGGTTTTGGAATTAGGGTGATACTAGCTTCATAGAAGGAGTTGGGTAGTGTTCCCCTTTTCTCCAATTGTGTGGCACAGTTTGAGGAAGATTGGTTTGAGTTCTTCCATGAAGATTTAATAGAATTCAGCTGAGAAGCCATCTGGTCCTGGACTCTTCCTTTTGGGGAGGTCTTTTAAATTACTTTTTCAATCTCAATAAGTGTGATAGGTTTGTTTAGGAGATTAATCTGCTCTGAGCTTAGCTTTGACAGACGGTATGTGTCCAGGAATTTATCCATCTCCTCCACCTTATCCAGTTTTGTGGAGTAGAGGTTTTTGAAATAAGTCCTGATGATTCTCCCAATTTCACTTAATGTCTTTTGTGATCTCTCCTTTTTAATTTTGAATTTTGTTAATTTGAAGTATCTCTTTTATTTATTTTCTTTGCTTGATCCAATTGGCCTGGGGCTTGCCAATCTTGTTTATTTTTTCAAAGAACCAGCTCTTTGTTTTGTCTATTTTCTTAATTGTTTTCTTAGTCTCCAATTCATTAATTTTTGCTCTGATCTTAATTATTTCTTTCCTTCTGGAGCTTTTTGAGTTGGATTTTTCTTGCTTTTTCAGTGCCTTTAGGTGGATGGTTAGGTTATTGATTTGGGATCTCTCTGTCTTTGTTATAAAGGCATTTCGTGCTATGAATTTTCCCCTGAGGACTGCCTACATTGTGTCCCATAAGTTTTGGTACAATGTGTTCTCATCATCATTCATTTCTAAAAAATTTGCAATTTCATTTTTTATTTTGTCCATGATCCATTTATTGTTTAAGAGTGTGCTATTCAGTTTCCAAGAGCTGATGGGATTCTTTATAGGTCTTTTGTTGTTAATTTTTAGCAATATAGCATTGTGATCTGATATCATGCAGGGAATTATGTCAATCTTCCTGAATATATGGAGGCAGGCTTTGTGACCCAGTATATGATCTATTTTAGAGAATGTTCCATGGGCTGCTGAGAAGAATGTGTAGTCTGTGGATTTGGGATGGAATGTTCTTTAGATGTCTGTTAGGTCTAAGTGATCTATGGTTTTGTTGAGCTCTCTTACTTCCCTGTTGAGCTTCTGTTTGTATGATCTGTCTGTTAATGATAATGGTGTATTGAAGTCCCCCACTATGATGGTGTTGGTGGTTAATTCCGTTTTATTGTCAAGTAGGTTTTGCTTTATGAACTGTGGTGCCCCTATGTTTGATGCATACAGATTTATGATTGTAATATCCTCTTGATGGATTGTTCCCTTGAGAAGTAGGAAGTGCCCTTCTTTGTCTTTTTTGATTATTTTTGGTTTGAAGTCTATTTTATCCTGTATTAATATAGCTATGCCTGCTTGTTTCTTATTCCCGTTTGTTTGGAATATTGTTTTCCACCTTTTCACCCTAAGGAGGTGTCTGTCTTTAGTGGGGAGGTGGGTTTCTTGAAGACAACAGATTGGGGGTCTAATTTTCTGATCCATCCTGATAGCTTGTGTTACTTGATGGGTGAATTAAGGCCATTAATATTTAGGGTAATGACTGTGAGATTTGATTTGATCCCTGCCATATTGTGTTGGTATATGTGGTTTGGTATTTTCATGGACTTTGAAATTTTTTGTGCCTTCTCTGAGTTTGGTTATTGTGATCTGTTTCTTGTAGGCATTTGAGTTTGATTATTTGATTCTTCTCTGTGAAAAATTTTTGAAATACTCTGTAGGTTTGGTTTTGTGTTCATATAATTGTAAAGCTGAGTTTTGTTATTGAAAATTTTTCTTTCACCATCTATTATGAGGGATATTTTTGCTGGGTAGATTAGTTTGGGTTGGAAGCCATAGGTTCTTAGATTTTGCAGTGTGTCATTCCAGGCCCTTATGGCTTTCAGGGTTTCCAATGAGAAGTCTGGAGTAATTCTGATGAGGTTACCTTTAAGAGTGGTGTGCTGTTTTTCCCTAGCTGCTTTTAGGATTTTGTCTTTGGTGTCACTGTTTAGAGTCTTAATGACAATATGTCTTGGAGAGTTTCTCCTTTGGTCCAGTCTGTTTGGATTTCCCTTAGCTTCTTGTATCTTGATGGGCCTTTCTTTTGACAGAGTGGGGAAGTTTTCTTCAATTATTTTGTTAACTAAGTTCTCCATGCCTTTGGTCTGAATTTCTTCTTCTGGTATTCCAATGATCCTCATATTAGGATGTCTAAGGGTATCCCACAATTCCCTCATGTTCTGTCCACAGAAACTTTTGAACATATTGAAACTTTTGAACTCTCAAACTGTTTCTTCCATCTTGTCTTCCAGATTGGAGTTTCTATCCTCCACACAGCTGATTCTATTCTTGAGGGCTTCTTGAGAGTTTTGGACTTGTTCAAGTAGGTTTGCATTTTCTACTACTTTTCTGTGTATAGTTTACATCCCTCTGTCAAGCTCCCTTTTCACATCATTTTCTGATTTTCTTGATGCTTCTTGGAATTCATCCTTGCATTTCTTTTATGTCTTCATTTAGCATGGCCAGCTGATTTTTGAGGTCCTCCTTTTTTTTTTCACTCTCCTTCATATCTCTTCACTCTCTTTGAATTCCTTCCATTTTCTTATCTATTAGATCTAGTCTAGTGATGGCAGCATCCACATGATTATTGGTCATTTGCTGCTTTTCTGCAAGTTCTACCAGTAGCTTGGTCAGGGTTGCATTGCTCATAGCTTTATTTTGGTGTTCTGATCCTAATGACTCTTCTATATTTTGATTAAAGATGTTCATTGTAGGACTGGGTGATCTAACTGGATTTTCTTGCATTTGATTTTTCATGTTATTTCTTTTGCACTGTGGTCGGCCCATCACAGTGTATGGGCAGAGAAAGTAGGACTGTGGTTTTGATGGGTGGGGGAAGTGGTGCCTCTTGGGGGAGCTGGCCTGGGCTAGCCAGCGGCAAGCAGAGGGCTGAGTGGTCTTGAGCTAACAAGTAGGTGGGTGGATCAGCCTGAGCTGAAGCACAGTGGGAAGCTGAAGCCACCTGAGGTGGATTCCAAGCCATCTGAGCTCGCTCTTATTGGGATGCCAAAGCAGCCTGAGCTCTCATGCAGTGATGCGCCAAAGCTGTCTGCGCTGGTGTTGGGAGGGATGTTGAAGCACCAAGCACCACAGCAGCCTTAACTTGTGTGCATGGCAGAACACTGGGACCTAGAAGCAGTCTGAGCTTGCCCACAACAGGACAATGGCAGTCAACTAGAGAGGCAGACAGGGAAGGGCTTGCACCTGAGCTGGCTCAGGGGGACAGGCAGAGTGAGAGGGTGGAATGGGCCTGGGCTGGCACGTGAATGGGTGGCAGCCAGAGCAGTAAGTGAGCAAATGGGCAGAGGGAGCAGGCTAAGCTTGCACAAGCGGGTATGGAGCCTGAGCTCCAGCGGGCCAGTGGGGGGAGCCTGCCCAAGGTCATATGTGGAGGGGGGAGAAGGGAGATCGCCCCTGTGCAGTAAGACAAGTGGAACTATGCTGGCCTGGTTCCCCTTTCCAACAGTAAGTGCAGGGGTATCCTGAAGCTGGGATTGTGGGTACGGTGGCTGCTTTGGGGGATTGGGCAACTCGAGCTACCCTCAAGCGAGGGAATCAGCAATTCCCTGTTTTTTCCCCCTCTGTACCCTCCCACTGGCAATCTGCTAGAGATTTCTTTCCCCTAAAAGACCCAGTGAACCCTCAATGCCTTGCCTTTCTTTCCCCGGGATGTGCGGCACAGTTAGGCGGTCGCCATCTTGGCCGAAAGTCCTATGTACATTAAAAAAAAAAAAATATAAATATATATATATATATATATAGATAGATAGATATTCTTCCAGGGCTGGAGAAAAACAAAGATTAAGGTGCTGGTTGGTCCATGATGTATCCAGCACTGCTCAGCTCCCAGAAAGCCTACAGGTGAGCCTACTGGTTGAAAAATTCACACATAGTGTGATAATTTGAATGTGTGTCCCCTAATAGACTTGGGTGTTATTAAAACTGAGTTTGCAAAGTAGGTATGGTGACACAAACCTTTAATCTCAGCACTCAGGAGGTAGGGGTAGGAGGAGGATCACTGTCAGTTTAAAGCCAGCCTGAGCCTGAGACTATAGAGTGAGTTCCAGGTCAGACTGGGCTATAGTGAGACCCTACCTCCAAACCCCCACCAACCCCCCCCAAAAGACCCCTGAATTTGCACCTTCTGCCCCTGGCAGGCAGACTCCAACTGGGTGGGAAGGGGGTTGTTCCTAGGAGTGGATCTGGAATTCCAGCCAAAGGAATGCAGGGTGATTTCTGCCTAGATTCCCTGCTGTTTGGCTGCCAATTCTTGCTCTTGCTTGTGGTGCTGCTGGTGGTTTTCTCTCTGTGTGGATTTGGAAAAGGGGCCACTATGGAACTCCCTCTGGATCTGTAAGCCAGAAATAAATGCAATTCCTCCCATAAACTGTGTCTGATATGGATGTTCATCCCAGCAGCATGGAGCTGACTGTGATACACAGGCAAGAAGAACTAGGAAGTGAACTACCCTGTCCACCACCTTCAGTCACTATTTTGTAGCACTTCAGGATACAGATGCTTACCAAGGGCCCTTTCCCCTGTCTGCCTACTTAGTCAATTGATAATCTATCATTAAGGCATTCTGAAAGTTTTTTAGAATGCTTAAGTTTGAATTTATCCAAGAGGAACCTGGTGGTTTTCAGGGTAAACTCTTCTTGGCCTGTGTTCCAATTTGATGGAGTGAATTTTCCAAGTGTGTCAGATGCAGGCGTAAACTGGAAGGTTCACAGGCCCCTCTGGTTCTCAACACACATGGCCAAGGTCTTAGTGGGTTTTGAGGTGGAGATGACGCGCAGCTCAGTTGTATGCCAGGTCAGACCTTGATTTGCTTTGTAGTACAGCAGGTTCTGGTCTCACAAAGCACCTCGTGTCCTCACACTGGAGGATTAAAGGTTAAACCATAGGTGCCAGACCACCTTCCTGGGAAGCTGAGTCATCCTGATTCCTTGAGGTCTGAAGTTTGAAATTCAGTCTGAAATTTAGTCCTGATTCATAAGTAATACTAAATATGAATACTCAGTGTTAAGAGTCTCAGAGCTCTCTACCCATTTCTCTTTCTCCCAACCCATCATGCTCACACTAGGCCTGGAATTACCTCCTGTTATTGTAATTGAGATTTCAAAGAGAGTTGTTTTTCTGCACCCTGTATGCTCAGACTAGGTCTGAGATCTTAGAGACCCCATCTACTGCTAGGGTAATCAACTAACCCTTTCTACCCATGAGCTGAGAGGACAGGCATGGTCTTCCTAGCCATCACCTTTGCTGACCCTGAATCTCACTCACTCAGAGGAATTTAGTAGTAGGTCCAGTCAGCCTGGCTACTGCAGGCTCCAGTCAGTCCTCCTCCCCCACACCCCATGGAGTTCAGTGCAGAATCTTTCCCCTTTCTGTCCTTTCCCCCAAAGGGCTTAAAAACCTCTCACGTATTAGGTGGTTTAGAGCTTCATTCCCCTTGCTCTGTTCCTGTCCTTTCTGCTCCACATTTGGAGTTTCCTCCCACCTGTTCTTCCCTCTCAGCTCAGTTTCCTTCCCCTTTGCTCTGTTCCTGTTCTCTGCTCCAGGCTTGGTTCGGAGATTCCTTCTTCCTTCCCCCTTGGTCTGTCACTTTTATCTTTGCTTGTGATTTGGTGTGTCCTTCTTCCTTATACCTTTCTTTTCCCTCTCACTCCAAAGCCTGTCACTCTCCTTTTGATGTTAAATAAAACCTTGGGCCCAAGAAACTGTCAGTCTCAAAGTCCTCTCTTGTGAGCCCAATCCAGACACTACATATTGTTTTGAAGAGAAACAGTCTCATGGAATCCTGAGTCCAGGCTGTGGTGTCTTCCAGCACTGACATGACAGGGTGTGGGTGAGTGCAGTGTCTGTCTGGGAGACTCCACAGCCAGGCTGCTCTCTTCCTTGCTGTTCTTGGACATTTAATGGGCTGTCTTCCTCCTCTTCTATCATCAGCTGCTCTGAATCCTTTCCTGAGTAAGGTGGTGTTTTAGTTACCTTTGTGTTGCTGGCACAAAATACCCAACCAAAAGCAGCTATGGGAAGAAAGTATTTATTTGAGCATATAGTCTTGAGGGAAAGTTCCTTGATGGCAGGGAGAAGATGGCATGAGCCAAGGCTGGACATCACTTCTGCCACAGCAGGTAGAACATTGCAGCGTGAGAGTGAGCAGAACACTGGCAAGGAAAAGCTGGCTATAACCCATAAGCCTACTCCCAACAATGCACCTCCTCCAGCAAGGTCCAATTCCCAAATTTCCACAAGCTGGGGTCCAAGCATTCAGAACACATGAGTTTATGGGGACCACCTGAATCAACCCACCACAGGTGGTGTATCAGATACTCTATCATTGTTGGGACAAAATACTCAACCAGAAGCAGCCCTAAATAAGACACACTTATCCACCCTCCAAGGCTGAGGGGCCAGAAGTGGTGAAAAGAATGTAAGGGGGATGGAGAGATGACTCAGAAGTTAAGGCATTTTCCTGCAGAGCCTACTGACCTGGGTTTGATTCTTAGTACCTATGTAAAGGGAGATTACAAAGTGGCACATGTATCTGGAGTTCATTTGCCGTGGCTGGAGGCCCTGGTGTGCCCATTCTCTCTCTCTCTCTCCTTGCAAATAAATAAATAAAATATTGTTTAAAAATATAATGCAATAGCCAAAGAATGGAGCCGAATGCTTTAGAATGCTGTCTTCTGGACATGAAGTAGTTGTTACATTTGACTTCACAGTAGTTGCCATTACCTGCACAATATGGGATTATCAGCATGTCAGTATGGATAATGGAGGGGGGCAAAAACATGACATCAAAATAGAAGAGAGACTAGTTGGAAAGAATGGGTTCAGTGGGCGGGAGGTGGTAGGAAAAGAAAGGAATGGAAAAGGATTATTATTATAATGCATTATGTATATGTATGAAAACTGTCAATAAAAATTTAGGTACTCAGAACTTGGGAGGGAGAGGTAGGAGGAGCATCATGAATTTGAGGCCACCCTGAGACTACATAGTGAATTCCAGGTCAGCCTGAGCTAGAGTGAGACCCTCCCTCAAAAAACAAACAAAAAAATCAGGTATAGTAAATATAAAAAGGAGCAGCTTATGGAAGAAAAAGGTTTTTTGTTGTTGTTTCAGCTTGCAGTTTCAAGAGGAAGTTTCATCATATAGGGAAGGCATGGCAGGAGCAGACAGCCACTGTCACATCATCACATTGGTAGGGAGGGAGTAGAGGGGACAGCCTGTAACACCATCAGTGACACACTTCCTCCAGCAAGGATCTACTTCCTAAAGATTCCATAACTTTCCAGAACAGCAGAATCAGCTGGGTATTTAGTGTTCAAACCCATCAGTCTATGGAGGACATTTTATATTCAAACCACCCTAGATGGTTTCAAAAACCCAACAGACATTTCTTTTTAAATTTTGTTCTATGAAGATGACTGTTCATGACTCCTGACCAACACCATTGAGCAAGTACACATGTCTGTAGTGGTCTCCCTGCAGTTGCCCCATGAACCACCTATGGGAATCCTGTGGCATTGGGGTAAGCAAATTCAGGCTAGAACTTATCTCTGAGACCCCTTTTGTTGAGGCAAGTCCAACAGATTGTCCCTTTTTTTAATGCAAGAGAGGAAGAGTGGAGAGAGAGAGAGAGAGAGAGAGAGAGAGAGAAATGGCAGGCCAGGGCCCCCAGCCACTGTAATCAAACTCCAGATGTGTGTACCACCTAGTGCGCTTGTGCAACTTTGTGCACTTGCATCACCTTGTATCTCTTTTACCTGGGACCTGGAGAGTCACACATGGGTCCTTAGGCTTAGCAAACAAGTGCCTTAACTGCTAAGCCATCTTACCAGCCCTCTAAGCCCCTTCTATTATGACAAAGTCTCACTCCCCAGTAAGCCCTGTCCAGTGGGTAGCACCAGTAGGCACTCAGGGTTGACCACGTTCCTTTTTTTTTTAGTTATGTACACAGCTATGTTGATATCATGTTAGCTTCCTCCCTATCCTTCCCTCTCCTCAGGGACCCTCCTTGTTGTTGAATATGGGTCATGCATTGTGGAGGTAGCCATCAGTTATGGGTAAAAGGCAACATCTCTGTGCATAATGTCCCAGCATGTGGCTCTAACAATCTTTCCAACCTCTCTTCCATAAATTTCCCTGAGCCATGCTGGGTTCGTTTTAGGTCTACTTCAGTGATGATGTCTTGGGAGCCTCTGTGTCTCTGGATATCTAGTTTGGTAGGGGTTGAGTGTTCTGTTTCTATCTCCTTCACCAAGTTCATCAAGAAGGCAGCACTCTTGCTCATTTCCCTGATTACTCTTGGTTTCAGCTGGGGCCCTGGTGAAGGCGCGACGGGCTGATTCTCTCCTCAGGATCTGCATCAATCTAAAAAAGAGAAGCAGATTCTCCAGTGGAGAGTGAAGTCAGCATCAGATAAATGTGATCACCATTATTATTTTAGATAGAATTTAGTAGGGTTAGGCCCTCTTGTAGCCCATGATTGGTGGGAGCTTGATAATGGAAAGCGAGTTAAGTAACATTAGGGTTACCATAAAGACCAACAGCAGGCAGCCTTTGTATCACTGGAAAGAGGGCTCAGCCAGGAAGTATCCCCACTCTGATCTTCCCACTGAACACATTACATATTGTGCAGGCAAGAGAGTGATCTTCCTGGCTGTCAACTGTTCTCATTTTGAACTACAGGCATCTCCATCTAAGCAAACATAAGTGTAAATGAAGGACAAAGACTGAACGGAGGAATGTATACACCACCATGACAACTTGCTTAGCATGGGTAATGTTGACCAGCTCTGTGCTCTCTGTGGCATTAGCACAAGTGTGCTGGAAACTGAAGTCATAGCTAAATTAAGCTATCTCTGTGGAGGGTGCAGAACTTTCATTAACTCTCACCACACTGGCCACACACACAGATACCACCATGAGAACTGGGACATGTGGGAAGCCTTAGCCCTGTGTAAGTTAGACACTGTGATGCAAAATGGGGAACTGCATTGTCTGAATAGCAGAAAAGTCTTGTCCTGTTTTATCATGGAGGCAACGGAATTATTTGGTCCTGTGTTATTTTAACTTCATATAATTCCAGATTTTAACAATTATTTTTGTGCTAGGGAGATAATTCATCAGAGGGTAAAGTGCTTGCTGCTTAAGCATGGGGCCTGAATTTGGATCCCTAGTGCTCACTAAAAACCAGGCATAGAGGTGTGTATCTGTAGAACCAGCACTGGGAAGGCAAAGCCAGGAGGGTCCCTGGGGCCTGTTTGGCAGCTAACCGATGGCTGATGTTCAGGCTCAGTGAGAAACTCTGTACTGGAGAATAAGGCAGAAGGTCCAGTGTGATGGTTCTTGCTTTTAATCCCAGTACTCAAGAAGCAGAGGTAGGAGGATTACCATGAGTTCAAGGACAGCCTGAGACTACAGAGTGAATTCCAGGTCAGCCTGAGCTAGAGTGAGACTCTACCTCTAAAAAACAAAACAAAAATAAAAAGGAAGATTGAAAGTGATTGAGAGAGACACTGACATTGACCTCTGGCACCCATATGTACACATCTACATGTACATTTGCATCTGCACACATATGAACACACATACACACATGCACACCACACATGCACATGCTCAATTATTTATGCTTTAAGAGGCTTGAGAAATGGTTCACTGGTTAAAGGTGCTTGCTTACAAGCCTATTGGCCAGAGTTCAATTCCCAGCACCCACTAAAGCTAAACATGAAGTGGCACAGATATCTGTGAGCCCAAGGCACTTTCAGCAATGGGAGGTAGGGCCAAGAGAATCAGGAAACTTGTGGGCCAGCTAGACTGGTGCATGTGAAGCAGCAAAACGAGAGACTCTGTCTTAGAAAAGGGGCAGGAAAAGAGAAACACGTTGAAGTTGTCCTCAGAGCTTCAAATATGTGTCATGGCATGTATGTGCCCATACATACACATCCACACATACCTGCACATGCAAGTAACTAAATGAATAAATAAAAATATTTATGCTTAAGACATAAGGGTGTTTTTATCTAAGTTAGCAGCCAGTAGTCAGACATCTTCACAGAAATATTGACTATGCTTTGGCTCCTGACCAGTGTCTTCTGCACACCATGCCCTACCTGCCAAGCTTGCATTCCCTACATGTCTTCCCATTCTGCATTTCTCTGTAGCCCTCACATTGGTTTCACAGGTGGCTCCAGGCTCTGATATGGATTGTTATCACAGGAACCCTCCATAGAGGAGGCACCACAGAGCCCCAGCCCAGCCTCAGACCATGCCTGATATGAGGGGTGGTTGGAAGGACAATATGATACTGGGGAAGGTGCTGAGTCCAGCCTGCTTTTGGGGTCTAAACAGCCACTTCTATTCCTAGAATGGTCCCTGTGGGAAGGAAACATAGGCACCCAGGCTTTTGTCTCTGTTGTTGCTTTGTGCAGGATGAGAGAAATCCCCACTTCCTGTTTACCATCAGCGACACCTGCTCTGTCAGAGGTAGCAAGAACACAGGAGTGGTTATAAATCAGGAGTTTAATCCCAGCACTAGGGAGGCAGAGATAGGAGGATCGCTGTGAATTGGAGGCCATCCTGAGACTACATAGTGAATTCCAGGTGAGCCTGAACTAAAGTGAAACCCTACCTTGAAACACTAAGTAAAATGAAAGAGGAGTGGTTATATAGCACTGGGGTGACAGAAACAAGTGCCCTGTGCCTCTGAGCCAGCACAGATGAGAGCCCATTCCTCCATGAATACCATGAACACCAGCTTTCATTCTGAAAAATGCCTTCAGCACACCAGAAGCAAGGCCCAGGCTGGGGGTGCAACGGGGGTCCCAGGATAGCTAGGCACCCATAGCTAAAGACTGCGCTCCTTTGTACATTGGGGCCACTGAAGACTGGTAGGACTCTGAGTGTGAGGGTGACTATGTAGTAGGGATGTTATGGGACTTTGATCCTAGCCATTTTAGTTTCTCTGGAGAAGAATGCAGTCCCATCCATCCTGGGAGGGTATCAGCTTCTAAGTTCTGGAGCCAGAGCAGGTGTTGCTTCCTGTGGCAGTGTGGGCCTCTCTTCACTGAGCTCTTTGGACCATTTGTTTTTCAGGATAAACTTCCCAAGGCAGGGTGGGTGTTTGCAGATGTTCTCTTCCTTGACTTGGAAAATTTTGAGCAAGATCATTCCTCCTTCATGTTTATTCTGTTCCCAGTAATTATAGCCAAATTTAGTCCCCAACATTATAAAGTTTCTTTGATTTCCTCCAGAGTGTGTTCATGGCCCTGGCTTATAGTCTGTTTACAGAAGGCTTGTTGGAGCCACAGCTGCATAGTCCCTTGACTGATGTACACGTATCCTCACAAACTATCTGAGCCTGCATGTGACGCAAATCTTCCAGCAGGTTTGCCTTGGGTTTGGAAATATGTAGGGTTCAGGTCCCACTGTCTCTCCACATCCCATGAGAGGCTCCAGCTGCCTAGACCAGAGGTCTTGAATTGGGCATAGCTGCTGGGGTCCCTGGCAGTGCCTTCCAGAGTTGTAATCTGGGGAGCACCTCTGTGACTGTGGGCAGTAGGCCACCCACCTTGCAGATCTGCAACCACCCCAGAGCACAGTGGGGACAAGTAAGGGACCTCTATAATGCTCCCCGGGCCAGTTCACCACTTACAGGGTCCTCTCCCTCAGGAGTCAGGCAGTAGGCTCATAGATACAGCAGTTATGGCATGTTCAGGTTAGTGCAGCAGGTATGATAGGTGCGCAGATGTGGGCAGGTATAGCACGTATGACCGGTGCTAAGGTGCAGGCAGGTACAGCAAGACAGGGAGATGTGCCCGGCAGGTATAGCAGGTGTGCAGATGTGGGCAGGCACAGGCACATGCTCTTTTCTGGTGCTAAGGCTCTGTCCAGACCAGGGAGCTGGCCCAAGGCCTGACTTTGGGGCAAAGGAGAAGTCTTCCTTCCATCCCCTGGATTCTGGAGCACACATCCTGAACTAAGTCAAGCTTGCTGCTCTGTGGGGGAATTGCCATCACAGTTTTGAAAATAAAACTGTCCACTCCCTTGTCAGATGCAGAGCTTAAAATGCCATTTGGGATAATTAAAATGGTTAAAGTTTGCATGGATAGTGGCTTCCTGTTGAAGATCCCGTGGATAGTAATATAATAGCTGTGCCTCAGAATAGCCATGCTAGTGTAATTCTTGCTCCTGTTGGAGCAGGGTGGGCCTCTCCAATGCCCTCCCTTCTAGGCTAGGGGCCTGGCTTGCCTTTCCTCCAAGCTATGGTGGATGGTGGGAAATGCTCCCAGTCAGGCCCATCCTCCTGGTACTCTTCCAAGCATCTTGGGACCATAACTGCCCCCACATACACATCCAAGTAGATAGTGCCTCCTGCACCCTAGTAAGTCCTCACATTGGTCAGAAGCAGAATGTCTCATGCGCACCCCAAAGCTTCAAGTACTGAGAAAATGAAAACATCTCTATGGAAGAAAATATTTCTGAGGCCAGAGCAAGTTCACAGGAAGGTGCAAACACGTGCAGTGTATTCCTCAGTGTACAAGCTCTTCTTCCCTCTGAGGCCACTGGGCTTATGCCATTTTTTTTTTCTTTTCTGATGACAAGTATTCAGCTGCCCATCTCTCTCCATAGTCCTTGTTTTAGAAACCTAACTACCATCTCTCTATGATTAGGATAATTTCTTCAGCCTAATTACAATTTGTCTCTTTGTTTTCCACCAGTTCCTCATGTATCCATAGCACACTTGATAGCTGAGTAGAGTGAATAGGCCAGCCCGCCTTCTTCCATCCGGCATCAGGGCCACCAGGGCTCCATGTATCATGCCGTTGTTCCCACCAGCTCAGATCCTGGGTCAGGACTGCATAGAGTCCCTAGTTTTCCTGCCTGGTTGAAGACCTCATGCAGCGGTGTGGTTTGGAGGCCCCAAGGTAGGGCAGGAAGGATGCTCCCATGCCACCCTTTCCTCTGGGTTCTTTTGTGGTATCACTAGGGGATAGCTGGGGCAGTTTATTTCACCACCTCACTGTGATCTATGCCCTAGTCTCTGTTGATTTGTCGCAGGCTGAGGGCCTTGGGTACCCTGGCCAGGGGAGTCCCTGCTGTGTCCCTGTGAATGACACCTGGTTCTTGGTAGCTTCCTCAACTCCTCCTCTCCCCACCATCAGAGAGGTTGGATGGTAATCCCTGCCAGGCAGGTGTGGTGAGGTGATGTCCTGCCTTAGTTTTCTGTGGGGTTGGGAAGCTGCAGACTGAGGGAGGAATACTGGTAGAGAGGAACATCTTGACTGATTAAGCACCCTGATGTGACCTGTCCTGGTGACTGAGAATCATCTGTGTCCTCCACAGTGACCAGAGTTAAATTGCTGCTTTGTCATTTGCTCCTCTTGTCTGATCCTTCAGTCCTCCTCTGCCAAGAATGAAGACCACTGGCCATGGGCCTCTATGAAGCTGCACCTAGGGTGAAGCATGAGGCTGCCACACTTCAGGTGCTGAGGGCTTGCTGCTTAAGTGGGGATGAATGGCTGCGTAACTAAACTGCGTTTCAGAGAAGTCATCATGCAACTCAGAGAGCTTTGTTTTCAAACTGGGGACAGCAAATGCACCCAACCTCAAAGGAAACTTTCTGTTCTCTTGTCAGAGGTAGAGCACAAGACCCTAGATTTTTGCTTGGGTGATTAGATCTGCTGCAACTTCCACCGTGAATGGGGTTCCTGGTCCCTGCCGCTGCAAATGGTTAACACAGTTGCTGAAGCCCCAGTGCAGCCATGCTAATGTGGTTTTGTCCTGGTGGTTGTCAGAGTGTTCCTTGGAATAGAAGCTGCTGGAAGCTTCCAGCTCCACTCTCACAGAAGCTGATTCAGATTTTCTGGGGAAGGGCTTATGTCTTTCTTATAATGTAATCCACAACTCTGTGCCACACAGTAACAGGGCAGAAGTCTATATTTTTGGGAGGGGCACACTGAAATGGGTCTTCTTGAGAGCAGTGGAGTCTTATCTCAGCTCTTAGGTGGGCTTAGCTCAAAGCTAGGGTGCTGGTCTCTCAGGATCACCAATACATGAGTCAGAAGATCTGGTTTCTCTGTCTCACAGATTCAGGAAGGAATCTCATGGACAAGAAGAATGAATTTTAAAGGAGAAACTTTATTAACAGAGAAATCAAGTTTAGAGAAAAAGCTCATATTAACTTTTTAAAAACATTTTATAGGGCTGGAGAGATGGCTTAGCGGTTAAGCACTTGCCTGTGAAGGCTAAGGACTCTGGTTTGAGTCTCTATTCCCCAAGACCCACGTTAGCCAGATGCACAAGGGGGCACATGCGTCTGGAGTTTGTTTGCAGTGGCTGGAAGCCCTGGCACACCCATTCTCTCTCTATCTATCTGCCTCTTTCTCTCTCTCTCTCTGTCACTCTCAAATAAACAAATAAAAAAATGAACCAAAAAATATTTTTAAAATTTTTTATAGAAAATTTCCATAATTATAGATAATAAACCATCATAATCCCCTCCCCCACTTCCCCTTCACAAATCCTCTCTCCAACATATCCCCTCCCTTTCTCAATTAGTCTTTGTTTTATTTTGATGTCTTCATCTTTTCCTCCTATTACAAGCATCTTGTGAAGGTAGTGCTAGGCACTGCAAAGTCGTGGATATCAGGGCCAATTTCTGTCTGAACGATTGTATTGTAAGGAGTTCTAGCCTTCCTTTGGCTCTTACATTCTTTCTACTACCACTTCCACAATGGACCTTGAGCCTTGGAAGGTTTGATAGAGATATTCAGTGCTGAATATTCCTCTGCCACTTGTCAGTACTGTGGTGCGTTTTGCATCATCCCAGGGGTCATTGCCATCTGAAAAGAGAAGCTTCTCTAGCCAAAAGCAAGATTAACATTAATATATTGGTATGAACATTAAGAAAAGTGCTTTCTAGGCAGATCATCAAGCATAATATATGCATTTAACTCATGACCTCACTTTCCATAGGCTTTTTTTTTTTTTTTTTTTTTTTTCGAGGTAGGGTCTCACTGTAGCGCAGGCTGATCTGCAATTCACTCTGTAGTCTCAGGGTGGCCTTGAACTCATGGTGATCCTCCTACCTCTGCTTCCCAAGTGCTGGGATTAAAGGCATGCACCACCACACCCAGCTCTCCATAGGCTTTTGATTAGGTTTTTAGTACCAGATATGTATTACCTCCCATGGAACAGGCCTCCAGTCCAATTAGAGAGCAGCTGGTTTCCCCATAACAGACAAGCCACTATTGTACACCTTCAGTCATTTGGCCTGGCTGGCCAAACTTAAGCCTTGCAGTGTCCACTGTTTTCACCACTGATGATTTCTGTCTCCCATAGGGCTGCACTCAGTGCAGCTTTTTCCAGATTTCTGTCAGCTGGTCTATAGGGAGGTTTTCAGTTCAGTTCCAGCTTGATTTCTCAGTGATCTTGCCACCAAAGCATGTGGAGTCTTCAGTAATAGGGTCTTACCATCTATTGCTGGTGTGGGGGGAGGGGGGCGGAGGCAAGAGCCTTGGCAATGGCCTATAATGCTTTGGGGTATCAGGGCTGTCTATGGCCAACAACCCACTGGATGGCATCTGATCCCTGACACTGAAATTTTTCTACTAACAGTCTATTGCTTCTGGGTGTGCTAATTTTCAAAAAATTAGGTTTCCATATGGCTTATTCATAATATTTTGAATTTTGATTAACTCTCCCCTCACCATCTTTTACTCAATCTCTTCCCATGATTCCACTTAGGCCATTAAACCCCCAGTAATCTGTTTATCTGCTTACATATATACAATACCCTTTCCTTAAGTCCTCCCCACTTCTCCTTCCTTATAGGCCTTTTCTAGCCTACTGCCTTCTGCTACTTATTTTTACTCCAACTCACATACAAGTCTAAACATTTTTAGCTAGTATCCACACATTAGAGAGAACATGTGACATTTTGTCTTTCTGGGCCTGGATTACCTCACTTAGTATAATCCTTTCCAGATCCATCCATTTCCCTGAAATTTTCATAATTTCATTTTTCTTTACCAATGAATAGAACTCCACTGTATAAATGTACCACATCTTCATTATCCATTCAGTAGTTGAGGGACATCTAGGCTGGTTCCATTTCCTAGTTATTGTGAATAGAGTGGAAATAAACATGGTTGAGCAAGTATCTTTAAGGTATTAAGAAACCTCCTTAGGATATATGCCTAGAAGTGATAAAGCTAGATCATATGGTAGATCATTTTCAGCTATCACAGGAACCTCCACACTGATTTCCACAGTGGCTGTACCATATTACATTCCTACCAACAGCAGAGAAGGGTTCCCCTTTTTCTACATCCTTGCCAGCATTTATTGTCATTTATTTTCTTTTTCTCATTTATTCAGCTTTTATTTTTATTTATTTATTTATGAGAGAGAGAGAGAGAGAGAGAGAGAGAGAGAGAATGGGCATACCAGGGCCTCAAGCCACTGCAAACGAACTCCAGATGCATGCGCCACCATGTGCATCTGGCTTGTGTGGGACTTGGAGAATCAAACCTGGGACCTTAAGCTTCACAGGCAAGTGCCTTTACCATGAAGCCATCTCTCCAACCTTCACAGTGTCCTTTGCTGTACAAAAGCTTTTTAATTTCATGAGGTCCCAGTGGTTGGTTAGTGGTTTCATTTCTTGAGCAACCTGGGTTATATTCAAAAAGCCATCACCTATGCCAATAAGTTGAAGTGTTTCCCCTACTTTTCCCTCTAGTAGTTTCAGAGTTTATAGACTGATATTAAGGTCTTTGATCCATTTGGATTTGATTCTTGTGCATGAAGAGAGATAAGAATCAATTTCCATCTTTCTACATATAGATATCCAGTTTTCCCAGTACCCTTTATAAAAAAGAGGCTCTTTTCTCCAATGAATATTTTTGACATTTGTGTCAAAAATCATATCAGTAACTGCTTGGACTTACATATGGATCCTGTATTCTGTTCCATTGATCTACATGTCTGTCTTCATGCCAGTGCCATGCTGTTTTTGTTACTATGGCTCTGTAATGTAGCTTAAAATCAGGTACGGTGATACTGCCAGCCTTATTCTTGTTGCTCAAAAATTGTTCTGGCTATTCGAGGTTTTTGTGCTTTCAAATGAATTTTAAGATTGTTTTTTTCTATTTTTGTGAAGAATGCCATTGGAATTTTCATGGAGGTTGCATTAAATCTGTAGATTGCTTTTGGTGAGATTGACATTTTTGTAATATTGGTTCTTCCTATCCAAGAACATGGGATGTCTTTCCATTTCCTAGTGTCTTCTGCAATTTCTCTCTTGAGGGTTTTAAAGTTCTCATTGCAGAGCTCCTTCACTTCCTTGGCGAGGTTTATTCCTAGGTACTTTATTTGTTTGAGGCAATTGTGAATCGAAGTGATTCCCTGATTTCATCCTCTGCATGTTTGTTGTTGGTATATAGGAAGGCTACTGATTTCTGTGTGTTTATTTTGTATCCTGCTACATTGCTAAAAGTGTTTACCTGCTCTAACAGTTTGCTGGTAGAGTCTTTAGGGTACTTGAGGTATAGAATCATATCACCTGTAAATAATGATAATTTGATTGCTTCCTTTCCAGTTTGTATTCTTTTTATGAGATGCTTGATTTATTGCTATAGCTAAGGCTTGTAGTATTATATTAAATAAAAGTGGGGACAGTGAACATCCCTGTCTTGTTCCTGATTTTAATGGAAAAGCTTCAATTTTTCTCTTTTTAAAAGTATTATGTTGGTTACTGGTTTGTCGTAAATAGCCTTTTTTATGTTAGGATATGTTCTTTCCATTCTCAGTTTCTTTAGGACTTTTATCATGAAGGGATGTTGGACTTTGTCAGATGCTTTTTCTTTTTCTAAAATATATTTTATTTATTTATTTGAGAGCGAGAAAGAGGAAGAGAGAGAGAGAGAGTGAGAGAGAGAGAGAGAGAGAGAAAATAGGCATGCCAGGGCCTCCAGCCACTGCAAACAACTCCAGATGCATGTGCCACCTTGTGCATCTGGCTTATGTGGGTCCTAAGGAATTGAACCTGAGTCCTTTGGCTTTTCAGGCAAGTGCCTTAGCAGCTAAGCCATCCCTCCAGGCTGGATGTTGAATACTTTTAAAAATACTTATTGGACATTTGTATTTCTTCTTTTGAGAACTCTATTCAGTTCTACAGCTCATTTTTAAAATTTGGGTTGTTAGATTTCTTATCTAGTTTCTTAAAGTTCTTTGACTCTCATAGATATTAATCCTCTGTCATTTTTATACCTGGTAAAGATTTTCTTCCATTCTTTAAGCTATCTCTTGGCTTGATTAGCAGTGTCTTTTGCTGTAAAAAAGCTTTTTAATTCCATGAGGTCCCTTTGGTTGATTAGTTGCTTTATTTCCTAAGTGACTGAAATTCTACTTAGAAAGTCTTTGCCTATGCCTATATGTTGTAGTATTTCACCTATTATTTCCTCTAGTAGCTCCCAAATTTCAGGTCTAATGTTAAGGTCTTTGATCTATTGGAAGTATATTATTATGCATGGACAGAAATGAAGATATAGTTTTATTCTTCTACGTATAGATATCCAGTTTTCCTAGCACCATTTGTTAAAGAGGCTGTCTTTTTCAGTGAATATTTTGTCTTTTTTTGTTGTTGTTGTTGTTTTTTTGAGGTAGGGTCTCACTCTAGCCCAGGCTGACCTGGGATTCACTATGGAGTTTCAGGGTGGCCTCGAACTCACAACAATCCTCCTACCTCTGCCTCCCGAGTGCTGGGATTAAAGGCATGTACCACCATGCCCGGCTATTTTTGACATTTTTATCAAGAATCCAGACTTCCAGTTAAGATGGCAGTGTAGCAGTTATACTAAATAAGCCTAGGGGGAGAAATAAGGAGAAAAACACCACAATATACTCTTCTAACAAAAAGTAAAGGTGTATAAGGAATTATCAACTGCAGCAGAGAAGGAGACTCTGACTTTCTAGCAAGTAGGCAAGTAGCCAGAATTGGCTTCTGCTGCAACTCCAGTCCTGGTCTTGGTCTCTGGAGAGCTATATTTCTGAACCACCGAAGAGGAACCCAGGTGGGGGGACTGTCCACTCACACCAACCTTCTCACAAAGTCAAAAACCTGAAGGAGAAGACAACAGGAACCAGCTGAGCGGGTCCTGAGGAAGAGGATCATGAGGACCAGATATGCAGTTCTGGTACAACTTCAGGCACCCTCCACAGCCTCCCCTCCCCCAACTGCCAGTTCCAGCAACCATTGGAGACATGGGGAAGAGAACTTAGCTACACAGCACCCAGCACAGGTGATCAGAGCAGTGGACCCACCAACTCAGCCAGTCTAGTAAAGCCCACAGAGCAGTAAAGTGGGACTCAAGTGGGCACACAGCATAGAAGAAGGTATTAGGGCCTACTTACACCAGACCAGTACCTGCCCCAAAGCCTGGTATATACACTTGCATTGGAAGTGCTAAGTGCACCTTCCTTGTCAGGGCAGGCTATGTGTTAAATCTGACTGATCATCAACTTTGCCATTCTTAAATAAGCTGCATTTTGGGGTTGTCCTTTGTTGCTTCCTGATTTATAGTGCCTTGTTATCCCTTCTTCATCCATTCATGGAGGGAGGGTCTCACTTGGCCCCAGACTGACTTGAAACCCTTTACAGACCAGAAATCTTGGTCTCCCAGTTGAAAGGATTAAGGGTGTGGGGCAAAATACATCATTAGGGACTTTGTTAGATTATTTGTTTGTTCTAATATTCACTCTTATATAAATACTCCATGCTGGTTTTGATTGAATGTGTATATTTCTCAGTTTAATTTTAGAATTTGTCTGTATTTTGCTCTACCTAGCCTGCTAGAATACTTGCATAGCAGGTAAAACCAACACCTAGCGTCACTTCTGCTGTTACTCTGGCAGTAATACAAGAGCCACACCTGGCACCTTAAGCTTCTACCTTGAAGATATATAATGCCAGATTTGCACATCTAAGAATACTGTAGATAATTAGAAAACCCAAGCATCAAATAACCCAAGATGCAAAAATCTCTACATATAAGAAACAAAAAATCAAGACCATATAATGCCACCAAAAATCATAAATCCATTAAAAATGACCTGCAGTGAGACTGATTTAAATGATTTCAAAAGAATGATTATAAATATGTTCAAAGAAATCAAAGAAGAAAACAGCTCCTGAAAGACAACACAGGAAACCAACTTAATGAAATAAGGAGGTCAATAGACAATATGAGTAAGGAAATAGAAATACTGAAGAAAAACCAATCAGAAATACTAGAAATAAAAAACACAGTAAATCAAATAAAAATCTCTGTTGAAAGTCTCTCCAGTAGAATGGAATGGTCTTTCATAATTTTTCCTTCAGCCTGCCTGTACGTTTCCTGTAGCTGGTTCTCTAGAGGAACAGAACTGACAGAAAGAATACATGTTACAAAAGAGGAATTATTAGACTGGATGAATAGTCCATCTAAGGCTATCTGCAAGCTTGAGAGGCTGACAGCTTGGAAGGTTCATGGTCCACAAGCTCCATGCCTCAGTACTCCCAATTTGGTGTTGAAGTTCTGAAGGATTCATGGAGTTTGTCTTCAGTCTATGTTGGAAGGCCAAGGAAACTGGGTTATGATGTCAGTGAAGGAAACCAGCAAGGTCTCTGCACTGATCAGAAAGGAGAGAAGACAGGCAATCAACCAGCACTCTATGCCTGGGCTGTCTCAGCAAGGTGCCACCCACTTTGGGGAAGGATCTTTCTACTCTCAGTTAGTCCTTCCTGGAATCCCACAGATCTTCCCAACCGTGTATCTCTTAGTTGATTCTAGATTCAATAAAGCTGGAAACCAATATTAACCATCTCAATACCCTTTCTAATTTTCCTCATGTATTTGGTTGTTTCAGAATGGTTAGCTCCTAAAATGGGAAGAGAGAAAAATTAATTTCTGTATGTGTGGAGGGGTCTCCAGCACTTTAAATCTCCAAGAAGTCACTTCAGCTAAAGTGGGAATGGGCTGAGTCATGGGGGAGAGTCTGCCACAATGGCCACTGCCTTTGTACCTCTGTGACCAGAAGTGGACATTTACAATCAGAACACAGGTCCCAAGTGTTTGGGGGACAGGGCTTTTACCTAGTTGCTAAAAGCTGTAAGCATCTTACTCAAAGAACTTATGAGGGCTGGAGAGATGGCTTAGTGGTTAAGTGTTTGCCTGTGAAGCAGGCCCAGTGAAGGAGGGGATTCTGGGGCAGTGGTGGAGCAGGAAGCAGTAAGACTGATCACTGAGCTTTCCCAGGAAACAGTGTATGTGAAATGGGAAGTGAACTCATCCCTTGCTCTGTGTTTTTTAAGTACTTGATAGCATCCCACCTACCAAGTCTTGGAACAAAGCACATCCTGTCCTGAGTGTCCAGACACCACTAGAAGTGACTAGAGGCACTTCAGAGTGGCAACCAAGTACCTCACTGGGCCCCTTCTGTGCATGGTGCTTCTCCACTATGCACCCAAGGATCCAGGCCCACATAGGGACTGGAAGAGCAGACCAGCATAGAGTCCTGCATCCGTGCTGCCCAGCTGCCCATGGTGGAGGTAATTGGAGCCTCAGTGTAGCAGACAGATTCAGGTTCGCTGAGATGAACTTCCAGACCAGGCACAGTTATGGAGGAAGGGATTTATTGAAGCTTACAGATCCAGGGGAAGTTCCAGAATGCAGAAGAAACTGGCCTGCCTTCACAGGACCAAGCAGAGAGAAAGAGAAGCACAAGCCTAAAGTCAAAAGCCACAGCACACTTCAGGAACTCCAGCTGGGCACACTTTGCATATCTTTAGATTGAAATCTGAAACCCATCACCACACCTTAAGATCCACACATTGGCACTGACTCCAGCCAGGTGGCTAAAGATGCAAACTACAAAGAAATAAACAACTGAATATATTGGGGGCCATCTATTCTATTCAAACTACCACATTTGGCCCCTAGCCCCCAATAGATTTATAACCATCACACATTGTAAGTTGTACTCAGTTCAATTTCAAAGGTTCCCACAGTCTTGACCAATTTAAGATATTAAGACCTGTAAAATCAAACAAGTTAAACATTTCTAACATATAAAGGCACAGAGTAAACATTTTCAATTGGTATAAGGAATAGCAAGGAGAGACTAAAACAATGTGAACTCAACCACCATCAAACAGACCTCGAATTTCTGTAGTTCAAGTCCAATACAACCAAAGACTGACAGTCTCCAGATTTTCCAATTCCGCCCCTCCAGCTGGACAGAGTAGCAGGGAACACTTCCATCCCAGGCCAACAGTGTGCTATATGGTAGCCCTTGCACAGTCCTGGTATATACAAAACATCTTCAGGTCTTCATGCAAACCACGGTCCATCTTCCAAAGGCTCTTTCAGCCTATCAGGGCATCATGCCCTGCCTCATGCTGCATCTCAGCAGCAGCTCCTGGAACCGTGTGCAATTCATGACCACTCTTCACATCTTCCAAAGGCTCTTTCAGCCTATCTGGGCATCAGGCCCTACCTCATGCCACATCTCAGCGGCAGCTTCTGGAAGCATGTGCAATTCACGGCCACTCCATGCATTTTTCATGCTTCTGAAACCAATACCAGTTGTTCAGGACACAGCCATATTCTTAATTCAGGAACGAAACAAATCATAGCCTTGAAAAGCAGGTTCCTTCTCCAGTCAACTCTTTCCAAGAGTTTGCATTTCTATGAGAGTCCTTCCTCAGGCATCCTTTCCATTGTTTTAATGTAAAGCAGTTGGACCATCTTCCTTAAGATTGCTAATGTGTTTGACAATAGCAGATTCAGTAACCTAAAACCAGTCTCAGTGCCTGTAATTTTAACTTGCTTGAGGTTTTCCAGCTTAAAATCTTAAATCTCTCAGTCCAGTATCTTTAGCCAAGCACATCAACCCATTACAAATTTAACCTTGATCAAACTCTGTGGGCCTGGGCAGCAGGATACAGCCAGCCCTTATGCCAGTAGCCCAGTTCCAACAAAGTCCTCTGCAGTCTTTCCTTCCCCTTAGAAAGCTTATAAGCCAATCCTCGAAGTTCAGTGCTGTCTGCACTTAGCATTCTCAGACTCTCATCAGAATAGTCCATAAAACTTGGCTTACCACTCCAGAAGACATCTTCAGTTGCAAGCATCAAGTCCATGCCTATTCCTCCAAAACAAAGGTTCCAAAAGATCAACGTCCACATGGCAGGTACATCTCACCCCACTCCTCGGTACCAAATTCTGTAGCAGTCAGCTTCAGGTTCGCTGAGATGAACTTCCAGACCAGGCACAGTTATGGAGGAAGGGATTTATTGGAGCTTACAGATCCAGGGGAAGTTCCATAAAAGCAGAAGAAACTGGCCTGCTTTCACAGGCCCAAGCAGAGAGAGAGAGAGAAGCACAAACCTAAAGTCAAAAGCCAGAGCACACTTCAGGAACTCCAGCTAGGCACACTTTGCATATCTTTAGATTGAAATCCTTTAGATTGAAACCCACCACCACATCTTAAGATCCACACAATGGCACTGACTCCAGCCAGGTGGCTAAAGATGCAAAATACAAACAAACAAACAACTGAATATATTGGGGGCCATCTATTCTATTCAAACTACTACACTCAGTGACCTCGATTCTTCAGCTATAAAATGTAGAACTGAACAAAGCCATTTGAAGACTGAATGAAGAAAACAAACCATATTTTTATCTTAGTATGGAAAAAGGACCCAGGGCCATTCTCCAAGCCATGTTGCATCATGCTCATAGTGTCTGTACCTGGTTTTTGCTTTGTCTTCAGGTCTGGCATGTAGTATGGAATAAATGTTTGCTGAATATATGGGAGAAGGAGGGAGCAGAAGCAGGTGATAATGAGGAAGGTCTTAGAATAGCTGCACACCAGCATCTGGATACTGGTCAGATTAAATGTGACAGTTAGAGGCCAGCCCCGTGTACTCTGCTGGAACAAGTGGTCAGTACTGTGGCAGGCACTGGAATTGCCTGGGGACATTTTCTAGCACAGAGATGCCTGTCCACTCAGCCCAAGGAGTGGGCTCTGGCTGCACCCCTGCTTCCCCGCAGCTCTGTTGCTGGCAGCTCACGTAGACATTCAGAGAACGTGGTCATGCCTGCACTTAGAACTTTAGGAAAAAAACATATCTGCCTGTGCTATGATAAGTCACTAAACATTTTGTTTTCCTGTTTGAAGTGGACTGAGGAAAGTTGGTCAGGGTACAAGTGAACACCTGATCATGAAACAGCCCCTGGAAATGGGCAGTTATTGAGGTTGCCTCCACATATGTATTAAGGGACAATGGAGTAGAGGTAATAGAAAATGGGGGAGTCAGGCCACAGACACAGAGGAAACAGGGACCATTGTTAAGGTAAATGTCTTCATTGTTGTCTTGTATCTTACTCAGAGCAAGGATTAATCTGTTCTGTGCATATTAGAGAACACTATGAATACTTTTCAAGAAAAGTTGACATAATTTTGTAACATAAATGAGTAAACACTTTCTCGACTTTTTGCATCTAACATCATCTACACTCCACACCAGGGAGGCCTGCTTATGTGCTTGTGTGTGGAAATCCTGTGGCCACCAACTGGAGGCACACCTGTCCAACAACACACAGGTAGAAGACAAATCACCTGTGCTGTGTGCTCTGTAGCTGATATCCCTTCCCCATGTCTCCAGTGGTTGCCTGATAGTGCTTGCAGTTGGGGAAGGGAAGTGGAAAAATCCTTTCACTGGCTTCTCCTGCAGCAGCCACATGGACCAGCACTCCTGCAGGAACTGGTTCTGCCTGCTTCTGTGGTTGCTAGAAGCTCTGGGTCTTTCCTGCTTCTCTGCTGAGGTTGATAATTAGAACTTAGGGCAGGAAACCAGAAAGCAGGAAAGAGTCAGCTTCTGTTTATAAGAACCTGCTCCTTTCAGAAGTACCTAAGGTCCCTTGAGAGCAACACTAACCACTCACCATGCAGTGATACACTGATGACACAATGCAGCCAGTGGCTGAGGTCAGACTATGAGGGGACACATTTAGGAGCCTTTCTCAGAAGTACACCCTGTTGCATCTGAGCCAGCTCAGAGTTTCAGGATTTTGTAAATCCTGACACTGCTTCCTGTGGCCCTTCTCTGTCAGTTGACTTGATCAAAGTCTGCTGCTTTTTAACCACAAGGCCTTATGGGTCACCTCATCCCATCTTCTTGGTTCTCTAGGGCCATGCATTTGCTATTCCTTAATTTATCTTTTGTTCTTCTGGCCACATTTCAGGAACAGAGAACTTGGATAATGGTAAATTTCTCTTGTAGTAGTAGGTCACAAATGGCCCTTTTTGGTATAAATTCAGTAAGAATTCATGAAAACAACTCTGTGAACACCCCATTAGGAAAGAAAAATATAGGGTTACACTAGGGGTTTTGAGTTCTTTTCATGCTGTTTTCACACACAAAGTCTGGTGAGTTCAAGGCATGTCTCACATATGAATGCTAGTGATGTTGATGAGAACAGGAAAAGATTTATAAGATAGTTACAGAGACAAGACCTTGAGAAGTAGACAGTCTCTTCCCAGCCCTCTCTTTTTACTTTTCTGCTCTACTTTTAAAGTGTAACTAACTAATGAGCACAGCAGTCTAGAGACCTACATGACCACATACCTCATTGGTTCTTAGAAGTATACAACAAGATCTTGGCCCAGTCACTGGAGAGAGAGATGTGAAAATTATTCATGGAAATTTATAACTTAACCAGTTGGACTAAACAGCCCCACATGTTTTTCATCCTTGAATCTGTCTTGCCTCCCTCTGACAAATTTGCATGTGTGTGGTGAGCCCTTCCATAGCTGGATCACTGAGATAAAGAGTGTGACCACTTCCGTGATTGGAAAAAGATAAACATGAACATTTCATGGGGATTAACAATTGAGCCAGGACTACACTTCTCTATAACTCAGTCCAGTCATTTTAAGGATCAACTTATTTCTCTAGCTAGAAGCCTTATAACCCTTGCCAGACAAAGCTACTCATTGGCAACATGCTTAGGACCCCTTTCTGTTGCTGCAGAGTGTTTTCTTTAAAACTTCTCAATAAAACTTAAAATGAGAGCTTCCAGCTGAGATGGTGGCATAATAGCCATGCCAAAGCAGTCCAGTGGGGAAATAAGCAGAAAAACAGCAAAGTACACTCATCTATCAAAAAGTGAAGGTGTATAAGGAATTATCAACCTCAGCAGAGAAGCAGGAAAGACCCAGAGCTTCTAGCAACCACAGAAGCAGGCAGAACCAGTTTCTGCAGGAGTGCTGGTCCATGTGGCTGTTGCAGGAGAAGCCAGTGAAAGGATTTTTCCACTTACACCAGCCTTCTTGCAAAATCAAGAAACCCAAAGGGGAAGACAGCAGGGACCAGCTGAGTGGCTCCTAAGGAAGAAGATCTTGGGAACCAGCTACGCAGCTCTAGTACAACTTCAGGCACCCTCCACAGCTTCCCTTCCCCAACTGCAAGCACTAGCAGGCAACCACTGGAGACCTGGGGAAGGGAGATCAGCTACAGAGCACACAGCGCAGGTAATCTAGCCAGCCAACCTAGCCAAACCCACAGCACAGTAAAGACAGACCCAAACAGGCACATAGCACAGCTGAGAGCAAAGCCATTCCAAAATGTAACAGGGCCTCCTTATGCCAGGACAGCACTAGCCACAAAGCCTGGTATATGGGCCTGCATGGAAGTGCTTATCACACCTTCCATGTCAGGGCAGGTTGTGTGTTAGATTTGGTTGATGGTAGATTTGCCATCCTTAAATAAGCTGTATTTGGGGGTTGTCATTTATTTCTTCCTGATTTATAATGTCATTGTCCCTTCTTCAGCCATTCATGGAGGAAGGGCCTCACTTGGTCCCAGACTGACTTGGAACCCTTTACAGACCAGAAATCTCAGCCTCCCAGTTGACAGGATTAAGGGTGTGGGACAACACACACCCGTAGGGACATTAACTTTGTTAGATTATCTGTTTGTTTTAATATCCACTCATATAAATACACTATGCTGGTTTTGATTTAATGTGTATATTGTTCAGTTGAATTTTAGAATTTGCCTGTATTTTCTCCACCCCACCCATTAGAGTGCTTGCATAGCAGGCAAACCCAACACCTGGGGTCACTTCTGCTGTTACTCTGGAGGTCATATAAGAGCCACACCTGACACTTCAAGCTCTTACCCTGAAGATATATAACATCAGATTTACACATATAAGAATACTGCAGATAATTAGAAAACCCAAGTATCAAATTAACCCAAGATTCAAAAATCTCTACATTATAATGAAAGAAAAATAAAAATAAAGACCATATAATTCCACCAAAAATTATAAATCCATCAGAAATGACCTCAGTGAGACTGATTTAGATTAAAAAGTTAACAAAGATTTCAAAAGAGGTCTGGAGAAGACAGCTTAGCGGTTAAGGGATTTATTTGCAAAGCCAAAGGACCTTGGTTCAATTTCCCAGGACCCACATGAGCCAGATGCACAAAGTAGTAAATGCATCTGCAGTTCATTTGTAGTGTCTAGAGGGTCTGGCAACCTGTTCTCTCTCTCCTCCTCTTTCTCTCTCTTTGTATCTCTCTGCTTGCAAATAAATAAATATATTTAAAAATATTTCAAAAGAATGACTATAACTATGTTCAAAGAATTCAAAGAAAAAAAATCAAAGGAATCAAAGAAGAAAACAAACTCCTAAAGAAGAACACAGGAAACCAACTTAATGAAATAAGAAGGTCAATAAAAGACATAAGTAAGGAAACAGAAATATTGAAGAAAAACCAACCAGAAATATTATAAATGAAAAACACAGTAAGGCAAAAAAGCAAACAAACAAACTCCATAAAAGTCTCACCAATAGAATGGATAAAGGAGAGAACAGAATATCTAAGTTAGAAGATCAGGTAGCAGATCTAATATAGTCCAACAAAGAGAAAGATAAGCTAATAGGAAGGTATGAATGGGAATTCAAAGACATTCAGGACACTATGAAAAGATCAAACATCAGTGTATAGTAAA
The DNA here is from genome assembly GCA_036346955.1 of Dipus sagitta. Taxonomy (NCBI): domain Eukaryota; kingdom Metazoa; phylum Chordata; class Mammalia; order Rodentia; family Dipodidae; genus Dipus; species Dipus sagitta. Next base: position 1,748,761 of record CM070770.1, read on the forward strand.
AGCAGAAGAATTTCACTCAAAAGGTGTGCTAGGTGTTTTCAACAAAATCACAGAAGAAAATTTCTCCTAAACTGGGAAACAGATGCCAACACAGATACAGGAAGCCTTTAGAACATCAAATAGACAAAACCTTGAAAGAACCTCTCCTCACCATATTATAGTTAAATTACTAAACACACACAAAAAAAACATATATACTGAAAGTAATTAGAGAGAAACATCAAGGCACTTATAAAGGCGAGCCCATCAGGATGACAGCAGATTACTCAACACAAACTTTAAAAGCAAGAAGGGCTTGAAATGATGTATTCCAAGTTCTGAAAGATAACAACTGTCAACCACAATTACTTTATCCTGCAAAGTATCCATCCATAATGATGGAGAAATAAGGGCATTCCACAGCAAAAACAGGCTAAAGGAATATATGACCACTAAGCCAGATCTACAGAATATACTTGAAAGGACCCTTCATGCTTTAGAGAAAGGAAAGCACATACAAGACAAACCAGAAAAAGATAAACCATACTTAGATAATACTTAATACAAGAGAGTAAAGGGAAAGCAGGAAGCAATGCAAAACAAAAAGAATGACAAGACTAAATACATATGTTTCAATAATAACTCTTAATATCAATGGTCTCAAAAGACACAAGCTTGCAGACTGGATTAAAAAGCAGTATCCTTCTGTTTGTAGCTTCCAAGAAACTCACCTCTCCATAAAAGATAGACACTATCTTAGGATGAAATTAAGGAAAATAATATTTAAAGCAAATGGGCCTAGGAGACAAGCAGGTGTTGTTCTCCAAATATCTTACAGGATAGATTTCAAACCAACATTCATGAAGAAAGATAAATAAGATCACTTTTAATAGATTAAAGAACAATTCAACAGGAAGACATTAAAATTCTAAACATATATGCACCTAACATAGGTGCTCCAAATTTCATCAGACAAACAGTATTAGACTTAAGAATCACCGATAACAGCAAGCACCACTGTAGTTGGTGAATTCAATAACCCACTCTCATCAATTGACAGGTCATCCTAGCAAAAACAAAACAAAACAACAAAAAACAGAAAAACATCTGGATTAAATGATGTAATAAAACAAATGGATCTAACATATATCTGCAGAACATTCCATCCAAATGCTGCATAATATAAATTCTTCTCAGCAGCACATGGAACATTCTCTAAAAGAGAGCACCTATTAGTACACAAAGAAAATCTTAAGAAATACAGGAAAATTGAAATAAGTCATAATAATTCATTGTACTCTATCTGTTCACAATGGGGTTAAATTACAGATCAACAACAAGAAAAAGTACAAAGCATGCGCAGAATCATGGAAACTAAAATTACACTACTGACTTGTAGAAATCAAAAATTTGATCAAAAAATGATAGAATCTAATGATACTGATGACACAACATACCAAAACCTTTGAGATACAATGAAGGCAGTCCTAAGAGGGAAATTTATACCTTTAGCTGCCTATGTGAATAAATTAGAAAAGTTGCAAGTAAACAACTTAATGCTTCCTTGGAAAAAGAAGAACAAGGTATATGAAAAATCAGTAGCTGGGAAGAAATAATAAAGACTAGAAATTAATGAAATAACCTCTCAAGAAATAACAAGAATCAATGAAACAAAGAGTTGGTTCTTTGAAAGGATAAAGGACATAGATAAACCCTTAGCAAATCTGAGTGAAAGAGAGAAGAGATACAAATTGACAAAATTAGAGATGAAAAAGGCACCACTACAATAGATACCAAAGAAATTCAGAAAATCGTAAGGACATACTTTAATAACATATACTCCACTAAGTTTGAAAATTTGAAAGAAATGGATGATTTCCTAGATTTATATGACCTACCAAAATTGAATCAAGACAAGATAAACCACCTAAATATACCTATAACAAGTATGGAGTTCCAAGCAGTTATAAAAACATCACCCAACTAAAAAAAGTCCAGGCCCAGATGGATTCACTGGTGAATTTTACCAGACTTTAATGATAGAATTAACACCAGTACTTCTCAAACTTTTCCATAAAACAGAAAAGGAAGGAATACTACCAAACTCCTTCTATGAAGCCAGCATTCCAGGGGTTGAGGTGGGGTTGGAGTGAGGGCACAGACCTATGTGGGGGCGTGTAGACACCTATGTGTGAAGATGCCCTAGTATGCACATTGTATATTCATGGATGTGTGAGGCATTGTACACAAATTTGCATACATGCGCACAAATGCACACTCTTCATTTTATACAATTTTTGGACCTGAGTCAACATGGAGAATAAGTCCTGTCCTTTCCTCAAACCCAAAAAACCTCAACCCTGTGTAAGCCACTTATGGAATCCTGGTTCAGTTTTAAACTCAAACTGAGCAATACAAGCAGCACAAAGTTTCTTTTAACTGCAGCTGTTCTTTAGAATATATTTGGAACATGGCCCTATTAGAGAAATGAATGTACATCACCCTACCAGAGCTATAGCCATCATGTCAGACTGAGGCCTGGGCACCAGGATCCCAAGTTGCTTGTTGTTCAGGGCTAACTAGCTCTGCTTGCTGCAGTTACCTCCACTTACCTCTAGACAAGCTGTAATATGTTTTATAATTCAATGGCACTGATCCTGCCACATGTGAATGTGACTGTCTTTCATATATTACTTTTAGAGGGACATCCTTATAACTCTACCTCCTGCAAAGGGAAAGTAGCCAATGAGGAGGGGAAGAGGCTGGGACAATGACAGTAAGAACAGAGGAGACTACTACTTGGCCATAACAATGAGAGTAGAAGGGGCATGTGCTAAGACTTCCAAAGTCAGTTGGAAAAAAATCATGTTTGTTCAGGGGCCACACAGAACTTCAGATCCAAGGTAGTGGCACAGGATTAGGGATCATAGGCTTCTATAAGGAAAGCTCAAATAGGATTGTTAGGGGTGTTTACTGACTACTGTCCATGCCCTGGGCCAAGGGCTGCTGAGGGGCCCCAGGATGGCCTGGGATGAAGCCTCTGTCCACCAGCCCCTTTCACGTGCACATCAGCCACTTCCTCAGACTCTGTCTCTTGAGATGGGTTTGGGTGATACATGAGTGGAAGCTACCCCAATATCCTCCTTTGCTAACTGTTGCTGTCAAAATCCAGCACCCATTCTCTTCCAGCCCCTCACCAGCTCCCACTCACAATTTCTGGGTAGAGACAGTGTCTTGCTTCTAGCCTTCAAAGAAACACCATTCCTCTAATCCTATGGGACTCTGTTGCTGCTCAGGACCCTGCAAGAGGTCAGGAAGAAATTGTTTTTAAATATCAAGGTAATAGTGCTACTGAATAAAAACATGCAATTATATGAAATGAAAGCTGTAAAGTTCTAATGACTAAATTATGTGCCATATTTCCATGTTCCTATAGCAATAAATAAAACAGAGATGGTAATTTCTCATGTAGATCAGATGATTACGTCTTCCATCTATTTCTTCTTAATAGGTATGTGAACAGAAAGTGCCCTATGACTCACCAGGATTCTAATAAGATGAGCGAACACTGGGGGCTTCAATTGCTGAGCAGGTCTGAGGAAGCACCCTTGTTTCCTTTGGGTTTTTCTTGAACATAAATTTATGAGGCAGATGCAGAGTCTGGGATAGACACTGTGCATCTGGAGCCAGGAGGAGATGAGTAGGAGGTGCAGGGGACTGAGCATGGTCCAGCTCTTCTTTGGGCAGCCATCCAACTCAGCCTCTTTGGTCTCTGTCTTGGTTGGGCCACAATATCTCTGCCTTCATGGGGTCCTATGAGGACCCCTGAGGAGGATGCCCTGTAGGTGCAGGTAGAAAGGTGACACAGTTTGGATCTGAAATAGTCCCCACAGGCTCATGTGTTTGAATACCCAATGTCCAGCAGGTGGCACTATTTTGGAGGTCATGGAATTTTGGAACATGGATCCGATCCTGCCTAGCAGACATAGGCCAGAGTAAGCCTTTAAAAAATATATTTATTTATTTATTTATCTGAGAGAGAGAAAGAAGCGGAGAGGGGGGGGGCAGATAGAGAATGGGCATGCCAGGGCCTCCAGCCATGGCAAACAAAATCCAGAAGCATGTGCCACCTTGTGCATCTGACTTACGTGGGTCCTGGGGAACCAAACCTAGGTCTTTTGGCTTTGCATGCAAGTGTCTTAACTGCTTAGCCATTTCTCCAGCCCCAGAGTAGACCTTTTTGAAAATTATACTTGCCTTTGGTTCTGGTCTCTAACTCTTGACTCTCTGATTGTCATGATATGAACAAGAAGTGGTTTCATGCTTCCCCTACCCCAGACACAGACTGAGCCATTCCCACCACCATGATGAAGTAAGTTCTCGTAAGCATAAGCCAAAGAAAATCCTTCTTCCTTTAATTTGCTTCTATCAAGTATTTTCTCACAGGTATGAGAAAAGTAACTAACCAAGGGTTTCCTGTAGAAGAAGGTGCTCGGGGGCGGGGGGTGGTGGTTCTGTATGAAGGACAGCAGTTTCCATAGGGAAAATCCTGGCCCAAGAGCCAGTGATGTACCTGGACTTTGTCAAGTTCACCCAGTCTTGTCTGAAGGATAGTGAGAGGGCGTAAGCAGTTAGGGTGACTGGGCCCCTGAAAGTAAGGAGCAGGAATGTCTTTGAGCCTATCCAAGCAGTCTTCACTTTGCTGGAGATCAAAGTTTGATCTGAGCTCTTACCTCTTACATAGATCTGTTTTTCCACAAACAACCTGGGCCCTTCCTGGGAGGAAGGTCTCTCCTAGGATTTAAATCTTGCCCTAACATCATGGTTGGTCAAGTTCAGACCCCAGAACTTTGCATCATGGCTAGCCTTTTCTTGAGACAGCCCTTAGTTCACCTGATCCAGAAAGTAAGACCCACCACCATAAGTTTATAAATATGTTTGTGAGGGGAGGACAAGATCTCTTTGCTGCTTGACCACTCAGGAACCTCCTTGGGTATGAAGAAGAGTATGCACAGAATACCAGGGACCTATACTGGGAAGATGGATTTGGGAACCCCTCAGGTGTCCTGCCTCCAGGGCTGTGCCTGGAGGCTGTGCTCTCTTTCCGTCCTCTGGGCCAGGCCAGGTTGTCCCAAGCAAGAGAGAAGGAGATGGTAAGTCTTAAGAAGTACAAAGATGGATGAAAAGGCAGCTTCTCAGCATGTACCAGAATCAGCTGTGGGTTTTAGCCTTTCTCACCTGCCCAAAGCCTTCATTTTTTTCCCCAGAGAATGCCAGTGGGTAGCAGAGATGCTGCACAGACTATGGGTAAAGAACTGAGAAGCAAGAGACTTCTTACACTCTCTGCTGACTAGCTCTTCATTCAAGTCTTAGTTAAGCTAACAGCCTGTCTGCACTGGGGTGCAGGTGCAGGGCCTGTAGCCCTAAGTGTCTAAAGAGGCCACTGGCCTCTGCTTTATGATGAGCCGATCCAGGACTGCCTGGCTGCCTGAGGCTCTTGGGAGGCGGGCTCCATCTGTGCTGTTTTTATTTTATTTTATTTTTTAAATTTTTAACAAAATTACTGCTTCTAGGGAGAATATGTGGCTTCTTCCTCCCACTTTCTGTAGTTCTTTCTATATAATTTCTTTCTGTCCAAACAGATCAGATATGGGATAAAATTGAAATCCTTTTGAAGAAAGATGAGCCTAGGTGAGGCTGACAGATATAGGCAATCACTTTCAGGGCCCCAGCAAATTCATACTGCCTTGAGACTCAGACTTTGACCCTCTTTACCCATCAAAAGTGAAATAGGTGTCATCCAGGCCCACTGGTGAGGGAGGATCTTGATGAACACCCCACAGTCTCCCTATGGCCTTACTTTAACACAGGGTACAGACAGAAACAGCAAAAGTACACTGATATGTTCAGAGAAAAGTTTAGAACAGACCAGGAAGAGAGAAGGACATGAAGAGCCATCTTGTGTAGCCTAAGGGGAGGAGCCTGGTTGGGGCCTCAGCAAGGTATACCCAGGTGGAGCACAGCCCTGTCTCCTGACCTCAGTTTGGGTCTTACTGGCTCCAGCCATAGTAAGAAACAGTACAGAAAGTTCTCAGGCAGATCTCTTAGAACTGGATCCATTTGGGGAGAGATGCTTTTATAAATACGTTTATTTGACCTACAAAGCAGTCTAGGCATTGTGCCAGAATACTCCATCTGCCTACAGAACAAGTATGTATGTCTCCTCAGCCCTTTATAGTAAATTACCAAAGACCAGGAGTCTTAAGGCAGGATACATTTATCCTTTCACCTGTCTGGAACCCAGAAGTACTAAATGAAATGTGAGCTGGGCCAACTCCCTCTTGAGGCTCCAGGGATCCTTCCTGCTTTTTCAGCTCCTGGGGGCTACAGGAGTTCCTTGTCATGTTCCTGCAGTCTTGGCCTCCATGTTCACATGAACATCTCTGTCTCAAATATCCCTCTCCTTCCTTATGTGAGACACTTGTCACTGCTCATAGGAGAACCTAAATCCAGGATGACCTCATCTCTAGACCTATGACTTAGCCACATCTGCAAAAGCCATGGTTTAAATAAGGTCACAAGATGGCTAGAGTAGAGTTGGCCATTTTGGGACAACACTGTTACACAGTACTTGTCCGTGTGCCTTGTCATTAGGTAAAGAGAATACCAACTCTGTGGAGAAGACTGCATATTACCAGGTATGTGCCAGTTTGTTAATCTGGGGGGGAATAAAGCAGACTTTGAAGAACAGGACACTCCTACAGCATTCGGGCTCCTTACTTCAAAAGAGTCTGCATTCTTCCTGCTATCCCAGTGCAGATCAGCTGGCCCAACCTCAATGGTTGTAATCTCTCAAACAATTGCAGCTGAACAGGTGGCAGTTTCAGCCCAAAAAGATTTCATTTCTTTCTGTGCCATATCCCTCTGCTCATACCAGTCCATTTCTATGCAATGCAACCCTGCATAAGTCCTCAGGACACAGGCATAACAGCAAGCCTCTCACATACTGCTTCTATCCCAGTCTAAGCAAAGCTCTTTTTTCTTCTTATAAGCCAAACCTCACAGTACATAGTTCTTATTGAATTCACATCATTCAACTCTGGTCAGAATAGTCCATCAAGCTGCACTTACAGCACTGCAAGGTGTCTCTTACTTAGGCCAAGGTTTCAAATCCTTCCATATTCCTCTCAAACATCACCTCCAAAAGACCAAAAGCCACACAGTCAGGTTACTAGAAGCAAGAATCCCACCTCTTGGTACCAGTTTTACTGTTGCAGTCAGCTTCTCATTGCTGGCAAAGAGCAGCTTGTGGGAGGAATTGGTTTATTTTGACTTATAGACTTGATGGTGGAGCTCTGTGATGTCAGGGGAAAACAATGGCATGAGCAGAGGGTGAACATCACCTCCTGGCCAACATAAGGTGGGCAACAACAGAAAAGTGTGCCAGACACTGGCAAGGGGAAGGTGGCTACAACACCCATAAGCTTGCCCTCAACAATGGGTCACCTCCAGGAAGCTCTAATTTCCAAATGCCACCATCTGGGGACCTATCATTCAGAACACATAATTTTATGGGGGCACCTGAATCAAACCACCACAGGTTACCACTCATAATTGTTTAACATTGTAGCTGCCTGAGACAATAGTAACACGGGCCAGTGAACAGCTGACCAGAACGCTTACCAAGAAATCATGGCAATTAGGTGTCCATGAAGGACTCAGCAACATTCCAGCATACTTCTGGAAACGGTAACTGCCTGCATGCACAAGGTGATACCCACCACAAGAAAAGACCCAAGAAGGTCCTGAAGGCTCACCTCCTGCTAACTCTAAACTGTAAGCAGAAAATGAAGGCTGAGGCAGAGTTTAAGCTGTCTGGCCAAGGGGTAAAGGTATTTCCAGCATGCTCACAGAGTGTAGGCTACGTGACTTGCTTATTCCAGAACATAGGTGAAATCTCTGCTCAGTGGTCATCTAAGTACTAAGGTCACCAACAGAGTGGTCAGTGGGTGGGCTCAATGAAGGCTGTAGCATCTACAGTGCCTGATCAGGGAAGCCACTGAGCACATTAAATCAAGAACTACAATAAGCAGAGAAGGGCAAGAGAGGGTCTGAACACGACTGTAACATTATTCTATTTTAAATGTCAGTTTTCAATAAAAATCATGAAATAATTAAAGAAGAAAAAAGTATGGCCTCCACACAAAGGAGGAAACAAGCAACAGAAACTGTCCCAGAAGAGGCACAGATGTTGGGCTTACTAGACAAGACCAAACATGCTGCTCTTAGTATGTGCCAAAGCCTGAGGAACTGAAGGAATGTCTGACAATATTCCCCATATGAGAAGACATCAGGAGAGACACAGAAATCATAAGAAAGGAGCATGTAGAAATTATGAACTTAAAAGTCTAGTAACTCAAATGAAAAAAAAAATCAATGAAAGGTTCAATAGCATTTTTTGGTATGTATATGTGTCTGTGGTGTATATATGTATATGCACATTCATATGTCTGTGGGTGCACCTGTGTTTGGAGCCCAAAGATCAACACTAGGGTTCCTCCTCAGTCACTTTCCACCTTATTGTTTGAGACAGAATTCCTCACTGAACCTTGAGTTCACAAAATTGTCCCTGGCCATGCCACCCTGAATGTGCTGATCTCATCTAGAGTTCACAGATTTGGCTAGACTAGCTAGCTAGTAAGTCCTAGAGATTCAGTGGTCTCTGCCTCCCCAGAGCTGAGATTATTGGCATGTACCACGATCATTTCTGGCATTTTATGTTTGTGTGGCAAGAACTTTACCTTCCAGCCCTTCAGTATCACTTTTGAGCTAGTAGAAGAAAGAACCAAAAATTATCCAGAGCAGACAATTGCAGTTATATAATGTGAGGAAAGAAAGGAATCAAGGAAATGAACATAGCCTTGAGACCCGTAAAACCATGGAGCACACAGCACAGGTCTCACGGGAGTCCCAAGTGGGGAAAGCAGGGGAGAAGCAGAACAACAAGGACGGCTGGAGATGTCCATCTTAGAAAAGAAGGCACCTCATCTTAGTGAGCTCAGCTCGCACCACAGGAAAGAGGAAGAAAGAGAAAGACAAACCCAGAGTAAGCAGAAGAAAGTAGCCAGGATCCAAGCAAACATTAGCAAAGCTGAAAACGGAAAAAAGAACAGAGGGAACCAAAACATGACTTCTTGAGACTACCAATAAGATTGACAAACTTCCAGCCAGACTGAGTGAGGAAATGAGGACGAGCATAAGAAAATTATTTAAAATAAAATATCAACCACTCAGACTTTATCACAATTAAAACTGTTTGCTGGGCTGGAGAGATGGCTTAGCGGTTAAGTGCTTGCCTGTGAAGCCTAAGGCCCCCAGTTCAAGGCTCGATTCCCCAGGACCCACATTAGTGGCTGGAGGCCCTGGCGCGCCCATTCTCTCTCTTTTTATCTGCCTCTTTCTCTGTCAGTTGATCTCAAATAAATAAATAAAAATAATAGAATATTTTTTAAAAGTGTTTGTTGTTTGAAGGATAAGAGAATGAAAAACCCAACGTCTGAACAGCATTGCCATATGCACATTTAGTAAAGGACTCACATCTAGAATATGAAAAGAACCCCATTATCATGTAGCATCAATAAGTGTATATAGACAAGGAGGCAAATGTGGGTAAAACCTATAAAGCTAGAATGGTAATCAACAGTGAGGATAAAGAAACAAAGAAGAGCTGGAGAGATTGCTCAGTGGTTAAAGGTGCTTGCTTGCGAAGTCTCAGACTGGGTTTATTTCCCCAATACCCAATGAATTCCAGACACACAAAGGAGCACATGTGTCTGGAGTTCATTTACAGTGGCATGAGGCCATCATGAACCCATACACACACACAAACTCTTTCTCTCTTTCTATCTCTTTCTCTAATATACATACACATACATATACATGCATATATATGTATATACACACACACAGAGACATATATATAGTATGTAAACAAAAAAGAGAGGACATCAGAGAGAGGGGTGAAAGAGGAGAATTGGGCAGATGGGGAGAAGAGAGGGGACAAAAATTAGCTGAAACAAATTATATTTGAAAATGCCAGAATGAAACCTAAATCTCTATATGCTAACTATATATATATATAATAAAAGGGCATATAATGTAGTTTTACAAAATACACATAAAGAGCCAATAGGCAACTCCTTCATCAAAACACATGAAAATATTGCCAATAAATGTGTGAAGACATCTGGTGTCATCCATTTGGAAAGACACATAAAGCGACAGTGGCCTAAGAAAATCACTAAATCAAAAAGAAAAGAAAATCCAAGCAGATAATGTCAGGGTTAGTGAGGTATGGCAGGCACTGGAGTCTTCATTGCCTGATGGTATTAACTTAGGAAAATGCTTTGCCAGTTTGTTGAAGAGTATACATGGTGCCTGCCCAAGACCACAAAAAGGAACACAGTCCTACACAGACTTGCACAGCAATATTTATGATACCTTTACGCATCAAGGTAAAACTGGACATAATTGAAACCCCTCTTAGCAAATGAGTGGATAAGAAAATGGTGGTGTGTGGGTGCCATGGAGTATTCTATACCTAGGCACAGATGAGCAAGTGCTGATGCACACAGGGATGCCAGGGCCGTACCCTGAGAACTAGGTAGAATAAACTACACATAGAGACCACTGCCATAGGGACCCAATGAGCAGATCTCTACTCAAGTAAAGACAAACCGCACATCTACACCAGAGCAGACCATTGTCACCTGGGGCTAAGTGGCATGTTTCTCACAAAGGGTGGAGTAAACTTTGAGGATTAAAAAAAAAATTCTATGTCCTAATTGTGACATTAAGTTGTATTTTCATTCAAACTGAAAAACATACACTCAAAATGTATATATACATTTATATATGTAAATTATACTCCAATAAAATAAATTAGTACATGAATATTTACTAAGAGTCTGTCCTTCAAAATGACCTTGTCCTCCCATTCTGTCTCCCCATCCCACCCTGCTTTTCTGCCCAGGACTAGAACCCAATTCTCTAGCCCCAGGTAGAGAAGGCAATGGCTGTACCCTGGCACCAGCACTTTCCTTTGAGGTCAGATGACATGGAGTGAGTGGCACCCAGATGCCAACAAAAGCCCCCAACGTCAGGAGGGGGCCCTGTACTTGTCGTTCATCACACACAGCTTACAGAATCTGCAGATCAACCCTTTATCCCTCAGTGCTCACTGACAGGGAACCAAGGTTGATACTCTGCTTCCTGCATCAGTGCTAGCCATGTCTCCACAGCATCCTGTGATGACCAGCTGATCAGTACTCAGGCACTTTTATCTCCCTCAATAAACAGTAATTACTTGTTCCTTTTTACTTTTCACAATTCCAGTGTTGCTCTGTTTCCAAGTCTGTTCTTGCATTCAGTTTCATCTGGTTCTCATTAAATGCACATTTTGTTTATTGCATATAATTTGGCTAAATTGTTAAAGCATAACTTGATGGAAAATAGCCTTTACAGTTGTTGGATGATGAGTACAGAATCATCTACCCATATTTAAAAAATGTTTTTGGACTTATTTGAATAGGATGCTGAAAAGAGGAATCTGGCCCAGGTTTCCTTCAGGTGACGTTACCACTGATGAAGTTGAATGACACGCAGATACAGGGTTTGTGTGCAACTGAGGCCAGGGTCTTTGGTCACCCAGGACTTTACAGGAGGTCTCCCCTTCCCACCAAAGAGCACAATGGCATGGACCGATTGTCATTCTGCTCCCCGCCTTACATGGCACAGGGCTCATTCTTGGGACATGTGTCTTCATGCACTGAGATTGGCCTCCAGGCTGTCCCCAGGCCCACAGGAGTGATGACCTTATCAGTTTAGGTTGCCTTTGGCATGGGGGTCCTGAGCCAGAACATGCTAGTGTTCCTCATAGTGATTCACTGAGTCCATGTTTCGTTTGGAGGACCCACAGTGAGTGATAGGAGTTCAATGAAGCTTGGTGACATAAGAACTTCATGGGTGCCAGTGGCAGGTGAGAGCTGTGTACCTCCAGGTATCTCTGTCTCATCCTGTGAGTAGAGGTATCCACAGTGAGTTGTGTGGCCTCCCAGGCAGGTATTCAGAAGCTCCCTACATATTTGTGGCCTGGCTGTGTGACCTGGTGATCTGGAGCTGCCCTTATACTAGCCCATCTCCCAGTTTCCAAGCTCAGAGGACTCAGACCACAAACGGAGAAACTTAGGTCTTGAGACCCCAGGCCCACCCAGGCAGCTTGTTTTCAGGTGGAGCTGTCCTTGATAGGGAGCACCAAGGTTAACCACACTAGAAGACTGCACTGTCAGTGCCTGGTGCCCAGGCCAGTGGAAGCCAGGTGTTGGTCATGCTGACCATATTGCACTCCTACTGGTTTCCTCCTTTCCTGACAATCTGCACCCCACTGCTTGGCTCTAGTCTGGATCACCATAACTAGGCAATTGTTCCTCAAAGCAAGGTTTCGGGGTGATTTTAGTTCCACACTCCAGTGATGGTTACTTCTCGGGTCATTACATCATGATGTCCTAAGAACACCAAGCATTCATCCAGCCACCATTTGCCCCAGGCCACTGTCACCTCTGTGTGCTCTTGCACCTGTGAATCTAAAGTAAAAGAGGGGTTACTTTTCTTGCACTGTGACCAATTCTGGTCACAAGGCCCTGTGATGTTAATTTACCAAGAAGTGGTAGACTCAGAAATGGTTTCCAAAGCTTCTATTTCCTGGGGACAGGGATGCACGAGGGGTTTTATAACAGCCAGTCAGGATGGCAAGAGTCCTAGGTTTCTACCTGTGGCCTCCCTTTGTCCATACAGTGCTTCTATTTGAAGGCTATTCTCCACAGTGACTACACTCTGCAGAGACACGAATTAGAGGCCTCTTAGGAGCTCATGGGAAGGGACAAACCCTGGGTCTGACTGGTCTGTATTAACCAATTTCTGATCTCTTGGGCCCAAAATGACCTTCTGGTGAGTCAAGTACCCTCAGTCTCAAGACCATGAGGCCCAATAGCTCCCCTTGGTGGGTGAATTGCCATCATGGGCAAGTCATGGGCCCCTATGCTGTCTGAGTTACATCCAGAGCCAAGGTCTCCTGGGATCAAAAATATCCCCCAACCCAAGAGGGCTACTTGTTATCAGAGCCAGGACTTTAGAGATGCCTGTGGTGGCTTCTGCAAGAAAGGCAATCTTCATAGAGACTCCTGTCTGCCCTCATCCTCAGCCTGGGGAAGCACAAGGTTGGATTTCTTTGTTCTTTGGAGGAGCAAGGACAAAAAACCATGACCACCTTTGGAGGGGGTGCTTGGGACATACCATACAAGTATTCCTGCAAACTGAGCATTAGTTTCACAGTGCCTAATCAGAGCTTCCTCAGCCAAGCCCCATGGGGACCAGACCAGCAGCTCAGGTCCTGACACGCTGTCATCCCCCAGGGTCTACTGCTGTCGCCTGGCACCTTCTGCTGCAGGGATGACAGCCTCCCTCCATGATACCCATGAGTGCATGAGTGGGTATTTTATTTTAAAGATCCTACTTGTTTATCTCAATGATAACACTTGCTAAGGTTTTAATTTTAAATACCACGTGAGCCATTGACTTTATAAATAAGAAACACTCAAGCTCAGGAAGCATTTAATTAAAAAGAACCAAAGTCCTTGATCTGCCACACAATTCAGCACAACCAAGAACTTTCTAAGATGGTGTGAATTTTCACATAAAAGGGCAGTTAAAAAACAGATGCCATAGCTTGTCATAAGGCTGAGCATTAAATATAAACAGCACACGGATAGGGCCTAAGTCTGCAGTGAGCAAGCGCTCATCAGGCAAATGGGATTCACAGGCACCTGAACACAGGCAGTAGCTATGGCTAGAAGGGGAAGACTCCATGCACAAGGTGAGCAGAGCCATCATCTCTGCTCCTAGATTCATGCTACAGAGCTGGACACAGGTGCTCAAAAAACACCTAGTGTCCCACAAGCAAATGCACAGGGCCATGGGACTCACACGCCAAGGATGAGGTGAGGAGAGGGCATACCCATGTTCATCAGCTAAGGAGAGTAAGTGTGGACTGCAGGCTAAGGAGTATAGCACTGATGAAAACTTCACAGTGGGGGGGAAGGGGGCAGTGGTGAGGACTGAACCTACTGGACAGTCACAGGGCCACATGCCACTTGAGTCCTTGTATGTGAAATGTTCATAACAGGGAAGTCTGGAGTGACAGAAAATACAAAAGGATGGTCAGGGGCTGGGAAGCAGGGCAGAAATTCTCTTGGGTGATAAAATGCTCTGGACCTGGATGGCAGTGATAGCTCACAGCACTGCATAAGTGCTAAATTTCTTAGACACTTTAGATGCCCACAACAGTGAACCTCATCTGAATAAAAACATGGGTGACCATATCATATTTCCACCCACTAGCCTGCCCCAACACCACCTGGACTCACTGATGTGTGAGAGACCAGTGTGCGTGGTCAGTTAAAGGCCAGTGGGCACAGTATCAAGGACAGGCATTTTATGTGGACCAGGGTCATTTTGGCATGCATCAGAAGATGCAGGCAGGAGGATGAGGTGGGGAGAAGGGGACAGTCACACCCTTGGGAGGCACAGCACAGTGGATGAGACCTGGGACACAGCAAGATTGAGGAACTCATGCTATTGTGATGTAGGATTTGGGGGTTTAGGAGGGGTACCTCAGAATTTATGAACCCCAAATAATTAATAATATGGATTTGAGAAGGATACATTATGAAGTTTATTTAGGGAGAAATCACAAATTGTGGGGTTTATTTAAGGTAGATTGGGAGCTAGAACAGAGTCATAAACACAAGGAAAACAGGAAACATGCTCTCATGTGGAAATACTGCATAGTTTATAAGGTACATTTAAGAGAAATTAAGGTTTGGGGGAGAAACTGAAGTAGTGCCACAAGTACATGGAGGGGAGTTAAACTGAGGCTTTCAAGGAAAGACTGAAGTAGAGCCTGAGGTAGTGGTAGATCTGGGGTGTAAGGGAAATATGTACATAGCAGATTCAGAGACCAGAGGAAAATCATGCATGTACCCAAAGTGAGAAGTTACCTCAAACTATATAGCAAAGGCAGCAGAAAAGTTCCCCCAGGCCAAGAAACAGTGCTAGGCTCCCTCCAGCCAGGGTGAGGGGGAAGCTATACTAATGTATGTCCCTGTGGCTGAACAAGGAGAAGCAGGGCCAAGCAGCAGAACCAAAAAAACAGAGCAGAGCAGAGCAGAGCTGGATGGAGTTAGTTACTGGAAGAAGGCAGTAGCCTTTATAGGCGAAGGGAAGACCCGATTGGTTGGTAGGCTTGGAGGGTGGATCCCAGAGCAAGCCCTCTAGGACTGGAGTCTTTCTAGGTAGGATGCTAGACTGTGGGCAACACGGGGTGCTGTAAATCAGTCTCTATCAAACACAAGTTCCGATCCTACCAAGAGTTAGGTTACTGTGTCAGGGCAACATAGCATGTGGAGTAGCATCTCCTGGTTCTCTTTAGGCCTCAATCTCTAAACTGCTTTTAACAAAAGCTAGCTTTCTCCTTTCCTGCTTCAATTAGACACAGCTGCCCCTCTGGTGGGAATCAGAAGTTTACCTCACTGGAAGACAAAATCATGGATCTGAATATTTTGGATCTCCTGTCCTCCACCTCAGATGCCAGCCAGCATGGCATTTCCAGACAGAATGAGCATTATATTATACTGCCTCCTGGGGACACAGAGCAAGAGACTCAAAAGCAAGGAGACACAGAGCTTCACTGTGGAGTTGAGAGCTGGAGAGCACACGGAAGACCAACTGAACCTTTCCTACCTGTGGGATTCTGGAAATTTCCACTATTCATCTGCAACTTATGTTCTTTTGTTTACATAGGACCTTACTAATATGTTGGGATTTCCCAAGACTGACCCAACAACACTCCCCAGCTTTGAAGGGTGAATGTATCAAATCAAAAGTCAAGCCAGCTTTACTAACAAGAAACGTCCTCAGGCAAAGAGGACCCAAGGCAGGGCTTGAAATCCCAATCTATAGACCAAACCATGGGGTATTGTGTGGCAGCCTATGTTCAGCTGTGTTTCCAAGAAAAGCTTAGGACATCACCTACACAGAGGAGAGGTGACCTCCACATCCAGCAAGACAGGACTGATAACAGCACTATGCCCTCTAACCCTCATCCTTTTCTTAGTGGCTGCAGCAGAGGGACAATAAGGGGCTTTGGGTACAAGACCTGTGAAGAGAGGACATGTTTGCCCCAACAGGGCAGGATCAAGGGTGACATAGAACAGGATGGATACCAACTCCTTGCTTAAGGAGCTCTGAGACAAAGCTCCTACCTGTTTGTGGACCTAGGGTTGGGGTGAGGGTGGCTGTGGTGGTTTGATTTAGGTGTCCCCCATAAAGTCAGGTGTTCTGAATGCTAGGTTCCCAGCTGATGGAGATTTGGGAATTAATACCTCCTGGAGGCAGTGTATTGTTGGGGGTGGGCTTATGGGTGTTATAGCCAGTTTCCCCAAGCCAGTGTTTGGCACACTCTCCTGTTGCTATTGCCCACCTTATGTTGGCCAGGGGGTGATGTCCACCCTCTGCTCATGCCATTGTTTACCCCTGCCATCATGGAGCTTCCCCTTGAGTCTGTAAGCCAAAATAAACCTCTTTATCCCAGAAGCTTCTCTTGGTTGGGTGATTTCTACCAGCAGTACGAACCTGACTGCAACAGTGGCTCGGAGAGTGAGGGTCTCATGGCCTCTTCTGCTTAATAAGGAGGTCTTGGCAGAAGTGATCGATCCTCAGCCAAGGGCCCCCAAGGGAGGTCTTGGAATAGAGGTGGCAGGATAGACTGTGTTTATGAGTGCCTATTGGACTATGTATGTCCTGGGGTATGCAGGGCCCTAGCTGGGCTGAAAGACCACAGGGGACAGTAGTCAGGTCCTAGCCACCTGCCAGCCCTTCAGAGGGAGAATTGCATCATTGCCCAAGGAGGAGATAGCCAGTCAGAGACCTCTGGCAGGGGACACCCATGACTTCATTATTAGGAGAACACAGAAAGGCTTTCCTAGTTTCTCATTGACACAAAGGAAATGCCAATCTTCTGTTAGTCCAGATGTAATGGTATGATTAACATGTCACACGAGTCTCACACAAGAACAACAGGCTTGTTAATCTCTCTGTTATGAGCACCCAGTCATCTCCCCAGAATTTGGGAAGCCCAAATATGTTGTGTCAGAAGTTATATTCTACATTAATTCAGCATTTGAATTCCAGAGAATACATAAGAGTTTGTTGCAAGAAATGAGACCAGGATGGCCCTGAAACAGGGAGAGGGGCTTTCTTAGCCACTTCACAATTTATCCCCCTTGTAAGTGCAGCCCCTGGCTCTTGGCTTCTTATGACACAGTGTCTGCCTTTGATATGATCTGGTGGCAATCTGTCTTCTGTTCTCACCCCAAAGATTCAGCCCTGAGTGGGGCATGGTCACTGTAGGGTCACAGGCTGCTATCACCCTGAGGCAGGTAAATGTGCCAATGGACCCCAAGGCAGACACTCCTCTCCTTAGTATGATTCACTACACAAGGGAAGGGTAGAGCTTTCTGCTGCCCAACACCCATGGCTGACCACACTGAAGTCCTGCTTACTCTCAAACCTCATTCCTCATGAGGTCTTCCAGAAATGAGGGACCACACCATTCCTATGCCAGGGTCACAGCAAGTGATCCTCAATCTATATAAACTCCATTTGAAAGAGCAGTTTGGGACCTGGGACAATGGACCAGCATGAAAATCTGAATTTAGATCTCCAGGTAACAACATAAAAGCCAGATGTGGAGGCATGCAACTATAATCTCAACACTGAGGAGGCAGAGACAGGAGGAACCCTGAGGCTTGTTGGACAGCAACTCTAGCTGAATCAAGAGAACTATGGTGTCAGTTAGAGACACAAAATAAGGTGGAAAGAAATTGAGGAAGACACTTGATGTCGACCTCTGACCTCCACACGCATACACACACAAACACACACACATACAACACATATGCCACAAACATACAAATAAAGGCAAAAATAATTTTAAAAAGAAAATAGTAGTTTAAATATTCTACTGTTAACTGTGAGGTATTTTTTGTCAGAATTAGGAGAAAATATGACTGGTGCATAGGTTATTGAAACAGGAATTTGGGGGCTTCTTGCCAATATTCCAATATGTCAATGTACCAACAAATTTAGGGTACTAAGGATTCTTATGAATTTAAAGAATTAAAATCCATAGACCAGAGGGCAAGGTTTAGGGAGACTTTATTAGATTAAGAGAAGGAGAGAAGTGCAGAGAGCTCCTGCCATGCAGAGGGCAGGAGGGGAAAGAGCCCATGTGGGAGGGGTGGGTGGGGCTCTCCTTTCATCTTGGCATGGTTTGGCTGAGATGAGAGAAGCTTACCAGAACCTGGAAGTTCAGGAGCCAGCCAAGAAAGAGCCCTCGCCCCTAGTACAGGTCTGTTTACAACATTACTGAGGTGGGCTTCCCCTTCTGGATAAACTGAATCAGAGTGAGGGCTGACTGGTGTGCACTCAGGGGGCTGGCTCAGGAAGGGGCCAGACATGATGCCAAATTCTGGGGCTGAACTTGACCAACCACAATGTCAGGATTAGATTTAAATTCTAGGAAAGAGGACCGCCCCCCTCAGGAGGGGCTCATGTTATTTGTGAAAAAAAGCGACCTAGGGAACTCCTTTAGGCAAGAGATAGGAAATAATATCATCCTTTGATCTCTGGCAAAGTGAAGATTTGAGTGGAGATTTAGAGATTCCTGCCTTTACTTTGGGGGCCCAGTCACCCTTAACTAACTCCCTCTCATTATGGAATGGTGGCACAGAGTTGCTGGGCGGAAGGGCTGATGCCAAGGAACCTGGGGCAGGAAGTGGCAGAAGAGAAGCAAAAATGAGAGACTTATTTTTATTTTTATTTATTTAAGAGGAGGAAAGAGGGAGGGAGAGAGAGAGAGAATGGGCGCACTGCAAGCTAACTCCAGATACGTACACCACGTTGTGCATCTGGCTTAGCAAACTGAGGTCGTTTGGCTTTGCAGGCAAGCGCCTTAACCACTAAGCCATCTTTCTAGCCCCAAAATGAGAGATTTTAACAATGGTGGATCCAGCTCATGGCCAGTGTCTGAAATCTTGCCTTTTCTTCTTTTGGAGTCATGTGTGTAGGGTTTTCTAAGTGCCATGTCCAGACACGTGAAACACAAGAGAAATCAAATAATGAAACACAGGGGAAGGTAGCTGGAAGGAGGCTCACTTAGCCAGATGGATCAAGAGTGGGGACACTTAGGCATGGTGGCACATGCTTTTAATCCCAGAACTCAGGAGGCAGAGGTAAGAGGATCACCATGACTTTGAGGCCACCCTGAGACTACATAGTGAATTCCAGGTCAGTCTGGACTAGAGTGAGACCTTACTTTGAAAAACCCAAAAAGAAAAAAAAAAAGAGTGGGGACCCTTAAAACCAGCCT
The DNA here is from genome assembly GCA_036346955.1 of Dipus sagitta. Classification (NCBI taxonomy): domain Eukaryota; kingdom Metazoa; phylum Chordata; class Mammalia; order Rodentia; family Dipodidae; genus Dipus; species Dipus sagitta. The sequence goes on from CM070770.1 coordinate 1,768,283, forward strand.
ACCTACAACTATATTGAGAGAGAGGGCATCCTGGCTTGACCTGTTTGACCAGTTGTTTCTTCTCCATCAACCCTTAGTGGGGTCTGCCAGTTCTTCCTTCCTTTCATGTCTACACCACCAGGATGTGACAATGTTGGTCCACATCCCTTGGTTGCACTGCCCTGTTCTGATTTGTCTGACAACGTAGGAACTATGGGTCTCCCACTGGTGCCTTATAGTGATTCCAAGTGGAGAAGCTCCCTTGCCTGTGGGATGTAAAGTGCTGTCACTTCCGCCCTGCAAGTCCACAGCCAGGACTAGCAGACAAAGCCACCCTGGGTCCCCAGTGTGTGCTAACCTCAGTTGTCTGCAAATGCAGGGAGTCATGAGTAAGCCAGGCAAGTCTAGACCAAGAAGCCTCAGTTATCAGTTTACCAGCCTCATGAAAGGAAAAGCAGTTCCCTGAGAGAGAAAGCATCTTCGAAAGTCATGTCCCTCTTTGAACAAACAGGACAGAATATGCAGGTTCCCTTCTGGCCTCTCGCTCTCTTGTTTACATCAGCACTCATGACCAGGACACTTGCCACTATCCTGTACTGCTCACCTACCTGGGTCTATGCCATAGTCAGTAGGATACCAGCCTTTTTCTTGCTCTGCCACTCACCTGCTCTGAGCACTAGCTAGATGTGTGTGTCCAGCCACTCAGTCCAGGCAGGAGTTGGGGCAGGTGTCCAGCACTGAGGGCCATCGTGGTGGTGAGCATAACTCATGCCAGGATGAAGGTATGCTCAGATCATAAATGAAACAACCAGTATCCCGCAGGAAGAGCCAACAACTCCACATATCAGTGGTGGCTTGCAGCCCATTTGCTCCCTGCTCCACCTTCAGACTACTCTGCTCATCTGTTTGACCCTGCCTCACAGCTCTACCTGAAGCCTAGAGACACCTCGTGTGAAGGGATGTCCAGATGACTGCTGACCAGGAACATGGCAGAATTCTAAAGCAATCATCTCTTCTCTGAGGAGCCATGGTTGAAAGAAACCAAAAGCAAACTAACAAAACAAAACACAAAAATGGAAGCTGTCAGCCTCAGGAAGATCCAGAGCAAGAATGTTTTCTACATACACAGTGGGAGCCACAATTAAGGAGGAAAATGGGGGCAGACTAAGGAAGGATAGGATAAGAATAACTGCTCAGGCCAGATGTTGCTGGTAGGTTCCATGTGACCTAGTGTTGTGACAACACGTGAATCTAAACAGTGCTAAACCCACAGAACCAAAGGAAGTAGTCAATTTTGCAGTATGATAATAAAATGACTCATAAAGGTCTTTTTTGACATGTGTATAGTATTGTGTGGTGTAGGTACATGTATGAGCTGACACAGCATCCCAGAGTAGGCCTGTGGAGACCAGAAGAAAACCTCAGGTGTCCCGTTCCACCACTCATCTACCTGTTTTTCCTTGAAATGAAGTCTCTTACTGATTCCAGAGTTTACTGGCTCTATTTTTGTATGTCCCAGAGATTTCTGGTCTCTGCTTCTTCCAGGATTTGGGATTACAGATGTGTGTGGTCATGCCCAGCTGTTTCTGTGGCCACTGAAGGAGCTGAATTCAGGCAATCTTGGGCCCCCTCAGATGCTCAGGCTTGCACAGGAAGTGTACTTAACCACTGAACCATTTCTCCACTCCCACATAAAGTTTTTTTTTAAAGGATTCATAACCACAGAGGCCCCCGACTTGTAATGAGAAAAGAAAGCACAGTGATTTGTGCAGATGTTGGTGCCCACCCAACAAAACAACCAGAGTCACAAGCAAGACGTGGGTAGTTGGGGTCATAGTAGCCTCAGCCTGTTGACATGTTGGCTAATAAAGTGGGGGAGAGGGCAACCTGAATGGTGGCCCAGCTGCATTTTGGGCACATCAAAGATGCAAGATTGAGGGTATCATGGAGTTTTTCAATATAGTTCCAGAAAGCTGCTGAGACCAGTGTGGTGGTTTGATTCAGGTGTCCCCCATAAACTTAGGTGTCTTGAATGCTAGATTCCCAGCTGATGGCGATTTGGGAATTAACACCTCCTGGAGGCAGTGTATTATTGGTGGCAGGCTTATGGGTGTTATAGCCAGCTTCCTCTTGCCAGTGTTTGGCACACTCTCCTTTTGCTGTTGTCCATCTGACATTGGTGAGGGGATGATGTCTACCCTCTGCTCATGTCATTTTCCCCTGCCATCATGGAGCTTCCCCACTAGTCTGTAAGCCAAAATAAACCTTTTTTCCCCCTACAAGCTGCTCTTGGTCAGGTGATTTCTGCCAGCAATATGAACCTAATTGCAACAGCCAGGCAATGTGTGACAGAGGTAGTGTCCCTGCAAAAAGGTCCTGAGAGGCCACTGCATGAAATTATGAAGGTGAACCATAAATTGCAAGAGAGACTTCATGATGTTGGAGATGCCAGAATCGTAGAACGTCTGCCAAGGAAAGCTGCAGGTTCAGAGTGGAAGTGGCCCCAGAGAGAGAGTTTATGAGGTTACAGGCAGAGCGGAAGGAATGGGGCTACCTAAGCCCTTTGTAGCCTGGATTCTGTGAGCCTCAAATACCAGACAGGAGCTACAGGATCTGGTGTTTTCCCTGGTGGGTTTTAGTCTTGCTTTGGTCCAATTTTTCTTGCTACACTTCATTTTGCCTTTTTGGACTACAAATGTTTATTTTGTGCCATTTTATATTGGAAGTATGTAATTTGCTTCTTAATTTTATAAGGGACCACAGTTACAAGATTACCTGAGTCTTGAGGGAGACTCGGCACTTAGACTTCTGAATTGTGTTAGAACTATTAAAGACTATGGGGACTTGTGAAGTTGGACTGGATGCATTGTTCATTATGAGATGGCCATGGACCTGTGGAGAGAAGGAATGGAAAGTTACGACTTCAGTGTATGTTTGGGTATCAAGTTGAAAAGGGGTGGACTTGTGATGATTTATTGGCAACTTTAAAGGACTTAGAATCACTCAGTAAATGAGCCTCTGGGCATCCTTGTGAGAGATTGTTTTAGATTAATTGAGGTGGAAAGACTCATCTAACTGTGCAGCGCTAGTCACTGGGCTGGAGTCCTGGGCTGGATACAAAGAAGAAAGCTGATGAGCATTAGCATTCAACTACTCTTCACTTTCTGAGTGCAGATGCAACGTGACCCACTGCTTCAAGCTCCGGCTGCCATGCCTTCCCTGCCTGCAGCCTCAGAACGTAAGCCAAAGTAAACCCTCTCTTAAACTGATTTTTGTTAGGTATTTTGTTCTATCAAAGAGAAAGGTAACATGAGAATGACTTTGAGATACTGGTGGGAAGAATTCTGGGTGACTAATCCGGAACATGGGAACAAGGACAGGCCTAGAACTTCAGATACTCCAACCAGAGTGGAGCTGCTTCTACAAGAAGACCTAAGACTGGTGGGAACAGACAGCAGTGTTGTTCAGGCTCTAGATGGACAGGAAAGGTAGTTGGGGTCAGAGTAGCATCAGCCTGTGAACACGTTGGCTAACAAAGTGAGGAAAGTGCTTCCAGGACACAAGCAGACACCAGGGACCTGTGTTCATACCTGACGACCCACTGGTGGTGGGCACAGTGCTGCTGCAGGTACATGCAGGGTTACGTGAGTCACCACTGGTTGCTGTGGATCCTTAACACAGAGCTGGGTGGTTAGAGGCAGATCATACATAGCCCAGTAAGCCCGAGATACTCACTACCAGGCCCTCAGCAGCAAACATTTGTTTACCTTTGTTTAGAAGGCAGTGACATGGGTGACACAGCTTAGAGGGCACCCTGTATCCTCATACATCTGTTACAGTAATCATGCAAGTGTGCTCTTTAATTACTCTGTGAAGTGGTTGTATTTTCACAGGAATGTACCTGTGAGCTGCCTAGCTGGAGTCTCAGTTTGGACTGCTGATAAAGCCCTTGAGAACACAGTCCACGGCTCGGCTACACCCTGCAGGCCCTCGTACTCCTGTCATAACCCTCCACCCTAAGTATTGGAAACCAGTAAAGAGAGCTTCTCCCTCTGCCTCCTGGCAACAATCACAATAAAATATGTCAGAAAGTAATAGTCTCTTGAAGGCTAAGAAAGAACATACTTTATTAGTGCGCAGTCATGGTTTAAGTAAATCATTTTAGAGTTTTTGCAATGAAAGCTGGTAAGCCAATTACAGCATAATGCTTAAACCCATCTTGGTAAGACACAGTTAATCTGAAGGATTGCTTCCTCACAGAGAAGGACAGTCAGGCAGACATCCTGCAGCAAAGTGGCTGCATGACTAAAGAGACTGCCAGTGCAGGTTCATTTTTACCTGCATCTGCATTTGACAAGCTCTGACAGATGGTCAGTGTCTGTATGTGACCTCCATTCTCCACCTAGGTATCTATGGGTTAGAGAACTTGGAACTTTCAGAGCTAAAACCAGTGGAGGACATAGACATTATGTTCATAGTCTTTGTAAGGCTTCTGGAGCCCAGAGCATCTGGAAACACAGTGGTTGAGGCATCCTGGCAGGCCCAGTCTCCAAAAGGTGTGCTCCTGTGCATATTTCAGATTACCCCTGAGATTCCTCTCATGAAGCTTGTCCAAGGATGCATTGATGCTTCTTCACTGTCTCTACCCACGCGTGCCCCACTAGACTCTGGTATCCCAGTTCTAAAGGGTTTTCACTGGACAGAGGCTGAAACATTGGTCTACATATAAAGCCTCTCATACAAGTTGGGGAGCAGAGTTGGGAGGAGGAGCTGTCAAGTGAATGTGGTGATAGAGCCTAGCTGTCCAGGTGCTCTGATTGCCTTTCCAGGCTGCTCCCATCCCAGCCCCAAGCTGTCCTGAAACAGCTAATGAGGACTCACACAAAACCCTCCCTTCTGTTTCTGAGGATTTGCCCATCACAGCTAAGCTGACCTCTCACAGGTATCCCTCGTGTAGCAGCTGGCTCCTTTGCCCTGCTTCCTAACCAACCCACAGCTCTTCAATTTCTCACCCCATTTTCCCCCATGTGACTTCACTGCTGAGGGTGCTGGGGTGCCACCCATTGTAGCCACCCTATGTCAGTGCTGTTTCTCTGTAGATCCAGTGCAGAGCATCTCTGTGGCTTGGGGAAAGCATATTTTCTGAGAGCCAGAGCCCAGGATCAAGAACACTGCAGCACTCAGTCAGATCCCAGAACCAAGAACACGCAGCTCTCAAAGCCAGAGCCCAGTACTAAGAACACCGTAGCAGTTGGGCAGAAAAAAATGTGTGTGCTTTCATCAGGTTAGGACAAAAACCAAGCACTTTATGGACCTGTGCTTTTCCCAGGATCAGTACCGGTAGCTGGTCACAGCTTTCCAGAGAACAGAGGCCACAAAACCCTGAAGCTGTGGACACTGCTAGAATGAAAGAATACCCAAGAGGCTGCAGAGTGGGCCTGCTGGAGCTCAGTTCCTTTGTCCTCTGGATGCCAGAATATCTATCGGCACCATCTCCAGATGGCCTTATGTCCCTTGACTGGAAGGGAGACTCCCAAAGGTCAGTCACCTTCACTGCTCAGTACCCTGATGAAGATGGTGCTCTGATGTCACCTTAATTTTTCTCCTGAGCCTCACCCATAGACCAGATGTCCTGGGACAATTTCATCTCTTTGCCTGAGCCATCTAGGCTCCGGACAGCCCAAGAGATACCTATTTTATACTGCTACCTCACTGGAAGAGATACAAGCCAATCAGGAGCCTGTGAGGAGAATCCATGTTCAGGCCCACCAGTTATGTGTTCCTCCCATGAGCAGCAGCGGCATGCTAACCTGCCTCAGGCTCCACCACAAGGTCCATCAAAGGTGGGATGCACCCCCACCCTTCCCACCTAGAAAGGACGGACATGCTGTCATCTCTTCTCTTGGCTGTGCCTCCACTCACAGCTTGGTCCTTTAGGGCTGCTGTAACACATGCTGGCTATCTAGGTGGTTTTTGGACATGGTGTCTAACCACCAGGGAATCATTGCTTCAACCTGAACTCTCCTGATTCCCATCCTAAGAATGTTGTGGAAAGATGAGTGGAGCACAGAGAAACCATAAGCCCTCAGTCCTGCTACACACTGTTCTTTTCACCCAGGCAGGCCCCTATCTTGTCCTAAGTGTGGTAAGGGGAGAGGTTCTGTAAACCCTGAGTGTAAACTGTTTAGACACACTCCCATCAATAACAGAGAATTTCTGATGTCATCCATTATTGTCATGAGAATTCCAGAGTCTAGAGTCTCTGGGTCTAACTTGTCAAGACCACATAGCTACTACGGAAGAGCCCAGAACTTGATCCATGAAGGTCACATGGAAATCTGCCTCCAGTCAGCCTTCAAGTTATGCCTTAGCATAGACAGCCAGACACAGAAATGAAGTGCTGACAGCACAAGCCTGCAGGGAGTTCTGGTAAGCATTGGTTACTGACATCTCCATTATCACAGTGGCCACCATCACTGCTATTACCAGCATGAATGACTACTTTCACCACTGCCTCACCTCCATCATCACTCTCCCATCACCACCATCATCACTACCATCACCACCATCATCACTACCATCACCACCATCATCACTACCATCACCACCATCATCACTGCCATCACCATCATCATCACTACCATCACCACCATCATCACCATCAACACTGCCATCACCACCATCATCACCACCATCATCACTACCATCACCACCATCATCACCACCATCATCACTACCATCACCACCATCATCACTACCATCACCACCATCATCACTACCATCACCACCATCAACACTGCCATCACCACCATCATCACTACCATCACCACCATCATGACTACCATCACCACCATCATCACTACCATCACCACCATCATCACTACCATCACCACCATCATCACTACCATCACCACCATCATCACTCTCCCATCACCACCATCATCACTACCATCACCACCATCATCACTACCATCACCACCATCATCACTCTCCCATCACCACCATCATCACTACCATCATCACCATCATCACTACCATCACCACCATCATCACTCTCCATCACCACCATCATCACTACCATCACCACCATCATCACTCCATCACCACCATCATCACTCCATCACCACATCATCACCACCATCATCACTACCATCACCACCATCATCACTACCATCACCACCATCATCACTACCATCACCACCATCATCACTACCATCACCACCATCATCACTACCATCACCACCATCATCACTCTCCCATCACCACCATCATCACTCTCCCATCACCACCATCATCACTACCATCACCACCATCATCACTACCATCACCACCATCAACACTACCATCACCACCATCATCACTACCATCACCACCATCATCACTACCATCACCACCATCAACACTACCATCACCACCATCATCACTACCATCACCACCATCATCACCACCATCATCATTACCATCACCACCATCATCACTACCATCACCACCATCATCACTCTCCCATCACCACCATCATCACTACCATCACCACCATCATCACTACCATCACCACCATCAACACTACCATCACCACCATCATCACTACCATCACCACCATCATCACTACCATCACCACCATCATCACTCTCCCATCACCACCATCATCACTACCATCACCACCATCATCACTCTCCCATCACCACCATCATCACTACCATCACCACCATCATCACTACCATCACCACCATCATCACTCTCCTATCACCACCATCATCACTCTCCCATCACCACCATCATCACTACCATCACCACCATCATCACTACCATCACCACCATCATCACTACCATCACCACCATCATCACCACCATCACCACCATCAACACTACCATCACCACCATCATCACTCTCCCATCACCACCATCATCACTGCCATCACCACCATCATCACTACCATCACCACCATCAACACTACCATCACCACCATCATCACTACCATCACCACCATCATCACTACCATCACCACCATCATCACTCTCCCATCACCACCATCATCACTCTCCCATCACCACCATCATCACTACCATCACCACCATCATCACTACCATCACCACCATCATCACTGCCATCACCACCATCATTACTGCCATCACCACCATCATCACCGCCATCACCACCATCATCACTACCATCACCACCATCATCACGGCCATCACCACCATCATCACTACCATCACCACCATCATCACTACCATCACCACCATCATCACTACCATCACCACCATCATCACCTCCATCACCACCATCATCACTACCATCATCACACCATCACCACCATCATCACTACCATCACCACCATCCACCACCACTCATCCATACACCACCATCATCACTACCATCACCACCATCATCACTCTCCCATCACCACCATCATCACTACCACACCACCACATCACACCATCACCACCAATCACACTACCATCACCACCATCATCACTACCATCACCACCATCATCACCTACCATCACCACCATCATCACTCCCCATCACCCACCATCATCACTACCATCACCACCATCATCACTCTCCTCATCCACCATCACACCATCATCATCCACCATCCACCACCATCATCACTACCATCACCACCATCATCACTCCATCACCCCATCATCACCTATCACCACATCACTCCCCATCACCACCATCATCACTACCATCACCACCATCATCACTACCATCACCACCATCATCACTACCATCACCACCATCATCCCCACCATCACCACCCATCACACTACCATCACCACCATCATCAACATCACCACCATCATCACTACCATCACCACCATCATCACTACCATCACCACCATCATCACTCACCATCACCACCATCATACACCATCACCCATCATCACTCCATCACCACCATCATCACTCTCCATCACCACCATCATCACTTCCATCACCACCATCATCACTACCATCACCACCATCAACACTACCATCACCACCATCATCACTCTCCCATCACCACCATCATCACTACCATCACCACCATCATCACTACCATCACCACCATCATCACTCTCCCATCACCACCATCACCACCATCATCACTACCATCACCACCATCATCACTACCATCACCACCATCATCACTACCATCACCACCATCATCACTCTCCATCACCACATCATCACTACCATCACCACCATCATCACTACCATCACCACCATCATCACTACCATCACCACCATCATCACTCTCCCATCACCACCATCATCACTCACCATCACCACCATCATCACTACCCATCACCACCATCATCACTACCATCACCACCATCATCACTACCATCACCACCATCATCACTACCATCATCACCATCATCACTACCATCACCACCATCATCACTACCATCACCACCATCATCACTACCATCACCACCATCATCACCACCATCATCACCACCATCATCACTACCATCACCACCATCATCACTACCATCATCACCATCATCACTACCACCACCACCATCATCACTACCATCACCACCATCATCACTACCATCACCACCATCATCACTCTCCCATCACCACCATCATCACTACCATCACCACCATCATCACCACCATCATCACTCTCCCATCACCACCATCATCACTCTCCCATCACCACCATCATCACTACCATCACCACCATCATCACTACCATCACCATCACCATTAACTACCAGCATCATCACTATCACTATGGTCACCCACACCACCACCACCAGCAGCACCTCTACCACCATCATTGGTTAAAGACTTTCTAAATTATTTAACTATGATCTGAAGAATACTTAAAATTAAGAAGAGACAGAACAGAAAACAATTCATTTCATGAAGGAAAGGTAGGAAGGGTCCAATATCTGGCATCAACCATGTGACTTTCCAGACCCACTCTGAATCATTACCATTCGTGTGTAAAAAGGGAAATCTGAGCCGGGTTCGATGGATCATGTGCAAGAGAAGCTTTGGTCCCCAGCTAAACCCTGGCAGGGCAGTGAGGGATTCAGTCAAGGTGACTGGTACTTTTTCTTGCTGTCCTCTACTTCTGTCTTTTCTCCTTCCCTTTCCTCCCTCCCCACCCTTTTGTTTGTTTGTTTGTTTGTTTGTTTGTTTGTTTTTCTGAGGTAGGGTCTCACTCTAGCTCAGGCTGATCTGGAATTCACTCTGCAGTCTCAGGGTGGCCTCAAACTCACAGTCATCCTCCTACCTCTGCCTTCCAAGTGCTGGGATTAAAGGCATGTGCCACCATGCCCAGCAAGTTTTTTTTGTTTGTTTGTTTGGTTGGTTTTTCGAGGTAGGGTCTCACTAGCTCAGACTGACCTGGAATTTACTATGTAGTCTCAGGCTGGCCTTGAACTCACAGCAATCCTCTTATCTCTGCCTCCTGAGTGCTGGGATTAAAGGTGTGTACCACCACACCTGGCTCGCTTTCTCTCTCTCTCTCTCTCTCTCTCTCTCTTTCTCTCTTTCTCTCTCTATCTCTATCTCCCTGCACAGCCACTGGTTATGGGGAATTGCTTAGAGCTTGGGAGTAAATGCAGTGAGCTGTGTGACCAAGGCAGAGCCAAATCAAGAATCTGTCTCTTTCTACCTGTCCTCTCCCTCTCCTTTTTCCCTCTCTCTCCAAATGACCCAAACTGACCCCAGCCCCCTCTGGGTGCAGAAGGAAGCTGGATTTTGACCCCACTGATGGGTGGAGCAGACAGACTCAGCTAGGGGACAGTGGGCCATTGATACAGACTCTGGAACAGCCTGGTCTCCTATACAGCCAGCAACAGCCCTGTCAGGTTTGAACCCATGGCTGATCTCTAAGCTCTGGGCAGCCTGAGCTGGCCTGTGATGAGGAATGTGTATATTCCACACACCCCTGGTATTTTTGAAATATAAAACACCAGCTGGTGTCACTTGGCTGGGGATTGCTTAGAGAGTTGATACATGTGCTGATCCCCTCTGAATTCATCTTAGATCACACTGGATCTTCAACACCCCTGAGAAAACTGCTTGGATTCAGTATTCAAGGGTTTAAAGTCCTAATGAGAAATAGGTGTTTCCAGTGTCAGATGAGGCCCAACCCAGCATGCATGAGTGGCTCATGCATTCAGCACTGTGTTGTCATTAGAAGACTCAGCAGAGCTGGAGTGGAGATGTGGATCCAAGTTCACAACAAAGAGGAGTCAGGCTGGACACCCAGGTAATCTCCACTGCAGTGGGCAGTTTTGAACTTTAAATCCCCATGGAAGATGCTCTCCTTGGTATGGTGCAGGTCACATGTCCTGGGTGGACACACAAGAGATAGCACTTGGAACCAACAAGCACTGATCCTGTAAAAGTGCTACACTGTATCCCCATGGGGTTGCCCAGGCTTCACAACTGTCTCCATGATGGGGACTTCTGAACTGGACATAAAGGTGACACCTGCCTCCTATTAGAGCCTGAGATGTGAAGGGCTATGATAGGAGGGTAGTTTCCTTCCACAGTGCTCCTTCCAGATGGATATACTACAGACTTGGCCCCACACCAGAGGCACAGTGGACAGAGGTGGGAGGGAGAGGAAGTGGGCAGCCATGCATTAGCAATCATACTGACAGGAAGGGCAGGCTGAGATTTCTAGGTCACCCGGAGCTGTGCTTTGCTATTCTTACCTGAATCACTTAGACTTTTATAGGAGGGTTGGATGCTGTGTTTTCTCTTCTTGCTGGACAGCTGCTGCCACTAATGGCAAAATTTGTCTACAGAAATCTAGAAAAAGGTTCAATAGAAACCAGTCATAAAACAGATGAAACAGTGTTTATACCTTTCATCGCAGAGTGAAGCTACAAGGAAGCCTAAGTTTACTGCGACCCAGAACAAGACAGACAGAGTCACAGGCATCATGAGAGTGAGGAGGCCTGCTGTGGGCTCAGAGCATGGCTCTCTGTATCTGTGGGAGTCACGCTGCATTTTGGAATCTAAGACTTATTTTTCTTGTTACTTCATCCCACCTCCCTGAATCTGCCCCATGGGGGCCAGATATTCAGGTATAGCTGAGTATGCAAAAGCAGAACCAGCCTACCCTTCCTTCTTTCACTTCTCCCTCTTTTCTTTCCCCTCCCCCTCCTTATCTTTTTCTTCTCCATCTCTCATTCTTTCCTAAAAGCCTCTCTACAGAAGCTTCCACAAACAGCTGCCACTCTCTGAAGATTATGCTCATACAGTATTGTGACCTACTTCAGTGACATGCCACTTTTTTTTCAAGACATCTGCCCATCTTATTTCCTTGAGGAAGAGACCCCATCCCAGATACCCTTATTAGCCACTGCAGGGCTTTTCTGGAGCAAGCAGGCCGAAGGCTGTCTTATCAGAAGCAGGTGCAATGGTCCCATCCTCTGTGTTGCTGAGCCTCTTCCTGTTCACCTTACTGCTAGCTCTCTACAGGACAGCAATATAATGTTGAAAACTACGGTAAACCAGGCACTGACTGTCAAAAGCTAAGCCCATAGGTACAACATAGTATTAGTCATTCACATATGTCCCCCTGTGAGGAGCAGGATCAACATGTGTCTTGGAAACAGATGTGGGGAGGGAAGCAGGGCTAAAATGCCCCAGTGACTCTAGCACATGGGTCTGCCACATCAGCCAATACATCTTCTTCAGAGGCTGAAAAGTTTATTGCAAACTCCAGTGGGTCCCCAGATATTTTCCCCAGCAGTTAATTTACAATTTGCAACATTTGGATTTTACCCCACACAAGGGCATTCAAAACTAGTGACCTCTCCACACAGACTATGAAGTGACATTCACACTGAAAACTTGCTTTTTCCTAATTTTACATTCTGCAGTACTATCAGGATAAAATATTCATACAGTGCTTTTTATTAGGTCATGAACCAGTAGGATGAAGAATAAAAATACACCTCAGGGCAATGTGAGGGAGATGGAGTGAGACATTGCATGTATCTCAGAATGTGGTGAGAGGGAGTACAGTTAGGACCCCTAACTGTACTGGACCCCTGGAAGTAAAAAAGACAGGAAAGTCTGTACTTGTTAGTAATCAAAGATGATCTGACTTTTTATCTTTGTGTCTAGTTTCCTAGACCATTTTATTTTATTTTATTTTTTTATTTTTATTTTTTGGTTTTTCGAGGTAGGGTTTCACTCTAGCCCAGGCTGACCTGGAATTCACTATGGACTCTCAGGGTGGCCTCGAACTCACTGCGATCCTCCTACCTCTGCCTCCCGAGCGCTGGGATTAAAGGCGTGCGCCACCACGCCCGGCCCATTTTATTTTTAACAAACAACCAGGATCCCTCTTGGAAGGGAGGTCTTTTGTACAATTTAAATATTGTGGTTGGTCAAGTTCAGCCCCTAGAACTTGGTGCCAGGGCTAGCCTCTTCCTGAGAACAGTCCCTATACCTAACCAACCAGCTGTCCCTCTGGTTCACCTGAGTCTGAATACAGCCCACCACTCTAAAGTTATACATACCTTTGCAAGGGAAGGTCAGGCTCTGACCACTTGGGAACTTCCAGCTGTGTGTGAGTTTTCCCTCAGCTGGGCCTGGGCTAGCTTGGCCCAAGGTCCAGCCTGGTTGAGCGGAGGGGAGATCCCCCTAGCCCTTACTCTCCACATGGGTTCTTTATCCCCTCCAGCTTCCCACATGGCAGGAGGTCCTTGAGATTTCTTTTCTCTCTTTTCTCTCTATGGTTTTCCCTGGCCCTCCACGTGTACTTTCCTCAATAACTATAATAATTCAGCAAAATAGCAGGATACAAAATCAATGCACAAAATCAGTAGTCTTTCTATATGCAAATGACAAAGATACAGAGAAAGATATAATATTATAATAATTATTCTCAGTCTTAAAAATTTTATTATTGAAAACTTCCTTAATTATACACAATAAGCCATAATTCCCTCCACCCTCACTTTCCCCTTTTCCCTTCACAACTTTTTCCGTCTTTTTTTAAAGTCAATTATTTGATTAAAATTGGAAATGAACACAGGGCTTGGGGTTCAAAGACTTTCCTAGACCCTGACTAACCAGGGCTAGACAGAAGCAAAAGAAGGCATAAGTTAACACAGGAGCATAGTTTTCTAGCCAACATCAGTCAAGGGAGTCTATTAGTCTGAATTTTCACTTATATTCTAACATTTTGTGGTTATATTCTCTTAATGGGTGTTTAAGGGACATAGGCAGCCAAAATTAACAATATATTATATTTTATACATAAGTTATGGTTCTGTAGGAGAGACTCTTAGGGACCTGTGAAAAGCTCTATGACTCTCAGCATTGTATCATCTGCTTGGATAATTCAAGGCCATGCTGGCCATGTGGCTTCCTTTGGAAGAATTTATTGTGACTCTACTTTTGCAGATACACTGACTTGGAGTCCATCTCTGGGTCTCCATATACTCCCTAATCAAGAAGACAGATCACTTACCAAAGGCTAGAAGCTAGAAGTGTTCTATCATCCCCTGTGGCCTTTTGATCTGGGAGCAGGAACCAAAATATTGATTATCCTTTTAACTCTGATGTTCCCAATTGACTTTGGCTTCTGTGTATGGTTATTAATCACTCAGACTATAAACATCTGATTAGTAAAATAGATCTGTTTAAACAAGTGCAGAACATATCCAGTTTAAAAGCAAATCTGTTTAGAGAATGACACAAAGTTTAAAACCATTCTGATTAACATCTAAGTTTAGTTGTCAGGTGACAGTGCAAGCCATACCTGGAACATAGAAAGCAATCTTTTTTTTTTTTTTTTTTTTTTGAGGCAAGCCCAACATACTGGCCTTTTTTATGAGAGAGAGAGAAAGAGACTTGGTGCACCAGGGCCTCCAGCCACTTTAATCAAACTCCAGATGCATGTGTCACTTTGTGCACATGTTCAGCCTTGCGTGCTTGTATCACCTTGTGCATCTGACTTATAGTGGGATCTGAAGAGTTGAACATGGGTCCTTGGGCTTCACAGGCAAGCACCTTAACTGCTAGCACATCTCTCCAGCCCCAAAGCAGTCATTTGTAAGTATCTGTCACTTATATGTACACGTACAACATGTTAGCCCTGGAAACAATGTTTTATCAACAAACAATGAACTTGAGATACCAGTAATGAGACAACTATCTAAGTAAAACCTTGACTGAGACTTTGATTACACACAGCTTAAGAATAAGGCAAAAACCATGCTACATACAAAATATGTCCATATCTAATAATAAAAATTAATTAATTAATTAATTAAAATAAATAAAAAATAAAAAGAATAAAGCAAAACCTGGTCATTGTTGAACTAATCCAGTCTGATTTTAACATATTAGAGACATTTTGACAGACATAAAGTAATTTTGTAAGCAAAGACCTCTAACCATTGGGAAACTTTTTATAACTTAACATAATAAATAATCTATGACTACTAAAATATATGTGACAAGTTTCAACAAAGTTTACCAACATTATTTGAACATAGCAGTTTTTTTTTTTTTTAGGACATAGGGAGTTTCTATAGCTCCTCCTATAACAAAAGCTACAGTGAATAAATCATTTTTATAGGACTTACATGATAACCTCAATGATGACCACCAAGCAGAACCAGCATGAGCAAGACAGGAACCATCTAAAATTTAAAGTTCTTCAGGCATAATAATTTTATGATAGAAATATTAATGAGTAAACATTGATCTTATGACTCAGTTTTCTAGTAATTAGGAGATTGACTTATAGAGAGCATAGCTAACTTGGATGAGTACTCTAAAGGCAGTTTTTACAAATATTACCATGAACATATTAACATCAGTGAGCTGAAGTGTTAATCTTGATATCTTGAGGCATGACAATGTAGTTTATAACCTGGATACCATGACTTAACTGGTTAATAAATATATTGTGGACAGCAACATCAAGATACTATCTTTATAAATTATCTTAATTAACAACTTTTCCAATATTTGTATCCCTCTATTAGAATTGAGTATCCTGTCTCCAAATATTAAGCTATATTTAAATATATTTGCTTTCTATGAAGTTTTATTTAAAAGTTATTTTTAATTATAGCTGACTTTCTGGGTTTCCTCTTATTGTTGCCCAGGGCTTAGCTAATAAGAGTAAGGTTTTATAACCTCTTTCCATCAACTCCCAGTATAAAGAGGCAGACTGAGTTAGCATCCATTTTCCAAATTATTTTAAGTTTCAACTCTTAAAAGGAGATGATATAGAGATACCAATTAGGCTCGAATGTCAACAAAGACTAACTGTAATGCTGCAGCTGTCCACTTCTGGGAGGTGCCCAAGTAATGTGCTGAACCATCTGTAAACTATGCCCTAGTCCTCTCCTCCTCAGTCAATTGATCATAGAGCACACCCTATGATGCCATAGATGCATGCTTGGGGACAGAAAGAATTGTAATAGGAGTAGCAACCATTTGGGTAACTTCCTCATGTAACTTCCTTGTGTCTTAAGTGCCTGCTCAAGCTGTTATGTATGTACCACTTCCACTTGATGATGGTCTGCTGCTGTGCATGTCCACATCTCAGGTCACATAGTAACTTCATGGCCCATTGTCAAACATGCAGTTTCCACTAAGGTCCAAGTTGGATGGATTATTTCCACCCCCTGATGTGTATATGCCATACCCCATACCAGCAGCTCCAGAGTGGCTGCCACCTCCTGTTAATTCGATCCAATTAGCATAATGTTATCGATATAATGGACCAACTTGACACCTCATGGAAGGGACAGGCTTTCAAGATCCCTTTGAACTAAGCTATGACACAGGGCTGGAGAGTTAATACAACCTTGAGTAAAACAGTAAAAGTGGACTACTGACCTTGCCAGCTGAAGGCAAATTGCTTTCAGTGGTCCTTATGGACTGGTATGGAGGAGAAATTGTTCACAAGATTAATAGCTGCATACCAGTTACTAGGAGATATGTTAATCTGCTGAAGTAAAGAAACCACATCTGGTACAGCAGCTGCAATTAGGGTCACCACTTGATTAAGTTTCTGATAATCCACTGTTATTCTCCAGGATCCATCTGTCTTATGAACAGGCCAAATAGGAGGGTTAAAGGAAGACATGGTGGGAACCACCACCCCTGCATCCTTCAAGTCCTTTATAGTGGAATTCATTTCTGCAATTCCTCCAAGGATGCAATATTGTTTTTCTATTTTCCCCAGTAATGAGAGCTCCAATGGCTTCCATTTGGCCTTTCCAACCACAATAGCCCTCACTCCACAAGTCAGGGAACCAATGTGGGGGTTCTTTCAACTCCTAAGTATATCTATCCCAATTCTGAGACAGGGGAGATAACCACAGAATGAGTTTGGGAACCCACTGGACCTACTGTCAGTCAAATATTTGTCAAAACTCCATTGATCACCTGACCTCTATAAGCATCTACTTTAACTGAAGGGCCATGGTGCTGTTTGGAGTCTCCTAGAATCAATGTCAATTCAGAGCCATTGTCCAGTAGGCCCTCAAAGATCTGATTATTTCCTTTCCTCCAGTGTACTGTTATCCTACCAAAATGTCATAGGTCCCTCTGAGGAAGGACAGAACTAAGCTTAATGTTGAAACTTTCGGGGGTAATAGGAGGGAACTTCTTCAAGAGAACCCAGCCACCTCTTATTTCAAGCAGTTTAGGATTTGTAAACTGGGTCAAGTCTGGAAATTGGTTAAGAAGCCTTTATTCTCTGTTGCTATAATTCAAAGCAGCCTTTTGTTCCTTTGTTCTGGAACTTTTATGCTTATACAGATCAAGCAGGAACTTAGTAGGCTTCTTATGTATTTTACTTCTGGGAACACCATGATTAATCAGCCAGTACCAAAGGTCTACACGAGTCATACCATTATGAGCATTGTTTTGCCTATGCTATCCATTATGGTAAACACGCTCACCTCACCCTTGGTGATTCAGTGCTGTCATTTGGCCCTTGTTACTCTGAGATCCAGTTAGACCCATTGCATCTAAGTCCCTAATGCAGCAACTGCAGCTCCCACTGTAAGGTCTTCTTTACATAAAAGACCAGTGATGGGACACTTAAGTATTCCTCTCAATCTGTTTCTTAAAGTCTTAGTGAAGGGCATATCTTTTGATATGCCATGAGTTTACATGGCAAATCCACTATAGCATTCCAAGTTCTCTGAGCCTTTTAATTGCTTCATTAATATCAAGCAGCTGGAGCTCATTCACAATAGGCCATCTTTGGGTCCATACTTCAGCCAACCAATCAACTCTTGACACCTCTTCCAATTGTACAAGCTGCAATGTTAAATCTATAATCTCTGCTCAGTGGACCCATTTCAATAAATTCATCCTTGTCAACACAAAAGACACAGCTCTCACCTCAAAGGAGATAAGAGGTAGTTATTCTGGAGCCAAATATGAGTGATCATGGCCAGGGAACACAGATTTAGGTAACCCCGAACTCCCGGCGATGCTCCTACCTCTGCCTCCTGAGTGCTGGGATTAAAGGTGTGTGCCACCACACCCAGCTTCTCACTTTATTTTCACATCACTCTAGTTGGCTCATCCCTGATTCTGATGCAACAAATGGTGGAAAAAAACCCAGGGGTCTTGGGGGTTCCAGGTCCCCAACCTTGTCCTCCAGGTGACCTTTTCCCTACCCTGGTCCACAGGACTGTGCGAGGCTTGCTGTCACTTGCAGAGATTGTGGAAACTCTGGCCAAGGCTACTCTCTGGTGTCTTTCCAAAATCTCTGGCTGAGTTCAGCCCAGCCTTCGACCAGCCACCTGGGTAGTCCACAGGACCAAGCTCTCCTGTACCCCTCCTCCTTCCCTTTCATACTGGGTTCCATCAAGAGCTCAAACATCCCTCATGCTTACTACACAGACTGGTATTCTGCCTGACGCTTAGGTTTTTGCAAATTTTGTCTTTGTAAATGCTGCAGACCCCATGAAATTGGGGGTCTTATTGACGTTTTTGAGTAAACTCAGCCTCCAGTCTGTTAGCCCTCTCCAGGCCCCCTACTCACTTTTCTATCCATACCAACCTCCAGCAGGGACCTCTTGCCATTTGATCCTCCATCCAGCCAACACTCCATTAAAATTCATTAAGGTAAGGCCCCAGACTCAGTTTACAAGTGCCCTAGACTGCTGTTCTTCCAGCCGGCTACTAAACCCGCAGTGGGTGGGGACAGAGGACACCTTCTCCCTGTACCCTGGGACCTGGTTTTTCTCTAGTATCAGGTACCAGAGTCTAGCCTTCCCCTCCAGCTTTTCTTTCCAAAGTCTAGTCTTCCATTCTGGCGGCCCTTTGGTACTGGGTGATGACTCACTACCAGAATCAAACCACTGGCTCTATTTTGGTACTAGATGACAACTTACTGCCAAAATATAGCCTGTGCCTTACCTTCCCAAATTTTACCTTTTCAAAAATGGCCTCTGGGATTGGAGAGATAGCTTAGTGGTTAAGGAACTTGCCTGTGAAGCCTAAAGACCCAGGTTTGATTCTCCAGGTCCCACATAAACCAGATACACAAGGGGTTGCATGCCTCTAGAGTTTGCTTGCAATGGCTAGAGGCCCTGGTGCACCCCTTATCTCTCTCTCCCTGTATCAAATTAAAAAAAAATTTAAATGGCCTCTGACCTCTCTGTCCCCAGGGAAACTCCCTTGGAATAACTTAAATCAAACCTAAAATCTCTGGGTCTAACTGACCTAAACACTAAACTTCTAATTTGGCTTTCCACTATTAATTAGATAATAACCATAATTGGCCTAAAACTTGAAACCTTTGATTTACAAGTCCTTACTGATTTGGACAACATTATAAAACAAAATGGCAAGAGATCAGAAGAAATATATGTCCAAGCTTTCTTCCATTTACATGCATTCCCCTCTCTATGTCAAGATTGCCCCACTAACAAAATCCTCCAGATATGGCCCCACTTTCTTTTCTGATTATTCCTTTCCTTGGGTCTTCCTCTATCTGTCTCTACAACTATCCACCTCTACCACTATCACTGCCATGGCAGCCCCTGAACCCTCTCTCCACCCCTTCTCTTCCACAGCAGAGCCTACAAGATTAACTCTTCCCCTCCTGCTGTGCTACAGCCTTCCAAGACATCCCCCTCCCAGCTCCTGTAAACATCTCCTCCCAGTCTCATGTCAGTCACAACTTTTTCCTAACATTTGCTGCCACATGATAATATTCTGACTCTATTCTCCCCTGTGTGGGCCTTCACTATGGCCACACAAATTGTTCTTTATGACACCAGATAAAGTAACAGGACCTGCTCTCAACTCCATGCCTTCTTGGTGGGCATGAAGACCTCTCTCACATGTAAGGGTCTTCCCAGAGGCAAAAAACAAGTGTCAATTTTAAATTTAATCTGCAAGCACTGTTGCTGTCTTTAAGATTACTTAATGCCTTAAAAAATAATAATGAGACTTTCGGTTAAGATGGCAGTGTAGGAACCATGCCAAAGCAGCCTAGGGGAGAAAAAGCCAATAATAATAATAATAATAATAATAATAATACAGCAAAATACACTATTCTACCAAAAAGTGAGGTGTATAAGAAATTACCAACAGCAGCAGAGAAGTAGGAGAGATCCAGAGCATCCAGAGCCCACATAAGCAGGCAGAAGCAGCTCCAGCAGTAGTGGTGCGAGGTCAGTGGGGCCACAGCTGCAAGGCTTGGCTTGAGCCTCAGGAAAAGCCAGGTGAGGGGATTTTCCACTCATACTGGAGCTCTTTGCAAACTCAAGAAATGTAGAATACCCACAGCAACCAACGGAGGAGCAGATCACAAGGTAGAGGATCACATGGACAAGTAGGAGAATTAGAACCACCATCCACAGCCTCCCCTCCCCCACCACCAGTGCAGGTGCCAGGACCACCAGAGACCAGGGGAAGGGAGATCACAGCACCCAGCACTGGCAACCAGAGCAGTGATCCAACAATCCAGCCAGCCGACTTGAACCCACAGTGCACCAAAGAGGGACCCAAGCAACAGTGCAGCATAACTGAGACCAAAATCATCCCAATAGGTAACTGGGATTACACCAGGTCAGTACCCACTAAATAAGCCTGGCATATAGGCCTGAACCAGAAGTGCTAATTACATCTTCCATATCAGGATAAATTATATGTTAAATCTGATAGATGTTCGGATTTGCCATTCTTAAATAAGCTATATTTTGGGCTTGTTATTTGTTGCTTCTTGACTTATAGTGGCTTACTTCCTCTTCTATTGTACATTAGGGAAGGGGCTCACTTGGTAACAAGCAGGCTTGGAACCCTCAACAGACCAGAAATCTTAACCCCCTTGTTGTCAGGATTAAGAGTGTGGGGCACCACACACTCTTAGGGACAGTGATATTGTTAGAGGATCTGGTTGTCATAATATCTACTCTTGCATAAATACTCTGTGCTGTTTTTCATTGAAAGTGTACATTTTTTAGTTAAATTTTAGAAACTGCCTGTACTTTGTTCCACTCAGCCTACTTTAATACTCTCATAGCAGATAAACCCAACACCTAGGGTCACTTTTGTAGATACTCTGAGAGTCTTGAGAGCCACACCTAGCACCTTAAGCTCCTACCCTGAAGATAGATAACATCAGATTGATTGATACATCTAATAATACTGCAGCTAACTAGAAAATCCAAGCATTAAATTAATCCAAGATGCAAAAGTATATACATTATAACACAAGAAACACCAAAAATCAAGACAATATAAATCCACCAAAAAGTATTGATGCATCAGTAATGACCTCCAGTGAGAATGAGTTTGAGGAAATGCCTGAGAAAGATTTCAAAAGAATGATTATAAATATGCTCAAAAAAGACAAAGAGGAAATCAAAGGAATCAAAAAAGACACAGGACACCAATTTAATGAAATAAAGAGGTCAATACTAGACATAAACAAGGAAATAGAAATAATAAAGAAAAACCAGTCAGAATTACTAGCAATGAAGAACACAGTTAATGAAATAAAAAAACTCTGTAGAAAATCTCACCAGTAGAATGGATGAAGGAGAGGACAGAACATGTAAACTAGATGACCAGGTGGCAGATCCAATACAGTCCAATGAAGAGAAAGACAAACTAATAGAAAAGTATGAGTGGGAACTTCAAGATATTTGGGACACTATGAAAAGATCAAACATAAGAATTCAGGGTATAGTAGAAGGAGAAGAATTTCACTCCAAAGGCATAGTAGGCATCTTCCACAAAATCATAGAAGAAAATTTCCCCCAAATTGGGAAAGAGGTGCCAATGCAGATACAGGAATCCTTTAGAAAACCAGCCAGATAAAACCTGGAAAGAACCTGTCCTCACCATATTATAATCAAAGTACCAAACACACAAAGCAAAGAAAAAATATTGAAAGCAGTCAGAGAGAAAAATCAAGTTACCTACAAAGGCAAGCCTATCAGGATCACAGCAGATTACTCAACACAAACTTTAAAAGCCAGAAGGGCTTGGAGTGATGTATTCCAAGTTCTGAAAGATAACCACTGTCAACCAATGTTACCTTATCCTGCAAAGCTATCCACTCAAATAGATGGAGAAATAAGGACATTCCATGACAAAAGCAGACTAAAGGAGCATTTGAAGACAAAACCAGCTCGACAGAAAATACTTGAAAGAATCCTCCATGCTGAAGAGAAAGAAAAGCACACATATAAGGAACCAGGAAAAAAACAAACAATACTCAAATACTAGTTAACACAAGAGAGCAAAGGTAAAACCAGAAGAAGTACAGAAAAATGGCAAAAATAAATACACACCTTTCAATAATATCGTTTAATATCAATGGCCTCAATGCCCCAACCAAAAGACATAGGTTTGCAGACTGGGTTAAAAATCAGGATCCTTCAATTTCTTGACTCCAAGGAACTCACTGTTCTACAAAGGATGAACACTATCTTAGGGTGAAAGGTTACAAAATGGTGTTTCAAGAAAATGGGCATAGAAAACAAGCAGGAGTAGCTATCCTAGAATCTGACAAGGTAGACTTCAGTCCAACATTAGTTAGGAAATACAAGGAAGGTCACTTTATATTGATTAAAGGCATGCTTCAACAGGAGGACACTACAGTCCTAAACATATATGCACCTAACATGAGGGCTCCCAACTTCATCAAACAAACATTATTAGAACTATGGTCACAAATAACACCAAACACAGTGGTAGTGGGTGACCTCAACACCCCACTCTCATCAATTGACAGGTCATCCCAGCAAAAAATAAACAGAGAGGCATACACAAAATCATGGAAGTTAAATAACACACTACTAAATGATGAATGGGTCAATGAAGAAATCAAGAAGGAAATAAAAAAATTCATAGAGTCAAATGATAATGAGAACACAATATACCAAAATGTTTGGGGCACAATGAAGGCAGTCCCAAGAGGGAAATTTATAGCTTTAAGTGACTATATTAAGAAATTAGAAAGGTTGCAAGTAAACAACCTAATGCTTCACCTTAAAGCCTTGGAGAAAGAAGAACAAGGCAAATTGAAAATCAGTAGACAGGAAGAAATAATAAAGATTAGGACAGAAATTAATGAAATCGAAACAAAAAAAAATCCATAGTATCAATGAAACAAACAGTTGGTTCTTTGAAAGGATAAACAAGATTGATAAACCCTTAGCAAATATGACCAAAAGAAAGAGAGGAGAGACACAAATTAACAAAATTAGAGATGAAAAAGGCAACATCACAACAGATGCCAGAGAAATTCAAAAAAAATCATAGGGACATACTATAAAAATATATACTCCACTAAGTATGAAAATCTGAAAGAAATGGATGATTTCCTTGATTTATATGACCTGCCTAAATTAAATCAAGATGAGATTAATCACTTAAATAGACCTATAACAAGTATGGAGATCCAAGCAGTTATCAAAAATCTCCCAACTAAAAAAAGTCCAGGCCCAGATGGATTCACTGGTGAATTTTACCAGACCTTCAGGGAAGAACTAACAACACTGCTTCTTAAACTTTCCATAAAATAGAAAAAGAAGGAATCCTACCAAACTCCTTCTATGAAGCCAGCATCACCCTGATACCAAGACCAGGCAAAGATAGAACAAAAAAAGAAAATTACAGACAAATCTCCCTCATGAACATAGATGCAAAAATTCTGAACAAAATATTGGCAAACAGCATACAAGAATATATCAGAAAGATCATTCACCCCAACCAAGTAGGCTTTATTCCAGAGATGTAAGGATGGTTCAACATACGCAAGTAGATAAATGTGATACATTATATAAATGTACTGAAGGACAAAAATCACATGATCGTCTCATTAGATGCAGAGAAAGCATTTGACAAAATCCAACATCGCTTCATGATAAAAGTCCTACAGAGACTGGGAATAGAAGGAACACATTTCAATATAATAATGTCTATTTATGACAAGCCTACAGCCAACATATTACTAAATGGGGAATAACTGGAAGCTTTTCCACTAAAATCAGGAACAAGACAAGGGTGTCCACTGTCCCCTTTTATTTAATATAGTACTGGAAGTCTTAGCCATAGAAATAAGGCAGGAGACACACATAAAAGGGATACAAATTGGAAAGGAAGCAATCAAGTTATCATTATTTGCAGATGATATGATTCTATATGTAAAGGATCCTAAAGACTCTACCAGCAAACTGTTAGAACTGATAAACATGTATAGCCATGTAGCAGGATACAAAATAAATACAAAGAAATCAGTAGCCTTCCTATATGCTAACAACAAACACACAGAGAATGAAATCAGAGAAGCACTCCCAATCACAATTGCATCAAAAAAAAAAAAAAAGTACCTTGGAATAAACCTAACCAAGGATGTGAAGGATCTCTACAGTGAAAACTTTAAAACTGTCAAGCAAGAAATTGCAGAAGACACTAGGAAATGGAAAAGCATCCCTTGTTCCTATATCAGAAGAAAAAATATTGTGAAAATGACAAACTTACCAAAAGCAATCTACAAATTTAATGCAATCCCCATGAAAATTCCAATGGCATTCTTCATGGAAATAGAAAAAAACAATCCAAAAATTCATTTGGAATCACAAAAAACCTCGAATATCTAAAACAATACTGAGCAACAAAAATAAGTCTGGTGGTGTCACCATACCTGATTTTAACCTATACTACAGAGCCATAGTAACAAAAATAGCATGGTACTGGCACAAAAGCAGACATGTAGATCAATGGAACAGAATAGAGGACCCAGATGGAAGTCCAGGTAGCTACAGCCACCCGATATTTGATAAAAATGCCAAAAATACTCATTGGAGAAAAGAGAGCCTCTTCAGCAAATGGTGCTGGGAAAACTGGATATGTATCTATAGAAGGATGAAAACAGATTCTTCTCTCTCTCCATGTACAAGAATTAAGTCCAAATGGATTAAAGACCTTAACATCCGACCTGAAACTCTGAAACTTCTAGAGGAAAAAGTAGGTGAAAACCTTCAACATATTGGTCTTGGCAAAGACTTTTGGAATATAACCCCAATTGCTCAGGCAATAAAACCACAGATTAACCACTGGGACCTCCTGAAATTACAAAGATTTTGTATGACAAAGGACACTGTGAATAAAGCAACAAGGCAACCTACAGAATGGGAAAAAATCTTTGCCAGCTATACATCTGATAGAGGGTTAATATCTAGGATATACAAAGAACTCAAAAAATTAAATAATAAGAAATCAAACAAGCCAATTAAAAAATGGGCTATGGAACTAAATAGAGAGTTCTCAAAAGAAGAAATAGAGATGGCATATAAGCATCTGACAAAATGTTCTACATCCCTAGTCATCAGGGAAATGCAGATTAAAACTACATTGAGATTCCATCTCACTCCTGTCAGATTGGCTAACATCATGAAAACAAGTGACCATAAATGCTGGTGAGAATGTGGAAAAAGAGAAACCCTTCTGCACTGTTGGTGGGAATGCAATCTTGTCCAGCCATTGTGGAAATCAGTGTGAGGTTCCTAAGACAGCTAAAAATAGATCTACCATATGACCCAGCTATAGCACTCCTAGGCATATATCCTAAGGACTCATCTCATTACCTTAGGGATACTTCCTTAACCATGTTTATTGCTGCTCAATTCACAATAGCTGGGAAATGGAACCAGCCTAGATGTCCCTCAAATGCTGAGTGGATTACGAAGATATGGCACATTTATATAATGGAGTTCTACTCAGCGCTAAAGAAAAATGAAGTTATGAAATTTGCAAGAAATGGATGGATCTGGAAAGGATTATACTAAGTGGGGTAACGCAAGCCCAGAAAGCCAAGCATTGCATGTTCTCTCTCATATGTGGATCCTAGCTACAGATGATTGGACTTCTGTGTGAGTAGGAAGAAAACTCAGTAGCACAGGCCAGTAAGCTAGAAAAGAGATATAAAGGGAAGAGAAAGGAAGGGGGGGTTACTTAATAGGATGGCATTGTATATATGTAAGTAGAAGAATAGATTAATGGTGGTGAAAAGGCCCAAGTGAGGTCAGGGGAAGAGATTGAGTAAAGGAAAGGTGGAGGGAGGGCTAATCAAAATCTAAGAGGAAAGCCGGGCGTGGTGGTGCACGCCTTTAATCCCAGCACTCGGGAGGCAGAGGTAGGAGGATCGCAGTGAGTTCGAGGCCACCCTGAGACTACATAGTGAATTCCAGGTCAGCCTGGGCTAGAGTGAGACCCTACCTCGAAAAACCAAAAAAAAAAAAAAAAATCTAAGAGGATATAAATAAATCATATAGAAACCTACTTTTTTGGACAATAGAACACTCAGGAGCTATACATTGTTGCTAGAAAATTTTCAGTGCCAGGGATGGGATAACTTCCAGTGAGTTGTTGGCCAGGGAGGTCCCTGATGCCCCCGAAACATTATAGGCCATTGCCAAGGCCCTTGATTTCCCACCAGGAATAGATGGTAAGACCACACTGATGAAGATTCCACATACTTGCGCTGCAAGGCCACTGAGAAATCCTGCTGGAACTGAGCTGATGCCCTCCTCCATGTATACCAGTTGACAGAAAGCTGGAAGAAGCCATTCTGCATGCAGTTCAATGGGAGAAAGAGAAATGACCAGTGAAGATACTCAACTGTGGACACTGCAAGCATTATATTTTGCCAGCCAGGCCAAATGAGCCAATAGGTGCAATAGTTGCACTTCTTTCATGGTGGAAATAAATTGCCCTCTAATTGGACTGGAGGCCCGCTCCATGGGATGGAATACATCGCTGATACTGAAAACTTAAAACAGGGGTAGTCACGAGCCCTAGGGGGGTAATATCTGCTGCTGTCTGGCTAAATGTACATACTATGCTTATGAAACTGCCCAGTAAGCACTTCTCTTATTGTTCATACCCTTATATTAATGCTACCCTCACTTTTGGTAGAGAATCTTCTCTTTTCAGATGGCAGTGACATTGGGATGATTCAGAAGAAAGCATCATGGTTCTGGAAAGAAGTGACTGGAGTGCTCAGTACTGCAGTATATCTATCACACCTTCCAAGGCTCAGGGTCTGTTGCAGAAGAGGTGTCAGAAAGAATGTTAGAGCCAAAGGAAGGACTTCTTACAACGTGCTTCCCCCAGACACAAAATGGCTTGGACATCCATGACCTCACAGTGCCTGACACTACCTACACAAGACCATCATAATAGGAGGAAAAGATCATGACATCAAAATAAGAGAGACTGATTGAAATGGGGAGGGGATATGATGGAGAATGAAGTTTCAAAGGGGAAAGTGGAGTGAGGGAGGGTATTACCATGGGATATTTTTTATAATCATGGAAGTTGTTAATAAAAAATAATAAATAAAAATATAATAATAATAATAATAGGATAACAATTTGACTTTAAATATATTGTCTACATTGCTAATATGGGAATTTTGGCTGACAAACAAGTACTCATATAAATTTAAAATGCCAAATTAACTTATGTCCCCATTGATTTAGAGTATAACTACAATCTTGATAAAAGACTATCTCTTCCTAATCATGCTTCATGTTCTTAGTCATGTCTAATGCTGTCCAGTCATGTCATGTTATATGTTCTATGTTTCACATAATCTGTCTCTATGTGTAACCAAATCATCCCTGTATTGAGCTGGCTTCAGGGCAGTCATTGGCAACCTCTATTATAGAGAAGGTGAGGGAGATGGGCTCCGCACACCCCGTGAAAGGACAGAAGGAAGAATTAAGGAGTTTGTTATCCTTGTCAACAGCTATGACATCAAAATGTCAGGCAAAAGGGGGAAAGGGGATGAGTACTCACAGGTGAGGGATAGAGGACTTGGGGCAAGTGAGAGGAGGCAGCGGGGCATTAGTGTCAAGAGGAACATTCTGGGATTGGGGGAAGAGTGGGAGCACGAGAGAGTTTAAGAGGGCCCATTGGGGTGGCAGTGTAATTATACCTGGATGAGGTAGGGTAGGACAGAAGTGGCTTGACTCTCTTTAGTCATGATAGGTGGATCCAAGTGGGGATGCCCTGAAGCTTTGAAGCCATGGGGGTGGTTAAAACCTCCAGATGAGGTCCAGTGCAGAGCAGCTTGAGACCCTGTGGACAAGCTTGTTTGAGGTAGCTTTGATCTCCAAGGTTAAGTGAGAGCATTGTGGCTCCCTCTGGTGGTTAGGGAAAAAGGCAGTCAGCATGTTCCCATAGAAGGTTCCAGATAAAGGTGAAAGTTGGTAAGTACCCATGGACAGGAGTGTCTGGTAGTGGGGAAAGGTTGTTTAACAGGAAAGGGCACCCATACATGAATTCAAAAGGGCTAAGGAAGGAGGGGCCCAAGGACTAGCTCTGATTCGGGCTAAGGTAAGTGGGAGGAGCTGGAGCCATGACTGCTGAAGTTCAGGAGTCAGTTTAGACAGGTGAGTTTTGAGAATGGCATTTGCTCTTTTTACTTTGCCTGAGGACTGAGGCCTGTATGGAATATGGAGTTTCCAATTTATTCCCAGGG
This sequence comes from Dipus sagitta, assembly GCA_036346955.1. Classification (NCBI taxonomy): domain Eukaryota; kingdom Metazoa; phylum Chordata; class Mammalia; order Rodentia; family Dipodidae; genus Dipus; species Dipus sagitta. Next base: position 1,797,238 of record CM070770.1, read on the forward strand.
CTCTGGATACCTCCTGGGTTACCTTGGAAATGAAGGCTGGTCCATTGTCTGATTGAATGGTAAGGCAAAGGCCAAAGTGGGGCAGAGTAGCTTCAAGAATGTGAGAAGCAACTATGTCTGCAGTTTCTCCTGTCATAGGAAAAGCTTCATCCCACCCCAAGAAAGTATCCACCATAGTGAGAAGGTGTTTAGTCTTTTTGTGAGGCGGCATGTGGGTAAAATTTATCTGCCAGTCCACCCTGGGAAGTGAGCTCCTGTGTTGGTGGGGTTTGAAACAGGGAGGTGGATGGACTCTCCCTTGTGGAGAAGCCTTGGTGCACAGTGAGCAAGCCTGTGTCACAGAGATCAGAGAGGAGAGGCAAGGATGGAAAAGGAGTGGGGTCAGAAATCTTTGTAGAGGGTGGGTTCCCACATAAAATAGATTATGTAGGTGGGTGAGTATGGTAGTATCTTGGAGATCAGGCAAGTAATAGAGATCCCCCAGGAGTAGCCAGCTTTGTCGTCCCAGGATGGCATCAAGTTTTGTTAGAGTTTGGTACTGTCCTGGGGTGTATGAAGGAGTGAAGGTGGTAGTGGAAAGGAAAAAGCCTGAAGCTGAATGCATGCTGTGGAGGCTGAATTCCCTGGAAATTCTGTCTGCAAAAGTTTCCCCTGGCCACAGATGAGGTTAGAGCCTGGTGTCCCCTACAGTGAATGACATCCGCCTTTGTAGGAAGATAGGAGGCATGTAGCAGTTTAAGGATAAGGGGTCCGTTAGTAATGGGGGTTCCTTTATCTGAGAGGAAGCCTCTCTCCTTCCAGATAGCAGCATGGTGATGTAGAATATGAAAAGCATGTTTAGCATCAGTATAGATGTTAACTGTCTTGCCTTGTGCAGAGGTTAGGGCTCTAGTGAGAGCTGCCAGCTCAGCCTTTTGGGATGTACTCCCCTTAGGCAATGGGCCGGTCTCTATCATCTGGTCATCTGAGACAATAGCATACCCTGCTATACGAGAGCCCTGTGGGTCAGTAGAAGAGTTGCCATCTATATGCCAGGTGTGATCAAGGTTCGGGAGAGGAGATACAGAGATTCTAGGATTGTGATAGGTGAGTTCCTCTAGGGTTTCTTAGCAGGAGTGTGTAAGTTGTTTGGGTAGAGACAGGAGGGTGGTGAGGTTAAGTGGAGGACAAGAGTCAAGTGTGATGTCGGGGTTCTCAAGGAAAGTGACGTGAAAGAGTTGAATTTTAAATGGAGTCAGAGTAGACAGGCAAGAGTTGGAGAGTAGATGTTTAAGCCTGTGGGGGGAGAGGACAGTGAGTTTTTGTCCAAAAGTGAATTTCTTGACTCCTGGGCCAGAAGAGCAGCTGCAACAAGAGCACATAGGCACAGTTGCCAGCTCCAGACAGAGGATTCTAGATGTTTAGAGAGATAGGCTACAGGGGCAAAGGATGGACCCTTCATTTGACCTAGAACTTCCACTGCCATACCCCCTTTTTCTGTGGAATAAAGAGAAAAAGGCTGCTAAAGGTCTGGAAGTGCAAGGGCTGGAGCTTTCAAAAGGGCATCGTGCAGGCAGGGGAAGGCAGCATCTGTCTCTGACTTAGGGTCTAGGGGTTCATGAGGGTTTCCCTTAGCCTTGTCCTAAAGAGGCTTTGCCAGGAGGGCAAAGTCAGGGATCCACAACCATAGGAACCCAGCAAAGCCAAGAAAGAAGAGAACTTCCTCCTTAGAGGCAGGTGGGGAGAGAGAGCGAAGATGCTGTTTGTGGTCTAGGGTGAGTTGTCATGAGGTGGGGTAAGGAGAAAGCCCAGGTGCCTCACTCAGGTTAAAGAAAGTTGAGCTTTTGGGGGGGGGAAACTCAATATCCCTTAGATCTGAGAAAGTGAAGAAGTTTGTTAGTATGTAATTTGGATAGAGAAGGAGAGGGTGAGCAGAGCAATAGATCATCTACATATTGTAAAAGTCTGCTGGGCAACAGATCTAGGGACAAAAAGTCAGTGGAGAGAGCTTGACCAAATAGGTGGGGGCGATCTCTAAAACCCTGGGGAAGGACAGTGCAGGTGAGTTGAGAGGCAGTATGAGTATCAGGGTCCTCCCAGGTGAAGCGGAGAGATTGTGGGAATTAGGGTGGGGGGGGTGGAGAAGAAGGCATCTTTGAGGCCAAGAACTGAAAAATGAGTAGTGGAGGAGGGGATGTGAGAGAGGAGAGTTTAGGGGTTGGGGACTACTGGATGAATGGGCATAATGGCAGCATTGACTAGGCACAAGTCTGTCAGGTTTAATAACAGACAAGATTGGAGTATTGCAAGGGGAGTGAGTGGGGTGAAGGAGTCCAGCTTGGAGCAGGCAAGAAATAATATGTTTGAGATTAGGTATTGAGGGTGGCAGGAAAAGGATGTGGGGTTCTTGAATTTGATGAAGATGGGCGTGTGATGAGAGGCTAATGCTGGTTAGGAAGTGTCCCACACCCTGGGATTAATTTCAGAGGCAAGGAGAGGAAAACTTGGATCCTTTGTGAGGGAGGGGGTTGGTGTGAGGAGGAAGACAGGGTGTGGGTGGTAAGTTAGAGAGAGAGAGAGATTTTGCATAATATCTCAACCCAGGAGAGGAAGAGGACAAGAGGGTATTACAGGAAATGAATGGGAGAGGGAGTGTCCCAGACTACACGGGGTAAGGGAGTAGTGACACATGGAGAGTGGGATAGGCCATCAATACCCAACACAGAGATCTGTGAGGGAAAAGTCTTACCAGAGTGGGATGGCAGAACTGACCAAATGGCCCCCATATTGATCATAAAGGAGATAGGCCTTCCTGCTAGCTGGACTGTGACCCTGGGCTCCTCCATTGTGATATGGAGAGTGTTGGTGGGGGCCGAGGTCCCAGGGCACCATCAATCTTTGGCCATCAGGCCCAGAAGATCAGCAATTGGTTCTCATGGGGGATGAGGGGAAGGGGCTGGCCTACCTTGTCGAGGCAAAGGACAGTCAACCTTCCAGTGTCCGGCAAGTCCACAGTGAGGGCAGGGACCTGGCAGTGGGTGTAGGTTATGATAGGCTTTTGCCCAGTGCCCAGCATGGCCACACTTGAAGCAGGGCATTGGTGGTGAGCATTGCAGCCCCATCGTCTTCTTTGGAGGAGGCCTGAGGGCTGCAGCCAGGAACTGGAATTGCTGCCTGTCTCTGGCCACTCTCTCAGTCTGTTCCTGGTCCTCTCTGTTGTAAAAACTTTAAATGCCAGGTCAAGGCAGATCTCCCTGAGGGGTTTGAGGGCCCTTTTCTAAGCGATTAAGTTTCTTCCTGATGTCAGGGGCAGATTGGGACAGGAAATGGGTATTGAGAACTATCATGCCCTCTTGGGAAGCAGGGTTGAGGCGAGTGTATAGGGTGAGTGCCTCAGTTAGGTGTTCCATAAACTCGGCTGGATTTTCATTAGGCCTCTGGGGAAGCATCCAGAGTTTGTCAAAATTGACAAACTTAGGGGATGCCTTTTGGAAGCCAGCCAAGAGGCAAAGAATCATTCTATCATGGGGCACCCTTCCTGGGGAATTAGCAGGAGCATGGTATTCCCAGTCAGGGTCCTCTCTGGGGACAGCAACTGTCCCCAGTGGGAAAGTGTTATCATAAATGAGCCTCATCAGCATGAGCCTGAGCAGCCACCCAGACATGTTCTTGTTCATCAGGAGTGAAGTGGAGGAAAGAACTACAAAGAGGTCATGCCAAGTTAGGTCATAGGCCTGGGTGAGGTAGTGAAATTCTTTGGTATAGTGAGTTGGATCAGTGGAGAAAGACCCTAGATGTTTTTCAATCTGGGATAAATCAGACATAACCATGAACACGAACGATTCCTTCAGCGCCTGCAATCTCATGTAAAGGGTAAATTCCATCACTGCGAGAACAAGTACACTGGGCAGGAGGGGATGGAGGAGGAGAGGAGATGGGAGATGGTGGTGGGGGGGGAGCATGGAGATGGAGCAGGAGGCAGATGAAGGGAGGGAGGAGGCTGTGAACATCAGGCAGGGGCCCAGGAGAGGCCGAGGGAGCTAGAGGAGCCTGAGGGGCTGTTGGGGCCAGATCATCTATGGCATCCTGGTCAAAAGCAGAGGTTGGGGATGAGTATGGGGAAGGGGTTGAATTAGAGTGCATTCCTGAGACCCTGGCTAGAAGGGTCTCGTGAAAAGAGCAGGTAGAGCAGAGGGAAGGCTGTGCACAAGAGTTAAGAATGCCTGGATACAGGATATTTCAGATCACTTGCCTGTACGTTGGCAAAAGTTTTCTAAGTCAGTGAGAATTTGGAAATCAAAAATACCATGTTCAGGCCATTTGGACCCATTGTCCAGCTTATATTGTGGCCAGGCAGAGTTGCAGAGAAAGATCAGGCAACGAGGTCTAATGTCATCCAAGAGTCGTAAAGGTTTTAAGTTCTTAAGGAGACAGGCTAGGGGGGTAGTAGAAATCGGTTTGGAAGTATTATAGTATTATTCCCCATGGGAGTGTAAAAGTATAATGAAAGGGTTAGTGGTGAACGGGGCCTGCACCTACCATGTGGGCAGAGGCCATACAGCTCGCAACTGTCAGCTTTTTAGCCTATTAGTGGGCAAGGAGGGCAACTGTGTTCCCAATGGCAAAAGCCGCTGGCTATGGAAGATGAAAGTGGCTGGCAGTGGAAGATGAGAGCTCAGCAGGGAGAGGAGGGAGGGAGAGGGGAAAAGGAGGTAAGGAGAGGGGTGTCCCAACATGGTGCAACCAAACCAAAAGGTGCCCCTTAGGGTACTGTAGACCAGAGAGAGAGAACCGAGGTTTCGAGAGTACCGCTTTCTCAAGACCTGGGGCTGGAACCTCACGGCCAAGGGGTACAGCCTGGCATGCCCACACGGCTTGCACGAGGAGGGGTGAAACTTGAATGCAGGCCAACTTGAGAGGGACACTTATGGAGAAGAAGGGAGGAGGCAGAGAAGAGAAGAAGACTGAGGCTGAATTGTGGTGGGTGTGAGAGCCATATCATGCAGAGATGGTCCAAAGCCTTCAGAAGGTTGGATGGCAGCTCGGTAGTCTGATCAGGGGAAAGGAGTTCTGGCCACCCCAGAGAGCAACCGGGAGCCTCTCAGAGTCATAAGCACCAGATGTAAGGCTCAGGAGTGACCAAGACCACAGAGACCACTCTGAGGCAAAGATGGAAGCTTTTACTTGGGAAAAGCACAGGATGCCAGGACTGACTCTCAAGAGCCAAGCACAGTCAGCTTGAGATTACAGATAGTGGGCTATAGAGAGAGCTCTTCACTTGGGGGAAGATGAGGAAGGGGGAAGTAAAAAAAAAAAAAGTTTCTTTATGGGAGATCTAAGATAGCCAGGGTGTGACACCAGACCAGTAACCAGGTGACCTGGGAGGTAAGGGGGCAGGAAACATAGACCTGGGGGTATTGTTAGGCAAGGAAGGGATAATGGCTGGGTGGTTCCTTGAAGAATGTGGATGACCCACTCCCTAGTATCTGTAGCCATCTTGCTGTCTTTGGTGACTCCATTTCGGGGAAGTCCATCTTGACCTAACATTAACAAAGTCAAGATATTTTCATCTAGCTTTATTTAAACTTCATCTATATGTGTCATAAATCAAAATTATAAGATTGAAGTAAATGACCTTTACAGTTTCACCAATTCACCTCAGAGGGTCCTATGACAGACTAACTCCATTTGGGCCCCTTTTCACTGTTGTCCAAGTCTAAAAGTCAACAGAAGTGGAGACTCCCTCCCTCTGATTTTTTTTTTTCTCATCTTCCCACTTCAACTTAAAGAAGTCAGATTCAAACCCATCAACCAACTCTCAACTGGGGGTCTCTCCACTGACATTATACTTGGAGGTCATTAAAATATAAACCCACTTTCCTTTGTCCCTGATAACATTAAAAGTGGGGGAGACCACTGCCATCTGACCAAAGGTCTTATCTTTAATAGGATATAAAGTATATAATGTGCACTAATAAATTTAAAATGTTATTTAATCTTCTATTGAGATAACTAAGTTATGTCCAAATGCTGAGCTTGTATGACAAAGCCCAAACACCTGATAACAATAGCTTTTTTTTTTTTTTTTTTTTTTTTAGTTTTTCAAGGTAGGGTTTTACTCTAGCTCAGGCTGACCTGGAATTCACTAGGTAGTCTCAGGGTGGCCTCGAACTCACAGCAATCCTCCTACCTCTGCCTCCTGAGTGCTGAGATTAAAGGTGTGTGCCACCATGCTGGGCAACAATAGCTTTCTTAAGTGTTTTACTCATATGTTTTCCTATTGGGTAAAACATTTTTTTTCAAGGTAGGGTTTTGCTCTAGTCCAGGCTGACCTGAAATTCACCATGTAGTCTCAGGGTGGCCTTGAACTCACAGAAATCTTCTTAACTCTGCCTCCTGATTGCTGGGATTAAAGGTGTGTGCCACCATGCCCAGCTTTGGGTGAAACCTTTATTTGTTTGCTATAAACTTATTCTGATATATAAAAACTAGGCCTAATTTAAAATTTAATTGTGCCTATACAATGAACAGCTGATACACATTATCAAGATCAATCAAACCTTTAGATTTTTCAGCCTAACATGCTTTCATTAGCTCTTCTAGAACTAAGACCTTTTGATCTCTGGACCATATAAGTAAAAATTATAAGCCTATATTAAGAACTTGCAAAATATCTTTAAATCTGGTAATTAACTTCAAAATTAATTTCTTAATCTCTATTATGTTTAAATTTACAATTGCTTAAGATATCCCAAATATTGCTTAAATACTATTTCCTTATGCTTCCTACCTTACCTAAGCCAAATCTTCATACTTCCAGAAATTTCAATCAATTCCCTATCCAAGTTAACAATTCCTTCTACTTTACAAACAGCCTACTGTCTACTTTACCTATCACCTATGTTATTATTTTTCAACCTTAGATATAATATTAGTGTCACCTGTAAATGCCATGTCACATACAAGAAAATTCATATATATATATATATATTGGCCAGATCATATGCTAATAGATTTAATATGATCTAGGAATTTCTTTCCTAATGGCTCCAATAAATATCACTCTCCCTGCCACCTTGCCTGTTCATAAAAGCCATGTGGAACCACAGTCTGCTATGTGCATAAGGTATAACATAAAGTTTGGCAAATAGAAAACCAAAAACTAAGTCTCCCCAAAGCAACACCTTTTGACTATAATTTCAACATTGGACTTCAGCAATTGTGGAAAAATAAATGTTATGAGTACAGAGCCAATAATATTTTGGGCTATCTAGCCTTTTTAATGGCCAATAGTAATATTTTTCTGTATATGACTGACATCTCTCTGTGACAAGCTATAATATCTGTTAAAAAATCTCACAGTTCTGCTCCCTCCAAATAAAACCTATCCTGTCTCTGACATGTAATTTATGCCCTATATGATAGGGCTCCTCGATGCCTACAGCTTTGCTTCTTCTTTGCCTCTAGTCCAACAAATTCAGTTATTCCCTCCTTAATAACCATTCTATATTCATAGACCCCTCTCTAGCCTCCTGTGTCTCCAAGGTTTCTTTGTCCTAATAAGACATGGGCTTAAAGCTCTCCCAACACAGCTCTTCTCTTGGGCTTTTTGGTAACCCTCCCCACTGCTTGTTTCCCCTTTTGTGTAAGGTGTCACTCAAACTCCCCCTCCCAAACTGGGAGAAGAAAATTAAATTTGCAAGTTAACATACTACTGGTGGATGCGTAGAAGTCTGTCCACCAAGAAGTCTGTCAGGAGATAGGCCCAAGGAAGTCAGATAGTAGAAGGAGTTCAAAAAAGTCCTTTGCCTTCACCCTTACTACACTTGATCTTAGCCAAAAGGCTGAGAAGTGATTGCCTTCACACTTACTAAAGCTTCTTCCAATCCCTTCTCCTTAAACAATAACCCCCCCCCACCCCCGTCCCCACCAAATGCTAGGCAGACATTTTGCATTTACAGTCTCTCCTGAGATGTAAGCTGTTTCTCCATGACTAAGACTTTCCTCCAATAAAATTTAATTCCTCTGTCTAAGATATTCTTTTTTCTTTTTAAAATTTATTTATTTTTATTTTAGAGAGAGCGACAGATTGGGGGGGGAGGGGAATTAACATGCCAGGGCCTCACCCACTGTAATCAAACTCTAGATGCTTGTGCCACCTAGTGGGTATGTGTGACCTTGTGCTTTCCTCACCTTTGTGTGGCTGGTTGACATGGGGTCTGAAGAGTCGAACATGGGTCCTTAGGCTTCGCAGGCAAAGGCCTTCACAACTAAGCCATTTCTCCAGCCCTGTCATAGATATTCTTACTTGTCCTTTTCTTTGACCACTATGTCCTGAAGCTCCTTGGTAGCCCTTCCCCCAGTTTTCTCCTTTTGTGTATGACCAAAGATGCTAAAAGTGACACCAGAGCTCCCTCTCACAAATTGGGAGGAAAAGATTAAGGTTTCTTTCCTATGCTAGAGGACATACACCAGCTGCTTAATGTTACAGAACCAGAACTAGCCAAGGACTGTTGGCCCCGCCTCAAACCTAAACCCCCCTTACTATGTAGGTCTGATTTATCACACAATGAATCACCTCCATAAAAATAATGTGCCTCACTGGGTGTGGTGGCGCACGCCTTTAATCCCAGCACTCAGGAGGCAGAGGTAGGAGGATCGCTGTAAGTTCAAAGCTACCCTGAGACTACATAGTTAATTCCAGGTCAGCCTGGACTACAGCATGACCCTACCTCGAAAAACCAAATAAATAAATAAATAAATAAATAAAGTACTTCAATGCTCCTTATGCCCCTGCACTCACAACAGATCACCCCTAATAATATGCCTCTCACCTCCTATTCTTTTTCACAGGGTTAACATCAACAAGCAAAAAAAAAAAAACATTGTGCCAGAACACCCCTGATGCAAATGGATATCAGGGCAGATCCCAATCAAGTGAGACTCTGCCCTCATCCAGACACCGGAGAGACAAGATAACCTGCCCCAACTCCATCCCACTGGTCAGCAGTTCAGAGACCCACTTTGTTGACCCCTTTCCTTTTACTTGTCCTCTTGCTCTGGAACGTAAGGATTAATAAGTCTGGGATCCCAGCAGTCATTAGAGTCACAGAAATTGCTGGGACATGGTGGCCCTGGAACAGGCTTTAGCACCGAGGAAAATTCTTTTGGGTTGTAAATAACTTCCCAAACCACAACCTGATAAGGTCACCTGCAGGGTGCAGTTGCCATGCAAACCCACCATCATCAAGAACTAGTCAAAACCCCCGAGTCCTACCTGGGAAAACAAGTGAACAAAGGAAGTGGCCCTGTCACACCCCTTTCCCTCTCCCTTCCCCCACTCTCTGCCCTGCTTGTCCTTCCCTGTAAATGTCCAGCTCAGATGCTTCTGAGCGCAGCAGCCTCGAACCTGCGGAATGGGGCTGGCTAGCCTTTGCTGTTCACCTGCTCTCCAATAAAGAGCAGCCTGCTGTTGTGCTCATACACTCTGTCTCTTATTTCTGCATTGCTCTAGTTGGTTCAGCCCTGACTCTGATCCAACACTTACTGCTGAATAGAATTCCACTGTGTAAATGTATCACATCATCATTATCCACTTGTCAAATGATGGGCATCTGTGTTGATTCCAGTTCTTAGAGATTGTGAATTGAGCAGCTATAAACACGGTTGAGCAAACATTTCTGTAGTGAAGAGTGGAGCCTTCAGGGCAGATGCCCAACAGAGGAATAGCTGGGTTAATTGGTAGCGCTATTTTCATCTTTTTCAGGAATCTCCATATTGATTTCTATAGTGGTTGTGCAAGTTTGTACTCCCACCAGCAGTAAATGAGGGTTTCTCTTTTCCCAAATCCTTGCCAACATCTATTGTCATTTGATTTTTTTGTTTGTTTGTTTGTTTGTTTTTTTGTTTTTCTCGGTAGGGTCTTACTCTAGCCCAGGCTGACCTGAAATTCACTATGTAGTCTCAGGGTGGCCTCGAACTCACGGCGATCCTCCTACCTCTGCCTCTCCAGTGCTGGGATTAAAGGCGTGCACCACCACATCCGGCTTGTCATTTGATTTTTTAATGATTGTCAATCTGACTGGAGTAAAATAGAATATCATAGTTGTTTTAATTTGCATTTCCTTGGTGGTTAAGGATGTTGAATGTTTTCTTAAATGAGTATTAGCCATTTGTATTTCTTCCTTTGAGAATTCCCTAATCAGTCCTCTGGCCCATCTTTTTTTAAGTGGATTATTTGATCATTGTATTGCTTAGGTTTTTTTGAGGTCTTTGTAAATTCTAGGTATTAGGACTATTTCAGTGGTATTGCAGGTGAAAATTTTCTCCCATTCTATGGGTAGTCTGTTGGCTCTGTTTATGGTATGTTTGTACAAAAGCTTTCTAGCTTCATGAGGTTCTACTGTTTGAGTGGTTGTTTAATTTCATGGACTACTGGGGTTTTGTTCAGGAAGTGTTTCCCCACTCCAATATCATGGAGATTTCCACCTATTTTTTTTTTCTTCCAGTCATTCAAGAGTTTCAGGTGTTATGTTAAGGTGTTTAATCCATTGGAGTTGATTTTTGTGCATTGTGAGAGGGGTGTGTCAAGTTTGATTTTTCTACATGCTGTTATCCAATTTGTCAGCACTATTTGTTGAAGATGTTGTCTTTGCTCCAGTGCACATTGTTGACTCCTTTGTCAAAGATCAGGTAGCTGAGAAATGTCATATGCTGAACTTGAAATTGTCTGCCTATTCAGAGTGGTGGAGAGAACACAGAGCTGGCTCACATACAGTCCAGAAATGTCACCCCGAATGAGCCATTACCTTTCCTGAGCCTCATTTTCCTCATGTATCAATTGGAATTTATCAAAACAATGCTACAATGTAGTTTTGAGGAGTTTAATCAGCTGCAGGGACTTGGTAAGTTACAAAGTGTTTCACAGGCATGATTCACTGATAATAAAGAGGGAAGAAGTAAAAACTATGAGCATCTGTCACTGGACTTGCAAAGGGCAGAATTCTAGTTCATTCTTACCGCTGCCCTATCCAATCTCTTCTCCTGAATGGAGAGGTTACGTATTTCCTCCAAAATTTTATTATTAATCTAATTTAAGAATGTCAGATCAGGAACTGGAGAGATATCCCAGTGGTTAAAGGCACTTACTTGTGAAGCCTGAAGGTCTGTGTACAGTTCCCCAGGACCCACATGAAGCCATATGCACATAGTGGTGCATGCACCTGGCCTTTGTTTGCAGAGCTACTGGGCTCTGCCGTGCCCATTTTCATTCTCTCTTTCTCTCCTTGCAAATTAAATAAATAAATAAATAAATAAATAATTAAATAAATAAATAAAATTGTGTACACATGAATATCAGGCCAAATAAAATCCACTTGGTTAATATTCTAGTGGTAAGAGCAGTGATTTCAGAAGCACACAGCATTGTTCAAACCCCAGGTTGGCCACATACCACCTGTGCAGTCTTCAACTTATATGTAAAACAAGACTTAGCATAACAGAACAGTAATACATCATAGGATCATGATGAGGATTAATGAATTAATACTTTGTCAATAATTAATTAAATGAAAAATACTTTGAACAAAAAAAAAAAGATCAGGTAGCTGCAGTTAACTGAACTAAGGGCTGGATTTTCAGGTTTGTTCTATTGGCCTATGTATCTGTTTTTATGCCAGTGCTGTGCTGTTTTTGTTACTATGGCTTTGTAGTATTTCTTTAGCTCAGATATGGTGATATCTCCAGAGGAATTCCTTTTGCTGAGAATATTTTTAGATATCTGAGGCCTTCTTCTATTCCATATGAATTCTGAGATTATATCTTCTAAATTCATCATTTCTGTGGAGAATGATGCTGGGATTTCCTATTACTATTGTGTTGACTCTGTATATTGCTTTTGGTAGAACTGCGATTTTCACAATATTAATTCTACCTATCCAGGACCATAGGAGGTCTTTCTATCTTCTCATGTCCTCCTCAATTTCTTTTTTGAGTGTTTTTATGTTTTCATTGTATAGGTCTTTCACATACTTGGTTAGTGTTATTCCAAGGTATTTGATTTTGTGTGTGTGTGTGGCTATTGAAAATGGGATTGCCTCATTGATTTCTTTCTCTGCACTTCTGTTTTTTACATATAGGAAGGTTACTGATTTATGTGTGTGGATTCTGAATCCTGAAACTTTACTGAAGGAATTTATCACCTTTAGAAGTTTTATGGTACAGTCTTTTAGGTCACTTATGTATAAGGTCATGTCATTTGCACATAGCACTAGTTTGACTTCTTCCTTTCCAAGTTGCATCCCCATTATATCTTTTGCCTGTCTTATTGCTTGGGCTACGACTTCTAGCACTATGTTGAAGAGCAGTGGTGAGAGTGGGAACCCCTGTCTTGTTCCTGCTCTCAATGGGAACTCTTTGAGGCTTTCCCCATTAAGTATGATTTGGGCTTTAGGTGCTCTGTATATAGCCTTTATTATGTTGAGATATAAGCCCTCCATGCCTAGTCTCTCCAGTGTTCCAGTCATGAAGTGATGTTGTATTTTGTCAGGGACTTCTCTGCATATATTGAAATGATGATGTGTTTCTTGTGTTTCAAGTTTATTTATGTGGTATATTATGTTAATCACTTTCCCTGTTGTAGCAGACAGATTCAGGTTCGCTGAGATAAACTTTCAGACCAGGCACAGTTATGAAAGAAGGGATATTTATTGAAGCTTACAGATCCAGGGGAAGTTCCATAATGGCAGAAGAAGCTGGCCTGCCTTCACGGGTCCAAGCAGAGAGAGAGAAGAGAAGCACCAGCCAAAAGCCACACAGCACAGCACACTTCAGGAACTCCTGCTAGGCACACTTTGCATATCTTTAGATTGAAATCTGAAACCCACCATCACACCTTAAGATCCACCCACTGACACTGCCTCCAGCCAGGTGGCTGCAGATGCAAACAAACAAATAAACAACTGAATATATTGGGGGCCATCTATTCTATTCAAACCACCACACCTATGTTGAACCATCCCTGCATCCCTGGAATGAAGTCTGCTTGAGCAAGGTGGATGATGCTTTGATGTGTTGTTGAATTCATTTGTGAGAATTTGTTCAGGATTTTTGCATCTAAGTTCATCAGCGATATAGGTCTATGGTTTCTTTTTCTTGTTGTATCTCTGTCTGGGTTTGGTACTAGTGTGATGCTAGCTTTATAGAAGATTTCAGTTTTCAAATGTTGGATGGTAGATTATAAAGATTCACTTTACTTATTTATACATTTGTGTGTGTGGTATACATGCATGTGTAATATGCATGCTTGAATAGATGTGGGCACATGTGTGAGACAGTACATGCATATGTGTGGAGGGGGCAGGTTATCAAGTGTCTTCTTCAGTCACTGTCTACCTTGTTTTTCAAAACAGTTTCTCACATTGAACCTGGATCATGTCAATTTGGCTAGACTAGCTAGTCAGTAAGCCCTAGGGATCCTCCTGACTCCACTTCCTCAGAGTTGGGATTATAGGCTCATGCCATGCCTGCCTGACTTTTTACATGAGTGTTAGGGGTCTGAACTTGAGTCCCCACACTTGCATGGCAAGCAATTTACCCACTGAGCAATCTCCCCAGCTCCAAACTATACTTTATTTTAAAAAATATGGGGCTGGAGATATGGCTCAGCAGACAAGTCTCTTGCATCCAAAGCCTATCAGCCTGGGTTTGATTCACCATTATCCACATAAGCCAGATGCACAAGGTGGCACATGCATCTGGAGTTCATTTGCAGTGGCTGAAGGCCCTGTCATGCCCATACTCTCCCCACCCATCTATCTCAACATGCAAATAAATTAATAAATTAAAAATAATAAAATAAGGATGTAGAGATGGATTAGCAGTTAAAGTGCTTGCCAAAGGACCCAGGTTCAATTCCCCAGTACCCACATAAAGCCAGATGCACAAAGTGGTGAATGTGTCTGGAGTTTGCAGTGGCTAGAGGCCCTGGCACACCCATTCTGTCTCTCTCCCTCTCTCTCCCACTCTCTTTCTCTCATTGCAAATAAATAATAAATCATTTTTTAAAAGTTCAGTTCCCATGAAAACTGTGAGATTTTTCAACTCGGGAAATCCCTTCATTTGCCAGAGAATCCTGCTCCTCTGCTCTTTCCTTCTTACTCTGAAATACTCTAAAATAAAAATTATTATTTTTAAACACTTCCCTGCCCATTAATTCTTTAATTGGCAGAAACCCCTGGACAGTATCAAAAATTACCAATGAAACGATCTGGGTGTGGACATTTTTGGTTGATGGTTTTTGAGTTGGAGTAAAAGGCTGAGCCAGCAAAGGGGACAGGCACACTATGAAGACAGAGGTGTCAAGCCTTTGATCCCATTTTACTTGTCCATCACACAGCTGTAGACTCTGGTAAAGTCAGTGTCTCTAGCAAAAGCAGATTTCAAATTTCTGCAGTGAGACCTTGGCAACTATTGGCATAATTCACACAGCAAAGGAGCCATATTACAGCAAGGGGTGGGAAGCTAATTACGCATTGCTTAGCCACATAACTTCTCAAATCAGTGATTTTTAAATTAATCAAGAGCAAGTAAAGCTATATGGCTTGTTTATGTTTTTATTTTTCTGTAACAATTTCCTCTTGTCTTTGTTATTTACGTAGCCATCTTGACCACCATTGGTTTTAGCTTGGTTAGCAACAAGAGTTTCCAGCTGTAAACATTCTCACCTCATGCCGGACTTGAGGCTTGGTAACTGAGCTATTGAGAAGCCCAAGGACAGAATCAGAAGAAAATATGAGTTGTGCTTTGAACAGGCAACAGGTTAAGCGCCCAGCATTTGTCTGTTGTTTGTCCCCTTGTAGCAGACCCTGCCTGTCTCACTTTCCACTGAAGTGAAACTATTTGACTTTCATGAATTGTTCCTATTTATGCATTTCCTGTCTCTGCACCTTTTGCTGGATTGTTTGTTTAGGACAGGGTTTCCTATTTCACTGATTTTTTTTGAGGGGGGGGGACTCCTTTCTTAGTTCTTTCATTTAGTTTTCTTTGACTTCTTGAGGTGTTCAATGTTCTTAAACACTCTTCTTTTCTGTTATAAGTTTTCAAACCCACACATTTTTCTCTTAGCACTATTTTGCTACATTTCATTCACTTTGGGGTATTGGGGTTTTTTTGTATTATTTAGCATTAAATATTTTCTAGTTTTCTTCTTTAATATTTGGGTGATATAAAAGTGTGTTGTGTATTTCAAATACTTGTGATTTTCCTGACCCTTATTTTTTTCATGTATGCATATGTGTGTTCATATGAGTGTGGACACATGTGTATGTATGGGTGCATGTATGCACACATGCATGTAGAGGCCACAGGTTGATGTCAGGTGTCTTCCTCAATGACTCTCCACCTTATTTTTTTTTTTTGAAACAGGGTCTCCTAATAACCCTAGGACTCACCAGGTAAGCTAGACTAGCTGGTCAGAAAACCCTTGGGATCCTCTTGTCTCCACTTCCCCAGTACTTAGATTACAGGTGTGTGCAATCTTATCTAGCCTTTACATGGGAGCTGGGAATCTGAACTCAGATCTTCATGCGTCATGTCAAGCACTTTACCAACTGATCCATCTCCTCAGATCCTCCTGGCTATCATATTGATATGTAATTTAGTTTTATTATGACCAGAGAACATCTATACGAATTCAGTCCTTTTGACTTTTCCATTGTTTGGTCTTAGAGACTGGATTTTGCTATGAGCCCAGGCTGGCCTTGAATTTATGATGCTCCTGCCTCATTTTCCCAAGTGTTTGGGTTACAGGTATGCACTCACTATTCCTCAATCCATTGTTTGATTTTCTTCACACTTGTTGGCTGGACAGGGGCAAGGTACACTGCCAGAAAGTAACCACGTGCACCTGAATGCTGATGCATCTGCCCAGGTTGACTGTGGTGTTTTCAGGGCCATTTGGCCCAAGTTGGACAGATTGTGCTTGTTGCTGTAGTTCTGTCAGTTGCTCACAGAGGAGTTTTCAAACCCACAATGACTGTGGAATTACACTTCTTGCTTTGATTCTGTCAGTTTTTATTTCATGTATTTTGAAATGCTATTTTAAGAGTAAAAATATTGATAATTGTTATATCTTCTAGAAGAATTAACCAAAATTGATTATTTTGAAGTGTCTCTTTTACTTTTTTACCTTCGGTAATATTATTTGTGGAGGTATAATTTATTTCTATGGTTTAATAAAATACATCCCTCCTACGCCCCTTGTGTTTTATTCCACCAAAGAAAATATAACATCTACTTCTACTTTTACAGTCTCTCATTCCACCCAGAACTTCCCCATCCTAACCCTCCCTCTGAAGCCTACTTGTATTTTCTCATGCTCGGGGGCCCTCCGGTGTCCACCTTGGTATTTTACCAGGACTTACACTGAGTGTCATCTGGGAGTTCCTTGCTTCAGGCCCTGGCTCCTCCATACTGGAAGCAGAATGCTTGAATTTCCTTGTGCTTGCAAAGCTTCTTTGTTCCTGAAGGTTTTGGTAGCAGAGCCCTGTCACTTAGGAACATGTAAGAGGAGTTGTAGGAAAGTGTAGCAGTTAGACCTAGATGACAGGAGCTCCGTGTTGGGGAGATACAGCACTAGAGCTGCTCTCTGGAGCCAGCTGCTGCTGGGAGCTGCAGATCCCATGCCCCCTGCTGTCCTGGGCCCTGCCTGCCTCAGGACCACTGTGTCCCTCCTGTACCTGCTGTCTGAGAGACCAAGACTTAAGAGTCTGGTGACTCCCACTCCTGTATTTCCAGTGGCAAGGAGCAAAAGATGCTAACAGAAGCAAAGGAACCCATGAAGACATCTTTCTTCAGAGGGCAGCCAGTTTTGGAAAGGCAGACCTAAAGGTCACATCAACATGGTGTGGTACCTTTGATGAGGAGATGGAGCTGGGTGAAAGAGGGTATCAGAGGGTCTCAGCCCACAGGGAAACTCTTGGAGAGTCAGAGTTCAGGATTTTAGTCCTGGCTGCCTGTCAGTCACAACCCTGAAGCCTCCAGAGTTTACAGAGTCAGCATTCACTCCAGTTGATGAAACAAATCTTGAATACATTCTCTGAATTATTCCAAGCATTAGAATTAGACACAAGAGAGAAACCTGCCAATTTCCACCAAACTAAATGTTAATATATCAAACTGTATTGCTGCTAGCCCACAGAAGCTAAATTAATAATAAGTTAATGAACAAAGGGAAGTCACACACCATTTCTGGCAAAAGTCACATTAAAAAATAAGTGTTCTGGGGGTCTTACAGAAATGACTCTGGAACACATGTGACTTAGCAATTGGTTGAAAGTACAGAAAACTACCACATCATATCTGTTTGTATCCTCATGTGGACACTGGGCTGCAATGGGGAAACTGAGGTCCCTCTTCATTCTTGAGCACACTGAATCCCATCTTGATGCACAGTGTGGCATCCCCCTTGGGAAGACAAGGCACCTTGTGACAGAAGCATGTCTGCCAGAGGCAAAGGGAGCAAGTGTTTCCACTTGTTGGGATTATGACACTAAAATAAAGCCCTGAAAACCTGTGGATTAAGTCCCCTCCCTTCCCCCCTGTAACCCGAGGATCACACTCCTCTGATGTCTCCCTCTGGGTTCTTTTACCAGTGTTGTGAAAGGAAATTCTGAACACACAGCAGAGTTGATTATATGAAGAACCCATGGACTCAAAAGTGCTATATCACTGGTGTACTGTAGGCAGTGTACCATCTGGTATTACTGGCCCCAACTGCACAGTTTTCAAGCAAATCACAATGGTAGTTTCATGTGTTAATATTTCAGCATGTTTCTCCAAGTGACATAAACTCTAGTTAGATTAATAATCACAGTACCACTCCACACTTGATGAGTAACAAACAATCCCCACACTGCCATATGTCCAGTAGAGATCACATGTCTAAGTGCCTCACACGGTGTCAAACAGTGCATCATTGACTGCATAGCCTTCTTTTTGTATCTCATGATATATTTGACTCAAGAGCCAAAATATCTGATGCAGTACACCTATCTTTTATGACTCTTCTACTCCATGGTTCCATGCATGTCTGTCTTTTCATGCAGGTCATCACTTTCTGAGTTCATGCTGCAGGGTACTAGCTTCAAGCCCATGCTCAACCTCTCCATGTGGACTGTGAGTGGGAACAAGGTGTGATCACATCCAGGTTCTTTGTTTTTGGTCAGGGGAACCTCCATGGGGTGCATATAACATCTACTTGTCTTTCTTTTTTGGAGATGTGAGCATCATTAAATGCTTCAATAGAGAGATGTTTCAGCAAGGAAGATGGAT
This sequence comes from Dipus sagitta, assembly GCA_036346955.1. NCBI lineage: Eukaryota > Metazoa > Chordata > Mammalia > Rodentia > Dipodidae > Dipus > Dipus sagitta. The sequence goes on from CM070770.1 coordinate 1,815,547, forward strand.
GACTGAATGCATGGCTAAATATATATAGATATATCAACAGAAAGACGGATAAATGGATAAACAAATGAATAGGTAGGTACATGGGTGAATGGACAAATGGACAGATGGACTTGCAGAGTTCTTCCCTGAGGCAAGTTTGTATACACAGATCCTTTTCCTCAGCTTCTGATACACTCATGTGTGCATAACATCTTAATGAAACAGAGGAAAGCTACAGAAATAGTAGGCATAGCAACCATTTCGTCAACCTTCTGACGAACTTGAGAACTCATTGCAGACACTGAATTCCCAATGCCCCAAACACCTCAGCGTGCTCCCTGAGAAATGGCGTGATGCTGCAGTGAAGCCCCACACCAGGGCAGTGTCGGCTCAGCATCTTCACCTAGCCTATGTCTCCATTCAGCTCATCAGGCACCCCAGGGCTCACTTTCAGAGTCCAGGGCTAAGCTAGAATCCAAGACCTTCAGTTGCCAGGTTCTGGGTGGGATGAACAACTCTGGCTCTCCTTGGCTCCAGGACCTGGACAGAAAAGCTGCTTTGTGCACTGCCCTTCCACTTGTCCCATAGCATGCGTGGTTCTTGTTTTGTTTTTGATGGCATGTACATGCCCTGCTTGTTCTCTGGACAGCATACCAACATTACACATAAAGTCATCTGTCCTTTGGCTGGTCACCTGGCTAACAGGGCATCTGCTGAGCTTCTCTGTTGCTGAAGCTATTTAGCAAACATGATGTAACTGGCGTGATAACAGCCCCTGGTGACATCCATGTCATGATGGCCAGAACCTGGGATATGCTGAACAAAGGAGATTAAAAGTGCAGATAGAGAGCAGACATCAGGCAGCTGCCCTAGGAACAGAAGTTACCCTGGGTGGCGATGTGAGGAAGTCCCTTGGACACAGAGCCCTACGTGGAGGAAAGAGGCAGAGGACCATATCCAGGAAGAGTGAAGGACTCTTTTCAAGACAGGGGTGCCAGCACCACGCAGCTAAGAAAGGCCCTCTGCAGAGCAACAAGGGCACCCAGGCAGGACAACAACCTCAGTGTGAAGGATGATTATGGTTGGGTTCCTTAAAGTTGTCAACTTTGTGTTAATTTGTTACAGCAGCCACAGAAAAATAACATGTGGCATGCATTAATCAAAAAACATTTCAAGCTGGGCATGGTGGAGCATGCCTGTTGCAGTCAGGTTCACATTGCTAGCAGAAATCACCCGACCAAGAGCAGCCTGTGGGAAAAAAGGGTCCACCTTGGCTCAGAGTCAAGGGGAAGCTCCCTGATGGCAGAGGAAAACGATAGCATGAGCAGAGGATGGACATCACCCCCTAGCCAACATAAGGTGAACAATAGCAAAAGGAGAGTGTGCCAAACACTGGCAAGGAGAACTGGCTATAATACCCATAAGCCCCCAACAATACACTGCTCCAGGAGGTGTTAATTCCCAAATCTCCATCAGCTGGGAACCTAGCATTCAGAACATGTAACTTTATGGGGACACCTGAATCAAACCACCACAATGCCTTTAACCCCAGCACTCAGGAGTCAGAGGTAGGAGGATTACTATGAGTTTGAGGCCAGTCTGTGACAACATAGTGAATGTCTAGGTCAGCCTAGGCTAGAGTGAGACCCTACCTCAAAAAACCAAAAACCAAAAATAAAAAATAAAAAAATAAAGGCATTTGAATATTATTTTCTGGGGAAATGCTTGGAGACAGACCACAGGTAAGTTTACCATTCACTGAAATTCGGTCTGCCAGATTTGCATCCAGAGAATCCTTGCCTAAATGACAGCTGACATGCTGCTAAGTGGTGATTGCCTAGACCTTGGTCACTAAGAACTTTTATGTAAGGCAGAGTAATACCCTCATCTACACATTTGTTCCTGCACACATTCTCTCACTTTGCATACTCCAGGGGCTATGCTGCTGGCAGATGCATACTCATGAAGTCCCCTTCTGCTCCCAGAGTGAAAGTGAAGCACTGTCACCGTACTGGAAGCTCCAGCTGCCCTTTGTAATAACACGATTATGTCAGGATGAGAAGGCATCCATGGTTTACCATGTGCTTTCTCCACCAGCCCCGAGTCAGTGTCTAAGAGCCTGCTTGTCCTGCTCATTTCAGCAGATGATCAAGATGACTTTGTCTATAAGCTTATGGTGTGAGAGTCAGAAAGAGAAAAGAGAGAGAGAGGCAGATGCAGGTATGTTTGTATGTGTCCATATGTCCCTGTCATGGGTACATGACTGCATGTTATATGTGTATATAGTTGTGTGCACGCATGCATGTATATCACTACATTATATGTGTGTATATGTCTGTGTATTCAATTGTGTGCACACATACGTGTCTGTGCATATGAACTGTATGTATGTGTATGTATTTGTTTGGTCACCCTGGCTCCACCTGGTGTCTGGGAGATTGGTGGCCTGCTTTTCTCAGGGCTTTCCTACTTCTCCATGAGGACAAGAATGTGGACTTAGTACTCACCATGCCCTATTCAAGACTGCTCCCGGGGCTCTGGCTGCAGCCATTCTGTGCTCTTTCAGGACTGTTTGGAAACATAGCTCATGCTGGTCCCTGGAGCAGATGATAAGAGGCAGGAAGTAAAACAGCCCAAGGATGCTGATGGAAGCCACTAGCTCCCTGCCAGAAAGAGGGAAGCCTGGGAGAGCAGGCAGGTGGCCTCAGATTTGCTGATGCCTGGAGAAGGCTTGCAGGGGGGGAGGATGGAGGGGGGAGGTCTGCTAGAACAGGTCTTTGGGAGGACAAGCTGCCCAGTCTTCAGGCAGAGGAGAGCCAAAGAGGAACCTGCGGTCTGGGAAGAGCCCTGAGCCTTGTGGGCAAGAACAGTTCACTGTCCTGTAAGGAACTGAGAAAGGGTGTGCTAGAGATTGTGACCGCGACTTTCCTCTTTCTTTAAAATAGCAGCAAAATATGAAATTGCATCCTGCCAAGTTGGCTGCAGGCCAGGGCTAAAAGGCCCCTGCCAGACTGGGCTACAGCTAGGGCTGGTTAGTTCACAGGTTGTGTCTCACTTGGGGCCACAATTAAGTTCAATGATCCTCTTCTTCCTGGGCCCAGTAGAACTACCAATAAGGTAAGTGAACAACTGCGGTTGCAGCTAGCTCCCTACCTGCCTCTGGCTTGCGAAGACAAAATCTGGAGTCTAGGGTCAAAGGACAGGGACTACAGGGGATGAGAGACATGTTTGGGATTCCTGTCATCTCTTCTGCAGCTGTCCTGGGCTATCCCAATATGGGGGTTGTTTGTGGACCAGTGCTCACCAGCACCCTGCCCCCAGGCTTTATGTAGCCTCATCTGATTTTTCAAGTGCTCTGAGGTACAGCCTTAGGACTAGAGCACTGTCCTGGGGCGAACAGCCTGTAGACCACGCCTAGTGCCTCTGACACAACACTTTGCTTCAGCTGCCTCAACCCCAGGATGTGCCTTCAGGCCAGCTCAGCTCTGGCTGGGTTCCAGAGCCTCCTTCAGCTCTTTCCAAGAGTGCAGAGGTGCTGTCATCCTGGTTTCATGTCCCCAGCCCTTGCAGACAGGTCTCTGCACCCCAGCTCTCAGCTCATCCCTGGCATCTCTACCAGACCCCCTTCCCATCGGCCCTCAGACTCACTGGCACTTGAACCATTAAAACCTTGATCTGTATCTGGACCTGGATAAGTCCCCGGGGCCCCCTTCTGTATTGAACCCAGAGACAGTGGCTGGAAGAGAAGCTAAGCAGGATGTACCCCCTCCCCAGCAGCCAGTGGAGATGTTACTGTGTCTCCCAACTCAGACACCCCTGTGGCCTTGAAGGTGTGGATGAAAAGCTGCTACTGGTGTGGCTTTAAATAGCTCTGTGGGGAGATGAGGCAACTCAGCTCAGAGGACAGGAAGGTAATCACGCCTAACAAGTATTATTTTTACACAGATCTGTCCAGCTGCTAGGGGGCCTTACATAACTTGGAGCAGGAAGTTTTCTAACTCTACAGTGAACTCTGAAAAAAGAGAAAGGGACAGAAGGAGGGGTATATGGAGGGAATGAGGGAATGAAACAGAAGAAAGAGATATACAGGGAAGGAAGATGGGTGTAAAGAAGGAAAGAGACAGAGAAGGGAGAAGGATGGAGGGTGGAAGAGAGGGAAGGAAAGAGGGGTTGCCAATCAGCACAGAACTGGTAGGGCTGACCTTGAACGCCACCTAGCGGTCATTACTGTCCACTACAGGTATGTGGGTCACTTAATTGGCCAAAGAGCAGAATCCATGGGCAGTCCGAACACAAGCAGCTCACTGAAGTACGACATTAGGGAGAGACTTGCCCAACCTAGGATGAGGGCTGAGACCAAAACTCCTAGAGGTAATCAGAACTCATGAGCATGGAGGTCCTAACTTTGAAGGTTGGAGTGTGGATGATGAAGTTGGTTCTTAGGCAGTCAAGCTCTCTTTCTGGGGATGGGTGAAGCCCTTGGGTGGCAGAAGGCACCACAACATCATTCTGCTCTGGGGAGGTCATAGGGTGCTATGCTGGCCACTAGGGGGCCTGCTCTGAGGACACCTGACCCCTGACACAGGCTAAATGAGCCACCTCCCTCTGACAGAGGGGTGACATCTTGGGGGTGAAGCCAAGGGAGGGGTGTGCTTAAAATGTTAGACAGCAGGTAGAATGTTTCAAGGATCTCCAGTCACTGCTTTTTGGGATCCTGAGGGGACAGACCGGGGCTACAGCCATGCTTCTGCAGCAGAGAGCCCTGGCCCTAAGTGGAAGGTAACACTGCACTCCTAACGTTTATGTATGTGGAGTCCCAGAAGGCGACAAGAAAGACAATAGAGAACATTTTAAAGAAATAATGGCCAAGATAAAAACATATTTACAGATCCAAGAATCCCAGCAAATCTAATGTGAATTAAATGCAAAGAAACCACACCCAACCACGTTACAAATGAAGATAAAAATCTTTAAATCAGCCAGAGGAAAATGGCAATGACACAGAGGAGAATAATGATCAAGTTCTGACTGACTTACAGGGAGATGGAATAACTTCTTTAAAATGACAACAGAAGAAAACTTTTAACCCAGAATTCTATGTCTAGCATATTTTTTTGTAAAATGAATATACCCTTGAGTAAGTAAATACATAGGACAATCTGTGTAAATACAATTAACCATAAACTCACGTTGTGATAGAGAAAATGAGGTTTTCAGGCTGAAAGGAATTGATAACAGATGGAAACCAAGCCAGATCTTCATCCAGAAGATCACCAAAGATGACATGTGTGCAATTAAGTGTAAGAGACTAGATTTCCTCATCTCCTCAATTATTTAAAGATAAGACTGCTTAACTGTTTTTGGAATTTATTAAGCATATAGATAAAATATGTGAAATAGTGGCACAAAGACAAGGAGAGGCAGATGAAGCTGCACTGTTGCAGGTTCTCACTGAGGTAAAATGGTTCAATATTTACTATAAGAACTAAGTGAATTCTCCTTCTCAGAGTAGGTCCTAACATAATTGTGCAAGGAGCATAGGTAGAGAGTCACCAGAAGAACCAAAATATATTTAACTAATCTTTCAAAGGCAAAAAAGGAGCAGAGATGCAAAAGTAAAAAAGAGCAAAGGAAATAAATGTAAAAAAAAAAGGCATAAATGAGCTGGAGAGATGGTTTAGTGGTTAAGGCACTTTCCTGTTAGCCAAAGGACCCAGGTTCAATTCCCCCATGACCCATGTAAGCCAGATGCACAAGGAGCACATTCATCTGGAGTTCATTTGCAGTGGCTAGAGGCCCTGGCGTGCCCAATCTCTATCTGTTTCTCTTCTATCTCTCTGTGCTTGCAAATAAATAAATATTTTTAAAGATAGGCATAAATTCAAACACGTCAGTAATGACATTAAATATAAATGGACTAATTCCTCTGCTAAAAGGAAGAGATTAACCAGGTTTGGCAGTATAAGCTTTTAATCCCAGATTTTGGGAGGATGATGTAGAAGGATTTCCATGAGTTGAAAGCCAGCCTACAGCTGGCTACAGAGTGAGTTCCAGGTCAGCCTGGACTAGGGTGAGACCCTACCTAAAAAAAAAAAAAAAAAAAAAAAAAAAAAAAAAAAAAAAAAAAAGGCTGAGGTTATCAAGCCTGTGGTAGTTTGAATGTGCCCCAACAGTTTTAGGTGTTTTTATTAAAAAGCTTGTCTCCAACTGCCTGGCTGGAAGAGGTGTCACAGAGGCTGGATCTGATTTCTAGCCCAAAGGTATGCAGAGCACTAGAGCTCTGCATGGGTTCCTGCTGTTTTGCTTTGGTTTTGTGTTTGCTTATTTGTGGTGCTGGCTGGCTGGTAGTGGTTGTGTCTCTCTGCTTGGATCTGAGAAAGTGGGTTAGCTTCTTCCACCATAAATGGAATTTCGCCTGGATCTGTAAAATTCAAATTAATCTCATCCTCCCATAAATTGTGTCTAGCTTGTAAGTTCATCCTAGCAGTATGAGATGACTATGACAAGGCTGGACTTAAAAAATAACAGTTTTAGGCTAGGGTGTGGCTCAGTGGTAGACTACTTAACTACCATGTATGAGGACCTTGGTCCAATCCCCAGCACTGTCAAAATAAATACATAAATGAGGAAATAAAAAATTAAAAAGCAAATTTTACTCTATGCTATTTATAGGCGGTCATATTTTAAATAGAAACTGGCATATATAGAACAAAAAATTGAAAAAAGACAAAATGTCTACAGCAAACATAAAAATCTATAGTAAATTAATACTAATTATTCTATTAATATCAGACAAAAGAGATTTCAGAATATAACTGGAGATGAAGGGTCAATTCATCAGTAAGACCTAAGAATCATAAATGTGTATATGCCTAATAAAGGACTTTAAAACATGTAAAGCAATAACCAAGAATTAAGAGAAGAAAGAAACTAATTTGCAATCATGGTTGGGTATTTCAACATGCCTTTGTTACTAATTGACAGAACAAGCAGAAAAAAAAAAAATGGAACAAGGTTAAAGATCTATATAATGCTGTCATGTGCATGGACCCAATGGCTCTTGTAGAACACAACCAGTAACTACAGAACACATGTTCTTCTCTTGTTCACATTGAACCCTTGTCCAAACAGTCAATATGTTCAGCTAAAACCAAATTTCAAAACACTGAAATCATATGGTATGTTCAGTGAAGAAACTGAAGTAAAAATTGTACCAAGGGCTGGAGAGATGGGTTAGCAGTTAAGGTACTTGCCTGCAAAGTCTAAGGACTCAGGTTCAATTCCTCAGTACCCATGTAAAGCCAGATGCACAATGCATCTGCTTTGGCACATGCATCTAGAGTTCATTTGCAGTGGTTAAAGGCTCTGTCATGCCCATTCTCCCTCTCCCCCCCCCTCCAACAAATATATAAATAAATATATTTTTTTAATTGTGTTAGGAGAATATCTAGGAAAGTCCCCTGCCTGCCAGTATTTGGCAGTTAGGCTACACCCTTCCGAATAGCCTGTGGGTCAAAAACTTGTAAATATTTTAAACTGATAGTAAACTGTATTAGTTACTTTTTTGTTATGGGGACAAAATACCAAACCAGAAGCTGCTTGAAGAAAGAAAGGCTCTAATTCAGCTTACAGGTCCAGAAAGTAAGTCCATCATGGCAGGGAAAGCTAGCGAGAGCAAGAAACTGGTGTCACATCATCACATCAACAGCAAGGAAGCAGGGAGCCATGACTGCTGCTACTCAGTCAGCTTGCTCCTGGTTATCCAGTCCAGAACCCCAGTTCATGAAATGGTGTTTCCCACAGTTAAGGTAAACCTAATCAAGATAATCCCCTACAGACATGCATAGAAGCTAACCTAATCTACATAATCTCTCACAGATAATTCTAGGCCCTGTCAATTTGACAATCACTATAACCATCACCCAAACCTTCAATAATTCTTTTTATGTTGCATTTTATTTGAATGGTTTTCAATAATACAAATTCAGGACCAACTATTTTAGTCATGTTCCAGAGAAAGATAACCACTGAATAGATGGATAGATAGACATGTAGATGATAGATAAATAGCTAGATGTGATATGTGATAGATGATAGGTAATGTATGATAGATAAGGTAGATGATGGAAGATGGATGAATGGTAGATATAGTTAGATGGATAGATAAGACAGATAAATGTTAGGTAATAGATGACAGATGATAGACAATAGATAGGTATTAAAGACAAGTAAGTAGATATATAGATGATAGACAAATGATAGATAATAGATTATAGATTGTTATAATTATATGGATAGATGATAGAGATAGATGATAAATGATAGATAATAGAAATAGACATGTGGATTATAGATGACTGGAGAACCAGGAGAGTAGGAGATAATGAAGGAAGTAATTTATCTAATTAATAAAATCCAGCTGGGTGTGGTGGTGCACACCTTTAATCCCAGCACTCAGAAGGCAGAGGAAGGAGGATCATCATGAGTTTGAGGCCACCCTGAGACTACATAGTGAGTTCCAGGTCAGCCTGGACTAGAGCGAGACTCCACCTCAAGAAACAACAACAATAATAATAATAAAATCCAAACACCTGGGAACAAAGGTAGATGCTTGGGGGCTGAGGAAATGGGTTTCCCAAATCAAACAGAGATGGTTCCACCCTGTGTTCTGTGGAGGCTCTGTGGATTGGACATATCTGATGCTCACCCGATTGGTAAGGGCAGGTCTTCTTCACTCAGTCCATCCATTGGCCTGTTAATATCTTCCCATAGCACCACCAAGAATTGTGTTTATTCTAGCTACCTGGGAAGACCTTAGCCCAGTCAAGTGGACTAATTAAATTAACTAACATGTCAGTAAACCCAACTCTTCATCCAGTGTTGTAATTTACTGAGAATATATTTAAGCAAAAGTAATCAGAATCAAGGAATTAATGAAAATAAGAATAGAAATCAATAATATAGAAAACAAAAAGTGAATTGGTGAATTGAAAATTCAATTCTTGAAAAAGGTTAGAGATAGTCGTGAGCTCTAGGGGTAAAACATCTGCTGCTATCTGGCTAAATGTATATACTATGCTCATCAAACTGTCCAGTAAGCACTTCTCTTAATGGTCATACCCATATATTAATGCTACTCTCTCTTTTTTGATAGAGAACTTTCTCTTTTCAGATGGCAGTGACCTTGAGATGACTCAGAAGGCGTCATGGTACTGAGAAGAAGTGACAGAGGAGTGCTCAGTACTGCAATATCTCTATCACAGCTTCCAAGGCTCAGGGTCCATTGCGGAAGAGGAGGCAGAAAGAATGTAAGAGCCAAAGGAAGGGTAGGACTCCTTACAACGTGCTCCTCCAGACACAAAATGGCCTGGATATTCATGACCTCACAGCGCCTGACACTACCTACGCAAGACCATAATAGGAGGAAAAGATGATGACATCAAAATAAAAGGGAGAATGATTGAGAGAGGGAGAGGATACGATGGAGAGTGGAGTTCCAAAGGGGAAAGTGGGGGGAGGGAGGGAATTGCCAGGGGATATTGTTTACAATCATGAGAGTTGTTAAATATAAAAAATAAAAATTAAAAATAAATAAAATAAAAAGTTAGAGAAATCAATGGAAATGAAAGAATATGATAATTTTTGCCAATACATAAGATAAAATTGGAAAATTCTTTGAAAAATACAATTTAACCAAAACTATCTTATCAATGAAATGAGATACCAGCCCAAATTAAAAGCCTTCTATAGAGTTCAATTAACCTGAACTTTGCAAAAACTTCAAAGTCCAGTAACATAGAGAAGGACAAAAAGAAAGGTCCAATATTGAAAATCAGGGAAATGAAATAAAATGGGTCATGTTGTTATTGGAAACTAAGGCTCACAGAACTGACACCAGAGACTGAGTGGAGAATTAGTTTATTTTCATTCCAGCATGGGCCTAGGGGAATCTCGTCCAAAGCCTGGACCCTGAGCTCTGATGGCTCAGAGTTTATATAACTTAACTTGGGCTTCATTAGTGTTAGTTCTCAGAGCTCAGAGCTCAGGCCTAATGCCATAGACCTTAAGTATATTATAGGCAAGTTCTATAGAAACAGAAAAAAATAGTTAACTAGTGGGCAGATGTCAAAAAAGAAATCATAAGATGATTTACAATAAGGGCTGTAATACAGATCATGCCTTGAAACAGTACAAAAACGTCAGTGTCAGCACAAAAGTCTTTGTAGCACAGAACATAACTTTGGAGCAGGAGCTTCTAAATTGTCTTCCTCAATTTCCACCTCAACTCCCCCTTTGTTGTCTTTTATGGATAACTTTAAGAGCCATCACTTATCTCTGAGTCATTGATACTAACCCTGTGGTAGCCCTGGAAGCACCTGAAACTCTATAGCCTTAATCAGTAGGAGACAAACCTCCCTAGGAGGGTAGGCACCCCTGGGTCTCGCAAGGCAGGGAGTCTGATTTTCTTCATGGCTTTTATTGGCGTTTGCGCAACATCATGGGTATTTCCCAGCATGAGAGGCTTAACAGAATATAGACTGTTATAAAATTAAAAAAGAAAGAAACCAGATAACCCTTCGAATCATGCTCTTTGCCATTGTGTAAATTATGTTCTATTAACAGAGATGGTGTTGAAACATATCCAGCAGTCTGACTTATTACTCAACCTCAACAACTGGCTTAAAGTAGGGGCCTGTAGGGGTCTAGCCTGACCTATGAGAAAAAGGCAAAGGGCTACAAGAAGCACATAATACTCATAATTATGTCCTTTTAACTACATAAAACATAACTATGGCTTTTTTTCAACAAAATTTCAGTCCTGTGGGGCCATTGCCCCCAATCATATTGATAATACCTTTAGCAGGACCACTCCCAGTCCTAGATAGATGAGGTGGCATCATGACCAAGACCCAAAAGTGCCCCGTGTAGAATTCCTCAGGCTTCTGCCATGCATAGACAAGTTGGCCTCCAGGTTTGCAACTGGGGCAGTGCTGTAGATTCCTCAGGTGGATTGACTAGCCTCCTGGATGGTCAAAGCAGGGTGGTGGGCATGGAGGATGACTGGAAGGGGTTGTTGGGATCTCTAGCTGCTCTCCACCTAGCTGACTAATCAGGCAGAGCAGCTGTCTTCACTCTGGAGTGATAAATATGAGCCTCAATTCCTGCAATTTTTAAAAGATGTGGGTTTTGCTAAAAGTGCAATATCGGATCACTTACAGGTATGCTTGAGGGACATCTTTCACTGAGGTGGCCTACAGAGCAGTCATAATGACTACCATAGATTCTAGACACCATCTTCCAGATGTTTTGTGTCCCTCCCTTGTTTCTTCCCAACCCCTGTCTGATTGTAGAAACTGAATATTTATCTACACAGCAGGCCTGGGGAGGGGTGGGTGAGGTTATGTATGGGGTAAGAGAACAAACAGATTATTATAGATATCACCTAGAGGCTTTGAGGGCAGAGCCTACTTCTCTATCCATCTCTGTTGTGAGGAATTCCCTCTATGTGGGCTTAGAGAATAGTATTGCCACCGATGGCTGGTCCCTGAAGGTGTGGCCCATGAAGGCTGAGATAAAGTTTCCCCTGGTTCCTCTCACCTGTGCCTGCGAGCCTGAAAGTTTGGCCTTCCTGAAACCTCACACCAGTGTTGTGCTTACCTCTTGCACTGCAGTCTCCTTTTTACCAAAATCTCAAAATGAAGCCCAGATTAAGACCTCAGCAATTAAGAAAACTGTGACTCTCTGGGCACATGACCTCTGGGGTTGTGCATTATGTTGTGTTTTATAGAAGATGTATCTCGAGTCCTAAGTCCTGCTTTTGTGACTGTGACCTATTTGGAATGGGGTTCTTTGCTGACATCTTTGAGGTTCTCTAAGTAAGACCATCTAGCAGGTAGGGTTGGCACCAGGAGCAGTAACTGATGTCTTTGTGAGAAGCAGGAAAAGGAGATTTGAGACCCAGAGAGACCTATAAGTGGACAATGCGTGAGGACAGAGTCAGAGATCTGGGGTTATAGATCTGAGAGGGAGTAGGCAGTTAGGGTGACTGGGCCTCTGAAAATATAAAGGGCAGGAAAGTCTGCACCTGCTAGAAACCAAAGATGATCTGACTTCTTATCTCTTACTTAGTTCCCTAGACCTGTTTTTCCACAAATAACCTGGACCCCTCCTGGGAGGGAGGTCTTTTGTAGGATTTAAACATTGTGGTTGGTTAAGTTCAGCCCTGGAACTTGGTGTCAGGGCTAGCCTCTTTCTGAGACAGCTCCTAACCCTAACCAACCAGCTGTCTCTCTGGTTCACCTGAGCTGGAAGACAGCCCACCACTATAAGGTTATCAATACCTTTGCAAGGGGAGGACAGGTGCTCTGACCACTTGGGAACTTCCAGCTGTGGGTGCGTTTTCCCTCAGCTGGACCTAGGCTCAGCCCAGGCCTTACTCTCCACATGGACTCTTTATTCCCTCCAGCTCCCCACATCACATGGCAGGAACTCTTTGAAATTTCTTTTCTCTCTTTGCTTTTCATGGTTTTCTCAGGCCCTCCACATGGGATCTCTAGCCACGTGGGTGCCTTTCCTTGGCTCTGTGCTTCCCTCAATAAATGTAATAATTTAATAATTATCCTTATCAGTCTTTTTATCAAATTCTTTCATTAATATTAAAAATGAACCTAGGGTTTGGGGTTCAAGGACTTTCCTGGACCCTGAGCAACCCATTACAGATCCACCAGCCAAAGAGGGCCTAGGGTGAGGAGGGGCATTGAGGGGATCTGTCTAGAGCTCTCTGAAGGTACATGCCTGCTGATCAATGTTTTCAGGTTTTTGGTGCCCAGATCTGTGCAGAATAAATATATGTTGCTTTCAGCTACCAACTCTGATGATTGCTGCTGTAGCCCCAGGAGACCAGAGCCACACTGGCCACCCATTCTCGTGGCCACTTTGTCCTCCTTGCAGTGGAAAAATGGGTGCAATGTGCCCTGACCCTGTGGATTTTATATGTTCTGCAAGTCCTGGGCTATGTCCACCTGCCTACCAGAGACATTTTGGTGGCCTCTGGAGGGGACAACTCTGTCTGTCCTGCATCCAACAAGTCTACTACCTATGCCATTCTGGTTGCCATGGCTGGGAAGCAGGAAGGAAAGAGCAATTAGCAAGCCCCCATCAGGTAGCTGGGAAGTGGAGATAAAACCCCAGGTGTAAATCAACCTCAGAATTAACCCAGGGAGTTATTTGCACAAAATTTACAACCATAAAATGAATAACTAAAAGCTCTTACATTTTTCATTTTCAATCAGTCTGCATTTGTAAACATCTTTATTCAGTTTTCACTTTGGACAGGGATTGCATTTAAATTTTAATGGCTACTGACACCCAGGCCCTTCTTTGTGCCCACTGTTTTCTTGGAAAAGACTGGAAGCTTCTTGCCAAAAGAAAAATAAGCTTAATAAATAATGAATACAGAACAAATTACTAATGCTTAAATTTTCATACTTCTATGAATATTTTAGCAAATAATAGAAGGTTCTCTTAGATCATGATAATAAGACCACCAGGGAGCCACCTTCCTCCCATAACCCTCTTGATGTCATTGTTTGAAATTAACACAGAAGCTACTTCCATTTTCCAGTTCATTGATGAGAGATTCATAGTCACAGCACACCTTCAGTACCTACCCAAGGTGCTTCCAGAGGAGCTGAGCCAGATCATCAGAAGGTCTTGCCAACAATCTCTATCCTCCTTGCCTGGCTTTGAGGTGACATGCCTAGGACAGGATTGTTTAAGGTTTGGCTGACTGAGCAGGTGGGCATACATAGTGACTGCCGGGGCTTAGGCATGTGGAAAAGTGGCAGCATTACTCACATACACACTCATGATCACAAACACAAACAAAGACTTTTCTTTTTTTTCAAATTTTTATTAACAGCTTCCATGATTATAAACAATATTCCATGGTAATGCCCTCCCACCCCCACTTTCCCCTTTGAAACTCCATTCTCCATCATATCCCCTCCCCTCTCAGTCAGTCTCTTTTATTTTGATGTCATGATCTTTTCCTCCTCTTATGATGGTCTTGTGTAGGTAGTGTCAGGCACTGTGAGGTCATGGATATCCAAGCCATTTTGTGTCTGGGGGGAGCACATTGTAAGGAGCCTTACCCTTCCTTTGGCTCTTACATTCTTTCTGCTGCCTCTTCCGCATTAGACCCTGAGCCTTGGAAGGTGTGATAGAGATATTACAGTACTGAGCACTCCGGTCACTTCTTTCCAGCACCATGATGCCTTCTGAGTCATCCCAAGGTCACTGCCATCTGAAAAGAGAAGATTCTCTACCAAAAGTGAAGGTAGCATTAATATAAGGGTATGAACAATAAGAGAAGTGCTTACTGGGCAGTTTGGTAAGCATAGTATATACATTTAGCCAGACAGCAGCAGATGTTAACATGCCTAGGGCTCATGACTATCCCTGTTTTAAGTTTTCAGTATCAGGGATGTATTCCTTCCCTTGGAGTGGGCCTCCAGTTCAATTGGAGGGTAGTTGGTTTCCATCATGACAAATGTGCTGCTGTTGTACCCGTTGGCTCATTTTGCCTGGCTGGCCAAATATAAGGCTTGCAGTGTCCACTGTTGAGTATCTTCACTGGTGATTTCTCTTTCTCCCATTGAACTGCATGCAGAATGGCTTCTTCCAGCTTTCTGTCAGATGGTCTACATGGAGGAGGTCGTCAGCTCAGTTCCAGCAGGATTTCTCAGTGGCCTTGAAGCCCAAGTATGTGGTGTCTTCAGCAATAGGGTCTTACCGTCTATTCCTGGTGGGAAACCAAGGGCCTTGGCAATGGCCTATAATGTTTTGGGGGCATCAGGGACCTCCCTAGCCAACAGCTCACTGGAAGGTATCCCATCCCTGGCACTGAAAGTTTTCTAGCAACAATCTATAGCTCCTGGGTGTTCCATTGTCCAAAAAAGTAGGATTCCATATGATTTATTTATATCCTCTTAGATTTTGATTAGCCCTCCCTCCACCTTTCCTTTACTCAATCTCTTCCCCTGACCTCACTTTGGGCCTTTTCACAGACTTTTCATGCTTTAAAACTTGTATACATTCACACACACACACTTCCACACAAAAACATGGGAGCTGGGGAGATAGCTCAGTTGGTAAAATGTTAGCCTTTGAAACACAAGGACCTGAGTTCAATCCCAAGAACCCACATTAAGAAACTTGTAATAGCTGTAATTCCCAGTACCAGGATGCAGTTAACATCCACAATGAGCTGTTGATCAGAGAGACCTATAAGTTTTCCCAAAAGAAGACAGACTTCTGTCAGAACATTTGGTTACCCAACAAAGGTTAACGGTAAGACCCTACTGCCAAAGACACCATATGCTGTTGGTATAGAATATGGAGAGACCTGGCTGGAATCTGGAAGAGAGCCGGTCCCCAGACAGTTAGCTCATCTAGTGCCAGAAGGTGCTACATGAGCAACTGGGAGAAAATGGCCAACATTTATCTGAGCAACTCGAGGTCTAAGCTACTCAGCAGCAAACAACCTGACATGATGCTCACCCAAGTGCAATAGTGGCACACAGCCATGGTGGGTAAACAATTGCTCTTGGATTGGCTAACATATCTGCTCAGTGGAAAGGATCCCATAGCTGGAACTGGGAAACAAGTATGAATGATACCCAAATAATGAGTTCGCTTTCCAATATCAAGCTCCCACCAATCTTGGGCTACAAGAGGGTCTACACCTATTAAAGTCTCTCTAACCTAACAATGGTTATCCCATTTAACTGGTGCTGACTTCACTCTCCATTGGAGAATCTGCTTCTTTTTTTCAGATAGACGCAGAACCTAAGGAGTGAATTAGTCCATCACACCTCACCAGGGCCCCAGCTGAAACCATAGAGCAATTGAGGAAATGAGCAAGAGTGCTGCTTTCTTGGTGAACCTGGTACCAGCACAAGGGTGAAGGAGATAGACACAGAGAACACTCAACTCCTACCAAACCAGATATCCTGAGACACAGAGGCTCCCAAGAGCCCATCACTGAAGTAGACCTAAAACAAACCCAACATGGCTCAGGGAAATTCATGGAAGA
Organism: Dipus sagitta; assembly: GCA_036346955.1. Lineage (NCBI taxonomy): Eukaryota > Metazoa > Chordata > Mammalia > Rodentia > Dipodidae > Dipus > Dipus sagitta. The sequence continues at coordinate 1,831,622 of CM070770.1, forward strand.
GAGGGCAGAAATATTGTTAGAGCCACAAGTTGGTACATTATGCACAGAGACACTTCTCGTACCCATAACTGATGGCTACCCCACAATGCACAACCCAGAATCCCCATAGGGATAACCGGCATCCCCAGTGAGATGGTACCTTCGGGGGGTGGGGGGGACAGGGATGAGGGTAAAAATGGTACCAACATGTGCTCTTTACATACTGAGTATGCCCATAACTAATAAAAATAAATATATACATACATACATACATACATACATACATACATACATACATAAATACATAAATAAATAAAACTTGGCACAGTAGTATGGGTTTGTAATCAGGCTAGGTAGTCAGGAAAGGACCCCCTCAACTCAGGAAGAGAACAGCCATGTGACAGACGCTGTGGTAGCATGTGCCAGGTTCCATCCTCCAGACCTCGGGACATATCTTTTCATGCTCCTTTATCTTGCTTAGCATCCCTATTGGTAGCAGGCTTTATTGCTGTTTTCTCAGGTCGCACATGTGTGTTGGGACTGAAGACAGATGCCATTTTGGCCACTGTGCCCGGTCCTTCCTGGGCTTGGGTCAGGGCTCCTGGAACATGGCCTTGCCCTGTCCACATAACCAGTCAGTAAGGAAGTTTCTGCTTGGGTTATTGTTCATGGTGACATTAGAAACTCCTGAACTCACCCTTCTTTTCCTGAGAGGACACAGAGATGACACTCTAAACCAAGGAGTGGCTCCCCAAAAGAGGGCCAAATCTCCCGCTTTTCAGGAAGCTGGGCTCATAAAACTCCTACTGGGAACTTGACTGGTCCAAACATTGCCTATGATGGGAGGCATCTTATACCTCCAGTAGGAGTTTCCTGTGTCCTGACTCCAGTGATTCTTCCAGAATTAGGCCCATGGATAGCTGCATCTATCTGAACAGCAAGAACAGACCACATGAGCACTATGGGCATGTTGGCTAAGGGGCCCAGATTACATCCACAAGTGTTCACCTACATCTGGTACCCACAGGGGATTTAAGTGGAAGGAGTTCAAGATCCTGGACAGGTCCAACCATGAGCCTCTTTGGGCATGGACACACCATACACACACACACACACACACACACACACACACACACACACACACACACTAAAACCCCCAAGGAGCCCCTACACATTCTCCAGGATTCAGAAGCTCCAGATCCTGGCCACTGTTCAAATATCCCTGCCAGGGGCTGATGGCAGCTGGGTGCCTGAGAATTCCTGACCTGCATTCAGACCCTGCCCTGGAGGCCAGCAGACTCAGCATAGCCTTCACCCGCCTGCTACCAGATGGTGAGTTTTCGGCTCATGGCCCAGTTTAGTCTCCTTTGACTTGGGGGTTGGAACTGTGCTATTTTTCTCTCAAATCAGTGCTTCCTGTCACAGCTGACTGATCCTGCATTAAACAGCTGCCCGCTGTGCCTTGATGCTCAGAGAACAGAATGCTCAGTCCCAAGGCTGTAATCGAGGGTAGGGGTGAGGCTGTGTGCTGGGCGCCTAAGAACAGCATGCAGCTCATGCCTCCCTAAGTGGCCTGCAGAGGTGGGCAGAAGTTGGTTAGAGCTCTTTTGTCCTGAAGGATGGACACTCCGCCCAATCTATGCTCAAAGCATTGAAGCGAGTCACAGGAACCCAAGAGACAAAGCCAGGGGCCTAGAAAACACAATATCTTAAAGTCCTTTCCTGAATACCCATCACACGACAGGCTTTATCTCCCTCTAATACAGACCCTACACCTGTTTCACAGGTTGCTACACAGATGTTATCCCACACCACAGCCCTCAGTGTAGGTGGAGTCCTAAAATAGTTAATTTTGATTGGAACCTTGAGTGGATTAAGAAACATAGGGCATTATTAAATAATACCTTTATGTATGTCTGTGAGGTCATTTCCAAGAGAAAATTGAGGAAGAAAGACTTATCTTGAATGTGAGTGACACTATCACATAAGTTTATGTACACACACAAACACAGACACACACATACATCAGGGAGGAAAACTTTTATTCGGCCCTCTTAGGTTTTACCTCAGGTGCCTGAAAATCAAAATGACAAGAGAGATTAGCAAGAGAAAAGAACATTTGTCCTATGAATACTCAGGAGCTCACCAGCAAAGAGGCTCAAAGAACCTTTCTGAATTTGGACCTTTATGCCATCTTAATAAGAGAAGGAGGCTAGAGTTTCAAGGGACAATACTGCCTTGTCCTGCTGGAAAGGACAAAAAAATGTGTTCAGGAGACTAATGGTAGGTAAGGCTTCCTCAGAAAGTGTGTTTATGTAAATTGTCATCCCAATACAACTCTTTATCTCTGTGACAGGACTCTTGCTGTGCCCCCTCCCAGTGCTCGACATTTTCTGTAAAGGGACTCTGGCAGCTGAACCCTTCAGAAGGTTCCACTTTTCTCCAGATGAGGCAGAGAAGGCCTTCTTCTGAACCACTGACTCTCAGATAATGTCAGTTCAAAACAGCTTTTATGCCACAGTGACATGTTCTGGGCTCTGTACACAGCCATAGCTATACATACACAGCCACACAAACACCTGTACCTACACAAGTATATATACACACATTGCCTATATGCACACACCCAAACAAACACCTGCTCCATGTGAGAAGGGAAAACAGCAGCCCAGCTTCTCAAATCCCTGTAGCCCTCTAAGAAAACAGTCCCAGCCCCTAAACCCAATGCGCAATCACAGAAGGAGAAAAAAAAATGCTCCCAAATGCTGAGGAACAACCCTAAATATCAATATCAAGGCCAACTTCCAAGTATAAACTCTTAGCAGACTGAGCATTGAAAGGAGGGGAACTGAACACCACACTGTGTCTTGGGAAGCAGAAGCCACACCATCTGAAGAGTGTCATTTTCTCTAGATTAATCTATAACTTGAAAACCATCCTGCCATAAATACCAACAGTATGTTTTTGGTTTTGTGTTTTGTATAATTTTTTAACTAGACCAGATGATTCAGCAGTTATATAGAAATAAACATGCAAATATAGGCCTGAAAGATGTTAAGAACAGAGACACAGCCGAGGTCTGGCCTGCACAGCAGATGCTGAAACATACTGAGAGTGAGAAGAACCAAGGCAGCATGTGGGAGCCCTGTGCAGAGCCTGCCCGCCTGCAGCGCTCCAGGGCGGGAGGGGGGACAGGAGCCATGGCTCCCCACTGCTCACTCCTGAATCAACTGGTTTGTTAAGGAGCCAAAAAGCAAGATGTGAACCACATGCTGCTGGAAGGCAATAGGAGATTGGGCATTTTCTGAGGCTTGGAATCCAGCTAGTCTTTCTGAGATGACGTAGCTTGATCAACACAGCTACGTTTAATTTTTAAATCCTGCCTGACAAAAATCAAAGTAAGCAAAATCAAAGAGAAAACAACAAAGCGTGAAAAATACTTTAAATTCATATCACAAAGTGGTAATTTTCTTAGCTTCTAAAGCTCCTGACAAATCTATCCAGACTTGCCAAGAGCCAAACAGAAATAATCAGTAAAGAATACAGTGACCAGCTGACAAGAGAGGAAATAAAGCTGTCGCAGACAGGAAGATGCTGAAATTAGCTCATAAACAGACCAAGTTAGAATTACAAGGAAAAAACATGTTTCCCCATCATACCAGCAAGTCAATGATTTTTGACAGAACCCGTGTAGACAGGGTGTGAAGAAATGTTCCTTGTCAGTAGAAATATAAATCAATACGTCATTGGGGGAGAGAAGTTCTGCAGTGTCAGCAAAGTTTTAAACACACTGGCGGCTGTGATGCTACACCTCCAAAGCAGACTTCTGGACAGACTGACTGAAAGAGACAGACAGACAAATAGATACAGACTGATATATAAACAGACACAGGCAGACCTACTGACTAACAAAGAGATACAGAGAGAGACTGACAGACATGATCACCGTGCACAGCTTTGACACGAGGACCATGTTGAGTGGAAGGGATAATAGGGATGGGTAGGGAAATCCCTGCCCGTCCATCCTCTGCAGAGCAGGACAGCAGTGCCCTCCCCTCTCCTCCCTTCGTGGCAGACAGCGCGGGCTTCGCTCAGCATCAGTCTCTCTGAAATCACCCTGAACTTCCATCACCTCTTCCCATGACTACCGCCCGCAGGGGCCCAAACCCTTCATTTTGTCTCAGGTCTCCACAGCTTACGGTTCTGTTGAGATGGCGACAAGCTCCCTGGCCTCTCTACTGGCTTCTTTGTGCTTTCCCTTCCTTTTCCAGGAGAACCCTAAGTACACACAGAAATTAACATGTTAGCCTCCAATAAAATTATATATTGTCAATCTATCATTTGTCAGCTGTATGTGTAGGCTTTATTAGATACTGAACTCAAGAAGGCAGTGGGAAGAGGTTTTACTACCTTAAAATAGAAGAGAGAAATAAAGACAGCCAAGGCTTTCCAGTACAATTTTGCCCCCAAGGGGCCTGTGGCAGTGTCTGAAGACATTTTTAGTTGTCAGGACTGGGTGGAGGCAGAATGTCAGGTGCTCCTGACATCTAAGGAGCAGAAGCCAGGGAAGGTGCCACTCAAGGTGCTCTAATGCACAGGGCAGGTCCCAGAACAAAGAGCTATCTGGCAGCAGCACATCTTTGTGCTGTGGCTGAGGAGCCCTGATTTAAGGTGAAACACTGAACAAGAGTTACAGATATATCGAATAAGAACACAGGAAGTGGGGGCGGAAAGAATGTCAGAGCCACACGTTGGGTCATGATACACAGAGACATTTCCTCCTACCCATACCTGAGGGCTAACCGCACAATGCATGACCCATATACATAAACAAGGAGGGGCCAGGGGGAGGAGGGAGGACAGGGAAGAGGCTAACAATGGTACCAACTTGACTGTATACACAGAGTACAAAACTAATTAATAATAATAAAAAAACAGGAAGCCAAGTTAAACCTGAAGTCAGATAAGTAACGAGAAAGCTTCATAGCATCCCCATGAAACATTTACATATGCTTGTACAGAATAAACTCACCATTACCCAACACCTACGTAACTGGGTGTCACCTGGCTGACCCAGAACAGCAGGGCAGGGTGAAGTGGAGCATCAGGGGAAGGTCTCTCTGGCCTGCTTGAACATAGTCCTGTGATGGTGTTACTGGTTGTTTTGTCTGAACCAGGTGTTTCCAGGGTCTAGTCAAAGAATTGAAAAGGGCACACAAAGAGCAAAGCAGCAAGGGGTTTTATTTGAAGAGACGTACAGGACACTGTCAGGAAGCAGCTCAGAGCGAGGCCAATCAAGAGCCCCGGACTACTTTTGAGGCTTCCTTCTGAGGAATCATGAGGAGAAGTTGGTTGTTAGGGTTAGGGTATGGGTGAGTTTATGTTTTGATTGACAAGCTTGGGTTATATAAGTGTTTATTCACTTTGCATCTATTTTAATCATGCACACCCAATCATGCACAGCCATTGGATGGTAAGTAGAAGATGTTCCCTGAAAGTTCATATTGAGGCCAAAGTTTACCTTACTGCACATGAACTTAAAACCAGACCAAGCTGGACTGGCTCACTGCCAATTCCAAGATGTGTTATTGGATATGTTTGAATGGAAACTGTGGTGGTTTGAATAGAATAGATGGCCCCCAATATATTCAGTTGTTTGTTTGTAGTTTGCATCTGCAGCCACCTGGCTGGAGTCAGTGCCATAGTGTGGATCTTAAGGTGTGGTGGTGGGTTTGAGATTTCAATCTAAAGATATGCAAAGTGTGTCTAGCAGGAGTTCCTGAAGTGTGCTGTGGCTTTTGGTTTTAGGCTTGTACTTCTCTCTCTCTGCTTGGTCCTGTGAAGGCAGGCCAGCTTTTTCTGCCATTATGGAACTTCCCCTGGATCTGTAAGCTTCAATAAATATCCCTTCCTCCATAACTGTGTCTGGTCTGGAAGTTCATCTCAGCGAACCTGAAGCTGTCTGCTACAGATACTAACCACCATGGGGAAGTTGCTGAGGCAAGGTTAGTATTGATTTTTTTTAAGATTTATTTTTATTTATCAGAGACAGGAGAGAGAGAGAATAGGCACACTCCACATGCACCACAGTATGCATGTGGCTTACATGGGTCCTGGAGAATCAAACCTGGATCCTTAGGCTTTGCAGGCAAGCACCTTTCTCCAGCTCAGTATTGTTTTGTTTGAAGAGGGGTGTGTAGATGTGTAGTTTGATGCAGAGAGGTCCTGGGTTGCTAAGCTATTTGCCTCAAAGGGGTACTGACAAATTCAGGGGTCAAGAGGTGAGGTAAGTCAATGGAAAAAGACCAATGGAGAAATGGAGAAAGCAGCGGATACTATAGGGATTATTCTCTGGTGACCACTCACAAACTTTCAGTGCTGGGAATGCTCCAGGTACTTAGGAAGCTTGGGTGCTAGGTGTTAAGAGTCCTGCAGATACTGGATGAAGGTTAAGGGGGTTAAGGATATTGACTGTTATGGTACTTGGAATATTGGGATGATAGGGATGTGAGGAATGCTGGGTGTTAGTATGATTTGCTCCCTGAGCTTGCAAGGCAGGGTTACAATCCCCACCTCATGGCCTGCCAGGGAACTGCAGGGACCTATATGCCCAGGGAGCCAATGTCCTTACTGTCCTAGGGCTTTCTTTTGGCAAAGGTACAGATGGAGGGTGAGTAGATGTCTCCTTCTGCACCCTGCTTTCCCTAAAACTAATAGAATATTCCTTCTGGCAGGGGGCCAGGCAGTGCAGTCTTGGCCCTCCCTGGGGAGCAAGGCTTTCTGCCTCTTTTGTTCTTTTGTTGATTCCCCAGAACTTAGCCCTGAGCAGGTGTGTGGTGATAACAGAGGCCAGGGCCCTGGATTCCCTGTGCTAGTAGAGGGTCACATGCACACACTCCACTCATGGTCACACTCACCCATGGTTACACTCATGTACACTCATGTCCCACACTATATACATTCACATACTCATGCTCAAAGACATCACATACTTACATTCATACACTCAACTCATGTACTCATATACAAGTGCATTCACCACACCCAAAATAGGGTTTAGGGACCTACTGATAGCTGGGCGCCCCACCCCAACAACCATGGCCACGTGGCCCACATAGAGAGGGTCCTTCTCTAACACAGGCCACAAATCCCACCCCCACATCCCCTAATATGCTCAGATCAGGCTGTCTTCACAAGTGGTCATTCCAGCCCAGCTTGCTTTCCCAGACTCCATGTTTGAGTTCTCACAGTCAGGAAGGGTTAGTAATACTTTACAGATAGAGGGTACAGCCTACCTGGAGACCACAGTCCCTCACCCCAGTGTGGGAGGCACTCAGCAATACACATACTGGCTTCCTGGTCCCTGAGGAGCTTGCCTTACTCCAGAGGTTAGCCAGCCAATCACAGGCTCCAGCCCACCAGCAGTGTAGGGGCTGCAGAAGCTAGTGCTTCAGGTCAGAGCTCCTGCTCTTCTGAGAGCACCTAGTGTCCTTCCTACTTTTCTTGCTATTTCTATACCTTGTAGGTCCACTAAAGCCCAGCTTCCCTTGGGGTATCCACCCTCTAGGCTTGCTTACCAGCTGGTGTAGGACAGAAGAAGCTTTGTGCTTGACTTCTGTTCTGCCCATTTAAAAAAATCTCTGAGGTACTTTTAGGAACTAAGGTACCATCTCCTTGGAGTCCACTTAATGAAATCACAGATGGTCAGGATTCTTACCACTTTCTGGTTAAGCAGGTTTTGGGGTTAGCTGTGTCCCTTACATTTTTATACTGCAGTCTTAAACCCTGTTGCAGATGGTCAGGATTCTTACCACTTTCTAGTTAAGCAGGTTTTGAGGGTAACTGTGTCCCTTACATTTTTATACTGCAGTCTTAAACCCTGTTGCAGATGGTCAGGATTCTTACCACTTTCTGGTTAAGCAGATTTTGGGGGTAACTGTGTTCCTTACATTTTTATATTGCAGTCTTAAACCCTGTCACAGATGGTCAGGATTCTTACCACTTTCTGGTTAAGCAGATTTTGGGGGTAACTGTGTTCCTTACATTTTTATACTGCAGTCTTAAACCCTGTCACAGGTGGTCAGGATTCTTACCACTTTCTGGTTAAGCAGTTTTGGGGGTTAACTGTGTCTCTTACATTTTTGTATTGCAGTCTTAAACCCTGACACAGCCTGAGTTGCCCTTCTTTGGATATAGGGTCTTCACAAAGGTCACCAACTTAAAATGAGGTCATTTGACTGGGCCCTACACTCAGTGACTCCTGCCCTTACCCAAGGGGAATTTTGGACAGACAGGTACACACCTGCACAGAGAAGATGCTATCTGCAGGCCATAAGACCATCCTTAGAAGAAAAAAGCCTGTGGTGTCTTGTTTTGGACTTCCAGCCTCCAGAGCTTTGAGATGAAAAACCCTACTACTTAGCTCGCCTGTGGTCCTTCACTAGGGCAGCCCATGAGACTCAAGCACAGGCCTGTGGGGTCCAGCCTTGAAAGCAGTATAAAGCGTCCTCTGTATGTGGTAAGATAGCATGATGTAGTGAGAATTCAGCACATCAGTCTCTGTGTTGGCTCCTACTAGAAGAAACTCCTAACCCCTTTGGAATTTCCTTGGTGACAGGCAGAGGTGTCTGCTCTCATGAGGCTTTGGATGGGTCTGGTCATCAGAAAGTCGAAGTCAGAATTAGAAGATGTAGCATTCACCACACTCTGGCATATAGAGAAAGGAGAGGAGCTAGGCAGCAAGAAAGTATCAGAAATCCCTGAGCCTTGGGGGTCAGAGTTTCTGGGTGGGTGAGCTCACCCTCAGGTCAGTAACATGGCATATCCCAAGTCCTCAGAGCAGAAGGCCCTGTATTTGGGACCCTCTGGCCCTCCTGTCACCTCCTCAATGTGAATCCTTCACTGCAGCCTTTATAACAAGCCTGTAAAGAAGTGTGACTACTGGAGCTCAGGGAGTTCCTTCTGATTAAGAGCTGGGACCTTCCAACTTGTAGTCATGTTGGAAAGAAGTGTGGGGACCCCGAAAACTTGCTCCTTGTGATTCCTCTCCAAACAAAGTAATGCAACTCCATCCATGCAACATACTTTTGTAGTGTTTCCATTCATGCATATCCTGGAGCTAGAAGCATTGGGCTGGTCTAACCTGATCTGGTTATGAGTACATGCAATAAGGCAAACTGTTATCAGAATGAACTTTTAGTGTAAATCCCTCACAGACTATCCTATGCATATGCATGAGTATATGTGCATGTGATTAAAATCAGATGCATCATGGGGAAAGGATATATGCAGTGAATAAATGCTTACACAACCAAAACTGGTTAATTAAAATAGAAACCACTCATATGCCACCCTTAACAACCAACTCTTCCTCCTTTTGGGCCTTCATAAGGATGCCCAGAAAAGTAGTCCATGACTCTTGAACAGGCTTCTTCTGAGACCACTGCTTCCTTGCAGTGCACCTGTCCTGTTCTATTTCTTTAAAGAAGACTTCCTGCTGGTTTATTCTATGTGTACTTTTTCAAATCTTTGAACAAGATGCCAAGAATGTGGAAATACATGGTCCATACAAGATCACCAGCAGCATTGTGAGACTGAAGTAGCCTATAGACCTCAACACTAACTGGATGCTGGCAAAACTGAGTTAATTATGGTATGCCCTGTAATGTCTGGAGAGGACAGTAATGGTCTGTAGGTGCAGGAGACCCCTCCTATTTCATGTTAGAAGTGCTAGTGACTCTCTTCCTTTTAGCCATGACGTTATGCTGCTTTGAGGACAGTGGGGACATCCTGCTGCCAGTGGCTGTGGTATCGTTTGGCCAAATGGGAGTCCAAGATGAGCATGAGGAACAACTCAGGTAAAATCTACTAAGCCCCAATCACAGGTGCCATGAGGAACAGCCTGGCATGGACATCCAGGGAGTTGATGAGATAATTGCACTGAGAGTGTACAGCAACTGCAGAGAGCAGAGGGCAGTTTCAGGGGTGACACAAACACCCCACAACGTAATACTCTCTAGGGTAGGCAAAGCAGACAAGGGCTGACCTGACTGGTTTTTGGCAAAATCAAACACATGTAGCCAGAACAATTACTTTGTGTCACATTCTTAATATTTATAGCTACTATGTAACTCAGAAAAATGAGTTTTAATATTTAATGCTTTCAGATTCAGAAATTAAGATCGTACTACATAGTATCTGGGAGACACTTCTTTGGTTGGAGTAAATATTTTATGATCACTATATATAGTGCTAAGAGTCTTTATGAATAAACAAAGACCCATGTCAAAGCTGTCTATGGAATAAACAGATGACTAACTTAGAGGGACTTGTGGCTTCTACTTCCAGGGTAGAATACTGCTCTGGGACTCTGAGAAAAAAGTTACAATTATGGTTGAAAATTGTATTCGGCACACCCAACTTCATTATATACTTCTACCAATGGTCCATAAGATTTCCCTATCTCATGAAGGTGTGAGAGACAGGTGTTCAGAAGAAAACACACGTCAGTATTTGAACTGTGGTCTTCTCCCTGGTCTGCCATGTGTGGAACACTTGTGACATGGCACAGTGACTGGAGGCCCAGTCTCCAGTCAGCCCTGCAGCCATGCAGGTGACTGCTTCTGATACTGCACAGTCTGCCAAGCCACGGAGTCACAGACCACATGGAATCAGTGCATTTTGACTTATAATAGTTTCAATTTATGATACAGGTTCATCTAGATGTGATGCCATCACAGCACAAGGAGTACCATGTATGTGGTACATAGAGGTGACATACGAACATGTACATTCCACACTCATGTGTATGGTACATCATGCTTTGCATTTTGAACCTTATCTATGGACATTAAGACACAACCTGTCTCAGAGACCCACCCCACTCCTGAGGATTTCACTACAAATCCATGACCCTCCTTGGTACCCAGGGATAGATTTCTCATGGTGATGCTGGTGAGGATATCAGTAGGAAGTATCCATAAAACATAAAGTGATCATAGATTTACCAAGAAGGAAGTCCATGCAGGTGCAGAGGCTATAGAGCAAGTTCCAGGACAGGTTGGGCTACATAGTATGAACTAAAGTTGCCAGAAGAGCACTGTATCTGCTATACCTACTTACAGCAAAGCTGAATGGACTGATAAAGCTCCTATGATCTCAGAGATGGAATGTTGCAAGATCAAAGCCTAATTACCTTGGAATACCTTTAGCCCCTCAATAGCCATTATCACACCCACCTTTGTGTCTGACCTAATATCCACATGACTATCAGTTGATCAGGTGCAATCTTTTTGGAATGCACTGACAGACCATCAGCTTCCACCAACCCAAGGGCTAAAAGTGTCATCAGATAGCATCTGAGGCTATTGCTGGAGATTCCCCCGTCTCTTTGCTATAACCGGCCTACCTGATGGTCAGCAAATATATTTGAAAAGTTCCTTGATTTCTGACTTTCTTTTGTTCAGTGACTATAAAACCTTCATGAAATTGTTAACATGTTGGAACATGGAATTTGCGGTAACCTAAATCTGTGTTCCTGGGCCACGGTCACTCATATTTGGCTTCAGAATAAACCATCCCTTAACCCTTTGAGGTGAGAGCTTCGTCCTTTGTATCGACAATAGTGACAGTCTGTCTCAGATTGGGAAGGAACAGAGTGAAAGAGAGGGGAGAGAAAGAAAGAAAGAAAAAGAAAGAAAAGAGAGAATGTTTATTTCCTTCACATAAGGCCATCCAGAACTAAATAGCTCCTTACCCCTTGTGTTGGGGGGCAAGCTCCTTCATTCACAGTTCTGTAAATTTCCATTTTATGGTCCAAAATGGCTGTTCAAATTCTGGTCTTTGTAGCTACATTTCCATCAATAGAAAAAAAGGATCAAAGGTGTTGCCTTCCCTGTAAAATTCCTCCCCTAAAACTGCTTCTTTACATCCTATCAGCCACAATTCACTCACTTGGCCACACCTGCCTGCAAGAGAGCCAGGGAGTGGGGTTACCATGTGCCTTGCCAGAACTCCTGAGCGGGGAAGGGGGATAAGACTGAGTCATCTGCTACAAGGAGCAGCACAGATTTCTGGGGTCTTAGCAGTGAGAGCTGCTTCTGCCACCCTTAGTATAGCCCCTTCCTCACACCCATCCTGTCCCAGGCCATGTCCTCCCCATTCCACTGCTACCCCAACACATCTCTGAACTTTTCTGCATGTCCTCCTAGCACAATTCTGTCACCTCCTTCAGTGACAATCCTCAGCTCTTCAATACTTACCCTCTACCTACCTATTGCCCTCTCCTTCCAAAGTGGCCTCCGTGGTCCCAACCTTAGCCAACTTTGCTCATTTTTTCCAGCTGAGCATCCTGCTGGGTCCGCAACCACCACAGTCTAGTTCTCTGTGCCACTTGAGGACACAGCTGCTTGCTATGAGACCACAGGGCCTCAGCTCTACCCCAGCAACTCTCTGCCCACCTGTGACAATCCCCAGTAACTTGTCACCCTCAGCAGATGCCACGACACCACAAACCTCAGAAAGCAGGAGTACCTTGGGGATGCCTCAGCTTCCCATCTCAAATTTCCTGCAATGGACATCTCACTCCTAGATCTACCTACCCAGGGCCCAGGGGAAGCACTGTGCCACAGCCCCTCCTCCCAGGTAGGGCTGCCTCCTGGAGCTCTTGGGTTTTGTATTTCCTTTGGTTCCATCAGGGATGAAAACTCAATGAATACCAAGATGCACCCATCTAACGGGTGCCATAGTGGCACATCTGTTATGGGGGAAACCAACTGCCCTCTAATTTGACTGGAGGCCCGCTCCATAGGAGGGAATACAGCCCTGATACTGAACACCTACAACAGGGGTAGTCATGAGCCCTATGGATGTAACATCTGTTGCTCTCTGGCTAAATGTATATACTATGTTCATCAAACTGCCCAGTAAGCACTTCTCTTAATGTTCATACCCATATATTACTACTCTCACTTTTGGTTCGAGAACTTTCTCCATTCAGATGGTAGTGACCTTGGGATGACTCAGAAGGCATCATGGTGCTGAGAAGTGACAGAGGAGTGCTCAGCACTGCAATATCTCTATGACATTGCGGAAGACATGGTGGAAAGAATGTAAGAGCCAAAGGAAGGGTAGGACTCCTTACAACGTGCTCCCCCAGACACAAAATGGCCTGGGTATCCATGACCTTACAGTGCCTGACACTACCTACCTACATAAGACCATCACAGTAGGAGGAAAAGATGATGAGATCAAAATAAAAGACTGATTGAGAGGGAGAGGGGATGTGAAGGAGAGGGGAGTTTAAAAGGGAAAGTGGGGGGAGGGAGGGAATTACCATGGGATGTTGTTTACAATCATGGAAGTTGTTAGTAAAAAATAAATTAATTAGCCGGGTGTGGTGGCGCACGCCTTTAATCCCAGCACCGGGGAGGCAGAGGTAGGAGGACTGTCGTGAGTTCGAGGACACCCTGAGACTACATAGTTAATTCCAGGTCAGCCTGAGCCAGAGTAAGACCCTACCTCAAAAAATACTTCTTTATTCATTATGTTATTTAGACCTAAGTCCAGCATAGACACATTTATTGTGAATATTTTTTTTCAATCTGTAGTTCATCTTTTCGTTTTCTTGATAGCGATTTTTTCAAAGGGTGGAAGGCTTTATTTAATTTTATTTATGAACCGGTGAGTTTAATGGGGTTGCTTACAAGGAGGAAGAGAACTCAAAGAGGCTGTAACACTGAGAAGTCTCATCTCCGCATGGATGAGATGAGGATTACTCCATAGCTGCTCACATGAAGTTCCCTGTGTCAGGATTTCTCTTGCTGATATTTCATCCTCAGTCTCGGGATGAGGGCTTACTTACAGAGCATGGAAACTCCAAAGTAGCCATGACATCCTGACATCTCATTCTAGCATGGATGACAATCTCTCCACAGCTGTCTTGATGGCACTCTGTCCCCTGATCTGTTACTCTCTATGTTCCATTTCCCCTTGAGACCTGAGGTTGAATACATCACTGCATACATCTGCATTCGGGGCATATGAGATCTCAGGTGGGGGTCTAATGACATTCCCCATGCTCTTCATTTCTACCAACAGGACAAGAATAGATATCTGACTCCCTGACAGGAGGTGAACCACCCCTCACACAGCAGCCAGGGCCCAGGTGAAACCAGAGAGGAACTGGCGAGATGAGCAAGAGTGCTGCTTCTATGGCTGGCCTGATAACCTGGGCCAAGGTGATGCAGACAGACACCGAGGACACTCAAAATGCACCAAAGCAGAAACCCAGAAGCTGCAGAGAACTCAACACTAACGTAGAATTAAAGCACACCCGCCAAGGCTCAGGGAAGTTAGCAGAAGAGGGGGCGCAAAGAATATAAGCGCCACAGGGTGGGAAGGAATATCCAGAGGCACAGCCCTCCCCACAATGAGAGCCTCTGCTCCCACCACTCATAACCTACAGCCACGCAGTGAATACCAGCAATCCCACTAAGGAGGGCCCTCCGTGGGGGAGTGGGGACAAGCAGGAGGGAAATGCTGGCACCAATGTTTTATGTGTCCATACCAAGTTTCTACTTAATTAAAAAAAAACTGCAAGCCTGAAATAAACCCTTTCCTCCCATTAAAAAAATAAAATAACCCAAAGGCCATTAGTGAGATTCTTAAGCAGGAGTTATTTGTGACCTCCTAGGGATATTTGCAATGTTTGGAACCCTTTATTGTCATCAAGTTAGATAGGGGTGGAGAGTAACTGCAAATGCATAGAGATCAGGAACGTGGTGAAATGACCTACAGTACACAGGACAAACCACCACAAGGAATTACCCAATATGAGGGCTGGAGAGATGGCTTAGCAGTTGAGGCGCTTACCTTCAAAGCCAAAAGGTCCCAGACTTGATTCTCCAGGACCCAAGTAAGCCAGATGTGCAAGGTGGCTTATGCACCTGGAGTTCGTTTACAGCGGCTGGATGCCCTGGCACCCCCATTCTGTCTCTCTATCTGCCTCTTTCTCTCTCTCTCAAATAAATAAATTTAAAAAAGAATTATCCAGTATGAAATGTGAATAGTTCAAAAAGTGAATAATGAATTTCTTGAATCAACCTTTAGAATTAACAAGAATGAGCCTTGTGAGAGATTATCCAGGGAATGGGGCACAACATAGAGTTTCTACCTAGAAATTAAACTGTTATGAGTTGTATGACAAATTCTTCTGAATCAAAGCAGTAAACAACTAGTACCAACGTTTGTTAAAAGGCTTTACTTCTGGGAGCAAATGTGTCCGGTTTCTCCCTTTGTGTTGAACGCTTGCCTCCCAGCAGGTAGCGCTATTTTCAGCTGCTCTGGACTCTTTAGGAGATACAACCTTCTTACAGGAAGTACATTATTGAGGGAGCATCCTGGAAGGGTTGGGGGAGCTGTAGGTCCTTCCTGGTTTCTTAGCCTCGTTTGTCTGGCAGCCTTCCCTATTAAAGGCTCTTGCCTAGGCTTCTGGACCCAGCTCTGTCCTATCCTTCCTCGGTGTGCCTGCTCATCTAGCCTTGGGCTTTCCAAGGTTGCTCTCTCCCAGTTCATTCACCCACCACTTCTCTGCAGCTGAGACCCCCCCCCACACACACACACCCATGCAGCCCGGAATCCGTGTCTCCAAAAAGGCTGTCCCTTTGTGGGAGCTTCCCAGAGCCATCCTCACTCACAGGCCCCGCGACGTGCAGGGATTCTTCCCACCCAACCTGACCCCACGCGTGCGCTCTCCGGCCAGAACCTCAGCTGCCGGCCGCTCGCAGCGGACCTCACTAGGCCTGGCCCAGCGGTTCGGCCCCGCCTTCCAGCTCCTGACCGCTCAGGTCCACTCTCCCGCGGAGACCACGGCACAGCGCCTAGCGGTGGACAGAACACGCCCAAGCTGGTGGCTTCCCAGTCGGGCAGACTCCAAGAGTGCTCCTCCAACCCCCGGACTTCCTTCCCTTCCGCGATCTGACACCGTTCCAGCCTCCCCGCTTTGCTAGACCTGGGCGCTCACCCCGGTGGCACAGTTGTGCGGGGCGGCCTCTCCCCGCCCGCGGCAGGGCAAGGCAGCAGTGCATGGATGATGAACGCGTGGACAGGTGGATGGGTGAGCGGGGGAATACACGCGAGGGGCGCCCACGCCCACAGGACGAGGCCAAGCGGGCGCGGTCTCTGCTGCTAGAGCCCGGGCCTGACCACGCGCAGAGATGCATGGCCCGCCCTCCGCCCCGCCCGCCCCGCCCAGCGCCCTCCGCCCCGCCCAGCGCCCTCCGCCCCGCCCAGCGCCCCTCCACCAGCCTCCCCTTCCTCAGCACCGCCCCCAGGGCGCAATCTCGGGGACTCCCACTGCGCCTGCGCTCTCAGTCCCGCGTCCCTCGGAGTTGGTAGCTAGGCAACCTCTACCCGCCCACGGGGACGCCGCTAGCTTAGTGTGGGCCGCGGCGCCATGGACTTGTTCATCACGCAAGAGCTGGCCCGTGCTGAAAGCCACCAAGGTGGGCCGCACCCCTGCCCCACGGATGAGCTGCCTTTGAGGACTCTTCTGACCTCAGCAGAGCACCACTTCCACTGTCTCTTGCGTTGTGGTGGCCTGGGGAGGGCTGTGGGCAGGCTAGCCGGAATTCAGAGGTTTGGCTGTGCACCAGTGGAGTAGCCTCTTGGAACTGTGCTTCTTTGACCTTGTGCCCCTTCCCAACCCTCTGCCACACAGATGCAGCCGCGCTGCAGCGAGCCTATGAGCTGATCAAGTCTGCCAACCTGGGGAAGTCAGAGTTTGACCCCACAGAAAGCTTCAGCCCTGACCTGTTCGTACTGTGTGCAGAACAGGCTCTCAAGGTGGGGCCCTGGGCCTGGCTGGCACTGAACCAGGCACTCCTATCTTCCTGGTCTCTGGGTGTCTGTGGCTGCAGAGGTGGGGCAGGGAGGGTGGTGATGATGACATGGACGTGGGGAGGGGGGTGTGGGTTCACAGGCTTGGGCTCACTGGTAGCCTGCCCCTATACCCCTCTATCCTGAGAACATCTTTCCTGCTCTTTATGGTCCCCCTCTCCTACAGATGGGACAGCCCAACGTGAGTGAGGACTGCATCCAGATGTACTTCAAAGTGAAGGGGCCAGTCACCCAGTTTCTGGGCAGAGCACACCTATGCAGGGCCCAGCTGTGTGCCCCACAGTCAGAGAAAAATGTGGTGAGAACGTAGCTCCTCCTTCCAGTCTTCACTTTTTACCCCCCTCCCTCCAGAGGGTGGTAGGGGAACAGGTTTTAGAAGAGCTTTTAACAAAATGGAATTGAGTAGTCAGACTTGTTAGTGACAGGAGCCATGTGTGGTGCTTGTATCTCTCTCCTCATACGCACCAGATAATCTGACAGGAGCCAGAGAGGATCCCTACACTTTTGCAGGGCTGTGCCATGGTCTTTCTGCTTTTTGTCCCTACAGCCCTGCCTGAACTGGGCACAGGGGAGTTGGAGGAGGCTGGCACCCCTGGGTGCCGGCAGCTGTGGTTTCTGTCTTCAAGAATCCCTCAGCTGTGCATAACTGGGTTACTATGTAGGCTTCAGTGAGTGATAGAAGTGGCGATGAGCAATGATGGGCGTTTAGACAGCAAATTTGGCTTACCTGTGTGTTCTTTGCACTGCTTTAGGAGGAATTTGAAAATTGTGTGACTCAATACATGAAGGCTATAAACTTTGCAAAAGGAGAACCAAGGTAAGCATGGTTGTAGTATGTGAAACCTCAGTGTCCAGACTTACCAAGTGATGCTTTTATTTAGCCCCTCAGGTCCTTTCACCCCCATTTTTTTGTTGTGAAATTTCATTGGATTTATGGTCACAGGATCATCTTGTTATCTTGGAGAACTGGCCATATTCATGCAAGATTCCCCTGAAGCTTCACCCTCTATTGTGGTCAGCCATTGTTGTGATTCATATAGAATATATGGATGTGTTCTCTATGCCCTCCCTCCTGGCTTATCCCCTAAACTTCCTCACTTCTGGCCTCTAGGGTCAACAATTCTCATGTGAGAGGGCCATGCCCTGAGGTCCCTCTGGGTGGTTTGCTGACCTCTGCCTCTGGGCCAAGGTTTCCTGTCTGCAGAAGTGACTCACTGAAATGCCAACACAGTTTTCTACTCAATGAATGCCTTCTTCATCAAAAAACAAGCTAAGCTATTGCAACTTAAGCTTGCACACAAAGTGGTATAACACATGTGCACAGGAACCCAGCCTTTGGAGGGACTTTTATTCATTCTGCCAGAGTCTGCTTCTTATCTGTTCATGGCCTTTTCTGGCCACATAATGTATAAATGCTGGGTTACAGCATCCAGCCTTACCAACCTTCCCACTGAGTACCAGTACAGTGGGTGTTTCCAGTGGGAGCCCTCCAGTCCCAGGCTGTGCTTCACCCACAGGGGTCCCAGTGATACCTGAAGATGACCCAGAGGGATGACAGAACCCATTGGTCTGCTGTCCTTCCTCCTTCCTGAGTAATGAGCAGCACTGGCCTGTCCAATGACCAATGGCAGGACACCATCAAGGCACTTGAGGGCTCACATACCAGACAGAGAGACCTACGGCTCTTCTATGTGAATCCCTCAGATGGTGCCTTGCTTCTTACAGGGAGATGCCCACACACAGTCCTCAACACCCCCAGAATTTATTATCAGATATGGACTTTGTCCTTGTAATCCCTCATTTGTCCATCCAGCTCCTTGATTCCTGGGACACTTTCAGGTCATACTAGGATGTCATCTCCTCCAGAAAGTCTTCCATACCCTATCCTTCCTTGCTCAAGGTTGTATTTTCATTGGGGTTGGTTTGTGGAGTTATTGAATGGAAGGAGCTGGGTCTAGACTCAGGTGTCACAGCCTACCCATAGCCACTGAGTTGTACTATAGCCACTGCTTGTGTGGAGCAGGGCTGTCAAGGGTGGCTCTGCATCTTTATGCACCTCAGATGGGGCATCACCTGCACTCCCCTCCTGCATGGGCCCAGGAAGCAACCCCTTCATGGGCAGCTCTTCCACTCTGACTTCTGTTCCCTGGTTGCAGGTATTACTTCTTGGTGTTCAATGCTTCGGTGCTCTACTGGCAGATGGTGCGGCCATTTCTCAAGCCTGGATGTCACCACCTTGTGATTCCCAGCCTCTCCCAAATCGTCAGTGTGTTAAATCAGACTGAGGAAGAAGACATGGAGTGGAGGGCAGAGCTGATGCTGTGAGTGGAGGTGGCAGCCCTTGGCAGAATCCCTGACCTGGTCTGTTCCTTCCGGGGCATGAGTATGTATGGCCAGGTTGTATGTCCCCTGCTTTCTCTTCCATGGTTGGGATTAGGATTGTGATTTATCAGAAGATTCTCTCTGGAAATATGTGGATGCTGCAGCAGACATCAGAGATTTGTATTAGGACTCAAAGCAAAAGAAATGTGATCTGGGGCTGGAGAGATGGCTTAGCCGTTAAGGCATTTGCCTACAAAGCCAAAGGACCCAGGTTTGACTCTCCAGGACCCGTGTAAGCCAGATGCACAAGGTGGTGCATGCATCTGGAGTTCGTTTGCAGTGGCTGGAGGCTCTGAGCACCCACTCTCTATCTGCCTCTTTCTCCTTTTCTCTCTCTCAAATGTATATATATAAAGAAATGTAATCTGGTCACTGGTCCCGGCCTATGATTTTAAAACCTTAGTGCAGTGATTTCTGAGTGTTAGGCATTTCAGCAAACAGCTAAGCCAGCATGACTGAAGCAGTTACTCATTGCTGGGACAAAACACCCAACCTGAAGCAGCTTTATGAAGGAAAGGGTTTATTCTGGCTTACAATTTTGCTAGAAAGTTTCATCATGGTGGGGAAAGCATGGCAAGAGCAGACAACTGGGGCATCACATCTCTACACATCAGCAAGGAGGAAGTAGAGAGAGGGAGCTTTCTAGCAATGGCAAGCTGGGCTAGAATCCCAAGGCTGTCCCCCAGTGACACATCTCCAGCAAGGCTCCTCCTCTCAAGAGCTCCGCCAGCTGGAAGACTAAGTATAAGGCTTATTCACAAACACATGGGGCTATGGCTGACATTTTATATTCAAGCCACCACAACGACCAGCGCATGGGGTCTGTTTGGAAGCCAGAGGAATAGACAATCAGCAAATGCCTGGTTACTGTGTCAGCTGGACTAAGAGGGATCTGTCACAGGTTTGGGCAGGGAACTTACAGCAAGCCAGGACTGTGTGGATGTTGACAATGGAGAATTCATCATACTAGTGCTAGGGCCTTGTGGTGGTTTGATTCAAGTGTCCCCCATAAACTTAGGTGGTCTGAATGCTATGTTTCCAGCTGATGTTGATTTGGGAATTGACACCTCCTGGGGGCAGTATTGTTAGGGGCAGGCTTATAGCCAATTTTCCCTTGCCAGTATTTGACACACTCTCTGGTTGCTATTTTCTACCTGATGTTGGTGAGGAGGTGATATTCACCCCTCTGCTCATGCCATCATTTTCTCCTGTCATCATGAACCTTCCCATTGAGCCTATAAGCCAAAATAAACCTTTTTTCCCACAAGCTGCTCTTGGTTGGGTGATTTCTGCTAGCAATGCGAATCTGGCTGCAACAGTAAAGTTGGTACCAAGACTGGTGTCATTGCTGCTAGACACCTGACTGTGTGGCTTTTGGCCTTTTGGAGCTGATTTTTAAGAGGAATATGGAAAGATTTGAAATCTTGGCCTAAGAGACACATTGAAGTGCTGTAAGTACAGCTTGATGAACTATTCTGGTCAGGGTTGAAAGACCTGAATGCACTAAGAACTAAGGACTGTGAAGTTTGGCTTATGAGGGTGAGAAAGAGCTTTGCCTGGACTGGGCTAGGAGTAGTTTGTGTAAGAAGCTTGCTGTTGTGACCATATCCTGAGAATTTGTGCAGGGTTGCATTGTATAGAAATAGACTGGTGTGAGCAGAGGGATATGGCACAGAAAAAATGAAATCGTTAGGCCAAAACTTCTGCCTGTTCATTACATGACATTACAACCTTTGAGATTGGGCCAGCTGACCTGCATTGGGATGCCAGAAAGAATGCAGTCTTGAAGAGGGGACTGAATGCTGAAGAAGTGTCCTGTTCTTCAAAGTTTGCTTTATTTACCCCCTGGATTAACAAATTGGCACCCTACCTGGTATTGTGGAGTATAAGAAATGCAGGAAGGAGAGGGTCATTGAATTTGCAACGTGGTCTTGTGTTTTGGAAATGGCCATGGGCAGTGTGAAGCAGGTTTGCTCAATTGCCTGCATAGAGACTCAGTGGAACCATGAGGATGGACTGTGGGTTGCAGTGGAGATGCAGGACCATGAGATGGCTCCTAAAGAGAGCTGCTGGCCCAGGTGAAGCTTTCCAGGACTGTGAGTAGCCTAGCTGGCGGGGCGGAATTGGAACTCCAGAGACATGTCAGTCATTAGAATTATCGGACTTGGAGACTTGTTAATGACTGGAGATGTTGGACTTGGAGCTACAGAGTTTGATGTTTGCCCTTGTTTAAAGCTTGTATTGGTTGAATTTTTTTTTTTTTTTTTTTTTTTTTTTTTTTTTTTTGCTATCCCCAATGCCATCTTTTGCAGTATGAATGTTTGCTCTGTGCCATTATAGGGTTTTGGGGGATGTTTTGGTATTATGGCTCAGTTAAAGGACCTTGGACTATGGGGATGTTTGAACATCATTGGAATTGATTAAAAACTATGGGGACTTCTAAAGTTGGACTGAATGCATTGTATCAGTTTATGGGGGCGGGGGCAGGGGTAGAATGTGGTGGTTTGATCAAGTGTCATACATAAACTTAGGTGGCCTGAATGCTGGGTTCCCAGCTGATCATGATTTGGGAATTGACACCTCCTGGGGGCAGTGTATTGTTGGGGGCAGGCTTGTGGGTATTATAGCCAGTTTCCCCTTGCCAGTGTTTGGCACACTCTCCAGTTGCTGTGTATACCTGATGTTGGTGAGGAGTTGATGTCCACCCTCTACTCATGCCATTGTTTTCCCCTGCCATCATGGAGCTTCCCCTTGAGTCTGTAAGCCAAAATAAACCTTTATTCCCCCCCCCCCCACACACACACACAAGCTGCTCTTGGTTGGGCGATTTCTGCTAGCAGTGCAAACCTGATTGCAACAGGCCTCAAGTCAGGACCACAATCTGCAGGCTTGGGGGACTGCTGGTGGTCATTTGGGGACTGTCTAAGATGAAGGGGATACTGATAAGACCTTCCTTCAAAATGTCATTTGTAAATGTCTTCGATATTTAAAATGTCAATAATTCCCCTTCCTACACTGGAAGTGGCCATTTATCTTGGTCCTGCTGGCCCTTCCACTAAACTGTGAGTCTGAAGAGTTTGAGGAGCTCATCAGGGAAATTTCTGAAAGTCTATGAAACACAAAAAGTGCAAAACTATAAGGATCTGTCTATCAGACATTAGCAATTGAAAATAATTTCAATAAGGTTTAACATCTGCTATTCTCGTGTCCAGGGAACTTCTTGAATGTTACCTGCAAGCTGGAAGGAAGGAGGAGGCCGCCAAGTTCTGCACCACGGCAGCGCCGTTCATAAAAGCTAATGTGCCACAGAAGTACCAGCAAATATTCTCACTTATGGTAAGTTGGCATGCTTAAAAATAGGTCTTAGGAATTTGTTAAGTGAATGTTTGGAAACTATGCACTAAACCCACAAACAAGTTCATCAATTGAGACATGTAAAAACACACTTATAGGGCTGGAGAAATGGCTCAGTGGTTAAGACACCCTCAAAGCCTACGGAACCAGATTCAGTTCTCCAGTACCCACATAAAACCAGGTGCACAAAGCACATGCATCTTCATTTACAGCTGCTGGAGACCCTTGCATGCTCATTCTCTCTGTCTGTCTTCTCTCTATCTCTCTCTGCTTGCATATAAATAAATACAAAATATTTTTTAAAACACATATGTAGCACACAGCCTCAGGTTGCTGAGATGAGCTTCCAAACCAGGCACAATTACGGAGGAAGGGGTATTTATTGAAGATAGAGGAGAAGTTCCATAATGGCAGAAGAAGCTGGCCCGCTTTCACAGGTTCAAGCAGAGAGAGAGAGAGAGAGAGAGAGAGAGAGAGAGAGAAGACAGAGAAAGAAAGAGAGAAAGAGAGAGAAAGAGAAAGCCACAAGTTGCCACGAGTCACCACAAGCAAGCAAGCACACTTCAGGAACTCCAGGCAGAACTCAAGCACATTGCATATCTTTAAGCTGGAATTCAAATCCACCATCACATCTTAGGGCTGGACCCTAAGATCAGCCCAGTGGCACTTCCTCCAGCCAGGTGGCTGCAGATCTAAAATAGTAACTTGAATAAAATCCTGAATATATTCGGGGCCATCTATTAAAACTACCACAACATACATATAATCACAAACAAAGCAAAAAGAATCAAAAGGACCTGCTAATTCATCCTATGTGAAGACATATTTTATATACATATATACATATATAAGTATTACTTGAAAGATAATTTCATTGTTATTATTTCTATTTTTTATTTGTGTGTGGTGTAGTATGTTGTGTGTGTGTGTGTGTGTGTGTGTATAGTGCATGCATATGTGTGTGCAGTTGTGTGCACTCCATTCACACACATTGCAGAGACCAGAGAAGAACATCAAGTGTCCTCCTCAATTGCACTTTTCTGTTGTTTCCTTGAGAAGAAGTCTCTCGCTGGAGTGACTGTTTTTCAGTCAGTCTAGCTTACTGATGAGCCCCAGCAATTTTTCTGTTTCTGCTTACCTCCAGACTAGGGTTACAGGCATGTGTGGTCCTGTTTGGCTATTTACGTGGGTGCTAGGGATTGAGCTCAGGTGCTCATGTTTGCATAGCAAGCACTCTTACCTACTGAGCCATCTCCTTACCCCCTTACTGATATTCATTAAATATTTGTTTTATAACAACATTGAATTTTTTAAGATTAACAGAAAATTTATAAAGATGCAAGTAATTAGTATAGGGCTGTGTCCTGAAAACATTCATTAGCTATTGATTTTGATATATAGGAATCAGCTTAAGTTATATATAAAAACTGAATATAAAATTTAATTGGTGCCAGACATGGTGGAATGAGAGGAGGTACAGTTAGGGTGACTGGGCCCCTGAAAGTAAAAAAGGCAGAAAAGTCTGCATTTGCTAGAAATCAAAGATGATCTGATTTGTTATCTCTTGCCTAGTTTTCTAGACCTATTTTTCGACAAACAACCAGGACCCCTCCTGGGAAGGAGGTCTTTTATAGGATTTAAACATTGTGGTTAGTCAAGTTCAGCCCCTGGAATAGGTGTCAGGGTTAGCCTCTTCCTGAGACAGTCCCTAGCCCTAACCAACCAGCTTATCCCTCTGGTTCACCTGAGCCAGAACAGCACTATAAGGTTATAAATACCTTTGTAAGGGGAGGGCAGGGTCTGACCACTTGGGAACTTCCAGCTATAGGTGAGTTCTCCCCTCAGCTGGGCCTGGGCTGGCTTGGCTCAGGCCCAGCCAGGAGGGCATCCTAGCCCTTACTCTCCACATGGGCTCCTTTACTCTTCCAGCTCCTCACATGACAGGAGCTCCTTGAACTTTCTTTTCTCTCTTTGCTTTCCATAGTTTTTCCAGACCCTCCACATGGGATCTCTAGCCACGTGGGTGTCTTTCCTTGGCTGTGTACTTCTCTCAATAAATATAATAATTTAATAATCACCTTTCTCAGACTTTTTAAAAATTCAATTCTTTGATTAAAATTAGAAATGAACCCAGGCTTTGGGGTTCAAGGACTTTCCTGGACCCTAAAAACCCTGTTTCAGGCACACACCTTTAATTCCAGAACCGTGGAGGCTGAGGTAGGAGGATTGCCATGAGTTCAAGGCCAGCCTGGAGCTACAGAGTAAGTTCCAGGAGTAATACCTTGACTTGGAAAAAAAATGGTGAAAATGTCTTAATTTCAAATATTAATTTTGTGGGATTTGTAAAATACTATCTACACACAATATCTGAATGAATATCTAATTACTTGATTTCAAATTAATATTCTGTTTTATTTCATGACAGGTTCTACATGAACTCATGGATGAGGCTCTTTTAATGGAAGAGAAGAAACATTCCATTAGCCTGTCTGTCTGTTTCTACATTAATATGTTGAAAGTGTAAGTAGTCTGGGGAAGAACAAAGATTGAGATTCTCAGGAGAGTTCAGGACAATGTCCCTTCCCTTAGCAATGATCTATGTCAGTGGAAAGAGTTTTGGTGCTGTATGAACTGTTCTAGAAAAGGTGGTGCCAGGATCACAGGGAGAGGTATCTGAAACCTCCCCTCACACCTGCTGTGACTCCTCCCCGTTACTGAGAAGAATATGCCAGTGGGCCACAGCGGATGAACAGAGTGCAAACAAGTGAACGAAGTTCCTAACTGGGTCAGGTGCTTCTCTTAAGTCCTGCTGGACAAGGCTTAAGATAGACCATGAATGGAGCAATTTAAGGGCAGTTCAGGGGAAAACATGATGGGGTGGCTAGAGTTAATGGTCAAGGGAAATACATCTAGAAAGTAGAGAGAGGTTCTTTAAGATGTGCACTGTGGCTCAATATAATGGCACATACCTACAACCCAAACCCTTAGGAGGCTAAGGTAGAAGGATCCTGAATTTGAAGCCAACCTGGTCTACATAGAAAAGTTTGTAAGAAGTTTTCTGTGATTGGGAGCAGAACTTGCTATGGGATGTAAGAAAATTTGGATGATGATCAGAGTGTATCTGTGTGAAGTAGATTGAGAAAGTCCAATGTGTTCATAGGCTGAGGGAAGTAAGGAGATCACAGAATATTCAGTTGTGAGGAGACCACAGAGTGTTTGAGGCTTAAGGGGAGTGAGATCACATTGCTTGTCTTGAAGGAAGGTAAGAGACCACAGAGCTCTTAGTGCTGAGGGGAGTGAGGAGTAATTGGTTGTGAGACGAGAGAGGAGACCACAGACTTTTGGGGGCTGGGGGAAGTGAGGAGACCATAGAGCGGTTCATTGTGAGAGAATGAGAAGGCCATAGTGTTTGGGGGCCTAAAGTGACTGCTGATATTAGGGTCTTTGTGACCTACTGGCAATAATGCTCAGAGATAGAGGAATTCTGACCACAGGTCCTGCTGACAAGAGTGGATAAAAGCCCTAGTCTCCCAAGTTAAGTGATCTAGGTGTAGTGCTGACAGAGGAGTACATGCACATTTTCCTGTTTTTTTTTTTTTTTTTCTACAGAGATGGGAAAGTATATCAGGTGGGAATGAGGAAGTTTAAGAAAATGTGAAAATTTGCCTGGGAAATTTAAAAAGAGGTGGAGGGGGAGGGAAATTTTAGGCTTCTATTTTAAAGTTTAGGTTTCCCTAAGAAAAATGTTCAGTAAATATGGTAGTATATTATGATTATTTAATGATTGAATCAATTCTAGAAAACTGGATAAAAATGAGTTACCAGAAGATGCCTACCATATTTTGAAGAAGGCCTATGGACATTTGAGTCATTACAACCACCAACGCTTTCCTTCAGTCAGAGAAGAAAAGTAAGTGTTTTTAGTTTTCTATATACATGCCCACTGTACAATAATAAGAAAGTACCAGAAAATGTGAAAAGAAGGGCTGGAGAAATGGCTCAGCGGTTATGATGCTTACTTACAAAGCCTAACTGGGGTTCAATTCTCCAGTACCCACATGGAGCCAGATGTACAAAGAGGCACATGCATTTGGAGTTTGTAGTGACTAGAGGTCCTAGTGCACCCATTCTCTCCCTTTGTCTGTCTCCTCTCTATTCTCTGCTTGCAAGTAAATAAATAAAATGTTTTTTAAGAAAATGTGAAAAGATGAAGACAAGCAATTATTTTTACCCTAGCAAGTAGAGGATTTGTCATAGCTTTTTTTTTCTAGTGTTTTTTGTTTTTTTGGTCCTGATATTTGTATTGTCTGAGAGTATTTGGGATTTGTAGCTTCATATTCTACATTGAAAAACCAAATTTAACTTCTAACCACAATCATTTACAGTCTATTACAGCACCTTACACATTTCTAACTTGCTCCATTTCTGACCTGGGCTGGTTCACCTGTCCTTAGACAACCTGGTGGTCCCCTGCTCCTAGGAGGTCACCATATCGGTGTCAAACTTCATGTGGATACCAAATCAGCGTGGCTTATTACAGCCCAGAAATCATGGACTCAAGTGATCCTCCTGCCTCAGCCTCCCGAGTAGCTGGGACTATAGGCATGCACCACCGCACCTAGCCCTTACATATTTCTGAAGAGCTGCACAATTCATCACAGGGAAGAACACATTTATCTGAGCACTTCTCAGTTCACTGCAGTTCTGTGCTTTCAGGAACCTCTGAACACTGTCCTACACTTGCTCATGCAAGGAGGAGCAAATAGGAGGAGGCTAAGGCTAAGGCTGAGGATCTGGAATGTGCTCTCATAAAGTTGGTGTGGGTCTGTTTCCATTGTGTATATGTCCCACATTTTTATTATCCATTCATCTGTCCTTGGGTATCTAGATGTTTATAGTTCTTAGCTATTGGAAATAGTACTGCAATAAACATGGATGTACAAGTAGATAATAATTATTTTGGTCACATGGTTTTTACATATGACAGCCAGCCTTATCAGAGACAGGTAGGAAGAATGCTAGCTGTCCCCAATGATCATTTGATCATTGACTTGAAAGTATAGTGTGTTCAATTTTGTATCCAAAGGAGCTGTGTTAGTCAGGGATCTCTAGAGGAATAGAATCGATAGAATGAATATATATTCCAAATGAAATTTATTGGATTGGCTTACATAATACAGGTCAGGTAATTTAACAATGGCTGTCTGTAGTATAGAGTGGCTCAGCATCTGGTAGTTGCTCATTCCATAAGACTGTATGCCTCAGCAGATCCAGTCTGGTGCTGAAGACATGGAGGATTCCTAGAGAGTCACTCATCTTATCTTTTTGAGTCCACATGGGAAGGCTGATGAAGATGGGTTCTGATGTCAGTTGAGAATAGTGGCAATAAAGTAAATATGCACTTGCTAACAAGGACAAAGGCAGACAGGGATATTTTAAAAAGTAAGGCAGATTTTTCCTAGAAAGTTTTTTAAATTTTATTATTTGCAATGAGAGAGAGAGAATGAAAGAGAAGGAATTTGAGCATGTCAGGGCCTCTTTCCACTGCAAACAAACTCTAGATGCATGCATCATTTTGTGTATCTGGCTTTACATGGAAACTGAGGAATTGAACCTGGGATATCAGGGTTCAATGTAAGAAAGTATCTTTAACCTCTGAGCCATTTCTTCAGCCCTTTCCTGGAAACTCTTTAAATATAGGCTGCCACTGGAAGGGCTGCTCACTCTGCGGAAAAAGTCTTTTCCCAGTTAATCCTTTCTGGAAACACCCTACAAACCTGCCCAAGAGACATGGCTTTTACTTGATTCCTTTGCAAATCAAGTTGACAATAGAAATTAACCATGTCAAGATACAGCACTGAGAAGAATAATGTGTCTCCAAGTCTTAGCTTTTGGCCTGCAGATGTGAGGTTTTCAAAGTAGTTTGGCTATCACAGATTCTGGTAATTTGATGGAGATTTAGTATCATCTTCTCAATTGCCATAGAGACACTGATTGGTGACAGTGAATGCTACTGGTGACATTCAGGGCCAGTCCCCAGGAAGACAGAGCTTGTGCTGCATCCTTTTTGCATGTGGTCTCTTCACACTGTGCCCACAAGGTGAACTATCACACTGCCTCACTGGGTAGCTGTGCAAGGAGACATTGTGATGGTCCAGTGTTGCCTTGACCTCCTGGGCTCTGAGCTTGGCCTGAAGACCTGCTGGGGACAGTGTGTCTGACATAGAGGGATGAAGCACTGTGGAGAGCACTGGGCTGGGGTAGCTCGGTGGGTCTTGAACCTTGTTAACTGACTCTGCCTTATCTTTTATGTCTTACTTTACTTGTAGTTCCCACCTCTGTCAGGGTGGAACAGACACAAACATTTCCTCTGCTGAGCAGGTGTACTCTTCCTGTCTTCATTGAGCCTGTTTGTTTTCTTTCAGAATCCTTTTGATTTTTGAGTTAGCCCGTCTTTCTCTAAACTTGAAGTGTGAGGAGATAGCCAGCAACTGTCTCTCAGACCTGAAGAAAATTGAAAGCAAAGTAAGTGGCGTAAGGACACCTGTAGATGGGGTATAAAGCAAGCAGCTCATGAGACCACGGCAGCCGGGCTGGAAGGGCTTCCCGTCCTCATCAAATGCCTCCTGTGAAGTCACACTGACAATATTTCTGCTGTTTTGCATCTATCTTTTCCCCTTCACCATTGTTCCTGACTCTAGACTGTAAGGTTAGTGAATGACCAAAGACCATTCACAACCACTCTGAGGAAGAAAAAGAGCTGTTTACAGGGTCTAATGTGGAAGAGGTGGCGGAAAGAATGTAAAAGCCAAAGGAAGGGTAGGACTCCTTACAACATGCTCCCTCCAGACATAAAATAGCCTGGATATCCATGACCTCACAGTGCCTGACACTACCTACACAAGACCATCATAAGGGGAGGAAAATATCATGACATCAAAATAAAAGAGAGACTGATTGAGATGGGGAGGGGATATGATGGAGAATGGAGTTTGAAAGGGGAAAGTGGGGGGAGGGAGGGTATTACCATGGGATATTTTTTATAATCATGGAAAATGTTAATAAAAATTGAGAAAAAAATAAAGTTCGTTTAGGAACTAAAAAAAAAAAAAAAAAAAAAAAAAAGCTGTTTATTAGGGGCCTGAGCTGTCAGGCTGTCTTACAGGAGGGAGAGAGAGAAAACAGCTGCCATATCTAGATAGTTTGGGTTTTATGGAGGTTTTTTCTTTGGTAGGGGATACAGAGAACAAAGGGCTAAAGAATCCAAAGGAGAGCAGGGACCAAACAAACAGAAGCTAATTAATCAGGGGGACAGAGACCAAATGGAGGAGGTAATCAATCAGAAAATGAGTTGCCTTTGGAAGAGGAGCCAGATTGCCTGTAAGATAAGATCAGCAAGAAAACATGGCTGAGGGCATTTCTAGGTCAGGGGAGTAAGTGTGAGGCAATGTAAACATCTAAAGTTGCATCATTCAGGCTTCTGTCATACTCTTCCTTAATCTTGATGCCATCTTGGGACTCTTGTCCTACTTAAAATTCCAGCATTTTGTTAAGGATAAAGGGTGTGGTCATCTCTCATTACTGCTTCCTGATGTAAGGGGTGCATGGTCAGGTGTTTTAGGGGATGCTGGTGTTAGCGTCTAGCAAGTGCTCTCAGAGCCAGCGATGGGGAGTCAAATCTGAGGAGACTAAAAGTTGGTACTGCGTGGAAGAACGATACGGTAATTAAAGTTGGCTGAATGGGTGATCTGTGAGATTATGTATCTGGTTTTGTATGCATTTGCAAAGACTGGGGGCTATCAAGAGTAAAAGAAATATCCTCATTAATAGCCTGAGTAATGTTAGTAGCCAAGGACAAATAGTTCCAAAGACAGTGGGGCATCAGGATAGATCAGAATTTGGAGCTTTTAAAAATAATCTCTAATTCTACTTTACCCAGTTGGTTTATATAATAGCAGTATTCCTCATTTAGGAAGAGACAGGTTCCTCCCTTTTTAGCTGTGATGAGGTCAAGGGCTCAACAGTTTTGAAGGATTACTGATGCCAATGAAGTGAGCTGCTGCTATAGCAGGTGAAGGGCCATAGCAGAGTCCTTAATGGTTGTACTCAATTCTGTGGAAAGCTGTTGATAATAGACTAAGCTGTATCCCAGAACACACCTGCAGCCGGCCCTGTAGCTGCTATAGAGGAGGAAGGGCTTATTTTTAGTAGTGTAGGTAAATGGACTGTGACAATCACAGCCTTCTGATATGTATTTATCTTAGGCAATGGGACAGTCTCTATTATCTGGTCTTCTGAAACAACAGCATATTTTGCTATTTGGGACCCATATGGGGTTCTAGAAGAGCTTCCATCTATAGATACTGTGTGTGGTCAGGGTCAGGAAGGGGAGATAGTGAAATTCTGGGGTTGTGGTAGGTAAGCTCTTCTCAAGTTTCTAGACAGAAGTGTGTAAGTTGTTTAGATAGAGGTAGAAGGGTAGAGCTAAGCAGGGGGCAGGAGTCTAAAGCAATGTTTGAGTTGTCTAGAAAGGTAACTTGAAAAAGTTGAAGTTTGGATGAGGTTAGGGTTTAAGTAGCCTCCATTGGAACCCAGGGTTCCATTAGCATTTCAGGCCCTGGAGGGCAATCCAAGGAATTCAGGTAAATGGAATTTTATTGTCACAGAACTATCTGAGGGTGGGCTAACTTTAGATGAGAGGATACAAGGTTAAAATTACAGTTAAACACACCATGTCCCACCATTAGCAGAATTATTACCAGAAATGACAGGCATGATCATCATGAAGATCTAGAAATTTACCAGAAGGGATGGTGTATACTTGTTCTTGTCACAGTGAGCACGTCTGTCTAAAGTTACAGTGTGGGCTGTGATGATTAAATTTTTAAGATACACCTTACTTTCTGGCTATATTTTTCTTTTTTTATAAAGATTTGATTTTCATTTATTTATTTGAGACAGAGAGAATGAGAGAGAGTGAGAATGGGCACACCAGGGCCTCTAGCCACTGCAAACAAACTCCAGATGCAAGTGCCACCATGTGCATCTGGCTTACATGGGACCTGGAGAATCGAACCTGGGTCCTTAGGCTCCACAGGCATGTGCATTAACAGCTAAGCCATCTTTCCAGCCTCTGGCTGTATTTTTCTATTGAGTATTTAAGACCAACTAGGTGGACAAAGTTTAATTTTATATTGTAATTTTGAAGGTCAGTTGTGGCTCTTTAAGGGAGACTTCTAGGGACCTAGGAGGAGCTCTGTGGCTCTCAGCATTTGTGCCATCTGTTGGGATGAGTCAGGGCCATGCTGACCATGTGACTTCCCTACTCTTGGAAGCATTAAGGATTTCCCCTCTGTTTTGACTCTCCTTTTGCGAACAGATATTGATTGTAATCTATTTTTTCAAATGAATTCAGATCCATGCTCCACTTTGTGCATCTGGCTTACATAGGTCCTGGGGAATAAAACTGGGGTCCTTTGGCTTTGCAGGCAAATGCCTTAACCGCTAAGCCATCTTCTCCAGCCTTGAAATCCATTTATATATATAAATATATATTTATTGACAACTTCTATACTTGTAGACAACAAACCATGGTATTTCCCTCCCTTTCCCCACTTTCCCCTTCATAACTCTGTCTCCATCATATCCCCTCCCTCTCTCCATTAGTCTCTTATAATTTGATGTCATCATCTTTTTGTCCTATTATGATAGTCTTTTGTAGGTATTGCTAGGCACTATGAGGTCTTGGATATCGAGGCCAAATTCTGTCCGGACAGTTGTATGTAAGGAGTGGTACCCTTCCTTTGGCTCTTACATTCCTTCCGTCACCACTTCTGCAATGGGCCCTGACCCTTGGAGGGTGTGAGATGTTTCAGTGCTGGACATTCCTCAGTCCCTTCTTCTCAGCACTATGTTGCCTTTTGGGTCATCTCAGTAGTCATCGCCATCTGAAAAGAGAAGTTTCTCTAACGAGAAGTAAGAATAACATTAATATATGAGTATGAACATTAAGTGTAGTGATTTCAGGGCAATTTGGTGAAAGTAATATATGCATTTATCCTGACAAGAGCAGCTTTATACCCCTAAGGCTCATGACCTCCACTGCCATAGGCTTTTGATCAGGTTTTCTGTGCCAGGCATGTATTCTCTCCCATAGAGTGGGCCCTCAGTCCAATTAGTGAGCAGTTGGTTTCCCCCCCGAGCAGACATGCCACTATTGTACAAGTTCAGTCATTTGGCCTGTCTGACAAAACTTGAGGTTTCAGTGGCCACTGTTTTCACCACTGATGACTTCTGCCTCCCATAACACTGCATACAGTGCATCTTTTCCAGCTTTCAATTGGCTGGCCTACAGGGAGAAGGTTTTCTGCTCAGCACCACCTTGATTTCTCAGTGACTTTGCCACTCAGGCACGTGAAATCTTCAGCAATAGAGTCTTACCATCTCTTTCTCATGGGAAACCAAGGGCCTTGACAATAGCCTATAATGTTTTGGAGGCAACAGGGACCTCCCTGGCCAACAACTCCCTAGAAAGTATCCCATTCCAGGCACTGAATATTTTCTAGTAACAATCTATGGCTTCTGGATGTGCCAGTATTCAAGGAAGTAGATTTTCATATGTCTTATTTAGAATAACTTGAATTTTGATTGACCCCCCCCCCACCTTTCTTTTATACAATCTTTTCCCCTGACCTTGCTTAAGCCTTTTCCCTCCCTGGAATCTGTTCTTCTCCTTACATATATACAATACCATCCCCTCAAGACCTTCCCTCTCCTCCTTCCCTTATAGCCTTTTCCTAGCTTGGGCCTCTGCTATTGATTTTTGGTTCCAGATCACACATAAGTCTATACATTTATAGCTAGGATCCACATATAAGAGAGAATATGCAACATTTGGCTTTCTGCACCTGGGTGACCTCACTTAGTATAATCTTTTCCAGATCCATCCATTTCCCTGCAAATTTCATAATTTCATTTTTCTTTACCACTGAATAGAACTCCATTGTGTAGATGTACCACATCTTTATTATCCATTCATCTGTGGATGGACATCTAGGCTGGCTCCATTTCCTAGCTATTGTGAATAGAGCAGCAATAGACATGGTTGTGCAAGTATTTCTAAGGTAGTGAGAAGAGTCATTAGGCTATCTCTTTCAGACATTTGACCTGTCTGACCAAACTTGAGGTTTCTAGTGTCCACTGTTTTCACCGCTGATGACTTCTGTTTCCTATAAGACTGCATACAGTGCAGCTTTTCCCAGCTTTCAGTTTGCTGGGCTACAGGGAGAAGGTTTTCTGCTCAGCACCACCTTGATTTCTCAGTGACTTTGCCGCTCAGGCATGTGATGTCTTCAGCAATAGGGTCTTACCATCTCTTTCTCATGGGGAACCAAGGGCCTTGGCAATAGCCTGTAATGTTTTGGAGGCAACATAGACCTCCCTGGCCAATGACTCACTGGAAGGTATCCCATCCCAGACACTGAAAATTTTTTAGTAACAATCTATGGCTTCTGGATGTGCCATTATTTTAAAACGTAGATTTTCATATGTCTTATTCAGAAGATCTTGAATTTTGATTGACCCCCCCCCCATCTATTTTTTATACAATCTCTTCCCCTGACCTCGCTTAGGCCTTTCCCTTCCCAGAAATCTGTTCTTTTTCTTACATATTTACAATACCATCCTCTTAAGACCTTCCCTCTCTTCCCTCCCTTATAGCCTTTTTCTAGCTTATGGGCCTCTGCTACTGATTATTGGTTCCAGATCACACACAAGTCTATACATTTGTAGCTAGGATCCACATATAAGAGAGAACATGCGACATTTGCTTTCTGAGCCTGGGTTACCCCACTTAGTATAATCCTTTCCAGATCCATCCATTTCCCTGCAAATTTCATAATTTCATTTTTCTTTACCACTGAATAGAACTCCATTGTGTAGATGTACCACATCTTTATTATCCATTCATCTGTGGATGGACATCTAGGCTGGTTCCATTTCCTAGTTATTGTGAATAGAGCAGCAATAGACATGGTTGTGCAAGTATCTCTAAGGTAGTGAAAAGAGTTATTAGGATATATGCCTAGGAGTGCTATAGCTGGATCATATGGCAAATCTATTTTTAGCTGTCTCAAGAACCTCCACACTGATTTCCACAATGGCTGTACCAGACTACATTTCCACCAACAGTGTAGAAGGGTTTCCCTTTTACCACAACCTCGCCAACATTTATTGTCATTTGTTTTCATGGTGGTAGCCATTCTGACAGAAGAGAAATGGAATCTCAAGGTAGTTTTAATTTGCATTTCCCAGATGGCTAAGGATGTAGAACACTTTCTTAGATGTTTATATGCCATCTGTATTTCTTCCAGTGAGAACTCTCTATTTAGTTCCATAGCCCATTTTTTGATTGGGTTGTTTGATTTCTTATTCTGTTTTTTGAGTTCTTTGTGTATTCTGGATATTAATCCTCTGTCAGATGTATAACTGGCAAAGATTTTCTCCCATTCTGTAGGTTGTCTCTTTGCTCTATTCACAGTGTCCTTTGCTGTACAAAAGCTTTGTAATGTCATGAGATCCTAGTAGTTGATTAGTGGTTTTATTTTCTGAGTAATTGGGGTTATATTCAGAAAGTCATTACCTATGCCAATATGTTGAAGGGTTTCCTCTCCCTTTTCCTCTAGCAATTTCAGAGTTTCAGGTCTGATATTAAGGAGAGGACCCAGATATTAATCCAGGCAGCTACAGCCATCTGATTTTTGACAAAAATGCCAAAAATATTCATTGGAGAAAAGACAGCCTTGTCAACAATGGTGCTGGGAAAACTGGATATCTATATGTAGAAAGATGAAAATAGATCTTTGTTTTTCCCCATGCACAAGAATCAAATCCAAGTGGATCAGGGACCTTAATATCAGACCTGATTTTTTTAAATTTAGTTTTAGTGCCCTGGTGAGAGCCATAAGTTTTGTTCGTACATTGGAGGATCTGAACTTGAATATGAAAGAAATAACAATGGCTTTTGCCATTAAAAGTAAACTTTTATCAGTATGACTTTTTTGTTTGTTTGTTTTATGAGGTAGGGTCTCACTCTAGCCCAAGCTTACCTGGAATTCACTATGGAGTCTCAGAGTGGCCTTGAACTCACGGCAATCCTCCTACCTCTGCCTCCTGAGTACTGGGATTAAAGGTGTGCACCACCACACCCGGCTTATCAGTGTAATTTTTATAACCATTTTATATTGTTCTATCAACAAACTCAAATCAAGCAATCTGTCAGAAATTAAGTTATTGTAATAATTGTTAAACACATCTAAATTTTGACCTTTTAACTGAGTGTGTAAGGCAGTCTAAAATCAGAGTTGAATTTTGGAATTTTTTGTTCTTAAAAACCTCTGGCTACTATTGTAGCAGGTATAAACAAGCATTTCTGGTTTTAAAGTTGAAAACCTAGAACTCTGTCCTTAGCAACTTAGAATTACCTGTAAATATATCTATGTACCTGTGCACATTTTAGTGACTTTAATCTTCCTGTCTAAACTAGATTAGTCACAAACTTAATCCTGATTGAGAAATCTATAGCAATCAATCTCATGCACTTTGTTCAGGGTTACTTTGATCAACATAAACCAATTTTATGTCTCATTAATCTTGTTACCCATGACTATTAAATGAAGCTTTGACCAGATATCTGATAGTTTATGTTTAAATTACATTGTTTATAAATAATAAATTTTAACATTACAACTAATTTTGGCCCAAGAACTGTGGACAAAAGTTAAATGAATGAAGTTAGATTATATTTTTAATATATTTTAGTTTTCTTATTTGAGAGAGAGAGAGAGAGAAATAGGCAGGGGGGGGGAGAGAGAGAGAAAGAGAAAGAATAGGCATGCCAGGGCCTCCAGCTACTGCAAATGAACTCCAGATGCGTGCACCCTCTTGTTCACCTGGCTTACCGAGGGAATTGAACCTGGGTCCTTTGGCTTTGTAGGCAAGCACTTTAACCACTAAGCCATTTCTCCAGCCCCTAGATTATATATTTTATAAAACCTGACTTATAAACGCAATGGCTCTATAGTAGAATTGGTTTTATAAATGAAAAATCAATAACTAATAAATAAATATTAATCTTATTCAGATTCAGGTTTTTGTAGTTAAAACTTTAACATAGAAGCATTACCAACTTAAACATTTGAAGGGAGTTTTGTAACTGTCACCATGAGCAAAATAATATCAGTGTGTCAAATTTTAGACTTTATAACCTGTTGATTTGAGACTTTTTAAAAATAATCCTATGAAACACATTTTAAAAGCATTGATTTATAAATGCATGTAAAACTTGATAAGTGCCCTGGAGATAATATAACATGCCTGGAAATGGTTTTATTAGTAATGACAAATCTGAACTATATTTATGATATAACAAACTAAGATTACCTATTCATATTGTTAAATCATAAAATTCTAGCTTGTAAAGCCTAGTTAGATCTGGTTGTTGTTTGTTGGTTATGTTTATTTTAAGTCTGAGAACTGTATTCTAACAAGGCTTTCGTGACCTTAAACAAGAGAGAAATTGAGAGACAGCCAAAATTATATGCTGCTTGTCATTATCCCTTTTCTAGTCTAGAGGCAATAGGCCAATTAGCCTAAGGACAAGGTGTGGATGACACGTGGTTTTTAATTTGCTTGGGGTCTGAATGAGGGGAGGGAGCAACCTATTTCTCAGAAAACAGCTTACCATGAATTTAAACAGCATATTACAATTAATATAATTTACATTATAGTGAAGTAGAAACAATCATTAACGACTATCTCTAAACATTGAGCAGCCCTACTAATCCCTAGATGTCTGGATTTTAGCCTTTACCTGGCAGACTTTAGGATCCAACTTTTTCTTTGAGACTGTGTATCTGGCTGTGGCATGAGGCCTCTTGTGTCACCATCCTGTTGTTGTTTGTCCTCTAGCATGGGTCATAGCCTTGTTGTTTTTGTGCATCCCACACACAGTATATTACCATATGCAGAGTACCACATGGAATCTTGTCAGTGTAACTGTACGTGTTGTTTGAGTCTATTTATCACAGCATTGCTGTAGAAATAAATCAGTGTAGCCAGAGTCTGCATTTCCCACAGACTAGTACTGGTCATCAGTATCTGAAATTTAGGTTAATGTTCAATGAAAAACATTCATGCAACAATCATTTAGACTTTAAAACAGTTGTTTTTGAGTTATTTTTACTAATTTTTGTTTTATTTAAATGGGGTCAGTCTCACCTTGGCTAGAAGAATCTGGTGAGTAGGGCAAGCAGAGCAGAGACGAAGACAGGAGTGTAGAGAGGAAAATATTTGAATATGGGGAATGTTAGACCATTTGCCTGTGTGGTGACAGTTTATCTAAATCAGTAAGAATTTGGAAATCAAAAATATCATTTTCAATATAAATTGTCCAATTTATATTGAGGCCAGGCTGCATTGCAATAAAAATTTAATGGTGAGGTTTGATATTATCCTGGAGCCTTAATTTCTTTAAGTTTTGAAGGAGATAAGCTAGGGGGCTAGTAGGGACAGTTTTGGAAGTTTGATTTCCCATTTCAGAAAAGAGGGAGAAGGAGAGAGTATAGGAGGAGGCTCTCCCATAAGGCGGAAAGGAGGGAAATAGAATAAGAAGAAAGAACCAGAGCTCAAGCTGGGTTTACATGGAGAAACAGCAATGTGACCCCCTGGCCTGTGGGTTGAACAGGGTCTTCACTTCCCACATAGGTAAAGGCTGTCCAGGTCAGCCTGACAGCTGTTTGACCTCTTAGTGGGTAAGGCAGGTCTCCACGCTCCTGAAGGAGTGAGCAACTGGCAGTGAAGGATGAGATTTCAGGAGGAGAGGGGACAGAAGGAAAATGTGCTCTGGAAGGAGTGAGTAATTAGTGGTGAAGAAGGAGATCTCAGGAGGAGGAGGGGAGAGAGAGAGAAGGCAGCAAGGTGTTTTTGTTTTTTTGTGGCGCCACAGAGGTGGTAGCAGGGGCCGGGCCAGGGGCACACAGATCAGAGTGGCTTAGGAGACCCAGCCAGGAGTGTGGAAATTACAGTGGCTCAGTGCCACTCATGCCCAAGGCAGTCGGGCACTCAGAGCTGATGCAGATGCCAGCCTTGACAGTCTTGTGGGACCTCAAAGCTGCAGTGGGTTGGTGTGTGCCCCTGGTGGCTGAGAGTGACTAAGGGAGCTCAGCAGAGAGGAGGAGGAGAAAGGGGGAGATGCATGTCAGTTTCTCTCCAAGAGCCTCAGGAAGGAGGAGGAGAAGGAAGCAAGAGAGTGTCCCAAAGTCAGTAAACCAAGCCGAAAGGCATCCCTTAGGGCTTGGTGGGCTGGAGAGAGAGTCCTGAGGTGTTGAGAGTGCATCTTTCTCAAGACCCAGGGAACCCAGAAAAGTGTGAGGGAGGGATGTGGCCTGACATACAAGAGAGGGAGGGAGTATATCTCCTCTCCAAGAGCAGGCCAACCTGTGAGGGACACTTACTGAGGAGGGGAGGATGAGGGAAGATTTAGAGGAGAGAAAGAGAGAGGGAGTATACCTCCAAGAGCAGGCCAGCCTGTGAGGGACATTTACTGAGGAGGAGGACAAGATGAAGGAAGGAGGAGATGTAAAGCCAAATTGTGGAGAGTGAAGAAGCCTGCACCTGGCATATGGTCCAAGGCCTTCAGATGGTCAGTGGCAGCTTGGCGGCCTGGTCAGAGGAAAGGTCTGGCCATCAAGAGGGCAACCAGGAGCCTCCAATCTGAGTCACGGCACCAGATGTAAGGTTTGTGAAAGACTGAAGACCACACACAGCCACTCTGAGGCAGGAAAAGAGCTGTTTGTTGGGGGCCCCAGTGGCCAGGCTGTCTCATGGAGGAGAGAGAGAGAACATCCATCTTAAGTCTAGATAGTTTGGGTTTTTATAGAGTTTTTTTTTTTCCTTTGGGAGGGGGTATGGAGAACAAAGGACTGAGGAATTCAAGGGAGAGCTGGGACCAAACAGAGAAGCTAATTAATGAGGGGACAGAGACCAAACGGAGGAAGTAATCAATTAGAGAATGAGTTGCCATCAGAAGAGTAACCACGTTGTCTCTAAGTTAAGATTGACAGGGAAACTGTAGCTGAGGGCATTGTTAGGTCAGGGGAGTGAGGGCTAGGCAATGTAAACATCTAAAGTTGCATCAATCAGTCTGCTGTCGTTCTCTTCCTTCATTTAAATTCCATCTTGAGACTTCATGTCTTCCCTAACATAGACAATGCAACCACTACCATTCCTTCAGTTCACATAAGTGCTGTGTAATATTTAATAATAGTAGTAATGCATCCTGCCTACACTGATCCACATTACTGAACATTTAAATTATATCTAATTTTTATTTATTTCATAAAGGGCTGTGGTGGATGTTTTGTGCCTAAATTTTTCTGCATTTAAGAATTTGTCCTAATGTGAACTCACGGATACTCATAACCAGAGAATGCTCACTATTAAGATTTAATTAACACTGGTACCAATCACCAACTGTGATAGTCAACCTCAATTGTCAACTTGATAGGATTTAGAATCACCATAGAAACAAACCTCTGGGCATATCTGTGAGGGGGTTTCTAGATTAGGTTAATTGAGGTTGGAAGACATGCCTAACTATGAGCAGCACCATCTCATGGGCCAGAATTCTGGACTGCATTAAAAGGAGAAAGTGAGCTGACCACCAACTTTCATCTTTTTCTGCTTCATGAATGTGGACCAAATGTAAATAGCTGTTTCATGATCCTGCCCCCATGCCTTCCCCACTATGATGGGCAGTATTCCCTCAAACTGTAAGCCTAAATATACCTTCCTTCTTTAAGTTTCATGATCCTGCCCCCATGCCTTCCCACTACGATGGGCAGTATTCCCTCAAACTGTAAGCCTAAATAAACCTTCCTTCTTTAAGTTTCATGATCCTGCCCCCATGCCTTCCCACTACGATGGGCAGTATTCCCTCAAACTGTAAGCCTAAATAAACCTTCCTTCTTTAAGTTTCATGATCCTGCCCCCATGCCTTCCCACTACGATGGGCAGTATTCCCTCAAACTGTAAGCCTAAATAAACCCTTCCTTCTTTAAGTTTCATGATCCTGTCCCCATGCCTTCCCCACTACGATGGGCAGTATTCCCTCAAACTGTAAGCCTAAATAGACCCTTCTTTCTTTAAGTTTCATGATCCTGCCCCCATGCCTTCCCCACTACGATGGGCAGTATTCCCTCAAACTGTAAGCCTAAATAAACCCTTCCTTCTTTAAGTTTCATGATCCTGCCCCCATGCCTTCCCCACTACGATGGGCAGTATTCCCTCAAACTGTAAGCCTAAATAAACCTTCCTTCTTTAAGTTTCATGATCCTGCCCCCATGCCTTCCCACTACGATGGGCAGTATTCCCTCAAACTGTAAGCCTAAATAAACCCTTCCTTCTTTAAGTTTCATGATCCTGCCCCCATGCCTTCCCCACTATGATGGGCAGTATTCCCTCAAACTGTAAGCCTAAATAAACCCTTCCTTCTTTAAGTTTCATGATCCTGCTCCCATGCCTTCCCCACTACGATGGACAGTATTCCCTCAAACTGTAAGCCTAAATAAACCCTTCCTTCTTTAAGTTTCATGATCCTGCCCCCATGCCTTCCCCACTACGATGGACAGTATTCCCTCAAACTGTAAGCCTAAATAAACCTTCCTTCTTTAAGTTGCACTTGTCAGGCATTTTTGTCACAGCAACATGACAAGTAACTAATACGCCAACCAAGTAGCTTCCTTCTCTCCATGAACCTTGGGTTTCACCCAAAAAATATAGTAATAACAACACTGGTCTTAGAATGACACTGATTTCCTGTACATAGAGATATGAGAGTAATAGGAATGGCCCTGCTACTGCCAGGTAGGACTGTGAGGAAGACTTGCAGATGTCCACACAGCTTTCATTTGCATCCTCCCAGAGTAGATCCTGCTATATCTGCTCTTCCTGGAACCACTGCCCACCCACAGGCCTCCTCTCTGCCCACCCACCAAGGCACCCTCTTACTGACATGTCCCCTGTCTTCCTGGATTTGTATTGTCAGGGTGATGTTGTGGCCTGTTTGATAGGGTACCTTTGCCTTCTCACTGGGTGTCTTTTTAACTCAGCGCAGGGGAGAGTTGAGACATCCTCTTCTCTCCTTGCCAGTCTGTTCTAGGCCTCTCTCCAATGAGTTGTGTTTGTCATTCTTAGTTGTTGTAATTATTCTATGCATACTTTAGAAAGACATCTTTATTTATTTATTTATTTTGAGTAAAGGATTCTGTATGCACCACTTAACCAGCATGTCAGTGTCAGTTTGCTTCTACATTCTTACCAGTTTCTGTTTGCTGTGTTTATTTTTCTGAAAAACATCTTCAGTCTCATCTATGAGAATGGATGTCTCAATTTGGCATAGAACATCTGCCACTTTTTGTTCCTTGGTATGTGCAAGGCAGATTTGCCGCTCTTCTCTGGTGAAATCTCATACACCTTTCTGGTAAGTGTGCATTATACTGTGTTTATCATCCACCTTCCCTTCTGGAATACAGCGTCTTTGAAAATGGTGTGTGTCTGATTTGTGCCCCACCTTCTGGCATAGAGCCTGGAACCTCAGAGGTGCTCATAAATGTCTACATCTTGCTTAAGGGTATATGGCTAGTGTCTGGCTTGCAGCTTCTTCCTTGTGTGGGCTGTAGGGATCCATGGTTGGAAGTACAAGTGCCAAGCCACTCTCAGGTGCAATATGGAGAAGTTCCCCAAGAGGAAGCAGCAAGGATTCAATATCCAGTACTAAGCCATAGCATTGGACATCTTAGTAAAATAACAATAGACACATAATTATGTACAATTTTCCAGAAATAAGGCACCGTTTTCCTAAGGGAAATGAGGTGAAGTGGCAGTGTGGGAGAGTGATTGGATTCCGGCTTCTGGCCCAGGCGGCATAGATGGAGCCTCATTGTCCTCAAACTTGGAGCAGCTCAAATCAAGCAAAATATAGGAAACTGCAATCTTCACAGCATTGGACGGTCACTACTGAAGAAAGATAAGACTGAAGCGGTGGACACAGAATTCTGTGTCATTTGACAACCTGAAAGGGACCCCAAGTGAATCCTGATGGTGACAAAGTGCAGGTAAGGCAGCTACAGGTCACAGGACAGCAGGACCAAGGAGGAGGGAGTAGTGCACAGAGGTCTGGGGTGGGCAGAGGCCCTTGAATCCTCTGCTGAGTGCCTGTAGGCACAAGTACATTAGGAAACCACCATACCAGGGAAGAAGCTGATCTGGTGGTCAGACCAGACAGCCCTCTGCAGGTGCTATGTTC
Source organism: Dipus sagitta (assembly GCA_036346955.1). Taxonomy (NCBI): domain Eukaryota; kingdom Metazoa; phylum Chordata; class Mammalia; order Rodentia; family Dipodidae; genus Dipus; species Dipus sagitta. The sequence goes on from CM070770.1 coordinate 1,874,595, forward strand.
TTGTTCCTTACAGAGTGCTGAGAACCTCAGAACTCTGAAGTCTTAGGTAGAGTCCTCATAGAGATATGGTGGACAGTTATCCTGGGTAGCACACAGCTCTGATTGTGCAAACTACAGCTGAAGACAGAGATAAAGAAGCAGACTTTTTCTAAGTAATATGCTTGTAGACCAAGACATACCGCAAGTATAAAAATATAAAGTATCCAACAAATGTGTGGTACCTGATGAAAAAAAAAAAGACTAACCATACCAAGAGGCAGAAAACTATGACCCATCATTAGAGGAAAAAAAAAAAAAAACAATCAAAATCAACCAAAAATGGTACAGATAATGGTATTAACTAAAACTGTTATAAACATTATTATAATTTATTCCAGATATTTTAAAATATCTTGAATAATAATTTAAAAAGGTGTAACAGATTAAGCATGTATGTGAAATAGAAACTGAACTTGAACTTGTAGAAATGAAAACTATATTAGCATAGATGAAACTACACTACATAATGTTTAAAGCAGATTAGATGTTTTAGAAGAAAAGATCTCAAGCCTGAAGATACCAGATGGAACACAGACAAAGAGCACTAAGAAAATTCAGAACATCAGTGAACCTGAGCAGCTTCTAGCAGAGTGTGAGGTGAGCATGATAACTATACACCATGGAAACCTGTTAGCAAAATAATAAATGTGCCACAAGTCCCTGAAGGATGGGTGAGAAAGGAGAAGATACTGGAAGAAATACTGACCTCAAATGCTTAATTTGATAATCTTCAAGAAGGGACAGAAGGACATCATATCCAAAGTGACTGAATTAAGAATGACATCAGACTTCTTGATGGGGACAATGGAACCAAAAGGGAAACATCATCTTTAAGATATCAGAATTTTTTAAGTCCATCTAAAAGCGGCACTCTGAAAAATATCTTTCAAAACCAAAAGCAAGGATTTTAAAGACTTAATGTACAGAAGCTGAAAGACTTTGACCTGGGCTTTCCAAGAGGATAAAGGAAGCTCTGCTAACAGAAAGATGGTGAGTGACAGAAAGCTTGGCCTACGCAGAACCATGAAAAGCAGCAAAGATAATCAATTGTTTAAGCAAAAATAAGGAAGGTGTACTGTGGGGGTTTTAGTTGGTGTGGTATAGCAGAATGTCAGGAGGGAGATGGAGTGTGCTGGTGTGACATTCTGAAGGTGAGAGGGCACACACTAACACTGTATGTGGTGTAACCCCTTCGGTATATACTCTGACAAATAGATAGTATGCATCATATGCCCTGAAGCAGCCACTAGTGTGACACTAGAAGGAGATGTATCTGATGAACCATGAGAGGAAACAGAAAAGTGAATATAAAGCTCAGTTTGTAGAGTGCTTCCCTAGCAGCTGTGAGGCCCTATGTTCCAGGGACAGAGTGTGTGTGTGAATGGACCATAAGAGATAATCTAAGATAAAATTGAATAAGAGACAAAATAGAATATAGAAAAGAAGGTACTGATATAAAAATAAATGGTATGGTATCAATACGGTGTAATAAATATAATCTAGTCATTTCATAATCACAGTAAATGTAAATGGCCCAAATATCTCAATTAGAAGGAAAATGCTGTGATATTGGGAAAAATTCAGGTCTGAAGTTCACACTGCCCAGAAGAAACCCACATTCAGTGCGTGACACCACAGACCAAAAGCTACAGGGTGGGGAAGCACATGGTGCTCACGCTGACACAGAACTCCTGCTAACACTGATGGGTAGGAAACTCGAGTGGCTCCGTTTACATTACTTAGTATCTAAATTAAAAATACTGATGACACAACTCATTTCACAAGATGAGTGGATTTAGCTAGTAGAGAAGAGGTATGTACCAGTTCTCCATGTTATTTATCTGCCACAGCACTTTAAAATAAATGAAGCAAATCTGATTTAACTATGAGGACAAATAGACAATCCAAAAATAAGCCAGGTATGGTGATGCATGCCTTTAATCCCAGCACTTGGCAGGAGGCATTGCTGTGAGTTCGAGGGAAGCCTGAGACTACATACTGAATTCCAGGTCAGCCTGGGCTAGAGCAACACCCTATCTCAAAAAATCAAAAACAAAACAGGAGTGAAGCAAAATAAAAATAAAGCCTGTAATTTCAGTGTTCCTTTGTGAATGATTCATAGAACAAGCAAAGAGACATAAAAATACCCACAAAGATATCATCAGTACAGCTATACAGGACTCAGACGACCATGAAACACTCAAAGTGTGTGCCCTGAGCAGCAGAGTGCTCCATTTCTCAGGTCACAGAGCATTTGCCATGATAGGCTATATTCTAAGCTAAAAGCAATACATAAATTTAAAAGTGTTCAGTTTTGTAGGAAGTATTCACTGAGCAGCATTTGAGGTCAACAACAGAAACATGTTTAAATCCTCAAATATTAGGAAACCAAGCTATACGTTTTAAACCCATGAGTCCAACAAAATTTCAAAATGGATTGGAAGGTATATTGAGCCATGTTAAAATAAAAACAGGGCAGCCGGGTGTGGCGGTGCACGCCTTTAATCCCAGCACTTGGGAGGCAGAGGTAGGAGGATCTCCATGAGTTCAAGGCCACCCTGAGACTACATAGTGAATTCCAGGTCAGCCTGGGTACAGTGAAACCCTACCTCAAAATAAAAAGGAAAAAAAAAAAAACATGGCGAGCTCAGCTCTCACCTTAACAGACAATAGGAAGAGCAAGTGAAATCCAAAGTAGTAGGCATAGGGGAGACAAATGCTAAGGTAGTAGTACGTGAAACACAATCGATTGGACACGGGAGAAGATCAATGGCACTAACCATAGCTTCTTTGAGAAAATCAATAGAATTGACCAACCTCTGTTCCAGGCCAATCAGGTATAACAATGCCATGAATTATTAGAAATGAGAGACAAGACATCATGATGGATTCTAGAGCTATTAAAAAGATTTATTGAGCCAGGAATGGTGGTGCAAGCCAGCACTCAGGAGGCAGAGGTAGGAGGATCACCATGAGTTTGAGCCACCCTGAGACTACATAGTGAATTCCAGGTCAGTCTGGGCTAGAGAGTGAGACCCTACGTCAAAACCCTCCCCAACAAATAGATTTATTGGCTGAGCTAGGGTTTGTGCCTGAAGAATAGAGCCATTTCTGGGTGGCTGTCTGGATCCTTCAATAAGACAAGAAAATAACTGCCTGCCCACCATGAGACTTGCCACTTCTTCCACACTTACCAGGGCCTAGGAGAGCTTGCAGTGTAAGAGGTGCCATGAACACTGCTCTAACTGCTAACCAAACAGCCAATTCCAGGGTGATGGTGGCAGACATGGTGATCAAGCACAACCTGTCAAAGCAGAAGTCCAGAGGTTGCAAAGAACTCAGCACTAAATCAGACTGCCAACAGGCCTGCTATGGCTCAGGGAACATTGTGGAAGAGAGGGGGTAGAAAGATTGGAAGAACTACCGAGTGAGTAGGAATACCCCACTATCCCATTGGAACTGACTGAGGCCTTCATGACCCCACAGTAAATCCCATAGCCCTACAGAGGAGGGTGAGTGGGAATAAAAGAGTATAATCTGTTAAAAACATTGTTAAAAGAGTTTGGGTTTTTTTTTTTTTTTTTTTTTTTTTTTTGATTTTTGAGGTAGAGTCTTGCTCTATCCAAGGCTGACCTGGAATTCACCATGTAGTCTCAGGTTGGCCTCAAACTCACAGCAATCCTCCTACCTCAGCCTCCCGAGTGCTGGGATTAAAGGTGTGTGCCACCATGCCCTGCTTAAAAAGATTTTTAAAAATATTTTATTTATTTATTTATTATAGAGGGAGAGAAAGAGAATGGATGCACCAGGACCTTTTGCTGCTGCAAATGAACTCCAGACACTTGCGCCACCATGTGCATCTGGCTTATGTGGGGTCTGGGGAGTTGAACCTAGGTCTTTAGGCTTCCCACACAAGTGCCTTAAGGGCTAAGTCATCTCTCCATTCCTTAGAAAGAGTTTTTTTTTTTTTTCTTTTTACTTTTTGAGGTAGGGTTTCACTCTAATCCAGGCTGACTTGGAATTCACTCTGTATTCTCAGGGTGGCCTCGAACTCATGGCGATCCTCTTACCTCTGCCTCCTGAGTGCTGGGATTAAAGGCGTGTGCCACCACGCCAGGCTCCTTAAAAAGATTTTTTTTTTTTTTTTTTGGTTTTTCGAGGTAGGGTCTCACTCTAGCCTAGGCTGACCTGGAATTCACTATGGAGTCTCAGGGTGGCCTCAAACTCACGGCGATCCTCCTACCTCTGCCTCCCGAGTGCTGGGATTAAAGGCGTGCGCCACCACGCCCGGCCGTTAAAAAGATTTTTAAAAGGGATTGTGAACAACTTTATGCCAACAAATTTGAGAATACATAATGGTAATAAAGAGAGAAACCCACCCACAGATTAAAAGTTGCTGGATAGTTTTACCTGTGCCTCCCACCACACAGCCAAGCGTGTGCTTGAGTTAATGGTTGCCAGAACCAAGTGTTGAGTGGCTGTGGGCATGGAAAGATGAGGCCCTCACAGCCTGCTGGAGGGAAGGGGAAATTCTGCAGACACTCTGGGAAAATGTTCGGTGACTTTGTGACAAGTCAAGTACTCACTTGTCCTAACACCTAGGCCTCCCATATCAAGGAAGTACATTTAATGAAGGCGAATGAAGGCTGTGTCCGTGAGACTACTTGCATAAGCATCCAGCTTTGTTCATAGTAGATAAGCATCAAAAGAGTCATTGACAGGCACACAGGTGAGCAGGTTGAGCCATGCCAATACAGTGGAGTGTTCCAAACATGAATAGGACTGAATGGTTGATGGAGATGCAGCAGGATAGAGGAGCTTTGAAATTACTATGGGACTTGGAGGACTGGCAGAGGGCACTGCACTATGACTCCTTCACTCAGTCACTCATTCTGTGCAAATGGAGCTGTGGCTGGAAGAACAGATTAGTAGCTGCCATTGCTGGCTATACTAGGGGCACAGGAAACCCATGGGTAGTGGACTTGTCATATTTTCAGTGTGATAGGGCTTCATGGGTTTATAGGTGAGTCAAAACTTACCAAATCGTACACTTGAAATATTTGCAACTTTATTGTATGTTACGTTCTAAGAAAGCTATTTAATAAAGAGTCACAAGAAATTAACACATGAACATTACCATTGAAATAGAGAAACTGGGCTGGAGAAATTACTCAGTGGTCAAAAGTGCTCACTGTGAAAGCCTCATGATTGGTATTTGGATCCCTACAACCCATGTAAAGCTGGATGGAACAGCACATGTGTCTGTAACCCTTACGTGTGCCTAACTACCAGCAAGATAGGAGGTGGAGCTAGAACCCGGCAACTTGCATGGTATATTTAGGGATAAACAAGAATGATGTCATCTCAAAGAAGGTAGAAGGCAAACACTGACATTCTGAGGTTGCCCTCTGACCTCCCCCAACTCATACCCACCCCTCCACAGAGAGACACACAAAAATAAATAAATGAATAATAAATGAACAAATAAATAATATGGGGCTGAAATCCACGTAAAAAAAGAAAATATGTAGCCAGGCGTGGTAGTGCACGCCTTTAATCCCAACACTCAGGAGGTAGAGGTAGGAGGATTGCCATGAGTTCAAGGTCACTCTGTGAATACAGAGTGAATTCCAAGTCAGTCTTGGCTAGAGTGAAACCCTACCTCAGAAAAAAAAGAAGAAATATGTAAATAAATTTTGTCATTAATTCCCCAGGAGCCGCCTCCATATCCTGCAGCCATGGACTAAGGCACAGGGATCCTCATATGTGCTTTGAAAGTGTTCTATTGTCATTCTCAAAATATAATAGTTGGCACCTGCATAACTGAAAAATTCAAAAACTCCTAGGCCGTGCTCCCAGCCATAAACTGACTCTCAACACTTCAGACTTCCCGTTGCAGGATGCCAGGCTAGGATAAGGTCTCTGAGTGGGGTTCACACTGGAATTTACGGTGGTCACGGTGGTGGAATGGTCAGGCTGAGGCTAGCCTGGGGATTCAAAGGCAGAGGAACACCACAGCAAAACCTGAGCTTCTTGGTGCTAGGGAGGAATGGAATAAAGCATGCTTGCTAAACTTCAAAGACAGAAGTTGGTCTGAAAGCCAGTTTAATTATTTAAAAATGCAAGCCAGGTGTGGTGGCTCACATCTGTTAAAGTAGGAGAATTACTATGATTTCCAGGCCAGTCTAGGCTGCAGTATGAGACTCTGGGTCCACTGATATTAATGAGCCATTACTCATTTCTCATACCTTCAAAAGACCAGAATCCTGGTCCTGAGAATGTCCCAGTGATCCTTTCTGGCCTAGAGTGGGAGTCCAGGAACACTTTAAATTATTCTCATTTACTTTTGCAGTTTAGTATGATGGTCCTTGGTTGGACTTGTTCCTGGGATGTTGGTGGTATTTAAAATGTTCTTTGAAGTTGACTGCCTTCATTAAAGATTTTCATGTACACAGTCTGTTTGTACCAACAGGACCCTGGGAAGCTGATTGAGATTGAATGTCTGGAGTGTGAATTAGAAGCTTTGAGACTTGACAGTCAAATTAAAACATACTTCCGAGGAGCCGTTGAGGTAAAGCCCTCACACACAGGTTGAGGCTCACAAGGTACTGCTCTGCAGGTCCTCTGGGTCTGAGGAGCATGGGGCTAATTCCAGTTTTGAGGGCACTAGACTAGAATAATGACATGGCCTCTGGGTATTGCAAGTCAGAGGATGTGGGGACTTGGTCAAGCATAGGGCAGGTGAGGTGGCCCCAGTGGGTTCAAGGAAGGCTTAGAGCATGGTGAGTGTGTTCCGCAGATTCTAAACTTGTAGTCTGGAGCATTTCTGCTGGAAAGGGCCCGTAGCATAAACCAAAGGTAGTGATGTAACGGATGCAGGCAGAATCGAGAAATAAATGGATTCTGACTATGATGGATGACATGCAACAAACTACAGATGGTTCTAAGCCTTTTAGCAGAATGTCTCATAAGATCCTCACTCCAGGCCAGAAAGGCTCACTGGGACATTTCCCAGAAGACCATGTTTCTGGACTAACAAATCAAGCCCTGAGTTGGCATGTGTCTGACCTCTTGACACTCTGAACCTGCAACTTCTCTGAGCCCTCTGATTGCCTGATCTCCTGCAGTCCTGGCCCCCATCACCAGCACTACTCTTCCAGGTTGTGACCATGACTGGCCTGCTATGCAGCATCAGCTCACAGAGCCATTCACTATGCTCCCTTGTAGGCGCAGCTGAGCATCATAAACAGGCTGGACATGGCACTGCAGCGGGCTGTCCGCCTGGGTGACCCCCGGGCCATCCATGTGCTGTGTACTGCCCAGTGGAACACCTGCCTGCCTCTGCTGCAGCACAGCCTGCGGCACCACCTGCGGAAGCCACTGACCAACATAGCAGAGATCCTGGAAAAGGTGGACAGGTGGTACCTTTTGTCCTTTGAGCTTTCTGTATCACAGCACTCCCTGAACTCATGAGAGTGTTATGGTCACTTTCACTTCTCTGCCTACTGGTAGGAGTAGTAGGTCCATGGGATCAAGAGAACATATGTCCAGCAATCTGGGGTTGTTAGTGCTTGGTCACACAGCAGTGCTTGAGGTAGCCCCCTCCTGCACTATTGATGACAAGATTCCTTCCCCCTTTCTTTCTTTTTCCTCCCTTCCTTCCTTCCTTCCTTCCTTCCTTCCTTCCTTCCTTCCTTTCTTTCTTTTTCTAGGCAGGGTCTTGCTCTAGCCCAGGCTGACCTGGAATTCACTATATAGTCTCAGGATGGCCTTGACCTCAAGGCAATCCTCCTATCTCTGCCTCCCAAAGGCTGGGATTAAAGGCATGCACCACCATGCCCAGCTGACAAAAGACGGAAGAGTTTCTGCAACCCCTATTTGGCCCCAGCTATAGTGACAGGGTGTGGCTAGGCCTCCTGAGCAGGTGGCCAATGTGTGCCCAGAAGAACTTGAGCAAAGACAGTGGGCTGAAGATAGAAGACATGGGGTGAGGGGCTGTGTGATACCCACCATGGCAGGAGGCCAAGTGCCTTCCAGGAGAGAAGAACGCATCCCAGTGGCTAGCATGGGAGCAGCAGTATCTGTGTCCTATCACTCATGTCCAAGTGCAGGCACTACACTAACCCATTTACCACCTGCTGCTTCTCAGCATAAACCCAAGGCCTGGTGCACTTGCCAGATGGGCTCTGAGTCTCCCATGATCTACAGGGACTATCACCCGTCTCTTTGTGAAGTTTCAAGGCAAGGCAGGAGGATGGAATGTGGGGTTCTGGACACCCATACCATTCCCTGTCTTCTGCCAATGACTGGACAAAGGTCTTACATGCCTGCTGGTAGCCCAGCATGGCATGCTGACACATGCTACCATCCCCAGTCTCATGACAGTGCTGCGCTGCCAAGTACATATGGAGATGGCATACATAGAAGAGGACGAGGACCGGCTGGAGCCAGCCATGGAGCACCTGAAGAAGGCCATGCACCTGGACAGCCTGGGCCTCTATCAGGACAAGCTTAAGATGGCCTTCAATCGGTTGCATCTATGCACCATGTTGTACCAGTCCCCTGAGCGTCCTGAGGACAAGGCCATCATGGCCATAGAGCAGGTGCAAGACCAGGACATCATGGGGTCCAGCCCCTTGTGCAGGAAGCCAAAGAGTAGTTGGGCAGAGGGGGCCCCGGGACCATACAAACCCAAGCATGAAGACTGGGCTGAGCTGCCCAGAGCCCCATCCAACAGCCAAGACACCTGAAGGCATCAGTGTTGCCCACAGGAAGGAACTGTAGAACACCTTGAAGAGTTCTCAGAAGTCCTGAGGGTCAGTTTGCCTCAGACAGCTTGCTTGCCTTATTGCCTCTTCTGCTTTCAGGCAAAGAAAGCCATCCCAAAAGACAGTGTTAGGAAGAAGCGGGCACTCCTGGTGAATGCAGGCCTGGCCCTTGCCCCTGACACCTTCCAGATTGTGCTGGACAGTGAGAATGAAGCCAAAGGTGAGTGCTGTACTTGACCGCACCAATCTCGTGTGATGATCTGTGTTCATCTCTAGGGGCACTTGCGAGGGGTGGTTTCCACAATGGCTGTTAGTTGGTAGCAGAGTACCACAGCCCAGGATACAAGCTACACATCCATTTCCTTATGTTCTGGAGGCCAGAAGTCTGCAATGGAGTATGGTGGACTGGTTGCTGATCCCATCCTCCTTGGATTGTAGATGGTCATCTTTCTCTGATGTCACTATCTGCCCTACATGTCTGTCTCTATGTCCTCTTTTTACAAGAACCTCAGTTGCACCGCACAGGGACACCTCATGCCCTCTTCAGCCTTATAACCTATCTAGACTCCATCTCCAAACAAGACCTTTTTCTGAGGTCCTGAGGACAGAACTTGGATATACCCTGTCTTGGGACAATGTTCTAAAGCACAAGGGCAGTGACCCTGGGGTATGCTTCCATGTTTGTTACTACATGAGTCAAACCTGAGTAGGCTTTGCTCATCTTGGTCTTGTCATGTGTCCCCAGGATGGAATGCAGAAATGTGCTGTCCCCCAGCTATAGCTGTTGAGCCCAGTCTCTGGAACAAGCTAGGCACTATGGCTAGATGGGAAGCCCTGTCTTTCTCAGAGCAGCATGCAGGTCTGAGCTGTGGGGCACCTCTTGAAGCTCCCTCTAGCTCAGCCCTGATACCAGGTGTCGTAGGGATTGGAGCCTGGAAGCAGACAGTCAAGTAGAGCAGGCTGTGGTCTTTGTGGGTCTTAGATGAGGAAGTGAGGAGGGATGGAGTCATGGGCCTTGCTGAGAAGGTTGATGGCTCCTAAAGTGGCCACGGAGGGGTAAGAGCTATCTGTCATACTCCATCATCTCCTTGACCATCTGCATTCCTGGGTCTTTGGTCTTCTCTGGCACTCACAAGCCAGAGAAGCTGTAGATCTTCTGTAATCGCCTGGACAGGTCTATTCTTTTATTTTTTATTTTTATGTATTTCTTTACATGCATGCATATGTCAGAGCCCCTTGACCCTGCAATCAAGATGCTAGATTCTTGAGCCACTTTTTGGTTCTAGCTTCACATGGGTGGCTGGGGAATTGAACCTTGGGATGGCAGGCTTTGCAAGCAAGCAAGCAGGCACCTTTAAGCCATCTCTCCAACCACTGTTCTGCTTTCTTGACTGCTTTCATTAGGTGAGTATAACCAGCTGCACTTCTGCCAGAGGGCTTCGGGCCAAGCTGGCCCCTTGTACATACCTCAGTAGAAGATGCTGGGGTCCTGCTAAGGTAAGGACTCACTGGAGGGAGTGTACCCAGACTGGTTTAGCAGGCAAACACTTGTGTTGTCTGAGTGCAGGAGACGTTAGGAGGCTATGCCTGGGGAGCCACATCCCTGAGTGCTCCTAAGTCATAGGTGAGGCCTCCTATATCTGGGGCAGGCCAGGCCCACTGTGTCTCTAGCAGCTTCACTGGGCAGCTGGTCTTCACTATGAAGTTGAACTCTGGATGTTCATCCTCTGTCTGGAAAAGGAGCAGTAAATCCAGAACTCCCACATTTACCAGACAGGACTGTTAGGCCTTGGGTTGGATAGTGGATGCTCTCAGAAGGGCCAGGATGAGGGACCGGTCAGAAGCCTGCTTCTCCTGAAGACTCCTCACACTCCACAGGAGCTTGAAGCCGAGATGTGAGGCCTCTTCATACCTCTGGGGCAATCTCAACTGCCAGGAGCCTTTGTGCTTGCCGTGGCCCCTGTTTGCTGTGGTCAGCAGTGTTCTCCCATAATTTATCCCTGGTGCCACTTTGAAGCTCTGACTCTTTGTTTTCTGCTCTCAGTTTCCACTGGAAAAAACAGGGGTCGGTTCACCTACCTCTGCGCAAAGGCTCGGCATCACACCCTCAGCGTGGACAAAGCAGCTGGACACCTTCGGCGCCTGGGAAGTGAGAATGCCAAAGAGAGGTGAGTGAGGAGAAGAAGGAGGGGCAGAGGTGCACAGCAGTGCTCACAAGAATATTTTGGCCCATACCTTCTTCCAAGCACCAAGCTGATGGCTGCCTAGGACCAGCAGGCTGGTGTCTGTGTGTCCACACCCTTGGGTACTGACCCTGGGGACAGCTCCATCCCTGGCTGCTATGTCCTTGACCCTGGGAGTAGTAGCTACAGCCCTCACTGCTCTGAGTGCTGCATCCTAACCCTGAGGATAGCTTCAGCCCAGAGCACATGATCCTGACCCCTGTGTCACTTCCACGCAACCAGAGCTGTTCACCTGCCTCACCTCCTCACCCAGCAGCATGGCTGCATCTTAAGGTCACTCTTTGAAATCTGGAAAGCATAGGTAGTCCTTACCCTGGGGTAGTCCTGGGTCTTTCTAATTTTGTCCATGCTTGCTTTATTTCTTTGGATTTTGGTGAGCAGAATTCAGATTTGGGCCAAGCTGGCCAAGGTTGCCAGGAAGCAAGGTGTGTGGGACGTGTGTCGCACAGCAAGCCGCTTCTGCCTCCTGTATGACAGTGTCAAGTCGAAGAGGCAGGCAAAGCTGAGGCGAGGTGCGTGTTCCTCCAAGTTTTATTCAGGGCTTCACAAATCTCTGGTAGGTGTGGTGGCCACAACTCAGAGCCACAGGTGCCTCCAGAAAAGAACACCCAAAAGGGGGCTGTAACAATGAGCTGATATCCACCTCCTGGAGGAGGCCAGAGTTGTCCCTAAAGAAGCAGAAAGTGGACTGGTCATATATTTGGGTTTAGAGATGCCTTAACCTGGAAAGCATTGATGCTATGTGTATGGTCTGTTCTCTATATCCATGGTTTCCATATCCACAGGTTCAACCACTGTGGTTTGAAACTATTTGTGAACAAAACAAGCATGTGTGCTGACTGTGTGAAATCTCATCTCCCCGTTATTATTCCCTAAACATGTTACTCTAAAATCAACTCATATAGTGCAAATGGCAGACAGTATTGTAAGTCATCTAGAGATGATTTAATGCATGAGGCATGCATGTGCATATGACACCATTTTATAGAAGAGACATGAGCACCATGGGCCTTAGTATCCCTGAGTCCCAGCAACAATGCATGACAGCAGAATTTACAGCTGACTACAGATAAGAAAGCCATGGCCACTGACTCAGGGCTGCTTCAGTCTGATGGTGTGCCAGCTTAATAGGACACCATCTTCACCTTTGAGCCCTGCCCCATGCTTCCCTCTTATAGCTCGTCGTACACAGAGGTGGGCAGAGGCTCGGGCAGGGTATTTGGGCTCAGAAATTGCTGTTGTTTTGTTTGTCAGAAAAGAGGCCATTTTGCACTATTGTTCCCTTTAGGAAGGAAGAGGAAAGGGGGTGACGGCTCTATGCAGGATGGCAATAGCCAGCCTGAGGGGTTCCTGCAAATACACATGTACCCTGACCTGTTGAGGAAGATTGCAGAGGTTGCGTTTATCAATGCAGAGGTATGTCACGAGGGTCTCTGCCATTGTGGATGCTGATGTCAACTTGGCTATTAACATGCTAGAGGGATTTATTATAGGGCTTGCCTTGGCCCTCCCAAACATATGGTTTGTATGCTCAGGAGGAGAAATTTCTTCTGCTCTTGCAAAATTTTGAAAGAAGAGTGTAAATTGAAATGATAATGTGTGTTGATGCAATTTTTGTTGGAAATAATGTTTAAATTGAAATAGCAAAGTTATGTTGAAATATATAAGGTAATGATCATTGCACTTGAGGATTTTAAGTGTAGTTGACTTTGGAAGCTCTCCTGTGTACCTCTGGGGACTATCTTAGGCATACACATGGGATCAATGAAACTAGTGCTGGCCTTACCCAAATCCTGCCAGGTGTCCTGTTACCAGTTGCATGCAAAGCCCCCGGGTGTGAGCTGTCAGCCCCTGTACCTGTATCAATGTCTGAGGTAATCTTGGTGATTTGTTAGGACTTCAGAATGCTCCGAGCCCTCAGAGTTGGTTCCTTTGGGTTTCCTCAGTGGGCATGAGCCCATGAGTGAGAGGCCAGGACACTTTCTGGATCATTCTATGAGTGTGTCCAGGGACACAAAATGAATTAGCTGACTCCTATGCTTAGAGAGTAACTGTCAGGTGGCAGAGCCAGAGTAATGGAGAGAGAGACGTGCTATGACTGACCAACCTGGGGTTTACCCAGCCGGGGGTTGACCTGACCTGATCCTAATGGGCTTTGAAGCCTTTGATGTTGCAGAATGTGTTTGAGAGGCCAGTGGGAGAGCAGCAGTGAGCTGGCTGTCATTGGAAACCATGGAGATGCTCACCTGTGAGGGCAATGGTGGGAAGGGGCTACTCTTTTGAAATGAGCCCTCCTCTTCACAACGTGCATCTTTACAGTGAAGGGACAGGCCATCAAGGTAGGCAGTCAGGGTCAGTGGGTCCATTGTGAGCTCTCTCCACCTTGTGTCTGGCTTTTTCTTATTTTCTTTCTTTTCAAAAAATATTTATTTATTTGAGAGAAAGAGGCGGACACATAAGAGAAAAAGAAAACACAAGAGAGAGAATGGGTGTGCCAGGGCCTCCTGCCACTGCAGATGAACTCCTGGCACATGTGTCACTTTGTGCATCTGGCTTTCATGGGTACTGGGGAATCAAACCCAGACCATCAGGCTTTGCAAACAACTGCCTTTAATTGCTGGGCCATCTCTCCAGCTCATGTGTCTGTCTTTTTCAAAAGCAAAGCTTAAGGGAAGGGGCTTGGCTATGTGTTACTGAAGTGCTGGGCCCTGCCTGGACACGACTTCATCCACTGTGCACTTCCTCATAGGCCACTGTCCACTTGCTGCGCTCAGAAGGTGTGCAGCTGAATGACTCCGCTATTCCCCCTGAGGACCTGAGCCAGCACCCAGCGGGCTATGTGCCTGAGCCTCCAGAGGCCAATGCAGAGTGGATCACGTACAGGTGTGCAGCAGTTCCAGCCACTCTGTAGACAAAGGGTTGAAATGGCTTCCCAGGCACAAGGCCTGGTGGACTGCTTCTAGATGGAGGAGGATCCACATGCTAGGACCTATGCTGTTTGTATATAGCCCACGAGCTACTAGTGGCTTGGACAGGTGAAACAGTTGTAAAATAAAATAGAGGAGATATACAACAGACTGTAGCAGCTTACAATATTCTGTCAACTCTTGACAGGAAAAGGACGCCCAGCCTGATCTGCTGCGGCATAGCCACTGTCACCAACACACTGCACTGAGGGACTAAACTTCCCTGAACTAGGCACCACCCAGAAGTTTGCGTGTGCTGAGGGAAAGAAGACACACTGAAGGGGGGAGGGCAGCCACAGGGGTGCAGGAGGTATCCTCATGCCGCTGGCTCATCCTCAGAGCAGGTGAATAGGGCCTCACACCGTAGAGTAGCAGCAAAGGATGCAGCCTCCAGTGTCTAGGTGGGAGGTGGGGACAGACTAGTGGGCCAGAGGAAATGTTGAGCTGACCTAGGTAGACTCAGGATCCTTCGGAGGCAGCTGTGTGGAGAGGCAGGGCAGCTCCAAGGGAGTCCCTGTGGTGTCTGTCTGAACTCCCAGACTATCCAGACAGCCTGGCATACCCTCCAAACCCAAACAGGAGAGCCCACACTCATTGGGAGAGGGGCTTGATATCGAGCTTACTGATGTCTGATGTGGGCTTGCAGAACCTGGATAGAAAACCTGTCACAGTATGCCATGAACAACTGGCTGCATTCTGCAGAAATCGGTCAGGAGATAGGAGAGGCCTGGATTGTGCAAAACGCTGTGGTCTACGTCCTGAACCACAACCGCCATCTCATCACGGCTGGGAGGCAGAAGGAGCTGGTGGATGCCCTGAATCAGCTTCTGAACATCATCAAGGACACTGGCCATAATGGGTGGGTGTGGGTTCCATGCTCATTCACATACATAGGGTTGTGACACTCACAAGACCATGGCCAGGCATGTCACTGTGGGGATAACAGGGCTGCACAAAGCCCAGTAGTACAGGAAGGGCCTGAGCATAGAGGAGGTGCTCACGTAGCCTGTACACTTACAACATAGCCTCAACAGCCCGGGAGCCTTGCGCCTGCTGTGGCTGTCCCCTGCTGGCACAGATCCCACCATGGCAGGAAGGCCCACTGGGCTTGGGATGGGAAAGGGAGAGGAACCAACATCTCTGTTTCTTTTGTTTGTTTTTAACTTTTGATTTATAATTTTTACACATTTCCTTACTTTCTTTTGTTCTCCCTCCCCTTCCTTCTTTCCAGCTAGTCGTTTTTCTATTTTGATGTCTGATTTTGCCCTTTTCCATCATTCATGATTATAGTTGAAATTAGAAATGTGAAAGCATTGAGTTGGTTAAAGTTTTATTTAAGATGAAATTTCATTGTGATTTTTGTTTTAACAATAGTTTTTTGTTGCTTTTTGTTTAACACCTGTACTAAAGCAGTGTGGTAAGATAAGTCAAAGTGTAGCAGCTCGGCTAGAATGGTGGCCTGTGCCTGTGATTCCAGCATTCAGGAGGCTGAGGCTGAAGGATAGGGAGATCGAGGCCAGCCTGCCAGGGTTACTTAGTAAGGCCCTGTTTCAAACACAAAACAACAACAAACGAAAGAATACAACAACACGTGCACATTGTAAGGTTTAATTTTCAGAGTGAAACTAGTTAGTAATTGCTGGTTGGTACTCACTTCTCCTGGATACAGCTCTATGGAGCTCTGCATATGGCTGCACCCTGCCCCACTCTGAGCTCTCATATTGTCTTTTAGGGACTCAGTTCTGTTAGCCATGCTCTGCAATGCCTTGGCTCGAGGCCTCATCCTCACCTGTATACCCACCCAGGCACCTGAAAAGGCAAAAAAGTCTGTGCGTCCAAATGTAGTTCATGTTTCACTGGAGACAGGAACTACCTCTGATATCAAAGCAGCAGTGGAGGTAAGGCTTCCCTGCACCCATGGGGACGGGGCAGACCAGGGCAGGGCAGGCCATGTGGACACAACAGGCAGTGTGGAATAGGGAGGAATGGCTGCCTGGACATAAGATGGGCAGTGGGGAAGACTAGGGATGGATGGCCACTTAGACAGGGGTGGGTGGGACAGGAGGGACATATATCTACGTAGGGGTGGGACAGTGAATAAGGATGGCCACCTGGACACAGCTCAGGAGCCAGGGGGAGCGGGATAGCTACCTCTAAACATGAAAGAAGGAGAGAAGGCTGGGTTAGGGACACCCACCTGAACACTGTGGGCTGGAAGCAGACAGGACCCCCACATACCTGGAGTGAAAGTCAGAGGCCCCTGAAGGCTTTGGGCAAGACAAGGAAGATTCGCCCTATGAGATGTGGAGGTGAGAGATGAGAGCTAGCCAGGAAGTGGGGCTTGCTGGGATGGAGCTTGCCATTGCTGCTGTTTCCAAGGCAGAGGAAAATGGTGAAGAGCTAGGCAAGGACTCGTAGTGCTTGTGATCACAAGTACAGCATCCAATAAAATGCCAAGACTCAGCAAGGGATTTACCCCATGAAGTTTATCTCCCAATAAATGTGGATTTTTATTGTGGTAATTCACACTGAGGGAGAAAAATGATGCTTTTGTTGATGGAGGTTGCAAACACTCGATAATCCATCAGCCATTCCCCACTCAAAAGAATCTTATAAAACCTGAGAGGAAAACTAGTTTCCTCCCAAGTCTGGGGTTTGTCAAAGCAATGGCAGAACTAACTATGGCCCAAGAAGCTCATTAAGGAGAAGAGAAAGAGGAGGTTTCATGCCACCCACTGCAGCGGACACAGCAAGATATTCACACCCAAGCAGTCATGCAAGAGCTAGAGGCCACCAAGTCAGTCCTTGAACCTCATGTGCACCCCTCCCAGATCCTAACAGAGCAGAGCCTCTGTAAAGGTCAAAGCCAGACTGGTACCATAGGGCCAAAGTGAGGTACACGATCTGACCTGAAGGGGAGGTGGGGGGTCAGGTCAGCATTCCCAGAAGGAACAAAGGGACAAGCAAAGGGCCTGGGGGCTTCTGTGAACTTGATGCAGGCTAGATGCAGGCACTGAAAGGGTGAATCTAGCTGGGCGTGGTGGTGCATAGCTGGGCGTGGTGGTGCACGCCTTTAATCCCAGCACTCGGGAGGCAGAGGTAGGAGGATCGCTGTGAGTTCAGGGCCACCCTGAGACTACAGAGTGAATTCCAGGTCAGCCTGGGCTAGAGTGAAACCCTATCTCGAAAAATAAAATAAAAAAAAAAAAAAAAAGGGTGAATCTGATAAAGGTGCAGAGCACGGTAGGGAAGCTCAGCATAGTGGGGAGCAGGGAGCCAGGACACAGCAGGAAAGTGTGAAGGAACAAACCCGGCTGCAGCAGGACAAGGGAGCTGTGCAGTAAAGCAGGTGCCTGGTGTAAGCTGCAGAGTCTGCATGGCCCATACTTGCCCTTGGGTGTTCCTATAGAAGGTGGCAGGGTTGCCAGGAAGTCTGTCCAGGAAAGACGAAGGGAAGGATTTCTACACTGCGGACCTGTACGCCACTGATAGCTTCTGTGAGGACCAGGGCTCATGTTGCATCTCAGAGGTTGAGTGGGCCTGGTAGCAAGTGAGTGGTTACTGAGCTGGCCTGGGTTCTGGACAATAACCCACATGTGCGATTACTGAGGCACAGGAGGTTAGGAAACTGAGGCACAGAATTGAGAAACTTTCCCTTCCCACAATACATAAAGAAAGATCTGAAGACAGTGGGCTTTGGGGACTAGTGCCCACATGCCCTGTCACTGTTTGAACTCTATACCTGATGTCTACAACCCTCATAACCCACCCCTGTCACAGTAGGACATAAGACCCTACTCAGCCCCCTACTCAATGTGTCTTCAGCATTTTCCTAATCTATACCCAGGAGGGGACAGCCCTATGTATGGGTGGTGATAATTGAGGATACAAGAGGACATGATGTGTCCATGAGGCTCTACCTTGCCTCTTGCCCCAAGGAGCATCTTCTGGGTTCCTCCAAGCCTTCTAGTAGCTTGGTAGTCTAAAGAAGATCTGGGTCCTTGTGCTTTGTCTGGCTGCTGTCTTGGCTCAAGCTCCCCTCTTGGATCTCGGCATCATGACTAGACATGCCTGTTTCAGGTCTGCGAGTTTGCATTGAACCTGACCAATGGGAGTGTACCTGAGGAAGTGCTCCCCACCAGCGTGCGGCAGCAGCTCATTGCCACCTGGGTGAAGGCCAAACAGATGCTACAGCAGCAGATTGGGCAGCGGCTGGGCACTGATGAGCAGGTAGGCACTCTGGGCAGTCGAAGGGGACATGATGGGACTCACAAACTGTTTTTCCCCAAATTTCTTCTTACCATGGCCTTAGACATAACTTCTGTCCCAGGGTTGGATATTTCCATCCAGTAACGTATGAGGCTACTTCCCCGATCAAAACCATTGCCCTTACTGAGCAGGACACAGAGCCCTGGGCCTCTGGGGACAAGGCCTTTCCTCAGTACCACTCAGCAACATGGAGTCATGTCTTTGGCAGTGCAATAGGGCCCCCAAGCTGCCAACACAGAGGGCTGTGGGGGCAGAGGCTGGGAGAGGGAGAAAAGCAGAGTTGATTCAGGGTGCCACAATGATGCCCTTGATCCTTCATACATAGCCAGTGAGTCGCTGTGAGAAGCCAGGGAGGAAGGAGGAGGTCCAGGAGAGACATTTAGGCTGCCAGACAGAAGTAACTGATGGGAACCCAGTGTCCAACATTCTCCATGCCAGGCCTGGCAGCCTTCTAACCCCAGCTTAACACTGTGAAAACTTGGGGCTTTCTTGTTACATGAGAAGATAGTGTGGAGGTATATTTTACAGAAATAGCCTAAGGTATGAATACTGTAAATGCTGTGTTCTGGCTGCTTCTTCAAGTCTAATGTTGCACAGGGTTAACTCAGAAATCGTGCAGATCTCTGCAGGGTTTCTTCTCTGTGCCCTGGGAAGCTGAACACTGGTTCTTCTTTCCCTTCAGAGCACCAATGAAGACATCAGCTCTGTGACCAGAGTTCTTGTTGCCCTCGAGATGTATTCCTGCAATGGGCTGGGCCTCATGGACTTCACAGTGCCCCCCCTGGCCCAAGTGAGTCTCCCCAGGTGTCCCAGAAAGCATATATCCCTACCTAGGAAAGATGAGAAGCTAAGGTTCAGGATCCTGTCAGAGGCTGTCATAATTCAAACCCACACCCGTACCCACACCTCAGCAATTTTGACCTCCCAATGGAACTGTGTGTCATTCCTTCCAAGCATGCAACCTTGGCTTCTGTTTGGAGCATCCCTTTATTCCAGTGTAAGGAAGATGCTTCTCTGAGTGGTCACTCCATGTCCTGCTGAGACCTCAGCACAGGCAGAGGCATTTATGGAGACAGGCGTGCCTTGTTCCCAGTTTGGAAATGGTCCTGTGTGCAGGAAAGCTGTGAGGGTGATGGGCATCCCCAGCAGTTGGGGCATACTTTATGCTATAGCTTTACAGATCACTGGACTCTGGTACTACGGATGTAGATGTCTTGGGATTAATAGAGCTCACCAGGCTGACAGCACAGTCACTTTTGTGGGCCAAAGACTGTTGGAAAGTCATTATCACTAACGTGACGTCCTTCTCCCCTGCTCTCACTGCTGGGAAGGTGGTGAAAATGGCCTCTGAGTGCAACTGGTCAGAACCCCTGGTGGAGTTGCAGACCCTAACACGCCTCACCCACTTCGCCTATGCAGCTCATGACCATGACGTCACCATGGCATGCTCTGAGAATGCCACGCAGATGGGCATCAAGTATCTGAGGTCGTTTGATCAGTAAGTGATCTCCACAGCAATGTCTTGCAGGCATACAGTAACTCTCACACCACAGGGGCACTGAGTACATGCCATGGTGTAGAGCAGGACTGGGAGATGCTGCCCTGCCAAGTGAAGGATGGCTGGCAGGAAAATGAGCAGCCACAGTACATCCCATAGGCCCCACAAGGCTGTGCATGTGCATAAGCAGCCTTCCCCTGCAGGCTCCTTGTCTTCTGGAATAGCACAGCACACAAGGCCTATGGAGCTCTGTGTGGTGGAGTCAGAGGCCACACTCCTTAAAAGGGAGTGTCTGTGGGTGTGGAGAGCACGGGGGGGGGGGGGGCGGGGGGTCTCTTAGTTCAGACTGTTGTGATAAAATGCCACAGCTGAGGAGGCTTAAGCACTGAGGGTGTATAGCGCATGGTGCTGGAGGCTGGACATCCAAGTTCAAGGCATGGTAATTGGTGTCAGATAAAGATAAAGACTTCCTAGCTCATAAGACAGAAGGGACAGGCAGCTCTCCAATCCCTTTAGAAGGGCACTAATTCCATCATGAGGCTCTATTCTCACACCTTCCTCCCCTTCTGTAGCAGAGAGCTTCAGGTGCGCTGAGATAAACTTCCAGACCAGGCACAGTTATGGAGGAAGGGATATTGATATTTATTGAAGCTTACAGATCCAGGGGAAGTTCCATAATGGCAGAGGAAGCTGACCTGCTTTCTTCACAGGACCAAGCAGAGAGAGAGAAGCACAAGCCTAAAGCCAAAAGCCACAGCACACTTCAGGAACTCCTGCTAGACACACTTTGCATATCTTTAGATTGAAATCTCAAACCCACCACCACACCCTAAGATCCACCCAGTGACACCGACTCCAGCCAGGTGGCTACAGATGCAAACTACAAACAAATAAAAAACTGAATATATTGGGGGCCATCTATTCAAACCACCACACCTTCCAAAGGCCTCACTGCTAAGGCCACTTGAGGAATTAGATTTCAGCATGTAACATTGGGAGACACAGAGTGGTGCTCCAATCAGTAATCCTCTGTTTCTGATACAGTCAGTTTTGTTAAAGTAATTTTGAATGGACCATGGAGGAATGTACCCTTGAACAAGCCAGGGGAGGGGGCTGCTCTCCCAGGTCTCTAGCAAGCACAACTGCAAATTCCCAGTCACCAGTTATATTAGTTGCTTTTTTTTCTGTGGCCAAATAACTGAAAAAAAAAAAAATCTTAAGGGAAGGAAGGGTTTATTTTGGCTTACATTTTGAGGAGATATAGTCTATGATGGCAGGGAAGTAGTCATGGCAACAGATGGCAAGAGTGTGTCACCTCCTCACATCTTGGCAGAACAGGAAGCAGAGAATGGACAGGAGGTAGAACTAGGCTATAATGTCTCAAGGCTCCACCTGATGTGATCTGGAATTGCAGGGAGTGCCTTGAGGGCTCAGAAGGCAAGGCCCACTGGTGGACACAGCTTGATATGGTGGCACATGGATGAGGGGAGGCTCTTCATGGATCTGGTGATCACTGACCAAATTGGCCACTGGCCAAAGGAAACGTATTTGCAGAATTGGCTCATGGCTCCATCATTCAGAATAATTAGGCTCAGGAAAGAAGCCAGGAGAAAGAGAGGAGCCCCAATGAAAACAATCTTAATAGAGTATCTCTTGTTAATGATAACACAGTTGCAATAGCCTCACATTCAAAGAATAGGGGGAGAGACGATGGAAACAACAAAGAAAGATGGAAGCAATCCAGCTGCCCTGGAGTGGTGGTTTGACTGTGAAGTGTCATCCACAGGCTCATGTGTTTGAACACTTGGTCCTCAGCTGGTGGCACTGTTTTGCTCACAGTGGCAGCTCCAAGGCTGTTCACCTACCTGCTGAGAATCTGGGAATCCGCAGAGGAATGTGACCTGTGGTGCTTGTAACTTGTCAATTTGCCTATGTCTGAACCTCCTGCACACTCAGGGACACAGATAGAAACAGTGTGCTCTCAAGCAGCCATGTGCCTGGCCTTCTGAGGAAGAGAGCTTATTCTTCTCAGTGGACAGGTGTTGCTGCTTCCACATGAAGAAACTGAGGCAGGCGGCGGCACATTCACTTATCTAGAGCTCATTAGCCCATGGGTACCTCATTGACACCATCCTTAAAGGGCTGTAGTCTGTATGCCTGCCTTGCTGGCCTGGAACAAGCCATGTGTGATGTGCACTGAGGTGCAGCTAGGGTGAGCAAAAAAGACAAGGAGCTTTCATGTAGAAACAAGCTGAAGCTTAGTAATTACAAAGCTCCAGGCTATCACCCTTCCCATTGGCAAGCAGGACCTTTTCATCAGGAATGGGAAAATCTTGGTGACATTCCTACATGTCACCCCTCTGTCAGAATATGGGGTCATTTTTTCCCTAAGTCCACAGTAAGAACCAGTCTATTGCTACATGGAAAATGCATGTGCAGTCTGGTGTTTGGGCAGTAAGCAGAGCCAAGGATCTAGGTCCACAGGGGTATGCAAGGCATAGTGAAATAGGAATGTTGGGGCTCCTTGCCAATATACCAATATGCCAATGTACCAACAAATTTAGAGTACCCTGGATTCTTGTTTTATGAATTTAAAGAATTAAAATCCAGGGTTGGGAAAATGGCTTAGCAGTTAAGACATTTGTCTATGAAGCCTAAGGACCCACGTAAGCCAGATGCACATGGGGCGCATGTGTCTGGAGTTTGTTTGCAGTGACTAGAGGCCCTGGCGTACCCATTCTCTCTTTCTATCTTCCTCTTTCTCTCTCTCTCGCTCTCCAATAAATAAATAAAAACACACTTTAAAAAAAAGAATTAAAATCCATAGACCAGAGGGTAAAGGTTAGAGAGACTTTATTAGATTAAAAGAAGAAAAGAGAAGAAAGTGCAGAGAGCTCCTGTCATGTGGAGGGCAGGCGGGGTAGAGAGGCCATGTGGAAATAAGTTAGGGGTCTCTCCTCATCTCAGCCCAGCTGGGAAGCTTACCAGAACCTCAAGTTCAGGAGCTAGCCAAGAGAGAGTGTGTCCCCTGGTACACATTTATTTATAACCTTATTGTGGTGGGCTTCCCCTTCAGGCTCAGCTGAGTCTGAAAGACAGCTGATTGGTCTGGGCTAGAGGCTGGTTCAGGAAGAGGCTAGCCATGATGCCAAGTTCTTGGGGTTAAACTTGACCAACCACAATGTCAGGATTAGATTTAAATTCTAGGAAAGGGGACCTCCCTCTAGGAGGGGCTCAGGTTGTTTGTGGAAAAACAGATTTAGGGAACTCCTGTAGGCAAAAGGTAAGTCAGATCATCCTTTGGTCTCTAACAAAGTAGAGATTGTAAGGGAAGACTTAAAAGATATTCCTGCCTTTTCTTTTGGGGCCTAGTTACCCAACTGCCTCGACAACATGCTAACACCTTGTCAAGGACAGAGAAGAGAGCTGTATATACACCTGTCTGCCCTGGGAATGTCTGATGCCAGGCAAAGTCCAAGAGTTCTTTCTGAAAGTATTTGTTTATGGCATTTGGGTCCTCAGTTAAGTTCACTTCTCCCAGTCACTGTTGAGTTCCCACTAAAGATAAGCTAGGCTGGGCAAAACACTATCTGTGATGATTAGTTTCAATTTTAAACTTGACTGGATTAAGAACCCAGGGTATTGATGGGACCTACTGGTGGGCGTGCCTGTGAGATTGTTTCTAGAGAATTTTAACTGAGGAGGAAATACCTACCTGAATATAAGTGGAAACCTCTGATGGACTGGGGTCTCATGCTGAGTGAAAAGAGGGAATCTGAGTACCAGTATTCAAGTTTCCTGATTGTGGATACAATGTGACTAGTTGCCTCATGTTCCTGATATGATGCCTTCCCATAATAATTGACTGTGAGCCAAAATAAACCACTCCATATGGTCTTCTTGTTGAGTATTTAGTCAGAGCACAGAAAAGTCACTAATATGGAAAACAGTATCCAGGAGTGAGGATCTTGTGTGGTTCACCAGCCTTTGGAACTGGTTGGTAGAGTGAGGAATGTGGAGGAGTTTGGAGTTGCAAGCTAAAGAAGTCCTAGAATCCTGCAAGCTGAATGCAGTGGGCCATTCAGGTGGGAATTTGGAAGACCAGAATGCTAAAAGAAATGAAGACAGTGGAAGCCTAGCTCATGCAGTCTCAGAGGAGGGCAAGGACTCTTGAAAATTAGAGTAGAGTTCATTTGTATTACATTCTCAAAGAATCTGCCTGCATTCTATCTGCACTCGGAAATTTTGAATGAGACTGAATTTAAAACTCATGGACTAGAGGCTAGAGAGATGGCTTAGCAGTTAAGGCACTTGCTTGTGAAGCCCAAGGACCCATGTTCAACTTTCTAGAACCCACATAAGCCACACACACAAAGTTGAGGCAAGTACAAGGTCACACATGCCCACTAGGTGGTGCAAGCATCTGGTGTTCAATTGCAATTGCTGAGGCCCTGGTGCTGCCAATTCTCTCTCTCTCTAAAAAAATAAATAAATAAAAATCATGGACAAAGTTGTTTAGTGGAAGAACTTTCAAAGCAACAGAAGATTCAGGTTGTGTATGATCACTGTTCACTACTTTAGTCAGCTCTAAGTAAGAGAACAGAAAGATATGAAAATTGTGTAGTTTGGCAAGGAAGGGAGTGTGGGTGATTTTAAAGATGCAGATGAGGTGAATGCAAGAAAGCAGCTGTAATTGTTAAAGAGATTAGTGCCATTAAAGAGAAACCTTGAGCTCTGCACCCCATCCATTGAAGGTTTTAGCTTATAAAAATGCAAGCCATTTGAACGTTGAAAGGATGAATGGAAACGTCATACTGAAGGAGTTCCCCATTTGAAGTAGCACCCAGGAAATGTTTCCAGGGTTAGCTGCCTAGGCACACAGAAGCCACTGACTACTACTGTGGTAAATAGGGACCAGATTACAGCTTGAGTTGGAAGGATAATCTACAAAGTGCTGGTTTTTGAGACATGGAAAATGTAAGAGTTATAGTGTCATGGAGGTTTATACGAAGATTCCAGAAAAAGCCACTGAGGCCTCTGAGTATGGCATAGTCAAATTCACTGTAAGGAGGCCCTGAGAGTTTGCATGAAGCTGTGAGGGGAAGCCCTAGTTGCTATGGAGACCTGGGATGTAGGAGATTTCAGGACTGTGGGACATCCTCCAAGGAAAGCTGTAGGCATGGAGTGGAGCCAGGCCAACAGAGAGGCTGTATGTGCTGCAGGCAGCAGAACTGGAGGGGCAGGGCTGACCAAGCCTGCCAGAGCTCATGTAATGCTACCAAGAACCGCAGGTGTGGAATATGGGCCTGTATAATTTGGTGTTTGTCCTGCTGGGATTTGGCCTTGCTTTGGTCCAGTCTTTCCTTGCTATGCCCTCATTCTTCCCTTTTAGAGGGGGAAATTTAGCCTGTGCAATTGTTTAATGGAAGTACGTAACATATATTATTTTATTATTCGGCCTTACAGTTAAAAGATTGCTTTGAATTCCAGAAGAGATTCTGGGCTTTTGAACTGTGTTGAGACTGTTGAGATGATGGTGGCTTTTGAAGTCAGGATGAATGTATTTTGCATTATAGGGTGGCCGTGAGCCTATGGGGTCAGGGGTGTGTTTACACAAAACACAACTCTCACCTCAAAGGAAGTTTATTTTGAGCCAAATATGAGTAGCTATGGCCTAGGACCAGTTCATTCACCATGGACATAGTTACATGAGCTTCTTTCAGTCACAGAACAAAATAAAGTCATAAATCAGAGAATTTACCTAATGCATCGGTGGCACAACAGCTGGACAGGTTACAGCAAAGTGAGAAACTGTGCAACAGGCCTCAGATGTCATCTGATAACATTCTTAGTTTTTGAACTGGTGGAAAGTTAGTGGTCTGCTAAGAATTCATTCCACGGGTTCCACCTAATTATTAACAGAATGTTAGGTCAGATACAAAAATGGGAAATGAATGGAGATTAAGGGTCTGTATCTGTACCATTCCAACACTTCACAAACGTTCTAATCAGTCCACCAACCTTGTAGAATCTTTAACATGGGTGTGTCTTCTCTCTGTGAATGTAATTCACAAGAAGAATGTTATAGTTTAAAAGAGCTGTGTTTGGGTGTCAGCTTGTGATGTTTAATTTCAATTGTCAACTTGATTGGGATAAGAAGCACCTAGGTCATTCTACTTGCTTTCTTATATATTATCCCCCCCCAAAAAAGTGTGAACTAAAAATGTGAATGATGTGAGATGAATTGGAAGCAATAGGTTCAATCCAGAAAAGGAGCCCATATGCTCTGAAGTCATGCAACTGTGTTCCTAAGAGTCCTTACTTAGCTCAGAGTAAGGATCCTACTATGAAGAGCTTAATGAATTTGTGGTACAAGAAATAAAGGGGAGGAAAGCAGAAGTGATACAATTTGAACTCAGTAAAACTTGATGTACACATGGTGCCACTGATATCCTACCATCAGGATAAATAACTAGTCCTGACAATTAGAATTCATGTAAAAGCACAGACAGCATGCATTAAGTGAAGGAAGAGTGCAAAGGGAGAGAGGACTGGTGTAATCTGAGAAAGCAAGCTGCTTGCCAAGGTCCAAAGGAGAAGGGACAGGGGCACCTTTGTAAGGTATGAAGATAATAATGGAGAATCTTGCTCTAGCTCTGACGGTGAGTTGGAAGTGGAAGCAAGGGGTAGGGAAGTTGTAAGAACCCTGCTGGAAACATTGACAATAGGCAAACTGGGAGACAGAGGTAGGGCCTCTGTAGTAGGCTTAGAAGTCATTCCCTGAAGGGCCGGGGCCAGAAGCAGTGGACACAGCCCTGCTCCGTCCTGCACAGCTTCCAGTGCCGTCAAAGACTGCCAGGCGTGGCGCACGCCTTTAATCCCAGGACTTTGGAGGCTGAGGTAGGAGGATTGTTGTGAGTTCAAGGCCACCCTGAGACTCCATAGTGAAGTCTAGGTCAGCCTGGGCTAGAATGAAACCCTACCTCAAAAAAAACAAAACAAAAACCAAAAAAAAACCTATTGGGCTGGAGAGATAGCTCAGCAGTTAAGGCACTTGCCTGTGAAGCCTAAGAACTCCTGTTGGAATCTTCAGGTCCCACGTAGCCAGATGCACAAGTGATGCAAGCATGCAGTGTCACACATGCACACAGGGAGCGCATTCATCTGGAGTTCGTTCACAGTGGCTGAAAGGCCCTGGCATGCCTATTCTTTCTCTCTCTCTCTCTCTCTCTCTCTCTCTCTCTCTCTTTCTCTGTCTCTTTTTCTGTACCTCTCTCTCAAAAAAAAAAAACTACCTATCTTTAAAGAAAGAAAGAAGTGACTTGAGCATCTCTGCAGAAGGGTTGGCACCTGCCAGAGGTGCTGGCGTGGTATGCTTGGGGAAGAGAGGAAGAGCTGCAGGTGGCATCAAGCCAGGCCAGTCTGAGATGTTCTTTTCTCAGTAAACCTTGGAGTCTAGTTTGTAAAGGAAGATTCGTGTGATAACTAAGGCAAATGTGCACACACATGCAAATAGGAGAAATATGTGTGGGGGAGGGGTGAAGTCATAAGACTGCACAGCTGGTTTGCTTGCTGACTTTTGAAAGTCATCTGTAGCCTGTTGCTGCCTCCTCGTGGTAACTGGTGCCATTGCATGCTCGTATCTCTTCTGGGTTGTATGTAGGTTCCACATAACAAAGATCAAAATTTCCAATATTCCTAGGCAAGGGCCACAACCTCCTCCTTCATACCCACCTCTGAGGGTGGTCTCAACATCATTACTGCCATCACAAAGCCTCAGTATCCCCCTCAGGTCGCAGGCTCCCACTGCATGGTATGGTTCTGCTGGCCCATTGCTACACAGCCACCTAAAATTAGTTTAAAAAAAAAAAAAAAAGCTTAGGATTCTGCCTCATAATTCTGTGGGCTGACTGGACTCCGCCACCTAGTTCTGCTTTGCAGTCTCATAAGACCACGCAGACTCCATCAGCCAAGCGTCTACAAAGCTGCTCCGCTGTCCCCAAGGCGTGTCTGTGGCCAGACATCTCCAGTGCTGTTCTCCACCCAGCTGCCTCTGTGAGCCTCTCCGAGCATGATAGCTCTGAGAGCAGTCCAGGGCGAGTGTCCAAGACACCCCAGCCTCATGCAGGCACCTCAGCCAATGGCTTCAGAAGGCCCAAGGTTTTTTATTTTTATTTTTATTTTTTTAATTTATTAAATTTTTTACTAATTAGTTTTGTACTCAGTGAATACAGTCAAGTTGGTACCATTGTTAGGCTCATCCATGTACTATCCCCTCCCCCTGGCCCCTCCTTGTTGAGGTATATGGGTCATGCATTGTGGAGTTAGCCCACAGTTATAGGTAGGAGAAATGCCTCAGCATATCATGACCACATGTGGCTCTGACATTCTTTCCGCCCCCTCTTCTGCAAAATTTCCCTGAGCCATGTTGGGTTCATTTTGGGTCTGCTTCAGTGATGAGGTATTAGGGGCCTCTGGGTTTCTGGATATCTGATATGGTAGGAGTTGATTGTTCGCTGTGTCGATCTCCTTCACCCTTGTGTTGGTACCCGTTTCACCAACAGAACAGCACCCTTGCTTGTTTTGCCAAGGTTTTTGACCTGAATCATCATCAGTCAGATGAGTCCCCGTGGCTGGCTGAGATTTCAGGGAGGGCAGGCTGCTGAGCACAGGAAGGATAAAGGTGCACTTCATTTTTGTGGGCAGGGCCACAGGAGAAGGGAAAGGGTCGGCAAAGAGGGAAGCCTGTGTGCTCTGCCTCCTGTCTCTCTCCTATATTACTCTATGCCCTCCCAGGGTGGATGTCCAACTGGCAGCAGAAATGCTATGCACGGTGTGCTGTATCCAGGGCCGGAGCATCATGGAGAACCTGAAGGGCAGGAAGCAGTTGCGGCTGGCGGCAGCTAAGGCTTTTTTAGAGAGTGCCAGGTACGCGGCGGGAGTCAGGCTGGCAGAGTGCATGGGGAAATGGTGATGCTGGGGAAATCACTGAGGCCCAAGGGAGGAACTGGGTGCTACTAGGAGGCCTCTGTGACTGAGTTCACAGACACCAGGACCGCCATGGGGAATACTGTGAGAAGCTCAGCAAGGCCAGAAGCCAAGTGGGTGTCAGGGCTAGCTGGAGGGTCCCAAAGCAGCCAAGGCCCTGAGCAGGCGGCAGGTGGACAGAACAGGGACCAGGCCCAGTAAGCCCTGTCATTGTCCTGCAGTATGAACAGGGCTGACCCAGGTGGTTCACTGAGGAGGGTAGAACAGCACCACTCTCCTGTTGCTCGTCCCACAGAGCCTCAGCTGCACTAACATGGCCTCACTCCTTCCTTCCTAAGCCAGATGCACTGCCACGGGCGGCGGGGAGGTATGGCTGAGCAGCCTGAACCCATCTGTATCAGGCCTGTCTTTTCAGGTTTGGGGGCCTGGCAGGCAGCAGTGCCCTGGTGATGCTGGCTGCTCGGCACTACTGGAACACGTGGCTCCCACTCCTGTCCTCAGCAGGCAACAGGAAGAAGGCCAAGGGATCCCTCCAGAGGATCATCAGTATCATAAACAAGACGGAGTCCAAAAAGCAGGTGCCACAGGGTCATGGGCTGGGGCTCTAGCAGTCCTTCCACTCAAAACTGGCAGATTTGCAAGAAAAGACAGCCCTATAGTGCAGCTCCTGTGGGCACTTCCCCTATAAGTGTCACAAAGAGGACTGCTTCCATGGGACACAGCTCCCATGGGGCATGGTTCCGGCAGGGCACTGTGCCCAATGAACGTGGCTCCCAAGAGCCATAGCTTCACCTGCTGGATGATAAGATCTCAGCTGGGCAGGGGCTCCTGGCTGAGCTCAGAGGTGACCTCTGATCTCTGTGCCCTTTGGTTCAGAAGTCTCCACCATTTTTGCTTATTTTGAGATAAAGTCATAAGTAAGCCAGACAGGCCTCAAATTTACTATGTAGCTGAGGCTGGTCTTGAATTCTTTGTTTTTTTTTTTTTTTTTTTTGTTGTTGTTGTTTGTTTGTTTGTTTGTTTTATTTTTCAAGGTAGGGTCTTACTCTAGCCCAGGCTGACCTGGAATTCACTATGTAGTCTCAGGCTGCCCTCCAACTCACAGTGATCCTACTACCTCAGCCTCCCTAGTGCTGGGATTAAAAGCCTGCACCACCACGCCCAGCTTGGCCTCAAACTCTTGATCCACCTGCCTCAGCTTCCAGAATACTAGTATTACAGATATTTACCACTATACCCAACTAGTCTCTCCCTGCTTTCACCAACTTTTAAACCACAGATTTTCCCCTCTGCTTTCCTCCTCTCATTTTTGTTTTAATTGCTGCTCCAAGGCATTTAAGATTCTCTTCTGTCTGCTGGCTTGGGGTTTAGTTTGTTCTTACTTTTCTTTTATTTTGAAAATTAAAGGTAGATTTTTGATTGAAGATCGTTCTTCCTTGTTAATGGAGGCATTCACAGCTCATGCTTTCCTCTGAGGACTACTTTCATTGCATCTCATAAGTTCTTCATAATTTTTTTATTCCATTAATTTAATGTATTTCATTTCATTGAAAAAAACTGTAGAGTATGTCAGGAGAATCATCTATGTGTAGTATGTAATGTATGAATGTGGTGTGGTGGGGGTGGGGTGGTGTAGTGTCTGCATAATAGTGTGATGTGTGCATCTGGTATGGTATATGTGTGGTATGTATGCTCTGTGGTGTGTGTGTGTGGAGTGTGTGTGGTATGGTTTACTATGTATGCATGACAGTGTGCTGTGTTGTGGCATAGTCTGGGTGTGGTATGCTGTTTTAGTATAATGTTGTGTGTAGATAGTATGATATAGTATATGGTATGATATGTGTATTGTAGTGTTTATTATGCTATACATTTATAGCGTGGTGTGTGTGTATGGTGTGTGTGGTTAACTTCTTGAGATTCAGTATTTCTGAAGTTTTGCTGCAATTTTGGTATTTTGTCCCAGAGCCAAATGAGAAGGTGAAAGAACATGCTAGTGCCCTGCAACTTGTACCATTTGTTTGTGCTTCAGGAGACGGGGAAGACACTGCTTCTACACCAGTGGCCCACAGCGGACTTCCAGGGTGGTGGCACGACAACTGAAGGCCATTTTCTTTCAGGTTGGTGGGTGCAAGGCCAGTGGGAAAGAGAAGTTTGGTGTAATTTGAGCACTCTGTGTATTATATCCTGTGCACCGTAACCATGACCACAACCAGTAGTGTGTCTGCTTCATGTTGATGATTTCCATGAAGACCCCATAGAAGCCCGTCTACACATGAGATCACCCAGCCTGGGCCACTGGGCCTCACCAGGTGCCCTACCTGAGTAGAGAGTCTTCATAGGTTTGACCTCTTGGCAATGCTGAAAAATGAATCATATTTTTAAATTATGTTTTCTATCATGCAAAATATAGAGATATGCTCATGGGAAGAAATAAGAAAGACAAGTACTACTTACTCTGACTTTATAACAATAGAACCATATTCAATACCAATTCAAGTTTATAGGAAACTTTAATTTTCACCTCATAAATAATCTTCCTTGCCAACCAAGAGCCCTGGTTTGTATTTGGCAGGTCTGCAAATGCTGTGGAATACAATACTGGTCCCCACCTCAAGTACGTTAGAGTATTCAGAGATAAAATTAATTTAAAACAATGAACAAACACATGGCCAGGGCAAATAAACATCAGGTGCATACTGAGCCCCCAGGGTTGAGAGTACTGGCCAGTGCTGAAGGAAAACGGGCTTCTGTGGGGACGTGGCGGCCGGTGGAGCTTGTGTGTTAAATACTGAGCCAGAGAAAAGCTCGGAGCTAAGATGCCATCTACCCACAGAAATAATCCAGATAAATTAGACAGGTTAGGAGTGTCGTCACTTATAAATTCACATTCCAGGGGGGCTGGAAAGATGGCTCAGCAGTTAAGGAACTTGCCTGTAAAGCCTGACGACCAGGCTTTGATTTCCCAGTGCCCACCTACAGCCAGATGCACAAAGTGGCACATGAGTCTGGAGTTCATTTTGCACTGGCTGGTGGCCCTGGCATGCATGCTCTCCACCCCCCCCCCCCACACACACACACTCTCTGTCTGCTTGCAATAAATTAAAATATTTTTTTAAAAAAATTTCACATACCAGAAGAAAAGCATCAGAAAGTAGAACTGGACACAGCAACATTTTGTTTAAAGAGGCACACTTAAAGACAAAAAGAGGGCTGAAGAGATGGCTTAGCGGTTGAGACACTTGCCTGTGAAGCCTAAGGACCCAGGTTTGATTCCCCAGAAAATACATTAGCTAGGAGCAGAAAGTGGCATGTGTGTCTGGAGTTCATTTGCAGGGGCTGGAGTCCCTGTCACCACCTCACTATCACCACCTGCCGCTGTAAGTGTACCGTTGACACAGGACACATGCATCAAGTTCTCTGTAATCTTGGGTTCCTTTTCTATGCTGATGAAACACTTCTAGTACCCATGGTCATCCCAGATCTTGGGCTGTTTGCTGGGTGGCCAGGAGACTCCCAGAGCAAGTCCCTTCCACCTGCTACACACACACACACACACACACACACCCTGGCTGCTTGTGGAGCTGGATGGTCCTCAAAGCCAATGAAGATAGATAGTAACAGAGACCGGCCAGGTGGCCCTTGGGGCTGGTTCCTTTGGGCTTAGAACATCTGGACTATGGTGGGCCATGGAGAGGGACCACACTTGTTTGCCATCAGCCCTACAGAGCAAGTGTTAATCTTCTGCCACCTGTGTAGCAAGGTTCTGAATGGAATACTGTGACACAGGGGTGGGAGGATGGAATAAAAGGTGTGGAGTCAGTTAGCAAGAAGCCAGTGGCCAGTCCCCTGAGACTCCTTCTTCTTCCCACCCAGGGGCCGAGGATGACCTCACACTCCGCGCCGCACTCTATGGCCTGCTCTTCCACAGCCATGTTGACCAGGATGACTGGGAGGGGGGCCTCAAGGTGCTGGACGAGGCCGTGCAGGTGCTGCCACGGACGGCCCACCGCCTGTGAGTGCCCTCATCCTGGGCCTGCCCAGGTGCTGTCTCTGTATGGCTCCAGTCAAGATGTTCCCATGTCCCTTTCCACTGAAGGGCCTCATCTCTCCAATAAGAATGGGACACACTGAGCAAGAGTGAAACACACAGCTCAGAACTCCAGCCTGGTCTCTGTCCAGTTCTGTCCCTGCAAGCAGGAATGTGGGAGCACAAACTCAGGATGCCATGCACATACTCACTGTTTTACCATTCCACCCGACTTGTCTCTTTTGCTCTTCTTTAGCTTGATTTTTAAACATATGGTCATCGTGAAGGCCAAACTTGGCCAGAACTTTACCATGGAAATTCAGAAGTTCAAGGATGAGAGTGAAGACTATTTGGCCCATATGTGGCACCGCCTGGCCCTGAACTCGAAGAATGTCTATGGAGTGCTTAACTGCTATCAAAATGCAATCCAGGCGCTGCAGGTCTGTGTCTCATCCACACTGGCAATGGTAGAAGTGGGGAGTGTATGTGTGGAAACCAAAAGACAACTGTATTAGGGTTCTCTAGAGGAACAGAACCGATAGAATGAATTGTATCAAAAGGGACTTTATTGGATTAGCGTATGACAGTCCAACAATAGCAGTTTGCAGGCCTGAGAGTCAAGGAACCCCGTAGCTAACTGTTCAGTCTACAAAGCTGGATGTCTTAGTAGTCCCAATCTGGCACTGAAGGCTTGGAGGCTTCCTGGATAGATGCTGCTCTTAGTCCATGCTGGTCTTCAGTCCACGCTGGTCTTTAGTTCACAGTGGAAGGCAGCAAGCAGCAAACAGCCAGGTGGGAGGAGGGGATACTTTCCTTCCCTGAGCTTTCTTAGATAAAGCCTCCCCCCCCCCAGAGGGGCCACCCACTCTGGGGAAGGGCTCACCCTGGGGGAGGGATTTCTCCTTTGTCAATCCTCCCTGGAAGCAACCTCAGAGACCCACTTATGGATAATGTCTGTGGACTCCTAAGCGGATCAAGCTGACACAAAACTTAATCATCCCACCAACCTTGGGTGTCATTCCTCCGGCACCATCTAGCTTTCCTTGGCCTGTAAAGAAACCAGACTAGCTGGCCAAGGAGCCCCAGAGATCTGCCTGTCTCTACCTTCCCAGTGCTGGTATTATGAGCACAACCACCATACCCAACTTTTTTTTTTTTTTTTTTTTTGATTTTTCAAGGTGACCTGGAATTTACTATGGAGTCTCAGGGTGGCCTCGAGCTCAAGGCGATCCTCCTACCTCTGCCTCCCGAGTGCTGGGATTAAAGGTGTGTGCCACCACGCCCAGCCCCAACTATTTTTTTAACACAAGTTCTGGGGATTTAAGTCAGGTCCTTTACCTACTGAGCCACCTCCCCAGCCCCTTCATTCCTTTTCATGGCTGAATAATAGTCCAGTAACATATTAGCCTATTGATGGGAGCCTGGCTCCTGTTAGTAGGGTTCCCTCACTTGGCTCCTGTTAGTAGGGTTACCATTAACTTGTGTGCACACATTTTTGTAAGAACAAGTGTTGCCGTTCCTACTCCACTGAGGCTATACCCTGTTACCTTCGCTTGTCCCCAGTTACCAGATCGAAACACCCTGGAGGATATAGTGTGACATCTCTGTGGGTTTGAATTGCATGTCCCTGATGACCGATGGGTGATGTCAAGCATCTGTTCAGAGGCTCCAGGGCCATTTGCATATCTTCTCTGGAGAAATGTCCATTCAGATCTTTTTCTCGTGCTTAAAATTTGGCTCTTTTCCTTTGTGCCACACACTTATAAGAGCTTTGTGCATTTCTGCATGGGTGACCCTCATCAGATGCATGATTCGTAAAGATTTCCTCTCATTCTGTGGTTGTCTTTTAAACCACTTCCTTGCAGTATATGCGCATGTTTGCTCTGAGTTGAGAGTCCAGTGAGGCCACTGTGGGATTAGGCAGAGTATACCTTAAGGTCAGTCAGCATCTCCAAACATGGCTTGTCAATATTGGCCATCTACACCGTTCAAGCCAAAGGTACATCAAGGTAAAGGAAACCTAGTCACATTGCTTCAAGTGAGTAGATTACACTGTTGTAAGATGAACTTTAGGACAAATTGTGAAGAAAGAATTTAGCATCTCATGGCAGTAATCTCAGAAAAGTTATTTATAAGGTCCTTAAAAAATAGTCCCAAAGTTTCTTCCCATAGTTCATTCCAATATTTCATTCTTATAGTTCATTTCTGCAGTTTATTCTTAAAGTTGATCCTCACACCCACCTCCCATCCCCTGCTGGCCCCACACACATGCCCCCTACCATACCCCACACTGCAACCCCTACTGTGCCCCACCTCTGCCCGTTGGTACACTCCCATGTCAGCCCCAGCCTCAGATATACCTGCACCACTCTTTGATTCCAGCTACTATCATCCCAGGTGAGCAATGACCCCAAGTCCCCCTGATTCCTGGTCCACCATACTCTGTTCTCAGCAGAGCAGGAGAGTTCAGAGCAGAGCCCCTTCTCCCCTCTGTGGCCAGCACATGTGACCTGCTCCCTTCTCGGCCTCAGTACTTGCTAGCACATCTGGACTCCTGCACCCACTGGGGTCTTGTCCTTCACCTAGGGCTTTACCCACTCGACCTGGAGCCTCACATCCCACTCGAGACTCCTCCCCACAGTTGACCTGTGGCACCCTTTCCTCCCTTGAGGCTTTTCTCACCCTCCTCCTCTGGAGGCCCCTGTCCTAATTGCTCGGCACCACGGGGATTGCCTCTGCACCTTCCTGAGGCAGTTGTTCTTGTTCAGTGTTCATGCTCTGAGCTACACTCGGGAGTCACAGTGGACCATCCTCCTATGGGACTCATCCCATAATGAGTAAGTGGGTACAGGTGAGGAGAGCTGCAGAGTTGGAAGCAGAAACAAAAGGGCCATGACTCTGGGCTCAGGGTGTGGGCATGGTGCCCTGAGGCAGGCCAAGGAAGAGGCCTGGGAAAGAAGGGGTCATGCATACAGCGAGCCAGCACACCATTTGTTGTACTGAGCTGCAAGACGTACCTTCAGTCCTGTGCTGTGAAGTTGGCCTGCCTTACAGTGGTCATGGGCCAAGTATGTGCCATGCCAGGCATTTGGCTGCAACTTCCCTGCTCTCCCTTCCCACAGGGAGAGAAGGTTAACCCTGGAACCTCCCAAGAGGGCCTTGGGTGGGCAGAGCTGCACTGTAGAGAGCCTTGCTTAGCATCCTCTGTGGGGCAAGGAACACTTGGCAGCCTGTAAGGAAACACAGGTACTGGCAGGTGGCAAGTGCCTACGAAGAGGCAGAGAGCCTGGGGGACTTTGCCAAGCTCTCATCTTCCCACTAACCCTTTGTCCACAGCTGGAGCCCTCAGAGAGCCTTGATGGCAAAACTAGTCTCCCTGGAGGGGGACTTAAGGGGAGTGTCCATGGTAACTCAAGAGTGGGATTAATCATCAAGCCGACTACTACTGAGGGTGGCTCCTCTGTGATCTCAGGATACTGATCCCATCAGTGCAGTACATTTACCAGGCTTTTCTGTCTCATCCCAAAGAAGCCCGAGAGTGACTGGCAGAAGGTGGACTACATTGTGGAGTTCAGCGAGTGGATGTATTACCAACAGTTTCCTCTTGACAATGTCATCTCCAACCTTGAGTGGGCCATCCACATCCTGCTGGCCATAAAACCTGTGAAAGACGCCTCAGAACCAGCACTCAGGCAGGAAGGGGAAGGTGCTGCCATGCCTGCCCCCTTGATCCTTTACCCACATGCTCCAAGAGCTTAGAACAGCAGGGCATGGTGGCGCTGGCTCTGGGCCATGCATTCCTGGTGTGAATGCATCTCCACCCTGGGCTTGGGGAAGTTAGGGTGGGAAGGGCGGAGTGCAGGAAAGCCTATGCATCCCACACAGCTGGGTGGGTCAGCACCCGCCACCCCAAAGCCAGACTAACTGGAGAGAAAGCCGAGGGAGCAGCTGTGGCCACTCCCCAGGCTGGTGTGGAGGTAGGCTCCGGGAAAGCAGGATATCAGTTAGGCATCCGCACTAGTACCTGATCAGAGGCCAGCAGCCCTTTGCTGACGAGAGAATGGGCCACTTATCCAACCAGAGGGGATGGGTGGAAGGCGAATCTGCTTGAGAGGATCAGCCCAGGACAGACAGTGGCCCCGTGCTGGGGGCTTGGTAAGAGGCAGATGACTAGGTCAGAGCAGAGAATCACAAGGCAGGAGATACCCTGGGCCAGCAGGCACCCAAGCCTGGCTGTACCCCAGCCTTGTCCCCATCCCTGCTTTCAGGCCATAATTTGCCTGCCCAGTCCTCCATAGAGAGTTCAGTGGCCCCCAACATGGAGCCGGTCTCCCTGGAGCAGTTTCAGAGTGTGAGACAGTTGGAGGCGCTGGCCCGTGTGCACATCCTGCGGGCCCTGATAGTGCCCTCCAGCTCCACCACCCACAAGGATGACTGTCTCATGGCATACACTTTCTTCAGACACATCTGGCAGGTGAGAGCTGAATGGCTGGAGATGAGGGTCCCCCCGTGGAACCAACTCTCCTGGGAGCAGACTGTGGGGTTCGTGACTTGGGAATTGGCAATGACATTTTAAAATTAAGTTGGAGCCTTTGAAAGTATTTTCTACAAGCCTCTGAGTGGCAAGCAAACCTCTTTGTCTCTCCTGTGACACACCCTTTCTCCCTGCGCTGGAGTACTCACAAACGTTTCTCCAGGCCCCGCCATGCTCTCATTCATAGGACTTCTTTTTCCCTATGCCTATATCTTGGAGTATTCTTCCTACATTTTCCTGTTATTTCAGTTTCAGGTCTTATATTAAGGTCTCTGACCCATTTGGAGTTGATTTTTGCACAGTGTGAGAGGAGAGGGTTTAAATTGATTCTTTCATATGTGGTTATCCAGTTTCTCCAGCACCATTTGTTGAAAATGTCGTCTACTCTCCAGTGTGTGTTTTTAGCCTCTTTGTCAGCAATCAGGTGGTTGTACTTACCTTAACTTGTACCCGATCTTCCGCTCTGCTACTCTGCGTGTCTGCTTTGTACCCGTACCTTGCTCTTTTGCCGCTATGGCTTTGTGTGGAAGCTGAGATCAGGTGTGGTGACACCATCAGCAGTGCTGTTGCTGCTGAGGACATTGCACTTGCCAAGGCCTTTTTGTGTTTCCAGGTGAATTTTAAGATGATTTTTTTCCATTTCTGTGAGAATGGTCCTGGAATTTTGACTGGAACTACATTGAATCTATATATTGCCTTTGGTAGCATGGCCATTTCACAATGTCAGTTCTTCCAATCCATGAACATGGGAGGTCTTTCCATTTTCTGGTGTCTTCCTCAATTTCTCTCTTCAGTGTTTTAATTGGTTAGGAATATTTCAAGATATTTGATTGTTTTGTGGCTTAGATCTTTTTTTTTTTTTTTTTTTTTTTTTTTTTTTTTTTTTTTTGGTTTTTCGAGGTAGGGTCTCACTGTAGCCCAGACTGACCTGGAATTCACTATGTAGTCTCAGGGTGGCCTCAAACTTACAGCAGTCCTCCTATCTCTGCCTCCCGAGTGCTGGAATTAAAGGTGTGCACC
Organism: Dipus sagitta; assembly: GCA_036346955.1. Classification (NCBI taxonomy): domain Eukaryota; kingdom Metazoa; phylum Chordata; class Mammalia; order Rodentia; family Dipodidae; genus Dipus; species Dipus sagitta. The sequence goes on from CM070770.1 coordinate 1,912,947, forward strand.
ACCACACCCAGCTTTAGATCTATTTTTTAAAAGAATATCCTTGTGTGTTTTTTTAAAGAATATCCTTTTCTTTTTATTTTATTTATTATTGCTGGGGGTTGTGGTGTGTGCAGGTGTGCACGTGCCAAGTGTACTTGTGCAGCGGTCAGAGGAGGATGTTGGGTGTCCTGCTCTGTCACTCTTCTGGCTTATTTCCCTAAGATAGAGTCTCACTGAACGTGGATCTTTGGATGTTTGTTTGTTTCTCTAGTTAGACTGGATGACCATCAAGCCCCAGCAATCCTCTTGTCTCAAGTCCTCTCAGCACAGGGTTGGGGGATTAGACTTGTGGGACCACACTGTTTTTGTGGATGTTAGGGCTCAAACTCAGGTGTTCATGCTTACACATCAAGTGTTCTTACCTACTGAGCCATCTCCTTAGCCCTCCAGGTCTACTTTTAATGCTATTCTTCCAATTTCATTTTCCCCCAGATTTCCTTGGTAACTGGAGTAAAATTAATTCCAGAAAAAACTGTAGCAGCCGTCAGCTCACAACTATTACTGACTAAAAAGGACAAGGAGAAAAGTAAGGAAAAGGAGAAAGAGAAAGAGAAGGAGAAGGAGAAAGAGAAGGAGAAAGAGAAGGAGAAAGAGAAGGAGAAGGTCAAGGACGTGAAACAGGTGATGTGGTCCAAATGTCCTTACGTGGTGGGAGATGGAGGGTGAGGGCCACGTATGGCTGTAGCCCAAGTCTGAACCCATCGTGCTCAGGTTTGGGGGCCTTATGATATTCCATCATGCCTCAGTTTCCTCTTTTGTAAATTGGAGGCCATATTGTCATAGCTACAGGTTCTACAGTCACTCTAAGCTAGAGTGAGCATTTTGTGAAGCATGCCACTGTCCCCCATCTTTGAAACCATTAGTGGCAGGCAGTCTGGGTCCTGTATGTGCTGCGGTGGGACTGGGAATCTGGAGCAGTGGGAATGGTGTTTCTTCAGGTACAGGAGCCCGTGTGTACCACGAAGTTACATTTTTCCTGCTGCCAGTTAGGTCTGGAAGACTTGCATTTGTTGGGATTTCAGTGCCAAAGCTCAGTGGCTCTGGCATAAGGCACGTGCACTCATCACCCAGTCCATGATGTGTGCCACAACGCTCCAGGCAGATGCCCTGCCCCACTGCCGTCATCCTCAAAGTCTGTGCTAAAGGCTTACAGCCTGTCTGCAACATGCGGGGCCACCCAGGTCTCCATTCCTGAACTCCACTTTTTTTTAAATTTTATTTATTTATTTGAGAGTGACAGACAGAGAGAGAGAGAGAGAGAGAGAGAGAATGGGCACACCAGGGCCTGCAGCCACTGAAAATGAACTCCAGATGCATGTGTCCCCTTGTGCATCTGACTTACGTGGGTCCTGGGGAATCGAGCCTTGAACCAGGGTCCTTAGGCTTCACAGGCAAGCCCTTAACCACTAGCCATCTCTCCAGCCCTAAGATCCACTTTTTTTATAATAAACTTTGATTTCTCTTCCTTCACAGCCTTTGACCTTTGCTTCCAGTAAACAGCCCAAAGATATCCCCACCAGCATAGAAGAATGGGCCTCCTACTCCTGCCCTGAGGAACTATTATCTGTGTTCAAGGAAGACAAAAGCGACTTAATGATTAACTCATCAAGTTTCCAGAAGCCAGTGAGTAGGTCTGAGCAGCCAGTCAAGCCTTCACTGTGGCCCACCCACCTTCCCAGAGCTGAGTCCCTCCACTTACAACTTCAGCTGAACATCACCAAATGGGGATCTATGAGACAGAGATCTCATTAGTGAGCCTGGAAAGGGAGCAGGTATCATCCAGGGTCAGGTCAGAGACCAAAGCCACAGTTGGATTCCTAAAGCCCCTCCAGTCACAACTGCCAACATCCATAGGAAACATTCACATCCCGGTACACATGCCTACACCTGGCACTGTGTCCCCCTTGCTCTTCTGTCCCTGTGCAACAAGTCTGCACAAGTAGGAATCACAGTGTTGGCAGGAACAAAGGCCCTTCTAGACGTCTACTCCACCCCATAACCTCTGCCTGGGCATAGAGGTTTTCCTCTCTGAAAAACCTCTCTCATAAAAGGAACCCAAAGATTACACACTTGGTAGATATTTACCCTGGTCATATCTGCACAGTCCTCTTTTTTGCCATGGAAGGTCACATACACGGGTCCTGGGAAATACGACCCCTCATCCCTGGAATTGCTCATCATATTGATTCTTTTGGTCAGTATGCTTGTGAGGTTCATCCACACTCATTTGGACATAGAATTTGGTCCTTTTCATTGAGGTAGGGTGTCTTCTGCAGAGACTAGACCTTGGTGCACTTAGCCACTCACTCGCTTGTGAACGTCACGTTGGTTCTATTCATGAATTTCACAAATGTGAAGTCTGTGAACACTGGTGCAGAAGTGTCTTACTGCCCACGTCTTCGGACTACAGTGTGTGCGACTCTCCAATGTTGGTAAACATTGCCAACTGACAAATTGTTTCCCAGGAAGGCTGCACTAGCTTCCAGCCCCACCCCCAAGGGAGAGCTCCTGCTGCCCACATCCATGCTAGCTGGTGTTGTCCACTTAGTGGGTATGCAGTGACCTTTCCCATGTAGGAAGGGACATTCCCTGACTGATGTGAGGTTGGATGTCCTGACAGTATGACCTGGCCATTTGGAAGGCCCTCTAATGTGTCTGTCTAGGGTACTCACATGGTTTAATAAGCTTTGTGTTTTCCTGAACAGATTGAAAGGAACTGATCATCACTCTGTTCTGGGATAAACATTTTGACAGTTGTGAACAGCTTCTTTCCAAAACTTGCCTTTTCCTCTCCTGACAGAGTCTTCTTATTGTAAAGAGAATTAGTTTTAGTTAATAATGTTTAATTTAATTAAATTTAGTACAATTTAATTTAATTAGCTTGTTAGTCATCTTTTCTGTTGTTATTGATGCTTTTGTATGTCCTTTCTTAAAAAATAAATAGATAAAACAGTTTCCTTCTGTGGATCCATAGATTTTTCTCATGCAATATTTTCCCAAAAACCACAAATATTTTCTGCCCTTATAGACTAGTGTCAGATTTAGACCTGAAGTCTCTCTAACATGATTACAGACCGGGAGTGGCCCAGTCCTGGGCAGTGCATTTACAGGTCAGGCCAGGCCATGTCTCTGACATGTCTCCTTCCAGATCTTGGCCCTATATGTTTTCCTGCACTTTCTACTGTCAGTTCTCAGAATCAGACATTTAAAATAATCCAACATCTCTTCCTTCAACACCACAGGAAGCCTCAGTTCTTCTTTCCCGGTGCCAGACTTTAAAACTGTATATATACACGAAGGCATTCTGTTCTTGAATGATCAGTAGTTTTTATGGGGAAAAAAGGTGAAACAAAACATGGAAATAATGAATAAGCGATTCATGGATATGTCTCTTGTGAGGCTCTTTAACCATGCTCAGGTGCTAACGATCATAGGTTATTGCATGTGACAAAGTGAAACCTGTCATGAGGGACACAGGGAAGAGAACACATTCTTTCTGCATGCCAGATGCATGCTGAGTGGCTCCCAACAACCTCACACAGGTCATATTAGAGGCTGCAGATACAAATCTGACACTATGCTTGCTGAACACCTACTGAGTTCTGGGCACTGTGCTTGGCCTACCCAAGGGGTCTGGCATTCCACCCCTGCCTGTGGCCTTATGTGTTTGCTTTGTGTTTGTGTAGACGTACAGTTTGTACTACCTGGACCACTTGGTGAAGGCCCTTCAGAAGATGTCCCTTCATGAGCTCAGCATCCCCATCTTGCAGCTGGGTGTGCTCATTGCAGACGCCGTGGTGGAAAGCAAAAGCCTCGCAGACCTCTACCACCTTCGGTTGGCACACCTCCTTCACTTCCAGGGCTAGGCTGAAAATTTGACCAAAGCAATACAAAAACAAATAGTACTTAAATAGTAACTGTAATTATTTCTGTAAATAATAATTTCCCTGAGATTTGTAAGACAGATAAGTTCAAAGTACTTGTGTTACAACAATGGTATCATAACTTAAAATTTTGACCTGGTCCTTAAAAAATTCCTTTAAGTAAACACACATTGAAGTATTTAGGGATAAAGGAACACTGTGCTTTCAGGCTCTCCTCAAGGGTCCAGGAGAAGGGGGAATAGGAGAGAGAAATAATAAAGAGACTCGACACGGTGTAAAGCACACAGAGAGTGCTTCAGAGTATTTGTGTGAATTTTCTGTAAGGCTCAAATTTTGAGTGCTTCAAACAAGACTCAAAGTAGAGTTTCCTGCTGCAAGGCATTTTGGGTCTGGGCAGAGCCTAGCCAAGATGCTTGAGATCATAATGTAGACAGCAAAATGCACAAGTTAATGATGGCAAAAAATTCCACTTGAAATTTGATAGAGCTTCCTAGTAGTTTTGTATAGCTTTAAAAGTTCCTGAAAACACCAGTGTATACATTAGTTTCATAGTTTACCAACTCTTAAAAAGCACACTAAATCCAGTTCTGCTTCCTTTTTGGACAGCTGGGTGCTATGTGACAGTGTGCCTCCTCCCTCCCTGCCCTTCCCCACAGACTTATACAGGTGTGCTCTGACCTGAGGCTGTGCTACGCGGCAGCTCACCATGAGGAGATTGTTGGGCAGATATACATTGGAGACATGGAGCAGGCCAGGTATGTCAGCTCTCACTCCTAGGCACAGGACCTCTGTCGGGTGCAGTGCAATTCAGGCTAAAGTGAGCCTGCCGAGAAAGCTGATGAGGACAACTCAGGGGCCCAGGTGGTCCTGGCCATCTGGCATTGCCTTGCCTGACTGTGCCTCCTCTCAATGCCAGGCCCCTGTCATGGCTTCTGAGCCTCAGCCCAGTGCATGGAGGTTCTGTGTGTCACGGCCTGGGAAGCAGCCCCAGCAGGACAGTGCTCAGAGAACTGAAGTGATTCTTCTTAGTGGTTTTCGTGGCAGCTTTGGGAACTTCTCTCTCTCTCTCTCTCTCTCTCTCTCTCTCTCTCTCTCCATTTCTCTCTATCTCTAATAAAAAATAAAATTTAAAAAAAAGTCTTCCAGAAGGGCAATGGCCAAGGGGAAGGGTGGCTCCCTGTTCCTTCCTGTTCTTAGGTTTGTGTATGAGCACCACTGTGAATGGTGTCACCGGCTACTAGTGAGTGGTGGAGGGAGAGGGAAGACTAAGAGCAACCAGCAAGGTGGAATGCCAGCATAGTGAGGCCATGGGTGAGGGGCTCATCAGACAGAGGGGGCTCAATTCTAAGTGCAGGTGGTCATAGGCAGCTGGGCTAGCAAGCCTTTGGGCATGGGAAGGAACAACATTGGGGCAGAAGATGAGAGTCCCTAATGGAAAAGGACCTGTGCAGGACTGAAAGCTTGGGTACACCTGGGGTGAGACCTGTGAGGCGTAGGCTCATCTTCCAAAGGAACACTGTGTCAAGGGGTGGCAGGTGACCAGGATTGGGGTAGGTGGTAAGGGAAAATATCCGCCCATGGGAGGAGAAGACACCTATCTGTAGGGGGCACCAGGGAACTTTGCCTTTCTGGAGGGGTGGGGAGTCTGTTCTCAATATATTGAGGTTGAGATGCATATTAGATTAAGTCATATCATTCCAGAGAAAACAGTTGCAAATGTGAATTGGGAGCCACACTGCTGCCCAATTGGGAACTCGGTTGGTTATTGAAAACACAGGTGAATGATGGCTTTTCATAGCTGTTTTAACTTGTATTTCCCTGACTGCTAATGAAATTGACATGTTCACTGGCCATTGAAATTCTTCTATTACATGTGGTCTGTTTTTCTCCCACTAGCTGCAGGAAACAGATTGCATTTAAAAAAGAGAAAAACAAGGAACCTGTGATAGAAGACAGCCTGCCAACCCTGCACGAGAAGTTGGCTCCTGAGCCAAAGCCACTCGTAGCACAAGACAAGGTAGCCTGGCCCTCCCTTGGCTGTAGGAGGGGACTGCAGTAAGAGCCAGAGAGCCGGAACTGATTTGTGCTGTGCTTACTGCATACGTTTGTGCCGGGTTTTGTGGGAAACTCAGAGAACTGACAAGTATTTCCTACCTTGGGACCCTAAAGTCTCCAGTGAATACAAACTTTGTATACATAACAGAACACCATGGAACGGGCCTGTAAGGGCCTGGACAGAGAATGAGAGAAGTTGGGACTGGAGATGTGGCTCAGCTGGTAGAGTGCTATCTAGCATGCATGAAGCCCTTGGCTCCGTCTGGCTAAGGGAACCAAAAGGAAGGAGCTCCCTGAGGAGAACACATCCTGGGGGCTGGGCTGGCTTCTAGAGGTTGTTCTTTTAAATTCGTGGACAGGTGGAAAAGTAGCCGTCCTAGTCTGTAGTCTTAGACAATGAACCTGGGTTCTGTGAGTGCAGGCCTGGAGTTCTGTCCAAAGGCAGCACTTGCAATGTGCTGAGAAAGTACCTGGGCCTCAGAGCTTGCAGCCTCCTCCAGCAGACCTGCGGTTTGGCATGGGAACCAAATCGAGGGTCAGTTCTACACCTGGACAAACTGCAAGGACTCAGTGATGCTGGTCAGAGGCTTACAGGTACAACGAGAGAGGGGAGGAGAGCACAGCTATAAGTAGGGTAGGGCCACCAACCCCGGATCTGCTACAAGCTCAGGCTCACAGAAGGGAAGCAGTCCTGCCACTAGTAGGTCCTGCTGAGCTGGGCAGCACTGCAACTGCTGTTTCCAGCTTGGAAGGGTACAAGGGCTGAATAAGGGAAGACAGGCCCCAGAGTCTTGGAGGTTCATCAGGAGGTTGGGTTGAAAAGCAGAGGCCAGAATGTCTAAGCAAGGCATTTTGGAAAAAACCTCTGCATGTGTGGCTCCAAGCCAGAGCCTGTCATGAGACATAGACACGGGGACAGGGCTGCTTAGGAGTATAGTGTCTTATAGATTTTGAAGATTGATGGAAAGAATGGAAGGGGTCTGGATGGAACGGCCTACCCCCAGCTGTGGATGCTCAAGGGAGAAGTCCTGTTGGACATGGAGCTACACCAGCCTGCACGGCTGCTCTTGGCAGAGGCCCAACAGGCTTTCAAGGTAAGGAGGCTTTTCCATCACCACTGAGTCAGTCTGGGCCTGGGCTTGGATTCCTTAGATGTGTTCTTGTTCCTCAGCTGTGGATCTCATGGGAAGATGTGGCCTTCTCTGGGTCCCCACAAGCCCCCTGGAAAGGTTTGAATCAATGTCCTTCTGCAGGTAATTCCAGACTCTGGACTCAGAAGGGCTCCACTGTTCCCCTGGGCTCTTGCCCCATGGACAGCTGCCCTTGGGAAAGCCCAGGAGGAAGCCATTTGTTGTTCTCTCTGCTCTACGGACACATCTCCCCAGCCCTACAGATGCAAGGGTCCATCTTTTGTCAGACACTAGAGTTGCTCTTAGTGGGTAAGGGAGGTAAAGACCCAGACAGTCTGTGGCTTGCTTTGTAGTATTGGAGGGATATAGAAGGATATAGGCATGATGAAAAAAATCAGTGACACCAGAAAAACTGATGTCCAGGCTCTGCTTCATAAAATGAGAACAGGCATGCAGGTATTTTGGAGGGGTGGAGCCATCAGGAGGGTATTAAAGGGAAGAGGGATTGGTTCTCAGCTTTTGAGGGTCATTATACTGTCTCCAAGACCTTGAGTAGACAATATACACATAGAACTCACTTGTGAGGGAAAATGTGGGACCTCATTTTCCAGCTTCCAGAGAAGCCCAAGGCCTTCCAAGGAGCTCATGCACTCTCCCTACCCCCGCCATCTCCCCGTCTCCATCTTATATCTATGTCTGCTTTTCTTTCTTTCTTTCTTTCTTTCTCTCTCTCTCTCTCTCTCTCTCTCTTTCTTTCTTTTTTCTTCCTTTCTCTGTTCCTTCTTTCCTTTCTATTATCTATCATCATTCTGTTATCTATCCTCTATCAACATCTATCCATCTATCATCCATCCGCCCACTTATCTTACAGTCTAGAAGTCTTGGGTTCGTTTTCTTTGCCAATTGAGGAGTTAAGAAGTAGAAGGTATTTTTAAAAAATAAAGTTTATTTCAGAGTAATAGGGAAAGAAAAAAAAAGAAAGCATACTCCTCTGTGAGGAGGGGGCTTCCAGAGCTGGAAAAACCCACAGTTTTGTGGAAACTAAACTTTCATTGGATGGGAAAGCCAGGTAGTTCCAAGGTATTACTGGTCAGCTTGAGTGAAGATGAGAGGCACTGATTGGCTCACAGTGCATCAAGTACTATTCAGGTCCCAGGAAGCTTGCCATTTCAGCTCTATACTGGGAAAAAATTTGTCTAGGCCAGGAAGAAGGAGGAGGTACAACCACTGTCCCCTTCACCATTACCAAGGTCTCGTTTCTCCCTATCTGCCTCCATCAAGCCATTTATCTTCTGTCACCTATCATCAATCATCTATCTGTCATCTGTCATCTATTAAACTGTCTGCCCAACCCTTTTCTTAGGAACTTGGTGACACTTGTGCAGAATCACAGTGCCTGTTCCTTCTAGCACGGTTGGCCAACAAGGAAAAGAACCACAAACAAGCTATATCAATGATTGAAAAGGCCCATAATCTGGGAGGAACTGAAGAGTTCTGGTATAATTCAACCTTGACACTGGTTGAGGCAATCTTGGCCTCTGAAGAGAAGGGAAAAGAAGTCATGGTAAGAATGGTGGCTGGTGGACTATGTGGGCTGCATGGTGAAGGGCTGGCGGACGCTGGGCCTTGATACGTTACATGGTGATGTTGGTGCTGGGCTACTTCCAGGTTTGCAGCCTGTATCAGAAACTTATAGAAACTTTCAGCATCCTCCAGAAAGAAAGGCCTAACCGAGTGCCCATGCTGCAGTTCCTCACCATGGACCTGAAGGCCAGGTACCAGCGCCAGTTATGCCAAGGCTGTGGCTGCTTCTCCCACCTGATCCTCTCATGCCTTCTGTGTATCAAACCCAGAGCAACTCAGATATGGCAAAACCAAGGACTCTTCCACACTCCATGTAGCATGCATATCCTCTGAGAAGTAGGCACTCCTCAGCTGCCAGCCTCAGGGGCGTCAGGAGCTTCCTGGCTTTGTAGTTGACCCACATGTCCACAGTGCCCTTTTCCTATAGCTTTGGGAGGCTCTGGGCTCTGCCGCCGCTCGTGGACTTCCCATTTTCTCTGCAAGTACAAGTCAGAGGCTCCTAGTTATAGGCCCATGGTGTTCACTGACCACAACAGCAGGGATCTTTGCCTTGTTTTCTGCTTCTGCTACCTCTTTGTAAAGTGCTGTGAACCTCAAGAGGTCTGGCCCTGCTGAGTACCACCAACTCATCCTGAGTTGGATCTGCAAACAGCTTCATTTTAGTATGGTTTTCCTCCTTTCCATGTGTGGATTTGATGCCTGGAGTGGCTCTGTCAAACTCTTACTTCTTTGAGCGAGAATTTTGGCTGCATGATGTCTGGCTTGGGAGAAAGGTCCAATGATATTAGGTCCAGTGTCCCTGGGGTAGACACAGGACAGGGTGAGGGTGGCTGTGTTCTTGGCTTTTGATTCTGGTGGGCAACCTCAGCCTGAGCAACTCTGAAAGGTATCTATCTGGCAGGTACTTGAGCCTTCAAATTCAAGTTGTCTGGAACTTGGCCAACAAGGATCTTCCCAAGTGCCCATTTCTGCTGACTGAGCTAGAAGAGAACCTATTGGAACTTGAGAAGAGGTTTACATACCATGGCTACACAGAAAACTGTGTAGATATAAAATTAGAACGTGCCAGAATTAAGAGGTAAGCTCCCCCCCCCCAACAGAGGAGCTGCCCGAGGTTCTGACCTCTGAACAGGGTGGGCCATGGTACCTTGCCCAGACAACCCCTGTTCCCTTTATATAGCTGGCCAGTGTTCTCTCCCTGCTGGCCCACCCACTGTAGCCCTGAAGGGCCTTGGCATCTGTTTCCACTGCTTCTACAACTACACATCCTGACAGGCTTCCAGCTTCTCTCCCAGATCCAGCCCTCACTGACTCCCTCAGGTGCCTCACTCTGCCTTGGGCATACACATGCCTTTTACACATGAGCAAATCCCAAGTAGGCACAACTCTGTCTTTAGGAAGGGTTCTCAGTTGAGCATGTCAAGTCTCACCCAAATCATGCCTATGTGCTGTATGTAGCTCCATCATGGTCACCAGGAAAGCAGAGGAGTAGGTGACAAGCCACCAGATTGGTATTGTGGAGTCATTGCATCAAACACCTTTCTGACACAGATATCCTACTGTACATACTGTTATTCCAATTGATTTTTAAAATATTTTACATTTATATATTTATTATTTATTTATGAGAGAAAGAGAGAGAGAGAGAGAGAATGGGCACACTAAGGCCTCCAGCCACTGCAAATGAACTCCAGATGCATACACCACCTTGTGCATCTGGCTTACATGAGTTCTGAGGAATTGAACCTGGGTCTTCAGGCTGTTCAGGCAAGTGCCTTAACCACTGAGCCATCTCTCCAGCACTCCAGTTGATTTTTGTCTTTGTTTTAAAGTGTACTGGGGTAGGGGGGAGAGCACGGCAAAGTGCATGATGTACAATCATTGGGTCGTGAGTTCTGATCCCCAACATTTAGGTAAAAGTTGATCATGGCAGCATGCACCTATAATTCCAGTGCTAGTTGAGCTGAATTGATTAGCCCCAGGTTCATTGAGAGACCCAGTTTCAAAAAATAAGGTGGATGTTGACCTATGGCCCCCACATGCATGCATGCATACACATGTGCATGCACACTTACACAAATGTACACTCACACATATATAAACATGCATGTACACACATATACTTATAAGAAATAAATAAGATAAAATGAAATATATTGAGTATGTCATCGAGTATAAAACATTTATTACAAATTTTAAGTACTAATAAATACATAGCATAACTATGTCCAAATTATGTATTGCATATTAATCAGCATAACATATTAGTATATTTTAATTATCTTTAACACCTTAGTTCTTATTACATTATTACATTCTTATTACATTATCCTTAGCTCTAAATTACACTCTTGTATAAAGGTTTTATGCCCAAAATGAGAAAGATGAAGAAAAAAAAATTGTGTATTACCTGGAAGCATATGACTTAGCCCAGAAAGCTATGGCTGAAGAAGAAGAAATACTTCACAGAATTCGGGGACTGCTGTCTCTGCAAGATGTAAGTATGAGGACTGCATATCCTCATCATTTCCATAGGCATATCTACATTCCCTGCCAGAGCTGATATCAAAGCAAACAAGCCTGTTATAGGGGCAAACCTGTAATCCTGGCGCTCAGGGGCCTGTGGCAGGATGATGGGGGTTTGCAGGCTATCCCGGGCTTACAGAGTGAGACTCAGTCTCATAAAACATATGTACACACATCTATGCACATATAAACAAACCAATATATGTGCACACATGTATCAACCCCCCCCCCACAAAGAGCTCACCTCCACTTGTGACTGAAATGGAATAACAGCAACCATATTCTTCAGCCTTCCATCTAAGAACAAAAAAAAAGGCAAAATCCATGAAACAAGGATTTTCAAAACCTTGCACAGTAACCATGACAAACGATAAACCCCAAGCTGAGGGCTGAACTCACGTGGGTCCTTTATTCAAAGATAAAGTCAATAAAGCCAAAGCTGGTTCTCTGAGAAGATCAATAAATTGATCAACTTCTAGTTATGTTGATCAGGTAAAAAAAATAAAAATAAAAGGACATATGTGGCCAATATCAGAAATGAGAGTCAGAGAGATGGCTCAGTGGCTAAAACTACTTCCTGTGAAAGCGTGGGGGCCAGAGGAAACTTGAAAGACTTCTGCAGTTGGAGCTCTAGGACCTACAGAAATAGCTAGGTTTAGTCACACATGTTTGTAACCTCAGTCCTACGGGGAGCAGAGATCAGAGGGGCTTGCAAAAAAGTGACAACTTCTAGAGTCAGTAAGAGACTCTGAATTTACAAAAAAAACAAAACAAACAAAAACCTGTATAATGTAAGATAAGCCACCTCTAGCACATCTTTCAGTGCCCAGGAAACATCATGGAGGATGGTGATTTAAACACAAATATTGCTCTCACCCTGACAACCTGCTCTAGGGAGACGGTGAGAGACACTGAAGACACTCAGAACTCATCAAAGCCAAAATCCAGTGGCTGCAGAGAACGCAGCACTGAAGTAGACTTATAACACACCCACCAAGGCTGAGGGAATATTGTGGAAGAGGGGGCAAAAGGACTGTGAGAGCCACAGTGTGGGAAGCAGTATCCTGAGGCATCGTTCCTCCCCCCCCCCCCCAGAGACTGCTGCATTCATAGTCCCATATTCCTCATTGGAACAGGGGTGGGGAAGACGGGATATAAGAGGATAACATGAGGGAAATGGGACCAACACACGATTTGCTTATACAGTAAAGTTCAGAATTAATTTCAAAAAAATGTTAAAAAAAGAAACAGCAGAATAGTGATGAAGGAGGACAACTGACACTCGCCTCTGGCCATTGCAGGAGTGTGCGCAGGACACTGCATGGACACATACACATGCATATACCACACACACAAACAAAAGGGGGAAAGAAGGAAAGAAGGGAAGGAGGAAAGGAAAAGAAAAAAGAGAAAGGGAAGGAAAGGAAAGAAGTGAGGCAGCACTATTGTGGATTCTACAAATATTGAAAGGGTAGTGAGGGAATATTATGAATGTGACAGCTCAGTTTTGGACTGGAGAGGGTGCCTGAGAAACACAAACTTCCAAAACCCACTCAGTAAGAACTGACTCGACTGCACTACATGAAGAAAGAAATGAGTTTCTAATTGAAAGTACTCTCACAAACAACAAATGTCACACCCAGATTGTTTACTGGTGAATTATAAGAAATGTTCAAGAAAAAAACTCATACCACTTCTACACAGATTATTCTAGAAAGTTGAAAAGGAGGAAATACATACTAACTTTTCTATGAAGATATTCTAAACCTGAGTCCATAGAAAGGTAAAGATATTATAAACACAAACACACACACACACAAAGCAGACCAATATTGCTCATTAACATTAGTGTAAAAATTCTAAACTAAGTACTGAAAATTATGTTCAACAATATATAAAAGTCTAATGCATAATACATCATAACCACATTGGGGTTATCACAGGAATAGTTTTATACAGAAAAATGAACCATTTTTCTAGGCATGTTGGCACACGCCTTTAATCCCAGCATTTGGGAGGAAGAGATAGGAGGACTGCTGTGAGTTCAAGGCCAGCCTGAGACTACATAGTAAATTCCAGGTCAGCTTGGGCTAGAATGAGACGCTACCTTGAAAAATCAAGAAAGAAAGAAAGAAAGAAAGAAAGAAAGAAGGAAAGAAAGAAAGAAAGAAAGAAAGAAAGAGAGAGAGAGAGAGACAAAGAAAGAAAGAGAAGAAAAGAAAAGGAGGGAGGGAGGGAAGAGAGAAAGCAAAGCAAAACAGAGTGGGGCTGGAGGCGCACACTTTCAATCCCAGCACGCGGGAGGCAGACGTAGGAGGATCACCATGAGTTTGAGGCCACCCTGAGACTGCCTAGTGAATTCCAGGTCAGCCTGGAGTAGAGTGAAACCCTACCTTGAAAAACAAAACAAAAAATAAATAAATAAAGCGCTGTTATATTATCTATTGAATGCATACATAATCCTGTAGTTACGGATGGTTCTGGAATGAGAGCCACTTAAGGGTGAGACCCTATGCTAAGTCTATGAATTCTTCTCCATCCCATTTCCATCCTTGGTGCTCATGCATTAGACTGAAGTTGTCTATTAAGAGCTATCCTAGCTGGGCATTGTGGCACATGACTTTAATCCCCATACTCAGGAGGCAGGGGCATGACATGAGCAGAGGGTGGACATCACCCCTGGCCAACATCAGGTAGACAACAGGAACCAGAGAGTGTGCCAAACACTAGCAAGGGGGGGCTGGCTTTAACACCCATAAGCCCGCCCTCAAAAATACACTGCCTCCAGGAGGCTTTAATTTCCAATTGCCATCAGCTGGGGAACCTAGCATCCAGAACACCTAAGTTTATGGGGGACACCTGAATCAAACACGAGTCATTGAAGAAACACCCACCCAACACTTGGCTTTGAAAAGGAATGTCTGTAAACAACAAGATGGTCAAATAGGTACCATTTATGACATGTTATCTCTGCCTTGTCAGAGCACCAAACTGGCTTGGTCTTGTCAGAAAGTATTCTCTGTTTTATTGCCTGTGCCTTCTCAGTTACAGAACATCAGCTCTCCACTGATGAGGAAGCTGGCCAACCTCAAACTCCACCTAGCAGCAGCCTGCCTGGACATGCTGCAGGCGGTCTGCAAGGAGTCCCTGCAGCGGCAACTGGAGCAGGGGTCCGTGGAGAAGCTGCTAGCTGACTATCTTCAGGACGCCAGCGACTACTCGTCCATTGACTTGGTGATTGCCAGCGGCCTTAGCCCTCATCCTCTCCCAGGCGGTTGTCCCTCAAGTCCATAGTTAAGGCACAGTGCAGATCTGTGGGTACCCCACTACTTCCTTGCAGTAGCAGTTCTCAGACACTCTTGACGCTGACAGGCATTCTTGGCCATGTGAGAGGGCTTATGGGGCAAGTGTTCCCGTGTGAGCCCACAGCTCGCCTTCCCAGGCCTTGGAGTTGGCACTCAATAAGCATGATTGAAGGGCAGATAAAGTGAATTATATTATGCTCAAAATAAATTAAGCTATGAACTGAGGTATAGCTCAGAGCACTTGCCTAGCATGCACAAGGCCAGATCTATCCCCAGCATTGCAAAAAGAGAAAGTTAAGTCAATGTCTGTTTAGAAAGAAAATTTTTTTCCACTTTACATTTTCTTGGATAGATGCTATGAAATAAGAATCAGAGTCCTATAGTTAGCCTTGATTTGTCACTGAACTCTGGTTTAGGGTTCTATAAGCTACCTGTATCATCTTTCCAATACCTACACCCTAGAGACCGCATACCACCATGCAGCAGAGCTGTTTCTCAAAGTGCCTGGATTTCCCATCCCTGGCAGTGCTAGAACGCAGCTCAGTTGGCTTCCTATGTGGGGGACAAAGATTGCATGATGGCCATTGTTAATGACAGCGCCTCCTTGTCTTCCTGAAGCAATGGTTAACGCTGAAGCGGACGGCACCGCACATAGTGCTGGCCCATCTGGAAAGCCTGCAGCCACTATGCATTGGCTGTGTGGAGATCCGCGCCCAGTTTCTGTGCCTGGCTGGAAGGACCCTCCATCTGCTGGCTGTGGAGACAGACCCTGTGCACCACTCCTTCTGCTGGGAAGAGGGCTTCTTGGTAGGTTTCTCTGCTACCCACTTCAGTCTGTTGCACAAGTTGTTGCCAGAACCTGACTGTCCCACCTCAGCTCCAGAACTGTGAGGTGGGAGGTACATCACCAGCCCCAGCTAGCATGATATGGCCCTACATCTCATTGTCTCAGTGGCTCTTGTCTAATTTCACACAGGCTCATGGGGAGCTTCAGAAAGCCTCCTGTGCTTCCTGGGGTGCATCTGGATTTTGGGTGCTAACTCCCATGCTAGATGTAGCAAGACAGGAGTCCTCTGCTTCTGTGTACCTCCACATACACACAGCCCAAGAATTCTCCAAAAAGAATAAATACCCTTCTTTTTCCCACCCCTCCTAGGGCCCACCCTCCTTTTGAAGGCCAGGCACTCTAGGAGAAGCAGCCTGCCCTCAGAATCTTTGCGACAGGCACTACAAGCCTGGCTGTCCCCAAGCCCCCTTCCTGTGCAGAGGCATTTCCTCCCCTCCCACCCTGCCCCACCCTCCAAAAAGGCGCCAGCCCTAGAAGACCAGGTCCTATAGAAACCTTCCCAAACTCAGGGTAGTAGGCATGGAGTCCCCAGGACTCCAAACTCTGAGTAGTTCCCACACAGGTGGCCCTGCAACCCTGGGGTCAATGGCTTGGAGTTGTTTGACCTCAGGACACAGGAAAGAATAGGACCTGTGTTGAGTAAGTGGATAGAGCTGTGGCCCTTGGTTCAGCCAGTGTTTGGAACACCTGCACAAGCAGCAGAGTCAGAAACTTGAGTACCCCATGCCCTGTCCTGTCTGAGTTTAGGGGCCCTTATCTGTGTGATGGCGGAGGGAGCAGCCGTCCCTAAATACATAGTGACCACTACATGAAGTTCAAGAGGTTCTATGAGCCACACCTGTCACATTTTAGGTCAGATAATCCTTCCTGTAAGATCATTATTTTTTTAAAGATTTTATTTTTGTTTATTTATTTGAGACAGAAAGAGGAAGAGAGAGAGAGAGAGAGAGAGAGAGAGAGAGAATGGGCACACCAGGGCCTCCAGCCACTGCAAATGAACTCCAGACACATGTGCCATAATGTGCATTTAGCTTACATGGGACCTGGAGAATCGAACCTGGGTTCTTAGGCTTTGCAGACATGTGCCTTAACCACTAAGCCATCTCTCCAGCTCCCTGTCAGATTATTTTTAAAAAGATTTTCAAAAGCAGGTTCAGTAGAGAGGTGCTGAGATGGGTGCCTTTCGGGGAGAAGCTTACTGAGGTTAGGGTCATGCCACAGGTTGCACTGTGTGGTGGGATCCCAAAGAGAAAGACAGGTTTCCGTTAAGGGTGCATTGGGGTGTACCTTCTTACAGTGTGTCTTTTCGGGGTTGGGGGCTATTCCACACCATATAACCCAGTCTATATGCCAGAAGCCATAGACGCACTGGATAGGCATGGGGCAAAGTCAGGAAGCTACAAGACAGGACCCAAATCTGTAATTCGGGTGGTCTTGGGCCTTCTGAAAATGGGTTTGATCTTGCTTTTCTGTTCAATCTTAGGCCCTGGGACAACATCTGGCCTCTTAAAGTGACCATACCTGTGTTCTTACACTGCCCCTCTCCCTGTATTTATTTGTTCCCTTCTTTTTTTGGTAGATGTGTTGTCCAGCTTCTTAAAGTGTTTTCATTTCTTTATTTGCATAGAGAGACAGAGGCTTGTGGTAGAGAATGGGCACATCAGGGTCTCTTGCCACTGCAAAAAACTCAGATACATGTGCCACCTGGTGAACCTGGCTGCCCTTTTGGGGGGCACAACTATGATTTAGGAAAGACTAATTTCTGGAACTTTCCTATCCACAAGTAGGCAAACTGCTTCTAGGAGCCGAGGCTAAGAGCCCCAATCTCAGGAGTGGGCTACCTGTCTCTAGCAGCAGCCTGAGGAAAAAGAAAACTGACTAGAAATTTAGTTTAAGCCTTTAGTAAACCTGCTACATCTGCTCTCGCTGCTGCTCTGACGTTATAGTGGCTGTGGCGTCTTCTCTTTTGCATGCACGTGCTCACTGGCACTTTTATTGAACACAAAATCCAGTAATATGGGAACAGGTAGTTCATTGCATAAGCAAAGGGTAAAGAACTTTTGACTTTGAACAATTCTTAAGCATTTGTCATAGGAAGGGATTTAGGGGTATGGCCTGCTAGACTCTGCTGATCCAGAACACACACACTCTGATCACAAAAGCAATTACATTAACCCCATCTGTTGCCTTCAACAAACCTATGGGCCCATTGTTATTGAACTCATTGTCGTCAATGCTATGATCAGCACTTCTTGCACCTAGTCACATTACTTTAAGTAGGTGGATTACAGAGTTATCAGATTAACTTTAAAGCAAGTTACATGTCAGGAATTTAGCATCTCATAGCAATAATATCATAAAAGCTAGTTGTAAGGTCCATAAGAAATAGTCCCATAGTTCTTTCTCATATTTAGTTCTTGTAGTTCATTCCCACATTTTGTTCTTATAGCTCATACCCACATCTGGCCTTACATGGGTACTGGGGAATCAAACCTGGGCCATCAGGCTTTGCAAGAAAGGCCTTTAACCACTGAACAATCTTTACAGTCCTGGTCCAGCTTCTTGACACCAAAGCCTGCTTCCCTTCTTCCAGGCTTTCTTCTTGTATTCCAGACTGGATCTTTCCTCTGAGTTCTGTTTCTACCAAGTCCTGTAAGTCTCATGTGTAGAACTTTGGCTTTCTGAGGTGACTTACCTGCTTCCCAAACTCCACTGTGATTCTTGCTTGATAGACTTGATGGCTCTAAGTATGTTGTCTGATGTCAGGGAAACCATGATTTTGTGAGTACCTCCTGTTACTGATTTCTAGTCTGATTTCCCAGGGATCTGCGTCCTCGGGCATCTGTTGAGGCTGCTCAAGAGCCTGGCAGGTTTTAGGTAGAATGTGCCTGGAGCAGCATCTCTGGATGCCAGGTAGTCCAGGGCTGCCAGGCTTGCTGAATGGAGCTGACTTTTCATCTACTTGGCTCAGAGAGCACCTTATAGTTACTACCATAATGACACCTTTAACCTCACAATCCCAGGATTACCCTCGATCCCATCTTTCAGGGCCTCCTACTCTTATTGCTGCCTCCATGCCTTCCGTGGCTTCTGTGTGCTCCCTGCTGACCACGTGGTATACACTGTAGGTGGGTGCTGAGCTGAGCAGCCTCCAATCTCTAGAGCAGGAAGCAGAAGACAAGGGTGCAGAGGCCACCTCCAAGGACCTGCCAGGCTTTAAGGAAGCCTCCAAAGAGAACATCTGGAAGGCGGACGGTCTGAAGGTGAGCTACATAACTGTTCCCACTTGTCCCTTGATAGCCTCTGCCCTCAGAGCTGGCCTGAGCCTTGTACCACCCACAGAAGAGGGTTGTGCTGGCTCAGCGGTACCTGGCCCAGGCGTCCGAGGTCCTTCTGCAGTGTCTGCACATCGCCCTGGACAGCCGCCTACTGGATATCGCAGCAGCTGTCAGCATGGAGATGGTGGAGTTTACTGGCACATTAGAACCCATGGCCACCTGCCAGTTCCTGGCACTGTCTCAGGTATGGTTCAGTTCTGCACATCCCCACAAGACCCTTGTCAGTCCTCAGAGAAGGAGGGCCTGAGCTCCTCCTAGCCAAGTTGTGCTCCATTGGAGAGGAGAGCTGGCGGCCTGGGATAGCCACATGGCTGGAAGACAAACAGGCCCTACCTGTTCCCCAAGTCCAGACCCTGCTGGTCCTTGAGCAGTAGAAGCGTACCAGCCACATATTTTTGTGGCTTCATGGCCACACACTGTATGCACGTTCCCAGGTCTCCATAGTATGGTAGCATAGAAATCCCACAGAAAGGGCTGGCATGGCCCTGCCCATGTAGACCTCACCCAGGTGTTGCCCCATAGCAGTGGGTGACCTGCCTGAGCCACCAGCCTATCCTCCTCCTTCCTGACTGAGCCACCCCACCCTCTCATTCATCATGCGGCACCTTCCCTCCACTGGTGCGTTTCAGAGCTGCTCCACCTCAGAGATGATGCAGAATATCCTGCTCAAGGCCACGACCAACACCAGCAACTCGCAGCTGGCAGCCCTACTGCAGCTCCACCAGCAGCTGAGGCAGCAGGACAAGACTTCCACCAGCCTGTTTGCCAGTGTGGAGCAGGGACTGGCTGTCATCTCCAAGGTACTGGGCAGGGGAACCTGCCTACCTGCTCCCTGTGAAGCCTGAGATCTCTGCACTCACCCCTCCAGTACCAAGAGGGTGGTTTCTAAGTTATGCCAGCTCAGTTGCTCAGTCTGCTCTGACAATTCTAGCTGTGTGATTGTGGTAAGGCTACTTAACTTCTTCAAGTGTCGGTTTCCTTTTGGGTCTTTTGTGGTAATGACAGCTCACCTTACAGGTGCTGTGGGGTCATGGCCGGGTAGGGTGAGGGTGATGCTGTCTGCAAAGACTGTGGATCTTTCCCCTCACTTTTCTCAGAAGAATCCTAGACATATATAGGTAGGTGGAGTCATGGCAGCATCCTGTGGTCATTTCCAGCCTCACAACTCAGCTCTGAATTGGACCCACAGATGAAATCATAGTATGCAAAGAAAAAATTATATTTTATGAATTATGAGCAATAGGGGAGATTGGCCAAACTTCCTTCACACTGCCTTCTCCTAGCTGCCACCTATCATCTCACTGGGGTGGCCCAACTCTCATTCCTTCATTGGGGCTATA
Source organism: Dipus sagitta (assembly GCA_036346955.1). NCBI lineage: Eukaryota > Metazoa > Chordata > Mammalia > Rodentia > Dipodidae > Dipus > Dipus sagitta. The sequence continues at coordinate 1,932,995 of CM070770.1, forward strand.
TCTTTCTCTGTTGGGTGCACCCTAGGATAGGACATTGATCAGTGTCCCTCCCTGCCCTGACCCTGAGAGAGCAGTAGGACTCCTACCCCCAGTCCTGTTGTAATAACCAAAGATGTCTCCCCATATTGCCAGTGGGAACAAAGTCACCACTGAGAAGCAAGGCCTTGCTCCTGAGATGGAAACCTAGACTTCCTGGGACTCAGGAACATGAAAGGGAACAGAGGGGTGAGGTCCAAGGCTGGCCCAATCCTCAGAGCAGAGAAAATGCCAGCCCAGATGCTGGTCTAGAGGAAGAGCTGATGTGGGTTCAGTCCAAGCAGATGGGAAGCTATGGCATATGGGAATAAAAGTGAGCTTCCTGGGCTGTGGCATGACTGGGGTGGGTGATGTCCTCAACCGGCATAGAGTATGACCTTGGGATTCCTACTGTTGCCTTCCTCATAAGGACCACGGGACAGGGACAACAGCATACTACAGCACAATTCGGGACTGGAGTGCAGAAGCCCAACACTTCCTTCCTCTGCACGCAGGCCTAGAGCAGAGTGCAGGGATCTGCATCACAGTGAGCCAAGGGCAAAAGCTGGGTCATAGCTGCATCAGCCATGTCAGTAGGAAAACCGACTAAGCTGAAAGACACTCCGAAAAGAACGGTCTGTGGCCACCTGGCAGAGTGGCAGAGAGAGACAGCAGGTGGAGAAAAGGACAGGAAACATGGGGACGAGGGGCCACAGGCACCAGCTTGCAGACCAGCTGTACCCTCAGCCTCTTGGCGATTACAGAAAACCTTCTAGAAGGAGGAGAGCATGAGAAACATTGGGAAGATCTGCAGGACATCACTGGGCTGGTCAGCATACAGCATGGGCCATCAGAAATGAAGTGCGGGAAGTGAGAGCAGCCCATGCCTATATCTGAGACCAGAACATGATCAGAAAAAAAAACGCAGGGTTACAGGGGCTGACAGGAGAGGAGAAAACTCTGCAAAGGCCAGCTACAGGCCTCTTTGAATCTTTTTGAAAGAGAACAGATGAATGGGGTAGAAGTTGAACACTTTATCCCACTGATGAAATTCACAGGCTCAGAATTCCAGCCAACCTCCATTCCAGGATCAAGCTCAAGAAAATCACCCCTAGATACCTCAGAGCAATGAGGCCTGTAGGTCAAAGACAACCCTTCAGGCAACCAAGAGAGTGGCATATGATCCCCAATAGGCATGAAGATGAATAAGAACGTTTTAAGACAAACATAAACCATAGTGATAGAAAAATTTAAAGGCATAGAAACTAATCCCAGATGGAAGTGTGAATGAGCAATAGAGGATCAAGAGTTAACGGAGGCTGACACATAGGTACAGTACCCAAAGCAAGTGCCATGGGAGACATGGGGATTAGTGTCCTGTGGGGCTTGACTTATATTGACTTATACTGAAAGGCAGCCATGCAAGAGGCAGGAAGAATGAGTGGAGTTTAAGGATCTAAGATCTTGTGGCCACCAGGGAAATGGTAAGAGTCATAAACCCAGGAGGACCATCACAGTCCCTGGGCTGAGCCCCTAAAATGATGTGTAATTAGGTCAAAAAATAGATAATAATTATATCAATCCAAAAGAAGGGGAAACATGGGATGGAGAAAAATGGATGGTCCCAGAAGATAAAGGGCAGTACAGAAGTAGGTGTGAACCCATATGCCGATAATTATAATAAATATATGTTGAGTGATACTCCAAGTCAGGGGCTCACACTGTAGGATTGGATAAAAAGCATGAAAGATTCCAGATATGGCTGCTTAAAGGATACACTTTACACACCAACACAGACATGTTGAAAGTACAAAGGACTTCCCTGTGAGCCAAAAACATGCTAGCCAAATAAGAGCCAGTGGACATGGTGGAGCATGCTACTGGAAGTGCGGGGATGCTCTGAGTGGCACAGGGGTCAGCCCAGGAGGAGCTCACCATCCACCCAGTGAAGTAGCTCAAACACAGAAAACACTGACAGAAATAAAAAACAGTAGCAAGCTCATACCCAGTTCTGGAAGCTTAGGCCCTCTCTCAACCACTCACACAGCAAGTAGAAGAAAAGCCGGCTCCATAAAGCAGGTCTGGGACTCTGCCGCAGCTGGCATCCAGATAACACTCCTCACACCCTACCTGGCATGTCAACCCTACAGAAACCTGCCAGGCTCCCGAGAAGCCTCAACAGATTACCACAGACACAGATCCCTGGGAAATCAGACTAGAAATCAGTAACAGAAATCACGGTTGCCCTGATATCAGTCATCAAGCCTATCAAGCAAGAAATCACAGTGGAGTTTGGGAAGCAGGTAAGTCACCCTAGAAAGCCAAAGTTCTATGGGACTTGGCAGAAACAGGATTCAGAGGGAAGATCCAGTCTGGAATACAAGAAGAAAGCCTGGAAGAAGGGAGGCAGGCTTTGGTGTCAAGAAGCTGGGCAATAGTAAGCCCACTCAGAGAAAGGAAGAGACAGGTGACTGAAACAGAGACAATGAAGCTAGCACAAATGTACAAGGAAGTGGACAAAAAGTAAATGTCCTTCCCAAAGGGAGACTAATAAAAGTGACTGACTCAAAGAAAAGAAGAGAACCCCGATTTCCAGTACATGTAATAAAAAGATTACCAAGATCCTACAGACATCAAAAAGCCAATGGGGAATGTTATTCTTGTGCCTAGCTTTACATAAGTGGGTGCCTGAGGAATCAAATTAGGTGGGCAGGCTTTGCAGGCAAGCACCTTTGACCACTGAATCATCTTTTTAGCCCTGGCACTGAAATTTTTCTAGTAATAGTCTGTGGCTCTAGTCTATGGCTTCTGGGTGTGCCATTATCCAAAACAGTAGGTTATCATGTGGCTTATTCACAATATCCTGAATTTTGATTAACCCTCCCCTGACACTCCTTTTACTCAATCTCTTCCCCTTCTCCTAGACACATGGTTGATCAAGTATCTCTAAGGTGGTGAGAGGAATCCTTAGGATATATGCCTAGGAGTGCTATAGCTAGGTCATATGGTAAATCTGTTTTTAGCTGTCTCAGGAACCTCCACACTGATTTCTACAATGCCTATGCCAGATTACATTCCCAACAACAATATAGAAGGGTTCCAATTTTTCCACATCCTCACCAACACTTATTGTCATTTGTTTTCTTGATGGTAGCCATTCTGACAGTAGTAGGATGAAGTCTCAAAGTAGTTTTTTTAGATTTTTTATATGCCATCTTTATTTCTTCTTTTGAGAACTCTCTATTTAGTTCCTTAGCCTATTTATTTATTTATTTATTTATTTGAAAGTGACAGACAGAGAAAAAGGGGAGGGAGGGAGGGAGAGAGAGAGAGAGATAGAGAGAGAATGGGCGCGCCAGGGCCTCCAGCTATTGCAAACGAACTCCAGACATGTGTGCCCCCTTGTGCATCTGGCTAACGTGGGCCTGGGGAATCGAGCCTCGGGGTCCTTAGGCTTCACAGGCAAGCATTTAACTGCTAAGCAATCTCTTCAGCCCCTTAGCCCATTTTTAATTTGGTTATTTGATTTCTTATTATTTAGTTTTCTGAGTTCTTTGTATATCCAAGATATTAATCCTCTGTCAGATGTGTAGCTGGCAAAAATTTCCTCACATTCTGTAGGGTGCCTCTTTGCTCTATTCACAGTGTCCTTTGGTGTACAAAAAGCTTTGTAATTTCATGAGGTCCCAGTGGTTGATTAGTGGTTTTATGTCCTGAGCAACTGGGGTTATATTCAGAAAGTCATTGTCTTCTATTTGTGAAGAATGCCATTGGAATTTTAATGGGGATTACAATTAAATGTGTATGTTGCTTTTGGTAAGACTGACATTTTCACAATATTGACTCTTCCAAGAACATGGGATGTCTTTCCATTTCCTTTTGTCTTCTGCAATTTCTCATTTGAGTGTTTTAAAGTTCTCATTGTAGAGATCCTTTACTTCCTTGGTTAAATTTATTCCAATGTACTTTTTTTTTTTTTTTTTTTTTGGAGGCAGCTGTGAATGGGAGAGATTCCCTGATTTCATACTCTGCATGTTTGTTGTTAGTATGGAGGAAAGCTACTGATTTCTTTGTATTTATTTTGTATCCTGCTACATTGCTAAAAGTGTTTATCAGCTCCAACAGTTTGCTGGTATAGTCTTTAGGGTCTTTTATGTATAGAATCATATCATCTGCAAATAATGATAATTTGATCTCTTTCTTTCCAATTTGTATCCCTTTTATGAGTGTCTCTTGCCTTATTGCTAGAGCTAGGACTTCCAGTACTATATTAAATAAAAGTGGGGACAGTGGACACTTTCGTCTTGTTCCTAAATTTAGTGGAAAGGCTTCAAGTTTTTCTCCATTTAGTATTATGTTGGCTGTAGGTTTGTCATAAATAGCTTTTATTATGTTGAGATATGTTCCTTCCATTCCCAGTTTCTGTAACACTTTTACCATGAAAGGATGTGGATTTTGTCCAATGCCTTTTTTGTATCTATTGAGATGATCATGTGGTTTTTGTCTTTCAGACTATTTATATGATATATTACATTTATTGGTTTGTGTATGTTGAATCATCCCTGGGTAAAGCCAACTTGGTTGGGGTGAATAATCTTTTTGATAGATTCTTGTATTCTGTTTGCCAATATTTTGTTCAGAATTTTTGCATCTATGTTCATGAGGGAGATTGGTCTGTAATTTTCTTTTTTTGTTCTGTCTTTGTCTGGTTTTGGTATCAGGGTGATGCTGGCTTCATAGAAGGAGTTTGGTAGAATTCCTTCCTTTTCTATTTTATGGAAAAGTTCTTCTGTGAAGGTCTGGTAAAAGTCACCAGTGAATCCATCTGGGCCTGGATTCTTTTTAGTTAGGAGACTTTATAACTGCTTGGATCTACATATTTGTTATAGATCTGTTTAAATGGTTTATCTCATCTTGATTTAATTTTGTTAGGTCATATGAATCAAGGAAATCATCCATTTCTTTCAGATTTTCAAACTTAGAGGCATTGGAAGGAATGTAAGAGCCAAAGGAAGGGTACCACTCCTTACATACAACTGTCTGGACAGAAATTGGCCTCGATATCCATGACCTTATAGTGCCTAGCAATACCTACACAAGACCCTCATAATAGTAGAAAGAGATGATAATGTCAAATTAAAAGAGAGACTAATGGAGAGAGGGAGGGGATATGATGGAGAGCAGAGTTAGGAAGGGGAAAGTGGGAGGGGAGGGAAATACTATGGTTTGTTGTCTGTAAGTATAGAAGTTATCAATAAAAAATATATATGTATTTTAAAAGTCATTGTCTGGGCTGGAGAAATGGCTTAGTGGTTAAGCGCTTGCCTGTGAAGCCTAAGGACCCTGGTTTGAGGCTCCATTCCCCAGGACCCACGTTAGCCAGATGCACAAGGGGGCGCATGCATCTGGAGTTCTTTTGCAGCGGCTGGAGGCCCTGGCGCGCCCATTCCCTCTCTCTTTATCTGCCTCTTTCTCTCTTTGTCTGTCACTCTCAAATAAATAAAAATTAAAATAAACAAAAAAGTCATTGTCTATATCAATATGTTGAAGAATTTCCCATATTTTTTGCTCTAGCAGTTCTCAAGTTTCCGGTCTTATATTAAGGTCTTTGATCCATTTGGACTTGATTATTACACATGGAGGGAGATAAGGATCTATTTTCATCCTTCTACATATAGATATCCAGTTTTCCCAGCACCATTTGTTAAAGAGGCTATCTTTTCTCCAATGTATGTTTTTGGCATTTTTGTCAAAAATAAAATGGCTGTACCAGCCTAGATTTATATCTGGGTCTTCTATTCTGTTCCATTGATCTATGTGTCTGTCTTTGTGCCAGTACCATGCTGTTTTTGTTAGTGTGGCTTTCTAATATAGCTTAAAATCAGGTATGGTGTTACCACCAGCCTTATTTTTGTTGCTCAAAGTTGTTTTGGCTATTCAAGGTTTTTTTGTGCCTCCAAATTAATGTTAGGATTGCTTTTTCTATTTCCATGAAGAATGACATTGGAATTTTAAGTATTTATTTATTTATGTGAGAGAGACAGAAAGAGGGAGAGAGAGAGAGAGAGAATGGGTGCGCCAAAGCGTCCAGCCACTGCAAACGAACTCCAGACACATGAGCCACCTTCTGCATCTGGCTCACATGGGTCCTGGGGAACTGAACCGAAGTCCTTTGGCTTTGCAGGCAAATGTCTTAACAGCTAAGCCATCTCTCCAGCCCTGCCATTGGAATTTTAATGGGGATTGCATTAAATGTGTAGATTGCTTTTGGTAAAATTGACATTTTCACACTATTTGTTCTTCCAATCCAAGGACATGGGATATCGTTCTATTTCCTAATGTCTTCCGCAATATTTCACTTGAGTATTTTAAAGTTATCATTGTAGAGATCCTTCACTTCCTTGGTTAGATTTATTCCAAGGTACTTTTTTTTTTTTTTTTTTTGAGGCAATTGTGAATGGGAGTGATTCTCTGACTTCATCCTCTGTGTGTTTGTTGTTAATATATAGAAAAGCTACTGATTTCTGTGTATTTATTTTGTATCCTGCTACATTGCTAAAAGTGTTTATCAGCTCTAATATTTTGCTCGTAGAGTCTTTAGGGTTCTTTATGTATAGAATCATATCATCTGCAAATAATGATAATTTGATCTCTTCCTTTGCAATTTGTATCCCTTTTTTGAGTGTCTCTTGCCTTATTGCTATAGCTAAGATTTCCAGTACTATATTAAATAAGAGTGTGGACAGTGGACACCCTTGTCTTGTTCCTGAATTTAGTGGAAAGGCTTCAAGTTTTTCTCCATTTAGTATTGTGTTGGCTGTAGGTTTGTCATAAATAGCGTTTATTATGTTGAGATATGTTCCTTCTATTCCCAGTTTCTGCAGGACTTTTATTATGAAGGGATGTTGGATTTTTGTCAAATACCTTTTTGACATCTATTGAGATGATCATATGATTTTTGTCCTTCAGCCCATTTATGTAGGGCATTATATGTATCAATTTGCATATGCATCTCTGGGATGAAGCCTACTTGGTTGGGGTGAATGATCTTTTTGATAGATTCTTGCATTCTGTTTGCCAATTTTTTTTTTTTTTTTTTTTTTTTTTTTTGGTTTTTCGAGGTAGGGTCTTACTCTAGCCCAGGCTGACCTGGAATTCACTATGTAGTCTCAGGGTGGCCTCGAACTCACGGTGATCCTCCTACCTCTGCCTCCCAAGTGCTGGGATTAAAGGCGTGCGCCACCACGCCCGGCCCTGTTTGCCAATATTTTGTTGAGAATTTTTTCATCTATGTTTATGAGGCAGATTGGTCTGTAATTTTCTTTCTTTTTTTGTTGTTGTTGTTGTTCTGTCTTTGTCTGGTTTTGGTATCAGGATGATGCTGGCTTCATAGAGAGAATTTGGTAGAATTCCTTCCTTTTCTATTTTATGGAAAAGTTTGAGAAGCAGTGGTGTTAGTTCTTCCATGAAGGTCTGGTAAAATTGACCAGTGAATCCATCTGGGCCTGGACTTCTTTTAGTTGGGAGATTTTTTATAACTGCTTGGATCTCTGTACTTGTGAACTCTCTAATTGCTTAACATAGGAACTTAGAGCTATAAATTTCCCTCTCAGGACTGTCTTCTTTGTGTCCCAAAGCTTTTGGTATGTTGTATTCGCAACATCATTTGATTCTATGAATTTATTGATTTCTTTTTTGATTTCTTCAATGACCCATTCATCATTCAATGGTGTACTGTTTAGTCTCCATGAATTTCTGTATGCTCTGTAGTTTTTCTTGTTGCTGATTTGTAGTTTAATCCCATTGTGGTCAGATAGACTACAAAGGATTATTTCAATTTTCCTGTATTTGTTAAGATTTGGTTTGTGTCCTAATATATGGTCTATTTTAGATAATGTTCATGTGCTGCTGAGAAAAATGTATATTCTACAGCATTTGGATGGAATGTTCTATAGATATCTGTTAGGTCCATTTGTTCCATGACATCATTTAATCCAGATGTCTCTCTGTTTATTTTTTGCTGGGATGACTCATGTCTCAATAAAAGATAGACACTGTCTTAAGGTGAAAGGATGGAAAACAGTATTTCAGGCAAATGGGCGTAGGAAGCAAGCAGGGGTTGCTATCCTAATATCTGACAGGATAGACTTCAAACCAACATTAGTGAGGAAGATAAAGAAGGCCAGTTTATACTAATTAAAGGAACACTCCAACAGGATGAAATTGGGAGGCCCCATGTTAGGTGCGTATAAATTTAAGATTGTAATGGCCTCCTGTTGGAGTGTTCCTTTAAGCAGTATAAAGTGACCCTTTTTTTTTTTTTTTTTTTTTTTTTCAAGGTAGGGTCTCACTCTGGTCCAGACTGTCCTGGAATTAACTGTGGAGTCTCAGGGTGGCCTCAAACTCATGGCAATCCTCCTACCTCTGCCTCCCAAGTGCTGGGATGAAAAGCATGTGCTACCATTTCCAGCTACTTACTGTGTTTTTTAATGCTAGTATTTCTGCCTGGTTTTTATTCAGTATTTCTATTTTCTTACTCATGTCTTATAATGATCTCCTTATTTCATTAAGCTGGTTTCCTGTGTTCTCTTTCAGTAGTTGTTTGTTCCTTTGTTTTCTTCTTGGATTCCTTTGATTTCTTCAAGTATAGATAAAATCATTTTTTGAAATCTTTGTCAGGCATTTTCTCTAAAACAGCAATAGCTGAAGGCCTTGCTGTGCCCATTCTCTCTCTCTCTCTCTCTCTCTCTCTCTCTCTCTTAAATAAAATAAATAAATAAATAAAATTGTTTTTTTAAAAAGACACTCAGTAGAGACAGAATGAGAGACTAGAATTTCAGTAAAGAAGATATATATTTTCATGTTTATGCATGCGTGCATATGTATGTGAATGCACATACAGGGGTTGATATTGAGTGTCTTCCTCAACCACTCTCCATCTTTTTTTCTCTGAGACAAAGTCTCTTCCTGAACTCAAAGTTCACTGAACTAGCCAATAAGCTCTAGGGATCTGCCTATCTCTGCCTCCCCAGTGCTAGGATTATAGGTGCACACACTGTGCCTGGCATTTTGCATGGTTCTTGGGCTCCACATTCGGGTCTTCATTTTTTAAAATTTATTTAATTAATTTAATTATTTGAGAGAGAGAGAGAGAGGAAGAGGAAGAGGAAGAGAGAAAGAGAGAATGGGCTCACCAGGGCCTCCAGCTACTGCAAACGAACTCCATGTGCCCCCTTGTTCATCCTGCTCACGTGGGTCCTAGGGAATCGAACCGGAGTCCTTAGGTTTAGCAGGCAAATGCCTTAACTGCTAAGCCATTTCCCTAGCCCCTTGGGTCTTCATTTTTATGCATCAAGTGTTTACCCACTGAACAATCTTTTCTCAGCTGCCTTAGTCCACTCTTTGTTGTAACTGCTTGCTTCATTCAATAGATGCTGCTGAAGCATGGGGTCCTGGTTTTTGTTTTGTTTTGTTTTTGTAGCAAGGAGCAGGGCCAGTTATCCCATGAGCCAACCTCTTAAGGCTGACCATATTTCCTAGGGAGAAGAGGTTAGTAGCCAGACAGAAAAACCCACATTATACAGGGTGTGGGTGGCCAGAGGCTGACATTGGGTGTCATTCTCAATTGTTGTCCACCTTATTCTTTGAGACAGGGTCTTGCTGAACCTAGAGCTCACTGGTTCAGCTACATTAGCTGTCCAGCAAGCCCCAGGGGTTTTCCTGTCTCCGCCTTCCCAACACTGGGAGTACAGGTGTCTACCAACATGACTGGCATTTGTTATGGATGCTGGAAATCCAACCCTAGGTTCTCATGTTTGCACAGTAAGCACTTTAACCCTGACCCATCTCCCCAGTCCCCTCAAATGGTTTCAATTTTGCAAAGCTGAGGCTCTGTCTTGAAGCCATGGGCATTCATAGCTCACATAGAGGATCATAGGGTCCCTGGAGAACCTGTGTTGGGTGTTACTCAGACCATTGCTGCATGCAGCCCATGAGAGGCAGAGGAACTGGGGGTCTGGGGTGAACAGGCCGGAGCCTCTGCCTGACCACAGACAACAGGTAATCTACAGAGCCTGGGCAAAAGAGGGTCTCTCTCAGTGCAGTACAGGGCATGGTTGTGTGCCCATGAACATGTGTGTGTATGAACCAGTGTGTGTAATCGTGTGTGTGTGTTACAATGGTATGAATGCATGTCTACATACATGTGGTACATGTGCCTGCATGCATATGTGTGGACGCATGTCTCTGCTTGCATGACATATGTCTGCCTGTATATTGTGAGGGATGATGGAACAGGTGGTAAGGGCTTTGCTGTGGAAGAAATATTCTTTGCGGTTCCCTAGTTTCTCACATTAGCAAGTGGACAGGTCATTTTAGAGACATTGAGTTTTTCATTCCTCTGCTTCCCCCTTGTGGTGGCTGTGAATCCCACCCCAAACCCTCTGGGGATCATAGCTGACCTTGTGCACAAGTCTGCAGGAAACCCAGGCTGTAGCACTTCCTGAGCAGGAAACCTTGTGTCCTGAGTGTTCCTTGACTCCACTCTGTCACACACAGGCTTGGCAGAACCTCTGCGTCACAGAGCAGCATTTCAACTTCTTGAGCGAGATCCCACCTATGTTTCGGGTCCTCTTTCTGCAGCACTCGCAGGACAGGTGAAGCTTCCTCTCCCCGTCTTTGTGCCCTCCCCCACCCTGGGGAGGCCCCAGCAAGCTGGATGTGTGCTGGACAAACACAGCTAGCCCACCAAACAGGCATGGGCAGCAGTTAGTAAGGGGATATAGGACATCCCTGTTCTAAACCCTCCTGAAAAGGGCCAGGGTGCATTTCCGTGACGATGGCCAGGCAGGTATGTTGGAGTGGAGGCAGCTCTGTGATCCATGCCCACATGAGGCCTTGGTGTCGTGTCATGTCGTGGCTTGGTGTATCTGGATGTTGGGACCTGAGGTAAGCATTCTAAATGGAGCAGAATACACAGCTAACCTGCTCTTGCTGTCTGAACTGAGCCTCTTTGGGGACAGGAGAACTACCTTATGTTGACAAGTGCCCTGCCAATGCCAAACCTGCTATAATGCCAAGTCTTACTTGGGCAATATAGACTGATTACTGGTCTTTTGCTTGCCTCAATGCCTGTGGGAAGGTACCTGTGGCTATAAGCTGCAGACTGGTTTATTGGGTTCATCAGAGACCTGTGAACCTTACCATGTTCCTCTTCTGGGAACTGGCCTGTGACCTGTGCTCTGCCAGCAGGTCCTATCTGTACGGTGCTGCTTATGAAAGGCCCAAGTCCACGTCTGCACCCAAAGGAAAGGTGATGCCAACTGGCGGTAAGCTTGGGTGTGAGCAGGTGTGAACTTTCTGGCAGGCTGTGGGAGGAACAGGAGGAGGAGGAGGAACCAGGATGAAAGAGGCAGCTGAGGCCCTGGCATGTTTCGTAAGGGTGCAGACTTGCCTGTGCACCTCCTTGGAGCTCCCCCCCATGATGTCACACACCACTAAGTTTTGCCTCTTTTCCTGAATTGTCTGGGCACCAACATCTACGGAGGATTTGGGGGACTCCTCATGCCTGCAAGCCCTCCCCATCATGAGGCCTCCCCTTAGGAATAGCAGAGCTGAGCAGCCCACAAGCATTGTTACAACCCTACCTTTTCAGGTACTCCAGTGGCTCTACTCTTGACTCTGGAGGATCATGAGTTCTGTGTTTCCACAGGTCATTGTAAGGTGATACGGGTACCTGTGAATCCATCTGCCTTCTCAGACATGTTGTCTAGTGTTGAGTGGTTCCAGAAGCAGGCCCAGGTACACAGCAAGACCATGGCCCTGAACCTAGGTGTCTGAGTCCTAAGGCTGGAGGCTGCAGTGCAGATTGCAGCCCACCCTGAGAGTCAGGACCCCAGGTAGGGTGGGATCAGGCCATTGGACCTGGATTCCCCAGATAGACAAAGGTCAAGCGCACAGGTAGAGAATTCTTTTGAGTCCTTGAATTGAGTCTGACCCAACCAATGAATGGTCTGACCCCTCTGCTCCACAGAGCACAGGGTCACTGGGCCTTTTGCCATTGGCGGGACCTCCGTGGTGCCAGCAGAGGATATGGAAGGTCAGGGTGTCAGGATGACCTCCAGAAGGCTGGGCTTGGCAAAAGCAGCAGACATTATATTCCAAAGAGACAGAGCCAAGTCATTTCCACATGGCCTGCATGCTGTGGTGACTGGATGAGGGTTAACATAAGGTCTGTCAGACACCCATGACAGCAGGCTGTTGTTTGGGTTGGTACAGAAATCAGACACCTTGCATGAAGAAGAGAGAGAACCGTATCTGCAGAGGCTCAACAGCATCCTGGCCTGCATGGAGGAGTACCTGAAGCCTGTTTCTCCCCTGTTCAGCTTCCCAGAAGCCAGGTACTGGTGTGGCATTTACTCTGAAACCACACAGGGACCACTGACTTCTTGATACCAAGTGACAGGCAGCTGCTTCTAGCCATGGCTAACCACAGAGGGATCTGGAGGCCATTCTGCATGGGCTAGTCAGACTTCATGGCGACCTTGAGCACATCCTCCTAAAGCCCATGGGAGGAACCACCAGGGAAGCAGGACATTGGCTACTACCTGGGGGGCAACTCAAGGCCAGTTCCAATCCCAGAGCAGGAGGATGGAGTCCCAGCAGGAGCTGAGTGGCCGGTTGAGGGTGTCCTAGAAGCTCCCTCTCTGTGGAGAATCATGGCTGAATCTGACTGCCACTGCCTTCCCACTGCCCCAAGCCCCTGCTCTGGGTTTGGAGTAAAGGGACTGGCAAATCCCAAAGGTCAGTCCCTGGCCTTTATTTTTGGAAGGAAAGAAGGCAGATGAGGTGAGGCACGGACATCCTCACCAAAGGTATGGAGACGATCCCATGGTCCTTCTTGACTGACACACCGTGAAGTTTCCCCTAGCACAGAAATGGCCCTCAGCACTCGCTGTCTCCATGAACAGTAGGACAAGCCATGCTTTCCATACTCAGTATTGTTCTCCGCCACATCTTGGAACCTGAACATGTTGCTCTGACTTTTAGATTGCAAGCGCCCATGCCTGTGGTTGACCCAGGGAAGCCCAAGGGCAAAGAGAAGGAAAGGAAACCATCAATCCCAACAGGTGAGCATGGGGACAGACAACCCCCGCCCAGGCACCTCAGAGATGTGTGGCAGAGAAGGAGGTGGGTTGGTTCAGGAAAAGCCAAGATGAGTGTGGAGCCATGGGCCCTGTGTCCAGGCAAGCCTCATGCACAGAGTGCCACATAACCTGTGACGCCTCCTCCCAAAGTCGCCAGAGCACCAGTCACCCCAAGGTAGGGGAGAAGGGTCCATGCACAAAGCCTGCCTATCATGCTGAGAGGTGGTAATATGCATCCCAGACACTCTCTTTCTCATGCCATAGTTGTGCCCATAGCAAGAACTATGTGCTATGCCCAGTGTTCATGACCCCCGGGGGTGATGTTCATTTTGGGAGTAGGGAAGCTAAGAGGGCGGTCTGCTGATGCCCCTAGAAAAGATGGCTGTTGTTGCCCTGCCCTGGAAAGCTTGCCTGAGGCCACACCTTGACCTCCCCATGCACCTGTGTAGCCTCTGTTGGCCACAAGGTCCAGGGAAACTTTGAGTGCAGCTCTCACTCTAGGAAGAATGGGGTGCATGCACCACGTAACTGTGGAAGGGGAGGGCAAGCATGTGCCTGGGCTTTCCCCCTCTCAATACTTTGATTTCAATAGTCCCTTCTCTCAAAGGCAATTTCCTTTATTAACTTTTGTTTGCTTTTTTTTTCTTTAAAAAATATTTTATTTATTTATTTGAGAGAGAGAGAGAATGGGTGTGCAGGGCCTCTAGCCACCACAAATGAACTCTAGACATATGCTTTGTGCATCTGGCTTACATGGGTACTAAAGAATAGAACTTGGATCCTTAGGCTTTACAGGCAAGCACCTTAACTGCTGAGCCATCTCTGCAGCCCTTTTGTCTGCTTTTCTATCCATCCCACAAAGAATTATTGGCAGAGAGCAAAGTGAATGGTTGCTTGCTCTACCAAAAAAGCTCTAGCTGGGTATGGTGGTGCATGCCTTTAATCCCAGCACTCGGGAGGCAGAGGTAGGAGGGTCGCTGTGAGTTTGAGGCCACCTTGAGACTACATAGTGAATTCCAGGTCAGCCTGAGCAGAGTAAGACCCTACCTCAACCCCCCCCCCCAAAAAAAAAAAAACTCTGATTTTGAGTTTCCTCCTCAAGCCAGGCTTCAGCATGGCCACCAGAGGCAGTTGGCCAGAGTTACCTCCTGAGCCAGGGGGTCCACTTCTTACTGACAGACCAGTGTCACTCCCTGAGGCCTCTCTGCTGAACTGAGATTCTGTCCTGAAAACTCCCAGGATTACTTGGGAAAGATTTCTTCTGGGTTTCAAGAAAACCTGTCTTGGTTGTGAAAATAAAGAAAATCTACTGGAAGTACCTGTGGCCTGACTTGTGAGGACCAGGTATATCTGTAGCCAGAGCAGCTCACCAGTCATCAACTCATGTGCATGTTCATAGAGAGGCCATGGATTGGGTCAGGAGAGCAGTCTTCCTCCCAGGGTCCTATAATGGACATACTGTTTGGAAAATCCTCATGGCAGGGTCGCTCATCCTTGGGAAGGTACCTGGTCAAAGGAGCTTTGAAATTATATATAGGTCCTGCCTTGTCAATCAGGGGTCTTAAGATGTGCCATCTACTATAATGTGGGCTCTGTCCACATTGTGAACTCAACTTCTCCATAAAAACCAGCGCCCAACATAGAAACCCCAGCATGTCCCCAGAGTCCTCATGGCTCTGCAAGCTGGGCTTGGATCAAACATCTCTTTACATCTCCACCCCAAGCACAGTGACCACCAAGTTGGTCATTCGGCAACAGAGTGGCCAAGGTCTTCCCTGTTCCTTATGTTTGAGCTACATCCATTTCTGTGTCCACAGTGCAGCCAGAGCCTTCAGACATAATTTTGGTTGTAGACAAGCTTCTACTGGAGCTGCCCCTGGAGGGATTCTCTGAGCTCAACCGAGGGACAATCACCTCAGTGTCACGGGAGTTTTCTCTCCAGATGCTGTGGAATCGCCTCCATAGAGATGAGACAGGTAATAGCTGCGTTGAACCACATTAATCTTAAAATGGAAGTGTGTTTTTAAACTACTCTTCAGATATAATAATGTTAACTCCTGTCAAAAAATGATGATCAAGGGCTAGAGGGATGGCTTAGTGGTTAAGGCATTTGCCTGCAAAAGCCAGAGGACCTAGGTTCAGTTCCCCAGGGCCCACGTTAGCCAGCTGCACAAGGGGACACACACGTCTGGAGTTCGTTTGCAGTGGCTGGAGGCCCTGGTGCATCCATTCTCTCTCTCTCTCTCTCTCTCTCTCTCTCTCTCTCTCTCTCTCTCAAATAAATAAATAAAAATAAAATATTTTAAAATGATGATCAAGGGGGTGGAGAGCTTGCCTAACATGCACAAGGCCCTGGGTTTCATATGTAACACCAGAAAAAAGTGATGATGTTTAAATGTCACAACATGGTCCTAAACACTTATTAATCCAAAGATTTTTCTAGAATAGACACTTGGCACAGAAAACCTCCTTGTGTGCATGTTCCATCAGCTGCTGACCCTATAGCAAACAAAAGTCCCACTAACCCATCCCATAAATATCTGACTTAAGGAATCATTTAGCTAGATGATGATGAGGCAAGGGAAGAGCGAAGGAGGGCTTGGGATAGGCTTAGGCTAGGTGGACAGAAGGGACTTGGGGAATGGTCACCAGGTCTTCTGAGAGATACATCAGTCAGTGAAGGGCCTCCAGACCATTCCTTGTGGATGTGTGCCCTTCGGCATTCATGCTGCACAAGTTAATAAATTCCAGATTAGACTGAGGAGGTAGGCTGGTAGTGGAGCATTTGCTTAGCATGCACAAGGCCCAGGGCTCCAGCCTCAGCACTGCAAGAAAGAAAAATATTCTGTGATTAATAAACACCAAATTAAATTAAATACAGATAGACTGGACTTTGTTACTCAATGAAGTAACAAAGACCAAATTCAACTCCAACCAAAACAATACTCTTGTTTGCTGTAAGCTTCACATCTCATAGAACATGGACACACAAAAAAAGAAAACAATGCTATCAGACTGGATGGAGTGAGGGGGGCCAATGAAACCATCTTACCAAGAGAGGAGGACCCACAGTGAGCTCTGTGCTGAGCCAGGTTGCTTCATGGAATGTTTCCTGGCTGAATCATGGGCAGAGATGATAAGAAGAGCCAGGGACTGATGCTACCTAAGGGTTAGCATCTTCGGCCACTGGGAGACACACATGAAACTCTGCGACCTGCCTCCCATTCCTGCTAGCACAGCTGCAATAGACAGGATGAAGGCGTAGAGGTACTGGATCTGTTGAAGATGATCCAGAGGAGGTGAAATCAGCATGTCAAAGGAACATCTGTTCACCTTGATTAATGGAGGTTCCATTTGCAGCAGCCTAAGTGTCCATTGATGTGGTCTGAGAGCCCATGGGGTGGGCCTGGAAGGGTTTGGAGATGGGCTCTCGCCCATGGCCAAAGGAATGGCATATAATAGAACCACCTCGAGAAAGTCTAGAGGTCTCAAAGAAAGGTGTGAGCAGGCCAGCCAGGCGTCCTTCCTGGGTCTCTACAGAGACGGGGCAGCCTCAACACTTACGAGCACAGAGGGCAGCTGCTTCATGGAGCCCAAGCCTGGAACTGAGATTCCCAGCAACACTTGGTCATGTGACAGCCTGCCCGGACAGATCTGCACAGGGAGGGATAGCTGAGCAGCGAGAGGAAGCAGCACTGCCACCTTGACAACATGGGCAGATGCCCAGAGGATTATGCCAAGTGAAAAAGCCCAAAGAGGATACAAAGCAGATACCTCCATTTTTCTAAAAATTCTAGGAAATACAAATAGATTTCTATTTGGAAAGCAAATGAATAACTAGGAAGGTGGGGGCAATAGGAGGGGCCCAGTCAGATGCTGACAGAAGCTATCAGAGCCCAGAGTGCCCTCCTTAGAGTGTGTCTCTGAGAACAACCTTGGGTGAAGTTGGGACAGGCAGAGAACCAGGCTCAGGCCTCCATCCCACTGCCTGCAGAAGTCCTAGCAGGTAGGCAGGAAAGGAGCAGGCAGAAGTCATGGGGTAGAGAAGGAAGATGGCTTCTGCAGGACCCATAACCATTTGCATAGAATCTCCCAAAGGACCCGCAACCTGCTGGGGACACCTCAGTGTAGAAGGGTCACAGCTATAAATCCCCGTGCAGAGGCCTGGAACCAGTCGGGACCTAGGGCATCACAGGCACTCTGGTGAGTGTCTAGCGTGGTGTGTGAATGGTCAGAAAGGGCCTGGGAGCTCTGGGGACTGAATATTTTATTTTTTTCCATGTGTATGTGTGTGGTATATATGCATGGGTGTATGCATGTTTGTATGTATATGGATGCATGTAGGGATGCACCTGCATATGTGGGCATGTGTGTATGTGGAGGCCAGAGGTCAACACTGAGTATCTTCCTCAATCACTTTGCACCTTACTTTGAGACAGGGTCTCACGGAACCTGGAGCTCATCAGTTTGGCTGGACGAGCCAGCCAGCTGGACCCAGGAGTCCTCCCGTCTCTGCCTCCCCAGTGCTGGGATCACAAACATGAGCCACCACACCTGGCACTTTATGCCAGTTCTGAGGAGCCAAACTCAGGTCCTCCTGCTTGCTTGGCAAGCACTTTACCCACTGAGCCACCTCCTCAGCCCCGAGGCTGGTCTTTTCTTGAGAATCTTTCCCAGAACTGACAGAAATTAAAATCATTCTCGCTGCTTTTTGTTTGCTTGTTTTGTTTTTTTGTTTTTCAAGGTAGGGTCTCAGTCTAGCCCAGGCTGACCTGGAATTCACTATGTAATTTCAGGCTGACTTCAAACTCACAGTGGTCCTCATACATAAAACATAACTGTAAACAACGGATATGCAGTGGCTTCACAGTGCTGTGCACCCCCTCCAGTGCCACACACTAGACTCTAGTGCCAACACATTACCACTGCTTTGAATTGTCTTCCACAGAAAATAGTGTGAAGAAGGAAGGCAAAAGCAAAGATTTTAAGAAGAAGAATCCAGGAAAGAAGGGCTTGAAGGTATGTGGGTGGAGGGCCTGAAAGCCTGGTTCTATGGTCAACTTGGAGTCAGTTGGTACCTGAAGGCTCTGTTGAGACCTTGAGCTGGTGGCCAGTGTTGGCCCAAGGCCCTGACACCTGTGTCTGTGTTGCAGGGTAGCATGATCCGTGTGATCCCACAGGACTGCCTCTTAGTCGACTCGGACTTCTTCAAATGTATCCTTTGATGCACACTCATGGCCCTAAGCACCCTGCCCTGTGCTCCTGTTTGTCCTTGACTCAGGCCCAGTCGTTGTGGACCCATTCAATGAGGCCCAGTGCAAAGGTAGGAGCTTCACATGGACTCTCGACATATAGGCCAAAGCTACCTGCTGCTCTGTGGCTGTGCAGAAGTCAGTCCAGGTGGCCCTGGTGCCCCAAGTCTGAGCACAAGCAAACCATTGTCACTCTGACTTTTTGATTCATTGGGTTGGGTTTCATCTTTTTTAAAAAAAACTGACATTACGTTTCTCCAGCAAGGAGAGCAAAGGTCCTAGCATTTCTACCTGTACTTAAGACCAACACCTCCCCAGACTTGTGTCCCATCCAGAGGGTGCAGAGCCCCATTCCCTCTTGCTCTGGTGACAAAGCAACAGCCTGTTTCCTTCCAATTCTCCCTGCAGAGATGGTGAATCCTGTCTTTGTGACCCAGGAAATCTTGGAAAAGTTTCAAGACACGTTCACTGCACGATGGATGGGGCATCTGGGAAGCCACAACTTTCCAAGGTTTGGGACCTGGGTGTCCAGCAGCATCCAACCCCATACTCCATCAGAGGCCAGCCCTGGGTCCCGGGAAATGAAAACAACTTGGACCCCTGGGCAGAATGAGGGATATTATGCAGTTGGCAGGGGACACTCCATGCTACACAAATGGGTGGAGGAGGTATAGACACATGCCCCTGGCCCAGGCACTTAGCCACACCCACCTATATCCTTCATTCCTGCAGCCAAGCTGACTGGGAGCAGGTGCTGAGCAGCTGTAGAGGTTTCTTCTTCTATGGGATGGAGAACTTCCTGTCTCACATTGTAGTGGACAGACTGGTTGCTATGGACCTGCAAGGTGAGGCCCCGCCCCCATCATTGGCCTCAGCCAGGGCCTGTGGACCCAGGTGAACACACACAAAGGAAAGTAGGGACATCACCACCATCACTGTCCCAAGGCCTGGGATGCTTTGGTAAGACACAATGTCCACCCCAACCCCTTCAACTGGTCCTGTCTACAGATAGGTCTGGGCACCCCCATAGCTTACACTGGCCTCACCACCATGTGCATCGGACCCTACTGGGCTCTGTTACCTTCAGCCCCCCTTGTGCTATAGAGAACCCAAGTTCAGATTTCCAGATCCCACAGGTGACGATCAGGTATGAGTGTGTGTCATCCCTCGGGGCTGGGCTGATGAAATCCACAGAGCTCTTTCCCTCTGATGTGGAGTTGGAGCTGTCCACTAATACCAGGTGCAGAGGGCTGAGAAAGCCCAGAAAAGCTGGTGTGTCCAGCCAGCTCAAGAACTGAAGGCGTTTGGCAGAGGGAAGGCACTGAAGATGGGAGGTCTCCTGAGAAAAGCTCAGAGGTCCAGAGACACAGAGTAAAGAGATGTGTAGAATGCTGTGTGCATATACATCTTGCCATGAGGGCCACACTGACATGGCACCAATGGGCACAGGACAGCAGGCTTAGCATTCAGACACACAGAGGGTGTTTTGCAGTGTGCTGGTATATATGGTCCACCCCCCATCTTAGCTGCATGTCACAGACCCATGGGGCTGTATGTGATTTCCCAGGATGCCCTGAGGTAGCCTGGCCCATCCATAAACAGCTGCTCCTGGTGGGCTACTGGGGACCAATACCATGCACAGTAGAGAGGTGGGCCTTTGCAGACACCCCCAAGACATCTCTTCCTCTTCTCTTGAGATATGTGGACTGTTGCAGAGCTATATGGTAAGTGCCTGGGTGCTCTTCCCATGCCATGGTGCTCATGCCCATCCTGACCTGCTGACCAGGCCTGCTTCCAGCCCTTGGAAGCCCTGGGCATGCAGCAGGTATTCCGTAATGGGCTGAGAAGCATCTTGCCCATCAGAAGCACTGAAAGCCGATTCTTTGTCCCTGACGGGCAGAGACAGGGCCTCTTAGAAGACCTACTTTCAAGTGACGTGTCACCTGATATAGGAGACATTTTGACTCAAGCACGTGCAAAACCCACATAGCCTCCTTGAGGCCTTGTCCCTTTACTACTGGACATTATGCCTATGAGAGCAGCTCTCGAAGCCCATCTTAGCCAGGGGCAGCCGTCACCTTTGCATCTGTGTAGTCACACCAGGGCCACAATCTGGACTCTGGCACTTGCTTCAGTGAGCATGCATGGTCAGGTAAATGATTTATACTTGTGTGTTCCAGACTGTTCCACATCCCAGAATCCCCCATGTTCCCACAAGCTGGAGCTCTTGTCCCACCTTCAAAACCTCCAAATAGTGCACATGGTACCTTCTGACGGCCTCTCTCTAGGGCCAGCTCCCCATGTCCCAGTCATGTGTAGGGGTTCTCTCTCACTCAGCACTGGTGTGGCCTTTTTCCCCTCAGCAGTGTTGGCTGCCAGAAGCTCCTAGGTGAGATGGGGAAGCTGAGCTCCCAATTCTGGGCAAGAGGATTAGAGGAGAGCCCAAGTGGTCCACATGTGTCTAGTGGATCTCTGAAAAGGGCGTGTTGATAAAGGTCGAAGCCTTGGGCTGATTGGTTAGCATCTCCACAGCCCATGTGGAGCTCTGGTATGGGGCACAGGTGGCTGCTAATGGGACTGATGTGCCCTGCAGAATGCCAGATGATGATCCTGTTGGACATGACACGGTCTGATGAGAGCTGGCGGCGAAAGATGTCATCCTCAGAGAGCAAGAGGTACCTGGTGTCCCCACTATGCAAGCAAAAGCCCGGGTCGAGGGTGGCCTGTGAGCAAGTTCTGAAGCAGCCCATGCCAGGACCGTGTGGTCTGTTGGGGGGTTCCGGCAGCATTATCCACTTCATGGCACCAATTTCCATTACAGGTGCCAATCCAGGCCTGGTAGCTGCTACCAGGCAGATTTGATAGTATTCAGAAATGTTATTTCTCAGTTAATGGCATTTAACTTTTGGGAGTGACAGTATGTCTGAATCATAAAAGCCCTGATCCAGTGTCTACTCTGGCATCTGGTGCCGTTTGGGTTGTGGCAGGGAAGGGGTGAGAAAGGGTTGTTGGGCCCCTTAGTGCCAGCTCATGGGAGCTGGGTTCCCACAGCACATCTCAGCAATCCTTGGAGAAACCCATTGAAACTGCCATCCTTCTGAGCTTGGTGGGGGTCAGGAGCATCGTGGCCAACCAGTGGCCAACACTGCTGCAGGACAACGCGCTGCGGGCCAGTGTCCTATGGGAAAGTGAGTGGCACCTCAATCTACCCCAAAGCCCTCGGGGCTTCTCACTGGATGTCTGCCAAGGGGTCCATGGCCTGCCTGAGGGGATTTTTCTACTCCAGACCTGTTGGCAATTGGCAAGCCAATTGGGAGAGCAGTCCGTCTCCTTCAGAAGATGGAAGGCAATGAAATGGTTACCCAAGGTAAGCTAGAGATTGTCCATCTCATTGTCCATCTGCACCAGTTACCTGTTGTTACATTGTACCCCACGCCCTCGGGGACATGCCATCTGCTCAGCTCCAGGGTGAACAGGAGCTGAGTGAGAGCCAGGAGCCTAGCCTCCAGAAAATGACCACCAGAGGACCTGGACCCAACCCCTAAGGGAGCCACACCAGCTCACACACACTCATGCTAATGGCTCAGTGGCACTCTACGCAAACAGATGAGGAAATTCAGTTGATGCCTGTGCTTTCCCTCCACCTAGAGCAATAGAGCATGCCATGCCATCTGGGAACTCCCCAGCAAGACTAGAAACATCTAAGATGAACTCCCAGTCTGAGGGGCTCCCCCGCCCCCCCCCGGAGCCATGAGGATCAACTGCTTTACCATCTCCTGTCCCGTCAGAATTCCCAACAGCCCCTAGCCTCCTCGGGGCAAAGGCTCAGGCAAGGGTACAGGTCCACATACTCATCCTTCAGAGCAAACAAACCTGAGTGACAGAATGTGTCAGCAGCAGTGAAAGAGACTCTGCAGATCAACTTCATGCATGGGTACCAGGGAAGTAATGTTAGATAAAGCATGTAGCAGTATAGTAAAGGAATAATGTTCTATGACTCAGAAAGATTTATCTCAGGGTTTAACATTGAGAAAAATCACGTGCTCTCCTGTGCCTGAAGTATAGTTGCCAAGTTACCAATAATAATTGGTTGAGTGAGTGAATGAATGAGGATTGAGTGAGTGAGAGAGTAACCAAGTAAGGGAAAGGGATCAGAGAAGTGCATTAAGGTGGTGGCACCTGGCATTCCTCCCTAAAACCAGAACAGGACTGCACATAGCACCATATGGACATACAAAGAGGCCAACTGACTGCTTGGCCATGAATGAAGGAGGGGCAAACCGTCTTGACCACATGGCCACTGTTGTCAATGTTCAACTCCAGGTCCTATAGCCACAGTGGAGCCTGGGCCTAGAGTGAGAGGCTTGTGTTTGGAAGGAAGGGACCAGTGATACTCATCCCCATGAGTTATCGGCAGAGGCAGGCAGTACTGAGGCCAATCTTCAGTTTTAACATGTGTCAAGGAGTAGGGAAGAGGAGGGTTGGGGTCAAGCCAGGCACCGTCCTGGTACTACCACTGACAGTACTGTGCCCATAGCTTCTACACCGTGGCGGATTTGAGAAGTGGAAGGTGGGTGCGCTGCTTTACTTTGACCCTCTGCAGCTAAGAGCTGGGCCCTTCCCTCTGCTTCTCCTCTGCCCCTCGTGCCGTGGCCCTTGGTGTCGCTGGAAATTCTCTTAGAATCCTCTCCTGCTACGCCAAGGAGTCCTGGGACTCATATCTTATATCTCACACCCTGCAGATGAAGATCCTCAGAACTCCAAAGATAAGACGGTGTCCTCTGAATCGCAGTTCCAAAGCCCTGAGTTGCACCCCACTGCCCTCTGTCTGGTTCTGTATGGACTGCCACACCAAGCCATTGTGTGAACGCCCACTGGAATTACCTCCCAGCAGTTTATGGAGTCCTAGCATCTTCCTGGAAGCCATCACCCTTGGCTCTGTTGCTCTGAGACCCCCCCCAGTTGGGGCTCTCCCCTTCTCCTTTGGGCTTCTCCCCAGCCTGAGCATACCTGGCCTCTGTCCACAGTGTTTTAGTAAATGACAAAAACAAGTGTGTGTTGTGGTTTCTGGAAGCCTGGGACTGGAGTTGGGGGGCCTGTGGCCATGGCCACCATCAGAACTGAATAGAGGGGCCTGGGGATATGGCTTAGCAGTTCAAAGCACTTGCTTGCAAAGATTGTCAGCCCAGGTTTGATTCCCTAGTACACACATAAAGTCAGAAGCACAATGTGGCACATGTGTCTGGAGTTCATTTGCAGCAGCAAGAAGCCCTCGCATGCCCATGGAAAAGCCAGGTGTGGTGGCACAAGCCTTTAGTCCAAGCACTACTTGGGAGGCAGAGGTAGGAGGATTGCTGTAAGTTTGAGGCCACCTTGGGACTACATGGTGAATTCCAGGTCAGTCTGAGCTACAGTGAAACCCTACCTCGAAAACAAAAAAAAAAACAACAACAACAACAAAAACCTTGAAAGAGGACACTGCTCTTGTGTGAAGTCAGACCCAGTGTACTCGACCCCTTGCTCCCCAGACACAGCTCTGCTCACACAGTCCCTGTTCTTCGCTGTCTCTAAGAAAAAGACACACTTAGACATGATCATTCTGTAGTTCTGAATATGCCTTTCCTGACATGGCCATCAGGGGGAGTCCATGAGGCCCTGGAAGCCCCTCACATCCACAGGCTGTAGAGCCAATCTGTGGACCCTCCTTGTCCCCTTTGATGTTCCAGCCAAGAAAGGGGACAGTAGGCCATGAGTCAGGCGGTTGAAATCGTTGGGTATTTCTTTTTTTTTTAAGGTGTGTGCCACCACGCCCAGCTAAATATTTTATTTATTTGAGATTGAGAGAGAGAGAATTCGGAGCTTCGAAGCCTCTAGCCACTACAGACAAACTCCAGACACATGTGCCACCATCTGGTTTATGTGGATCCTGAGGAATTGAACCTGGGTCCTTAGGCTTCACAGCAAGCACCTTAACTGTGAAGCCATCTCTCCAGTACTCATGTATTTCACTAGCTTCCCTGCACCCTTCAACTTGAAATCAGGGTGGGCCTATCTTTCTGTTCTTTTCTAATAACACAGTGTCACAGACTATGTGTGCTGGAAAGAGCAGAGTCATTTCAGCCTATGGTTCTGGCCCGACTATCTGGAAATAGCCTTCTTCTTGCTGGCAGTTTAGTGTCCCAGGCTGGTCCAGGCATCTTATGTGAGAGGCAGAGGGAGCATATCTCCTTTGATCTCTCCCCTCTTCTCCTAAGGCCAGCAGAAGCTAATCATGGGGTCAGTCACTTCCAAGTCCTGCCTTAAGCACCCTGGTCGTACTAGAGTCCACTTATTCACCCCTCACAACAGTCGCTCACGTCAGCACACGAGCCTTTGGGGAAGCTCAGACTGTCTCCGGTTTACTGCATGGTAGCTACTTCATTCTGGATTAGAACTGGGAAAGCAATGGGGCAGAGCTGCCCCTGGGGCTGCTAGACCCGAGCCTTGTGGGGCCCAGAACTGTCTCCACAGTGTTAGCATCAAATTGGGAACCTGACACTTGGGAGGAGGATGAGACCTGAAGGAGGCATTCCTACTGATGGGTTGTGTCTATGGAGCCCCTAACCCAGCAGTAACCCCCGGGGCCTCACTGGAGTATGCTATCCTGTTTCTGCTTTCCCTATTTATCGGGAACAAGGAGCAAATGCCAAGACTTCCTGGGTCAGAACTCAAGACCAAAGAATAATCCAAAAAGTACAAATTAATACTCCAGTGAGACACCATCACACCTATTTAAACAGCTGAAAGAAGCACATCAGTGGCACTGGTGACGGTGCAGAGTCTTGCGCTGTGAAAGCCAGATGTGGTCTCCGGAAGTTTCACACAAACCCGCAAACTCCCATGGCCCAGCCCTTCACTCGTGAAGTAGGTATTGTTCTATCCCAAAGAGAAGGAGAGCGAGCCCCCACCCACGTAATTCAATTGCAAATACTGGAAGCAGCCTAAATGCCCTTAGGGGTTGAAAGATGACCTCAATGTGTCAACCCACTCAGTGCCGCACCACAAGGTGGACCAGTTTCCCTCCTCTATGACAAAATACATGAGATAATGAATATGTTCAGTAGGTTGGGTTTGGCTCCCAGTCTTGGAGGTACAGTCCTTAGTCTAGTGCCCATTTCTTTACATATCATAGCAGACCAGAGCTCCTCACTTCACAGCCTGGCAGAAAAACAGGAACGGGGGCATGGCTGGGATCCCATAAACCTTTTCAAGGGTACAGACCAAAAGACCTAAAAATTGCTACACTCCCACCACCACACCAATACCTATACCTATCAATAGTACTAACCTGGGGACCAAGATGTCAACACATGAACCCCTTGGAGACATTCCAGATCAAAATCATAGCAACTGTTCATCTTAAGGCAGTTCAGGGTGACTGGACCCCAAAAGCAAAAAGGAATGTCTTTGGGCCTACCCTTGCAGTCCCTACTTTGCCAGAGATGAGAGAAGAATCTGGCTGCTTCTTATCTCTTGCCTAGTCTGGTTTTCTATAACTGCCGGGAGGGAGCTCCCCTCTTCTAAAATTCAGGCTTCAATTTGATCCTGGAATTCTGAGACAGCCCCTGAGTCCCCCAGTCAGCTCTCTCTCTCAGACCCACCTGACTTGGAGGGTAAAGCCCACCACAGTAAGATGAGACAGATGCTTACCAGGTGGGCACGGGCTCCTGCTGGCTTTTCATTTCCCCCAAACTTCCATGTCCCCATTCTGGTGAGCCCTTCATCACGGCCCTATTCCCACGGGTGGTCGCCACCCTCCTGTCTTCTACACGGCAGGCAGGAGCTCTCCACATTTTTCTCTTCTCTCCTCTCTCTCTCTCTCTCTTTGTTTTTTCTGAGGTGGGGTCTCACTGTAACCCAGGCTGACCTGGAGCTCACTCTGTAGTTCCAGGCCGGCTTTGAACTCAAGCAGTCCTTCTACCTCTGCCTCCCAAGTGCTGAGATTAAATGCCCAGCCTCTTTTTTTTTTTTTTGTTTTGTTTTGTTTTTTGAGGTAGGTTCTCACTCTAGCTCAGGCTGACCTGGATCTCTTTACTTAATTTAATAAAATCTCTCTAAACATTGTTCTGTCTTCTGTGGATTTAAAGTCTTTAAATTATTAAGAATCTGGGGTACCCTGAACTTATTAATGTGTTGGGTATTGGTGTATTGCCAAGGAACCCCAAAATTCCCATTTCAATCTCAGAAAAGTTATGGGTACTACCACCTGGATGGCCCTCCGCGCCCCTGCTGTGACATGAGCCAGTGTCAGAAGTTACATACTGCACGCTTTCATGTTCAAGCGACCACAGTGTGAGGATGAGCAGAGCAGTGGGGCCAGGCATGGGAACAGGCTGAGAGCAGAAGCAGGAGCCTCATGACGGCCCAATTCTGCATCTTGACCACGGCGGCGAGCCACGTACAGCACAAGTCAGGATTACAGGGTCACACATACACGCAGGAACACAGGAGTTGACCAACCCTCAGAAAGGATGTCACTATGGAAGGTGGGAGAGGAACTGTAGTGCTCTGCCCAGTAGAAGCCCCCGAATCTTGGGGAAAACATTCCAGAAAGCCTCAGATGGCCCAAAATACAAAGATTTCACCAAGATTCCGCTAGCATTGCCATATGCCCCTAGAGCTAATCTACCCCATGTTTTATGCCCTGAAGTCTCTTCTGTGCCACAGTCCTGAGGGTCATTTGAACACAAGCCCTGAGGTCTTGTGAGTGTTAATCTGATACCCAAGATGGTGTCTGGTGTCTGGCAGGAACTCCACCAGCAGAACAAGAACTCACACCTCACATCACAGTGGAATGATAAAAGTTTACAACACAGCTTGGAATGGCATGCAATTTAAAATTTAGAATCTGTTTAATTCTGGAATTTTCCAATTGCTATTTTCCAATCTCTGCTGAACATAGGTACTCACATGGCTGAAAGTACAAACATGGATGAGGGGACTGCCATGTGACTCCTGTGGGTTTGTAATTATCTAGTATAGAAATATGTTAAATTAATGTCTTTGAGATGGTGTTATGTGTGACTGTCCTCTTTTGTTTAGTTTTTTCTTTTACATATACACACACTTGTTTCAGTATAAAAAAAGAAAGCTAAGTAATGACAGGGGAATAAATTCAACTCAATAGCGCTGGAAATATGAGCGTTCTTCTACAGAGATGTTGGCACCCACCCAAACAACAAGAATAAAAGCTTCTGGAGATATTTCATCTTCAGGATCACATTTTTCACCCCACATGGTGTCTACTCAGATGAGAAATATTAAACAGTGAGTGCTATTCCATGTATCAAAGGCTTTAAAATAACTTTCTGAATTATGTCCTAGCAACATAACAAATCACATTATCAATTAGCTTCTATGGCAGAAGTGGTGTTCTGTAATATATTCAAGCATGAAAAAAAAATTGCATAGGTGAAATTTATGTAACCCTAAAAACTATGAGGAGAAAAAAGATCACTTGGGATTTATTGGTAATAATGGAGGCAGGATGTAATTCCAACCGTGAATGGCTCAAGAGGAAGGTGCGTGCTCTGGCTCTGAAGGTTCCATGTCCAGAGTTTCGCAGCAAGAGTCCATGGAGGCGAGGAGTGCTGAGTGTAAGGAAGATGACCACTGCTTACCCAACCTGGGACGTCCCAGTGTCAGGTGACAAGAGGGCTGGGGCAAAGATGGAGTCACCTGCAGGCTGCTGGCACTTCTGGTGTGGTGGTTTGGGTCAGGTGTCCCCCATAAACTCATGAGCTTTGAACGCTGAGTTCCCAGATGATGGCACTTTGAGAGGTGGGGCCTTGCTGGAGGAGGTGTGCTGCTGAGGGCGGACCTTAAGGTTTATTAACCCTCACTTGCTTCCCCTTTACTATAAGCCAAAAGAAATCCTTTCCTCCCATAAGCTGCTTCTGGTCAGGGGCTTGTCCCAGCAATGAGAAGGTATCTGCTACAATTGCAAACATGTAAGCAGGAGCAAGCCAGTGTCTGCCAAGGGCTAGAGAGAAGTAGGGTTTGTTCCAAGGTAGGGTCTCACTCTAGCTCAGGCTGACCTGGAATTCACTATGTAGTCTCAGGGAGACCTTGAACTCACAGTGATTCTCCTACCTCTGCCTCCTGAGTGCTGGGATTAAAGGCATGCACCACCATGCCCAGTTCCGTATTTTTAAAATAAGGATTTTTGTTAACAAAATGTTTTGTCACGGGAAACTTGGAAAATACCAAGTGGAGACAAAGGAAAATAAAACCTCTGTCATAGTCCATGCCAAGGCTTCTACAAGGCTGAACAGGAAGGGTTACTGCCTCACTGTGTCACATAGTGCTACATACAGGGTTCCCAAGGTCTGCTTTCATTAGGTGAAGATTTCCCCTCAAACACAACAGCAAATGCTGGGAGTGGGAGCAAGGTCCCTGGCAGAGCCCAGTCTCAATTGCACACTTTAGCCCTTATTTTCCAGGGACTGGGGCCCAGTGCCACAGGTCCTCCAGACGTGAAGCCTGCTGCTGTCTGGTGGGGCACAACAAAGGGGGGGGGGGTGAGGGGACATGAGGGAGAGTGGAGCCATAGCCAGGTAGGCTGGCCCTCTGGGCAGGAACATAGATGCACCCATTTCCCTGTCAACCCAGGCCAGAAGCCAGGCCTATAAGAGTCAAGCCCCACTCTGTCCTATATTCACACTGGGACTATACCTATTTCCTACAAGGAAGTCACCAAAGTAATTTCCTACCCAAAAATGGTGAGTGGAAGGTCAAAGTCCATGAGCTATGCCACTACTCATGTTGCCCTCCCCATTCCTTGGAGTGCCTCTGCTCCAATGGCATGCAGACAGTGGTTCTAATTCCCAAATATCCTGCTGCCTGCCTAGCTTGGGCCAACACTTCCTCTACATAACAGGCCATGCCTCTTTTGCCCAGGTCTAGGTCCCTTGGGCTCACCCCACCACAGGGCCCTCCTGCCTACCTTCACCCCTGCAAGAGCTTTCTGATCTCCTGGAATCTGTCCCTGAAATTCCCAAGCAGGGTTCCCATGCTTCCTTGGTGGCCATGCTGTCCACCAACAAGCCCTTTCTGGGGAAGCAGGTCCACCTCCACACGCCCACCTGGGCCTCCTCTTGTCGGAGCTCTGAAGCCATGGCCATCATATGGCAGCCTCAAACTGGTGTGGATTAAGGAATTAGGCAAGTTAATAAAACTAAAATGTTCACAGACACTTGTATATAAATTTCTATTAAGTTGCCTTGTCCAGCATGGGTCTGTGATAGTTTAATCTCTGTGTTAAATAATTAAAAGTCTATTTTCAATTGCTATGAACAATTGTTTTCTTAATGATCTTCCTAGAGGAGCCAGTAATTTTATATCTTGTAAAAATGATTAAATGGCATCATTATCCCATATCTCTGAAATATAACTCAACAACTTCAAGAAAGGCCATTTGTATTCAATTAATGCTCTCTTGCATTAAGGCATACAATATTACTTCATGCCTCGCATAACCCTGCTGTCCTCTCATTTTATCATGACGATGATGAAGAGAGAAACAACCGGTTTAATTATCCCATTTCCAACAGGGAAATCAATTTCATTATGTTGTCACCCTTACAAAGAGGCTGCCTGGTCTCTGGGAAGGGCAGTCCAGGCAGGTGGCTGTAATGGCTGCTGCAAGTCTGGCAACAGGAGCCACAGGGACCTCAGACACAGGGACTGCACCCCAGAGAGCTGAAAGGTGACCGGAGGCTGCCTTTTGTGATCTTCAAACTGCACTTCCTGTGTCCCAGGGGCTACTTGGCCCTCCCCCACCAGCACCACTGGGGCCTCACAGCCTCCACGGTAGGGCCCCAAGGACTTTCTAGGGGAAGCTCCACTTACTCACCTCCAAGCCACCCTACAATACTACCTCTTAGCTCTCTTCCAAGGTCTTATGGGGGTTCACTACCACATGGAGTCTTGCTTCTGTGGTCAGGGTGATTCAAGGGACATGCTCTGCCTCGTCATTCAATCACACCAACACTATGGCCAGTGTAATCTGTTTGACATTTTTATCACAATTTGCAAAGGCCAGAGCACTGACTAGATTAATACCCCTTGTGCCGTTGCTAATGGCCAGGATAGAGCTGATGGGCCAAATTACAGGGAGTTCTTAAATGTCCTTATTACAGATTTTAATCTTTGTGACAAGAGGTGAGATAGCAGTGCAGTGACAAGGAGAAAGCCTGCTGTCTGGTATCCTACACCTCATCTGTCTTTCCTCTGAGCTTGGCCTGGCCAAGGGAGTCAGAGGGACTAAGGACTTGAGCAACTGGGCAGAGGCCTGGGACAACCCTGTCTGAGCCCTGTAGCCTGGTCCTGAAAACATTCCCTGCAGGGGCATAGCTAGAGCCCAGTGTGGAGCCTGCTGGGGCTACCCACCAAACTGACCAGAGGAAAGCTGGCAAGTATAAAGGGTAAAGTATGTGGGTGTTTATATGGCTTCAGGACTTTCCCAAGAAGGTCAACCCTAAATGTCCTATACCATTTGGTGAACTTGCAAACCGCAGACCCTAAGCCCTGGTGACCAACAGTGTGCCAAAGCATACCAGCTCCTGGCACCTGGATCCACCACCACCACCAGGTCCAGTGACTCAGGGCAGCGAGGCTCACACTAATCTGTGGGGACAGAGGCTGTGTCACTTCAGGATCACTGGGCTGCACCATACTTTGCTGGCTATAGGAACCAGTGGGGCTCAGAAAGAGTTATAATTTCAAAGCAGCAAAGTCCCTCATATTTGGCAAGTGATAGACACTCTGCTTTTGTAAGACATGTGTGTGTGTGTGTGTGTGTGTTATGTATGGTATGTGGGCAGATGCCCACACCCCATGTGTACATAGGCAGAGGCCAGAGGAAGGTATTCAGTGTCCTCTATTTCTGTTCCACCTTACTTTCCTGAGACAGAGTCTCTCTCTGAACCTGGAGGTGTCCATATTTTGGTTTGGCTGGCTGACCAGGGAGCCCCAGCACTCCTAAGGTACTCCACTGTACTGGCTTTTCACATGGTGAACACTGAGGATTGGACCCAGCTCTTATGCTTTTGCACCAAATGTTCTTGCCCACTGAGCTGTTTTCCCAGCACTTCATAGCCTCCAAGGTATGACCAGAGTACCAAGTTCCAGTCAGAGGAAAGTCTGTAAAGGGAGAAGCCAACGCCTTCCTTTCTGCAGGCTGCAGTGGCATCTGATGGCTGGGGTGGCTACCTCATATGACGAGGTAGGCCTCACATTGTATTAGCAACTTCCTTGCTGCTGAAACAAAATACTTAACCAGAAACAACTTAGGAAGAAAGGAAGAGTTTACTTCAGCTTACAGTTCAAGGCTACAGCCTGTTGCCAGAGCATCAGTCAGCCAGGTGCAGGCAGGCTACAGCGAGGAAGCAAAGAGTCATGAATGCTGCTGTTTAGCCACCTCTGCCCTTTTTATGCAGTCTAGGATCCCAGCCCAGGAGATGGCAGTCCAGTTAAGGTGGGTCTTCCCACCTCACTTAACCTAATCAAGATAATCTCTCAGAGGCTAACCTAGTCTACGTAACCCCTCACAGGCAATTCTAGTTGATACAACATAAGCCATCACACACCAGTTGAAGTTGATGGAGTCACAGTGGGAAGGAAGAGGAAGCAGTTTCCTGGCTCCCTTAGGATCACCACCCCATCCTCACAGTTTTCCTCTGGATTCAACTAATGTGTTAGTATTCCAGCTGGATGAGTCACTCACCAGCACCCTAAAGGATCCAAGAGCTGGGCAGGCACCCAAGGGTGAGGGCCAGGGATAGAGTCCTGCCCTGCTACCTATGTTTGTCCAGACTCAAAGCCACTTTCAGAACTCAGGGCTCCTTCTGTCTGGCCGCAAAGATTCTACCCAGATGGTAGGAACAATGGAGGTCTGGGGAGATAGCTCTTCACTTGAAAGCACTTGCCTGCTGTGGGGAACCATTGGACACTAGGAAAGCAAAAGTACCTCCATCTTAAATAATGACTCCATTTTGTAATAAGTTGTCTGTTCTGGAAAGTCACAAGATCTGCAGGTGTTTGTTAACCCATGCACCCATAAAGAATGAGGAAGTCGTTGTCTTGTGGCCTTGGGGCTGGGGCCTTATCCTGTGGAACATCTTGTGATTTTGGGGGCTGGGGCCTTATTCTGGTAAAACAGAACTGTAGCAATACCTAAACTGCTGACAAACTCCTCTGTTCTGCTGTATAAAAGGCACCTTGAGAAAAATAAAATTTGGCAGCTTGATCAGACTCCTGTCTTGCTGTCGGTTCCTTGTGTCTCTTGTCCCTTTCATTCCAGGTTTTCTGGGGTCCGTGCTCCCGTTGAAGCCCAGGGCCTGCCAGCCCAGCTTTTGAAATGGGATGTCAAGGGTTCAGGTAAGTCCTTGAACTCCAAACCCTAGGTTCGTGTCTACTTCTAACCAAAGAATTGGATAACATAAGACTGAAAAGGATAAGTATTAAATTATTGTATTTATTGAGGGAAATACAGAACCAAGGGAAGGGAAGGGAATAAACCCATGTGGTCTGAGAGCCCATGGGGTGGGCCTGGAAGAACTGTTAAAAAAACAAGAGTGGAAAGAAAAGGAAAGACAAACAGCCCCACCATGTGGAGGGCGGGAGGGAAAGAGCCCATGGAAGAGTGGGGGGGGCTTCTCCCCTGTCTCAGCCCAGCTGGACCGAGATGAGGGGAAACTCACCAAACCTGGAGGTTCAGGAGTGGTCAGGCAGCCCAGAGAACTTGCCCTCCCTTCATAAACACATTCATAACCTTAGTATAGTGGCCTTGACCTTCTGGCTCAGGTGAGCTGGAGTGAGAGAGTAAGGGTCCAAGAATCCCCAGACTCAAATAGTATGTAAAAACAAAGAGCATTTTTTTCTGCCAAATCAGCCAGCATGCAGGGGTCAACCATTCATACAAAATGGTGACCCTGAGAGGAGCACGCAGGTCCCTTTTGAGCACAACTAGGGGAATTTCAGACAGGTTAGGTAATCTTTTAAAATGATTGGCTAGGCCTAGATAAAATGCAGGCATTTATGAGTTAAAAGTATTGAGGAATGAAGAAAAAACTTGTTATACAAGGACTTTATATCCTTCAGTGAGGACCAACTCAACTCTGGATATTAAAATGTTAATTTTAGAGGTAGGAGGATCACCACAAGTATGAGGCCAGCCTGAGACTGTATAGTAAATTCCAGGTAAGCCTGAGCTAGAGTAAAACCTTACCTCACCCCCACCCCCATGCACAAAAAGAATATGAAATGTTAAATTTGAACTTCCCAGTGGAATGATTTGGATTTGGTACTTTCAAATGTTAATTCTTGAAATTGAGGCTGAAAGAAAAACCTTGCTGCAGATTTACAAGAAATGTGATAAAATGATTTGCAACAAAGATTCAAAATGAAAGCAGATTATCTTGTCATAAATATAGTTTGCATTAACTATTTGTTCAAAGACCTGATAAATCTATACCACTTTATTAACTTAGGTACTCTTAACCTCTTGAAACCTATTAAATGATACTTCAGAAAAAAATAAATAAATAAAAATAAAATGATTGGCTAGGCAAGTAGCAGTTACAGTTGTACATCTCTGATTGGTTGGGGCAGAAGGTGCGAAGGGTTGTGAAAGGGTATGTCTGGGTATGTTTGGACATGGCTCTAGAAACTGACTCAGGCCCCAGAGCCCACCACCTTGGTCATGCCCTTTGTTTGTGGTTTTTCCTAGAAGTCCTGCCTACCTATCCGGGAAACTGAAACTTAGGCCTAGCTGTAAACTGGAGCAAGTTTGATCCTCTCAAGAGTTGATTGGCCTGGGCTAGAGGCTGGCTCAGGAAGAAGCTATCCATGATGCCAAATTCTGGAGGCTTAACTTGACCAACCACAATGTTGGGATTAAATTCTAAGAAAGGGGACCTAGGGAGGGGCTCAGATCTAGGAAACTCTTTTAGGCAAGTGATAAGAAGTCAGATCATCCTTTTATCTCTAGCAAGTGCAGAGGGCCAACATTCCCGCCTTTACTTTCAGGGGCCCAGTCACCCTGTCTAACAAAGCTTCCTGACTACCTCTCACTTTGATTCCCCAGTACCAACATAAAACCGTAAGCACAAAGTGGCACATGAATCTGGAATTCATTTATAGTGGCAAGAGGCCTTGGTGGACCCATACACTCTATCTTCCCCCCTAAATAAATGTAAAATAAAATAAGTTATAAAAAAGGTGGGTGTGGTGGCTCACTCCTTTGATCCTAGCACTTTGGAGGCAGAGGTAGGAGGACTGCCATGAGTTCAAGGCTACCCTGAGACTACATAGTGAAATCTAGGTCTGCTTGCAAGACTCTCTCTACCTTGAAAAAACAAAAACAAAGAACAAGGGAGGAATGAATGTAGGCCCATTAGACAGACCAGGTTTTGCTGGAAACCAGGTTGTGGCCGGAGAAGAATTTCAGAGAGGGAGAGAGGGAGGGAGGAAGGGAGAGAAATATTAACATATGACAGGAGCCAGCAGGCAGAGAAAGAGTGGAGATTGTTCCCCACCTGAGCTACTAGCAAACATGAGAAAAGCATGATATGCATGAGAAAAGCCCGAATCTGTGAAGAAGGAGAAGGTTTAGCTCTTCCCCAGCTCACTGGCTCACTCCCATTCTCATGAGTACCTTTTTCTTTCTTAATGAAGTGTCTAGATTTCTATTATCTTACTATGAGTCTTTGGTGCAGTTCTTGGCCTCAGCATGAGGCCATCAGGGTGACTGGTGTAGGTCTGCCCTTGCAGTCTCCGCCTCACTGGGGATCAGAGAAGCTGGCTTCTCCTCATCTCTTGTCAAAAGGAGCTCCCTAAACCTGTTTTTCCACAAACAATGCCAGCCCCTCCTGGGAAGGAGTTCCCCTTTCCTAGAATTCAACTGATCCTGGCATTGCAGTTGGTTAAGCTTAGCCCCAAAACTTGGATTCTGGCTTGCCTCTTCTTTCCAGCCCATAGCTCAAACCAATCAGCCCTCACTCTAGCTCACCTGAGCCAGAAGGTGAAACCTATCGCAATAAGGGTATAAACAGACCCTGACCAGGGGGAGAGACTCTCTCTTTGCTGGCTCCTGAATTTCCAGATTCTTATAACCCTTCCCTCATCTCAGCCCAGGTGGGCTGAGACAGGAGAGAACCCTCCCACCCCTACTCCCTCATGGGCTCTGTACCCCTCCTGCCCTCCACATGGCAGAAGCTGTGTACTTTCTTCTCTTTAATATATATATATATATATATATATATATATATATATATATATATATATATTGCTGAAGACTCCACATACTTGGGTGGCAAGGCCACTGAGAAATTCTGCTGGAACTGAGCTGATAACCTCCTCCATGTAGACCAGCTGAGAGAAAGCTGGAAGAAGCCATTCTACATGTAGTTCAATGGGAGAAAGAGATACCACCAGTGAAGATACTCAACAGTGGACACTGCAAGCCTTATAATTGGCCAGCCAGGCCAAATGAGCCAACAGGTGCAATAGTGGCACGTCTGTCACAGTGGAAACCAACTGCCCTCCAATTGGACTGGAGGCCCGCTCCATGGGGGGGAATACAACCCTGATACTGAAAACTTAAAACAGGGGTAGTCATGAGCCCTAGGGGAGTAACATCTGCTGATGTCTGGAAAAATGTATATACTATGCTTATCAAACTGCCCAGTAAGCACTTTTCTTAATATTTATACCCTTATATTAACACTACTCTCACTTTGGGTAGAGAATCTTCTCTTTTCAGATGGCAGTGACCTTGGGATGACTCAGAAAGTAACATAGTGCTGGAAAGAAGTGACTGGATTACTGAGTAACATCTCGATCACACCTTCCAAGGCTCAGGGTCTAATGTGGAAGAGGTGACAGAAAGAATGTAAGAGCCAAAGGAATGGTAGGACTCCTTACAACATGGTCCCTCCAGACACAAAATGGCCAGGATATCCATGACCTCACAGTGCCTGACACTACCTACACAAGACCATCATAAAAGGAGGAAAAGATCATGACATCAAAATAAAAGAGAGACTGATTGAGATGGGGAGGGGATATGATGGAGAATGGAATTTCAAAGGGGAAAGTGGGGGGAGGAGGGCATTACCATGGGATATTTTTTATAATCATGGGAAATGTTAATAAAAATTGAGGAAAAAATACATATATAATTTATTTTTTACTTGAAAGTCAGAGAGAGAAAATGGGCACACCAGAGCCTCTAGCCACTGGAAACAAACTCCAGATGTATGCACCACTTTGTGCATCTGGCTGACGTGGGTCCTAGAGAATCAAACCTGGGTCCTTTGGCTTTGAGGGCAAGTGCCTTAACCGTTAAGCCAT
Organism: Dipus sagitta; assembly: GCA_036346955.1. Classification (NCBI taxonomy): domain Eukaryota; kingdom Metazoa; phylum Chordata; class Mammalia; order Rodentia; family Dipodidae; genus Dipus; species Dipus sagitta. The sequence continues at coordinate 1,969,800 of CM070770.1, forward strand.
CCCTCCAGTCCTCTTTCCTTCTCTTAATCTAATAAAGTCTCTCTCTCTAAACCTTACCCCTCTGGTCTGTGGATTTTTTTTTTTCTGAGGTAGGGTCACACTCCAGCCCAGGCTGACCTGGAATTCACTATGGAGTCTCAGGGTGGCCTCGAACTCACGGCAATCCTCCTACCTCTGCCTCCCAAGTGCTGGGATTAAAGGCGTGCGCCACCACGCCTGGCTTTGGTCTGTGGATTTTAATTCTCAAGTTCATAAGACAAGAATCCAGAGTACCCTAAATTTATTGGAGTACTGGTGTATTGGCAAGGAACCCTGGATTCTTGTTTCAAGGATGCAGGAACCTGGAAATTTCTGTTAGGTCAGGACAAAATAGAGTCACCAAGGATAGCAGGAGGGCAAGAGAGACACAAGGAAGTGGGTCATCCACATTCCTCAAGAAACCGCCCATCCATTAATTATCCCTTCCTTGCCTAACAATGCCCACGTCTAGGTTTCCTGCCCCCTTATCTCTCAGGTCAGGTCACTGTTCTGGTCTTATACCCTATGGCTAATGTAAAGAACAAAGGCCTTTCTTCCCTTCCTCGCCTTCCTCCAGTTGAAGAGCTCTATATAGCACACTATCTGTAATCCCAAATTGACTGCTCCCCTCTGAGAGTCAGTCCTGGCAGCTCGTAGCCCCCCCCCCCCCAATAAACACTTCCATCTTTACCTCAGAGTGGTCTCCGTGGTCTTGGTCACTCCTGAACCTTACAATTTCAATCCGTGCCCCCCTGCCTCTGATCTGTGCCTGTAACATAGGTCTCTGCTCCAGTGCTCTTGTGTTCTGCTCTAGCAGCGCCACCCTCCACCCAGCCCTACCGTGATGGAAGACCATGAGGAGAGATTCTGAGGGCAAGCATCCAACAAGAAATGCCCTGAAGCCTTGGGAGGCAGAGGTAGGAGGATTGCTGTGAGTTCGAGGCCACCCTGAGACTACATAGTGAATTCCAGGTCAGCCTAGGCTACAGTGAGACCCCACCTTGATAAAAACCCAAAAAGAAAAAAGAAAAAAGAAAGAAAGAAAGAAATGCCCTGAATCCCCTAGGAAATCAGATCCCAGCCTGGGTTATTTGTCCTGATAAGGCAGCTGGGTCCCCTCCCCTCTGCCACCAGACCTGGTTCTTAGCTTCTGTATAAGTCGGAGAGTTTTGTAATGGGTGCTCGGGGTCCAGGTAAGTCCTTAAACCCCGAATTCTAGGTTCGTTTCCAATTTTAATCAAAGAATTAAATTCAAAAGACTGAGAAAAAAATATTATTATATGTACTGAGGGCAGTACAGAGCCAAGGAAAGGCACCCATGTGGCTAGAGATACCATGTGGGAGGCCTGGGAAAACCATGGAAAAGAGAGAAAAGTAAAGTTCAAAGAGCTCCTGCCATGTGGAGAGCTGGAGGTGGTAAAGATCCATGGGGAGAGTAAGGGTTAGGGAGCCCTGCCCTCAGCTCAGCCTGGCTGGGCCCAGGCCCAGCCAAGGGAAAATTCACCCACAGCTGGAGGTTCCCAAGTGGTCAGAGAGCCTGCCCTCCCCTTGCAAAGGTATTTATAACCTTATAGTGGTGGGCTGTCTTTGGGCCTCAGGTAAACCAGGCGGATAGCTGGTTGGTTAGGGCTAGGGGCTGTCTCAGGAAGAGGCTAGCCCTGACACCAAGTTCCAGGGGCTGAACTTGACCAACCACAATGTTTAAGTCCTGTGAAAGACCTCCCTCCCAGGAGGGGTCCTGGCTGTTTGTGGAAAAACAGGTCTAGGGAACTAGGCAAGAGATAAGAAGCCAGATAAAGTTTGATTTCTAGCAAGTGCAGATTTTCCTGCCTTTTCTACTTTCAGGGCCCCAGTCACCCTAACTGTCCCCCCTCTCAGTTCCTTCCCCACAGCCCAGGTCTGTGTTCCCCTAGAAGATGTTCTGGGAGTGGGCAGAGGGTGCCTTCTAGCCACACAAAACAGCTGAGTGGGGCTCTGGGGGTCTGTTTCCTGTATGGGTGGCCAGGGTGGAGGGACATGAAGCTCTCTCCAGGTATTAAACTTTGAAAGGTGTGTACTGAATGAAGGGTTTTAAAATGGCAGACATGGGGAGGGCAGGAAAAGGATATTCCCATGGACGCGACTTCTGTGCTAACCCCATGTGGCTTTGCACTGGGAGGAAGTGGGAAAGATGTAAGCTCTCAAAGGATTTGGAAAGGAAGTCCTTAAGCAACAGCTCAGCATGCTGCCTAAAGTGGTTAGTCTTTAGCTCCCTGAAGACTCCACAGATTGCTCCCAAATTAGAAGCACCTTATTGGTGAGCAGGTTTACTCTCTGAGCCAAAAGACCACCCAGGGCTGGAAGCCTCCTACTCCCCCTCTTCCTAACTCTCCCAGAGCGTGGAGAAGGGTCTTACCTCTCTTGGAAAGGAAGTGAGGGGCTATCTACCATCAAAAGTGGCAGGAACTCATCTCATTCTAGCCAGGGGGGTGTCCTCCAAAGAGGAGCTTTGATGCATGAAAGGGGAAGGTGGGGAAAGCCATGTGGGTCTGGGCCTAGGGAACTCACATGTTTTCAGGCAGGGTACTTCTGAGAGGGGCCTTAGGGTCACTGGTGATGAGAACCAGAGACCCTTGTGGTAGTTTGAATCAGATGTCCCCCGTAAACTCGTGTGTGCTTGACATGGGACTTTTGGAGTGTCCTCACAAGTGATGGAGCCTTATCTTGGCTCCTGGCTGGGCTGTGACTCAGAAGCCAGAACTCACGTCACACAGAGCTTCCACTGAGGCAGTGGCTTTCTCAGGTTCTTGTCTCATGAATTCAGTGAATGAGATCCACAGATCACATGAGGGTGAAATAGAGATTTTAGAAGCTTATTAGAGCTTGGTAGGAAGGAAAGACTCCTGTCTGTACGGATAGGAAGGAGTCTCCATGGAGGAGAACTCATCAGGTGACTTTGGTTAGGGTTTTTATGAAAAGTGGCACAGATTGTGATGCGCCAAGGACCAGATTCACAAGTTACTATGTGGCAAAGACCAGATCTCACAGCCTCTAGGGGAGAAATATGAGGTTTCTCTAATATGGGGCAATATTTGTAGAAATCCTAAAGTAGGAATCAAAGTTTCTGTAATCTAGGAAGGAAACAAGCTTAATCTAGAAGTTTTTCTAGAAGGGTATAACTTTCCAGGGTAATGATAAGGAAAACATCTGGGTTTTCTTTGTAGGCTTAGTGACATTTCCCTCTTTTAGTCAAGGAAAAAAAGAAACATTCACTTTGGGGTTCTGTTACTCTGAATACCTAGCCAATTTCTGTCTGCTACCATTTTGAATGCTTAGTTCCTAGCTGGTGGCAATTTGGGAAATAGAACCTTGCTAGAGGAGGTGTGTTTCTGGGGGGTGGGCTTAGGGGTGTTACAGCCAGCTCCCCCTTGCCAGAACTTGGCTCATTCCTGCTGTTGTTGTCCACCTGCTATGGAAAGGTGATATCCAGCCTCTGCTCATGCCATTCTTTCCCCTGCCATCATGAAACTACAAAAGAAACTAGTAAACAAACCTGGAAAACCCTAGAAACTGTGAGGTCTGGTCTTTGTCACACAGCCACATGTGAATCTGGTCCTTGGCACGTCACAATCTGTATCACTTTCTATAAAAACTCTATCCAGGCTGGAGAGATGGCTTAGCAGTTAAGCGCTTGCCTGTGAAGCCTAAGGACCCCGGTTCGAGGCTCAATTCCGCAGGACCCACGTTAGCCAGATGCACAAGAGGGCGCACGTGTCTGGAGTTCATTTGCAGTGGCTGGAGGCCCTGGCACGCCCATTCTCTATCTGTTTCTTTCTCTCTCTGTCACTCTCAAATAAAAAAATGAACTACAAAAAAACTCTTTCCAAAGTCACCCAATAAATTCTTCTCCTTCCTGGAAATTCCCTCCTGTCCATACAGATAGTCTTTCCTTCCTATCAATTTCTAATAACTTTCTTATAAAATCTATATTTCATCCTCCTGTGGTCTGTGGATCTCATTTGTTGAATTCATAGGACAAGAACCCAAGAAGGCCATTGAGTCAGTGGAAGCCCCTTGAGACTGTAAGTCAAAATCAAAATTTTCCTCCCATCAGCTGCTTTTGATTGGGTGCTTCGTCCCACCAACATGAAGGTAACTATAACAACCCCGCACCCCATCTTCCTCATACTCCATGCCAGTGTTTACAGCGCTGCTGAGCAAGCTGTCCATCTTTGCTTCTGGCTGCTGACATCTGCTCCGCTGTCCTCAGCCCATCCCTGCAATCCCTTTGTGTGTGATTGTTCCTGGATGGGACCTACATGGCTGTTTTGAGTTTTGTTTTCTTCGCAATCATGGGGATCAGATATAGTTCTGTTGCAGTTTCCTTCTCATCACTAGGACAAAGACCCAACCAAGAGCAACTTGTGGGAGGAAAAGGGTTATTTTGGCTTAAAGACTCAGGGGGAAGCTCCAAGACAGCAGGGCAAACAAGGCATGAGCAGAGGGTGGACATCACTCCTGGCCAACATCAGGTGGACAACAGTAGCAGAAGGCTGTGCCAAACACTGGCAAGGGGAAGCTGGCTACAACACTCATAACCACTCCCACCCACACACTTTCTATCCAGCAAGGTTCCAATTCCCAATTGCCACCAGCTGGGGATCCCCCATGCAGAACACATGGGTTTCTGGGGGACACCTAATTCAAACCAACACAAGGTTCCTGTACACGTTTTCTATCACTGAGCTACATACTCAGATCTTCATATTCTTCGATAAAGGATCTTGCTCTGTAGCCCAAGCTGCCGTAGAATATTTGGTTCTCCTCCCTCCATCTTCTGAGTGTTGGGATTACAGGCAAATCACCATGCTTGACTCTACACAGTTTTGGTTTTGGTCATTCTGACTTTGTACTATGCTTTACTATCGAGTTGTTATTCCTTTTTTGTTCTTCTTTTTCAAACTTCAGTTGTGAGGGACTTCAGTTCTTCCATGTAAAATTTAGAACCAATCTCTCAGGTTGGAAAGAGTCCAGAGTCGCTGCTGGTCTTTAGAGAGCAATTTACATTGAATGTGGAGCTGAGCACAATAGTGTAGGTCTTTAACTGTAAAGTTTTCAGATCCATGAACACGGCATAGCTCATTGTTAATTTCAATGATGGCCATTATGTACTTCAACTGCAACATTCGTTTATGAAGGTCTTGCAGCTATAATATTTTCTTTCTTTCTTTTCTTTTCTTTTCCTTCTTTCTTTCTTTCTTTTCTTTTCTTTCTTTCTTTCTTTCTTTCTTTTTTTTTTTTTTTTTTTTTTTTTTTTTTTTTTTTTTTGGTTTTTCGAGTCAGGGTTTCACTCTAATCCAGGCTGACCTGGAATTCACTATGTAGTCTCAGGGTGGCCTCGAACTCATGAAGATCCTTCTACCTCTGCCTCCTGAGTGCTGGGATTAAAGGCATGCGCCACCACACCCAGGTTAGCTATAATAATATTTTCTGTTACATCTCTTCACAGCAGTTCTGCCTTAAACAAAAATCTACTGATTTCTCTCTCTGGCTCATTTATCCAGAAACTTTGTGGAATGTCATATAATTACTGACTAAACATCTAGCATCATTAACAAATCCTCTCATTTTGTTTGCCTGTCTCATTGCAATGACCAAGACACCCATTGCCACACTGAACACTGCTGACATTCTCAGCAAAAGCCCTAAAATTTCCTTATTAAGTGAGATTTTCATGTAGATTTTTTTTTTTTTTTTTTTGAGAAGAGAGGGTGGGTACAAGGTCTCCTGATGTCACCCATACTGACCTTGAACTCACAATTTGCGTTTCTCCACTTCCTGAGTGCTGGCATTATAGCTGTGTGTAACAAGCTTGGCTTACATGGAGCTTTGAAAACAATCTATCATCCGAACGAAGCTTCCTTCTGTTACCTGTTTTCAAGTGGTTTTGCTTTGCCAAGTCTTCTGTGTCTTAGTTAGTCACCATACCTATGTCTGATTTCCCTCCCAGTCAGTACTCTCTTGGAGTGTGTAAGGGGGTAAGTGTGGCCTAGAGCCTCGCCAGAAGGAACCTCCAGACTCCCAGGGCAAACATGCTTCTTACAGTTCAATGAACATTCCAGCATCAGGCCGTCCGCCAGGAGAAAGAAGTGTGGCATAAGGCAGCCTGCATACACACCTCAAAGCCTGTCGAGGTGGGACTAGAATTTATAGATATTTTTTAAAGATTTCTAGACCAAATTAGAAATACAGCTCTCCCTCTGGCCAAGATAGAGCATAGAAGTACTACTGGCCAGAAGGCCAGTACATATGTTAGGGAACAGTGACAACACATGCAAGTCCTTTGTGCTCAACTCCCTGGCAGGTTGTGAAGGAGCAGTTCTGCCTGTGGGTCAGCACCAGTCCTGTTTTTGCAGAGGCCACTTGGAGGCTGAGGAAAAACAGGAATGGCAGTGCTATTGAAGTTGAGCTCCCCCTGCTGGCAAGCTGTGAGGAGGCGCGGCAGTGCTATTGAAGTTGAGCTCCCCCTGCTGGCAAGCTGTGAGGAGGCGCGGCTGTGCTATTGAAGTTGAGCTCCCCCTGCTGGCAAGCTGTGAGGAGGAGCGGCAGTGCTATTGAAGTTGAGCTCCCTCTGCTGGCGACCTGTGAGGCTATTTGTGGTCATTTGGACCCCTGTGTTTCTTATTTAAAATTAGTCATTTTCTCTTACTGGGTTGACTGCTGGATTTTTAAAAACCCCGTTTCTTCTAACTCTTTGTATAATTTGGGCATTAATTTTCTTCTTAGATAAGAATGGGGACATTCCTTCTAGCTTACCCACTATTATTAGATCTCATTTGTGATCCAGTCACCCTACATATGTCTATAGACTTCTCTGGTATCTGTATGCTCATTTTCTTTTCTTTTCTTTTTTAAAATTTATTTTCAAGATGGAATGGAGGAATAAGTGTGCCAGGGCCTCTAGCCACTGCAAAATAACTCCAGATGCACATGCCATTTTGTACATAAGGCTTTATGTGGGTACTGGGGAATTGAACCAGGCTGTCAGGCTTTACAAGCAAGTGCCTTTAATCACTGAGCCTCACATGCTTAGTTTCTGCTTATACAACCACAAGACAGAGGATGAGGGCACCTATCTCTGTGAACTACATTGTCTTCAATGAGCTACTTAAGTGCATGGTGAGGAGGTGAGCTGGTAACTGGACCTGCCTGAAGACCACTGTGCAGTGGTCCTGGCAGGGACCACAGTTCAGCACCCACCAGCATGAATACAGCTGGGACCAGGCTCAATGCCAGACTGGGGGCTTCCTTCTCATCCACTAAGGGGTCTCCTGCATCCAGCAGGCTGACCAGAATCTTTCTTGTATATGAATCATCAGAATTCAAAGGCTTCCTTGTGCATATAGTGACAGTGTAGGGGCTAGGTGCAGTCCAGTGTCAGCACCAGCTGGACAGTCCAGCATATAGGGTAGCACTCAGGATGAATATTGCTGTCTTAGCTGCCTGGGTTCTTGGGAAAGATTCCAACTTTCCTAATTTGGAGGCCAGAAGTGTTGGGGTGGTATGAGGGTTTGGTTCTTCTAGGGCACAGGGTCTTATAGAGGTTTCATGCATGGAGGGTGAAGGATTAGTTACAGTACCAGCTTGGTTTCTCAGCACTTCCTGGAGGCCACATTTGGGACAGTCTCTGAGCTCACTAACACCAAGCGCCATGCTGTGACTGTGACATTGAGCCTGATCCCAAGAGAGACAACAGTGACAGGCTCAAAGCAAAGTAGAACAAGTTGGGATCAGAGATAGGACCAGCCCATCCAACCAGCACATCAGACCCCAGTTCAGTCCCGAGTCCCCCAGCTCAGGCTACCTCCTTCTGGAAGCTCTGCCCGTGTTTCTTGTGGGCGTTCTTGAAGGTCACAGTGGCTTATTTTGGATTTCATGAGAGCTGAACACAGGCACTGGCATCTAACTCAAGTTTCACTATAGGAGGGGGAAATGGAGGCAGAGTCATTTGCCAACAGCCCACAGTCAGCTGGCCTGGGCCATGGGGCTGTGGTCCTACCTCAGACCTCCCTGTGATCATCTGAAAGCTATAGAAGCACTGTAGGACCAGGGCACTAGAACTGGTTTTGGTTTGTGTGGTGGTTTGATTCAGGTGTCCCCCACAAACTTAGGTGTTCTGGATGCTAGGTTCCCAGCTGATGGAGATTTGGGAATTAACACCTCCTGGAAGTGGTGTATTTTGGGGGTGGGCTTGTGGGTATTACAGCCAGCTTCTCCTTGCCAGTGTTTGGCACACTCTCCTGTTCCTGTTGCCCAACTTATGTTGGCCAGGGAGTGATGTCCACCCTCTGTCATGCCATCGTTTCCCCCTGCCATTGTGGAGCTTCCCCTCAAGCCTGTAAGCCAACATAAACATCTTTTTCCCACAAGCTGCTCTTGGTTGGGTGATTTCTACCAGCAATGTGAACCTGACTGCAACAGTTTGCAACTAGAAATTTTGACGGAACTCAAGTCAGGTGGCCAAGCATGGCTGGCTCAGGCCTAGGACTTTGCTCCTTCAGGACCTTCAGGACATGGAGGGTCCTGATCAATCCTTCCTACTCCCTTGCTTATGCAGTACCTGCTCCTGTGCCCCCCTGTGTGGCCACATTGACAGCACTGATGTGCACATGACTCTGCAATTTGGGGTCCATAGGATGTTGGCTAGGGAGCCTCTTCCAAGGCATCAGCCCCTATGATACCATCTAGGGGTGTTGAGTTTGTTTACTCTGCCAATGAAAGAATTAAAAGGCAGAAACAGTTTAAAAGAATACAGTTTCTTTCAAAGTAAGAGGAAAAGTAAGCAAAGTATACAGACTCAGAGTTGGAAAATCTGCCAGCACCAGTGGGAGCTGGACTTACCAACTGAGGGAAGCCCACCCATCTAGAGTCCATGACTGATCGACCAGCTTAAATAAGGGAAGGTGCTAGTTGGTCAATAATGAATCCAGTACTACATACACAGGTCACAGAAAGCCTACCAAGCCAGCCTGCCAGCCTGCCTTGGGTTAGAATTGCCTAAGGGTCCTTTCCCCCACCTGTCTGCAAGGAAACAAAACTGCCTATCTCCTATAGTGTTCACCCATGTTTATAAATAATGCTGGCTAGTAGCTCATGGTCCTTTGGGCAGGGCTTCTGCCCTCAGCCTGGCACCTCTCTCAAGAGTTATACACTGTGGGGCTTTCAGGGTAAGCATCTGAGATTAGTCACCCACTGAAGCCCACTGTGCACCCCAAATCCTGACTCCGAGCAGACTCCACCCAGACGCTGTGAGTGCTTACCACAGTGTCCTGCCGGGGACAACCAGGACAAAGTCTCTGCTAAAGACAACGGTTGTTGGGGGAGATGCAGATGTCAAAGAGCAGCTTCACAGCCCATTGGGACTCAGCAAATGGACAAAATAAAGTTACTAAAATAAATAATAGTAATGAAGGCTACAGCCAAGAACACGTTAGCAGCAAAGTGAAGCCAGGGCTCTGTGGCCCGGCTGGCTCACCAGTGGTGTGGAGCTCGAGTCACAGAACTCCTGAGGATGATCTCTCAAAGGCTGGGACTGTAGATGCGATGGGCACTCTGGGGTAATCTCAGCACACTCCCAGCTTCTCAGACCTGCGTCTGGCCACTGCACCCTCCTCCCCCTTGAAAATGCCACTGCAGAGCCTACAGCCAGTCTAACTTTACAATTCAGGCTTCTTCCTTTTGCTTATCATCTTATTGACAGGCCTAGAGTCTTCTGCCAGCTTATCTCATGCCCATCTCATCTGCACGCACGCACATGCGCACACACACACATGCGCACACACACACACACACACAGCTATAGCAATTGGCTCTATCTGAACTTAACCTCACTCAAATCAGTCTTTGAGCTTAAACAAACGCAGTGCTTCCAGGAATATAGAGACAGGGTCAATCTGTCATGGAGAATGAGCCACTTGTCGCACATTTGCTTCTGAAGACAGGGGCCCTTATTGTTTTTATTAATAGAAGTGATATGTGCTCGCAGAGAAATGTGATATGTGCCCTCACTCAGTGGAACAGCAGATGAGAAAACACAGGGTCACCTGCCAGCCAGTCCCTGCAGCGCACTACCTCCAGTGCGTGGTGCCTTCACGGGTATCTAGGCATTTTCTGACTAAAACCCATATATTTCACAATGACATGCCACAAGCCTATTTGAGTAAGTGCTGAGCATAGTTTTAGACACGGCAGATCAGACATGTTATTCTACCATCTTCCACTTGGCATGTTGTGGGTCTCTTCCACTTCACACTTGGGCCCCTCATGTGACAGTAGTCCCTGAACATGAGTGGTCTTTCCACTTCACAGTTGGGCCCCTCATGTGACAGTTGTCCCTGAACATGAGTGGTCTTTCCACTTCACACTTGGGCCCCTCATGTGACAGTAGTCCCTGAACATGAGTGGTCTTTCCACTTCACAGTTGGGCCCCTCATGTGACAGTTGTCCCTGAACATGAGTGGTCTTTCCACTTCACACTTGGGCCCCTCATGTGACAGTAGTCCCTGAACATGAGTGGTCTTTCCACTTCACACTTGGACCCCTCATGTGACAGTTGTCCCTGAACATGAGTGGTCTTTCCACTTCACAGTTGGACCCCTCATGTGACAGTAGTCCCTGAACATGAGTGGTCTTTCCACTTCACACTTGGGCCCCTCATGTGACAGTAGTCCCTGAACATGAGTGGTCTTTCCACTTCACACTTGGGCCCCTCATGTGACAGTTGTCCCTGAACATGAGTGGTCTTTCCACTTCACACTTGGGCCCCTCATGTGACAGTTATCCCTGAACATGAGTGGTCTTTCCACTTCACACTTGGGCCCCTCATGTGACAGTTGTTCCTGAACATGAATGGTCTTTCCACTTCACACTTGGGCCCCTCATGTGACAGTTGTCCCTGAACATGAGTGGTCTTTCCACTTCACACTTGGACCCCTCATGTGACAGTTGTCCCTGAACATGAGTGGTCTTTCCACTTCACAGTTGGACCCCTCATGTGACAGTTGTCCCTGAACATGAGTGGTCTTTCCACTTCACACTTGGGCCCCTCATGTGACAGTAGTCCCTGAACATGAGTGGTCTTTCCACTTCACAGTTGGGCCCCTCATGTGACAGTAGTCCCTGAACATGAGTGGTCTTTCCACTTCACAGTTGGACCCCTCATGTGACAGTTGTCCCTGAACATGAGTGGTCTTTCCACTTCACACTTGGGCCCCTCATGTGACAGTTGTCCCTGAACATGAGTGGTCTTTCCACTTCACACTTGGGCCCCTCATGTGACAGTTGTCCCTGAACATGAGTGGTCTTTCCACTTCACACTTGGGCCCCTCATGTGACAGTTGTCCCTGAACATGAGTGGTCTTTCCACTTCACACTTGGACCCCTCATGTGACAGTAGTCCCTGAACATGAGTGGTCTTTCCACTTCACAGTTGGACCCCTCATGTGACAGTTGTCCCTGAACATGAGTGGTCTTTCCACTTCACAGTTGGACCCCTCATGTGACAGTTGTCCCTGAACATGAGTGGTCTTTCCACTTCACAGTTGGACCCCTCATGTGACAGTTGTCCCTGAACATGAGTGGTCTTTCCACTTCACAGTTGGACCCCTCATGTGACAGTTGTCCCTGAACATGAGTGGTCTTTCCACTTCACACTTGGGCCCCTCATGTGACAGTTGTCCCTGAACATGAGTGGTCTTTCCACTTCACAGTTGGACCCCTCATGTGACAGTAGTCCCTGAACATGAGTGGTCTTTCCACTTCACAGTTGGACCCCTCATGTGATAGTTGTCCCTGAATATGAATGGTCTTTGCACTTTGGAGAAACTATAGTGTCTTTCTTACCTATGAGGTATAGTCAGCTTTTGTAATTGGCATGGTGTGTATACAATGTCTCAGCAAAAAATATACCTTCTTTACCAGCCCTTCTGGGCCCCACATATTGAAACCTTCGAGGAAGGGCAGAGCAGTTAAAGTTCATGGCCGTAAATTTTCTACTGGCTTCCCATGTGTTCGTGTCCTTTTCCACCCTTAATACTATGGTGCCACATTTATCTTCAGGACAGCACCTCTACTATCAGCACACTGTCTTGAGGGTGTATCCTGAGGTACATAGTGGTCAGGCTGCATCTATCAGTGTTTGCAGTCTTCATTCCCCCACTGCAAGGAAGGAGCACCCAGTAAGAATCCCACCCACAGTTGGGCAGGATGGAGAATTAAGACCTGGGGCTGGTGGACAAAGTGGTTACAAGCTGGAAAGTCAGACCACATATGCAGGATGGGGCAGAGGCATTCTCAAGGCAGAGGTGTCACAGTGTCATCCATCACAGACATAGACATTTGGGACTGTGGGAGGCCCTGGGCCTGGGTTTTATATAAGGATGACTAGGAAAGAACTCCCCAGGAAGGCCACCAGTATGGGAAGACACTGGTCCTGGTACCAACTACACCCCTCATTACCAGCAAGATCCCATCCCCAGAGAGCCCAGCCCTGCCTGGAGCACAGCCAAGAGCTTCTCTGGAAGTTCCTTACCCTGCCCCAGCCAGAGCTGGTAGGATCTCATCCCTGGATCACAGCAGTGATGGCCAGAGGCAGGAGCCTTAACACAAATCTTTTACCAGGCACGGCACTCAATTAGCTTGTATGGCACATGGTCAGACCCCCTGGAGGCCCTGGGAGCAAGCTCATTACACGCAATTGCACGTCTGTGCTCGAGAGGCCCAGGGGAATTAACTCTGCACTGTGATTTACAGGCTCTTCTCTTTGTCCTTCCCTGAAGGAGACAGGATTCCTGGGTCTTCAGAGAACGCTTCTGGAGTGGCATGTGACTGTTTCCTAGAAGGCCTTGGCCCTCGCCACCTCCTGGTGTCTGCATCTCACAACAGGTATGCTGGCTCCTAGGGTGGGCCTTCCTTTGACTTAGGCAGTGTTGCTCCTGCCTGCCTCCTACCTTGCCTCCATTCCCACTTCCATGTGGGTGGTAAGACGGTTTCTAGCATCCACAGCCCTGGCCCAGCTTATCTGAATGTGGCTGTGGAGGACCAGGTAGCTGCAGGTCTCCAGCTGAGAGCCAGGTACTTCTCAGATGTTCAACAGATGACTATAATAGGAAGAGATGGCTATGCAAAGCTAGAGGAGAGATGGCTGGTTCAGGAGATGAAATCAGGGCTCAGGTTTGTTAACAACAGACTCTTATCAAACCATGTCCATAAGTAGCCAACTGCCACCTTGGCAATGTCACTATTAGCCACTGGCTCATTCAGACTCTTTGGAGTTTGACACGGGGGGGGGGGGGGTTGTTAGGTGTTAGTACCAGGGTGGGACCAGAGAACCAATAGAGCAGGCTGGGAAAGTAAAGCGCTGTCGCCCCTTGGGGGCCTACACAAGCCCACATGGAAAGTGAGAGGGCTCAGGCAGTGAATGCAGGGCAACAGCAAGGAAGTGGGAGTTCTTCATGCCACCGTAGTGAGCACGGAGATTGGGAATCGGTTGTCAGGGTAACAGATCTAGGGAAGTCTCTAGAAGGGAGGGAGGGACCTTGGAATGAGAGGTCTATGAGGGAGGAAGGCCAGGTGGGCTCAAGACAGGGAGCCCTTTGGTGATTGTCAACAGTGAGGACCAATAGCTGAAAGCTGAGACTCAAAAGAGGACAAAGAAAAGTCCAGGTGAGCACTGGGCCAAGCCCAAATGGGGTAAACCAAGAGGGTGAGGAATGTGAAGATTTTTACCCTATGCAAGAAGTAGATGGGAGCAAAGGGGTGTCGCCCAGGCAGGGAGTAAAGCCATGACTGGGCACCTTACAGCAGCCATGGGGACCTGAGCATACAGTTCCCCCAGTGAGTCAGGGTGGGAAGATGTAGATGCCTGTGTACCCAAACCACCCTTAAAGACCACAGAGACAACACTCGAGAACGGAGACCAAGCACAGAGCACCCTCTCAATGCTCCTGAGAAGCCACCCTGTGCCCAGCCACTAGTTGAGCCTGGCTTGTGTCAGCAGAAGACACCCAAAGCAAGGTATTCTAGTTTTTCTTTCTACAGAGACAGGGCCCCTTCTGGTCCCTGGGTGGCACTTGGATGTGGAGATTGCTGGGACCACATGACATGGGGAGGTGCCATACATCCTTGTAAGGATCCTTCCACTGTAATCTGCAACCACATGTTAAGTTATCCCTGAGCCATTGCTGGTGCCTTGGCTTGTCACCACTCCAGCATCCCAGGTTCTTTAGTGTTGTGGCCCTAAGGTCACTGTGTTCTCATCCATCCCTTGCATGGACATGGCACCTCCCTAGCACAATCAGCTAGCCTCTCTGAAGTCACCCTCCCTATGCATGGGCAAGCAGGATCTGTAGCCTCCCTCACCTTTGACATCATGCTGCCAGCCCTTGAGGACTCTTCTCTTCCATAAGATATGAGGGTAACTTATTCTCTGGCCCTCATGACTCTGGCTAAAGCACAGGGGAAAAGAAGTTTCCAGTCCCATGTACCCTGTGCATGCCTCCTACTTGAGGAGGCTGCTCCTGCCAGGTTAGGGTGACTCTGAGGCTGAGAAGTATAGAGAGACATGCCTGCGAACCCAGAACTCCTTAGAGTCCACATGGCTGGAAGAACATGCCATGGGTAGCAGGTGTGGAAGAATAAGCTCCTGGGCACCGCTGAAAGCATTTCCCTTGGAAGAAGGTGGGGTCAGTTCAGCAGAATGATGAAAGAAACTCGAGCTTGGCTGGCAAACCCTGAGCTCTCTATACCTCAACACAGCTATTGCATTTATCGAACAGATGACTTTTGTGTGTATATGGTGCATATGGTGATGTGCAAGCATGTGGAGGTCAGAGGTCAACACTGGGTATCTTCCTCAGTCACTGTCTGCCTTACTTTTTATTTATTATCAACAGAGCTATCTCCCCAACTCCTTTTTACTTTTACTGAAATTACTTTTACCGAAATAAGAGAGATGGCGTGAGTGTGGTGGGGCTGGGGTGCAGAGTATGGTTCACAAGGCAGGAGATGCCTGGCTCTGTTCCTGGCAGGGTCCAGCAAAGCCAGAGGTTCTGAAGGAAGAGCAGGGGATCCATGGTAGAGGCCAGGGAGCTTTCCCTTCCTTGCCACCTGGGTTCCTCCAGCCCTGCCTGACGACCAGGTTGCATCTTATCAGGAAGCAGTGGGCAGCCTTTTGTCCCTGTCCTACTTTGGCCTCACACCCTCATCCATAGCCTACCTTCAGCCTGCTGCTACCCTTGAATCCTGGAGCCTCTCCTCAGTGTTCCCAGGGAATGTGTGTGGTGCTGTAGCAAACAGATTCCCCTCCTGGGCCTCCCATGGGCCTTTCCTCCAAGACTCAGTTGTACCAGAGCCTCTGGCTGGGAATAACTATCTTCCTTCTGCCTACCCTCTCCCTCACTTCACTCTGACAAATTGGTTGCAAGCATGTGGGGTGGATCTCGAATGAAACTTTCATATCCCAGGATGAGGGGCTAGATGAAGAATGGGGCTCTGATATAATACCCTCCAGATTAGAAGGTGGGGAGTCAGCCTGGCTTCTCCCTCCCCAAGACCCCTGTGTTACAGGCTTCTCCTCACCAAACTCCAGCCTCTGAAACCCTTTAGAACAGGCTGTTCTGGAATAGGTTTGCTCACTCAACAATATTTAAACAGTTCCAGAATCCCTAGAACACCAAGCTCTGTATCCTCCAGGGACCAGAAGTGGGCAGGAGGCACATGTGCAGCAATGGACCATGTGGAAGATGGGAGGCACGGACTTCCCCCTTGGGACCTGTGGTCCCTTCCCCAGGCCATTAGGCCATTTACTGAACATTCTTGGGCATGGCTGGCCACCACACACCACTAGTTGTGCAGTGACGCCGCCAATAAATACTGCCACTAGAGGGCGTGCTGGAGATGATCCCATTCTCCTGGAGTTACGTTGGATTGCAGGCTCCTCTCTGTGGCAGCTTCATCTGGCAATCTCCTGGTGGGCCTCAACAGGCAGCAACCAGCAGCATCCACCCCATCTGCTCTGGGTGCCAGCTCAGGAGGACTCCCCTAGGTCAGGGTTCCTGAACTCCATCTCTTCCCCTTCATCCAGAACTAGGTGGGTTGCAGACACAAAGATGACAGCTGCATTATCTCAGTAATTTTTTTGTCCTTTTAGTCCAGTAGCTCGGAGGAGTACACCTCCTTCTCCCAGGCTATAACCTTGCTTGCGGTGTCCATGGGAGCTTTGGGAAGTGCTCTTACTTGGGCAAAGAACAAAGCCAGGGACCTTAACTGAAGGACTGCCCAAGACTCACAGTTGGCTAACAGCTTCAAATATGGGGTGGTGTCATGGCCTCGTTTAGCCCCCTGTTTTGACAGAGATAGTGTCCAAGCCTCATTCTCGCTTGCAAGTCACAGTGACCTGTTCCTCCCACCAACCCTGGACAATGACTTTCCAGGTTACACACTGCCCATCCATGCCCAGTGGGTCACTGATCCACCCTTCGGACCCTTGTGAAGTTCCATTCACCCACAGTTGGGGAGGGGAACCAGGAAATTGGGGAGTTTGCTACCTTCACAGCGTTCACGCAGGACATGCCAACCGGGCACATAGCAGATGTCCAACAAATACGCAAACACGGAAAGGGCGCTGCCAAGTGGACGGGCTCAGTCTTCCACCGCAGCTAAGTTTGCATTTGAAAGTGCCACAATCTTCCTCCTCGGCGGTCCTTTCCCTGGCCACACCGATGAAGCCCGCACTTTTCTGACTCCAGCGCCGTTTCTTTTGAAGCTACCTTGAGGACCGCGACTAGGGTCGCACGCAGGAAGCGATCCTAAAAGCGAAATCCTGGCAAGGTCTGGAGTTCCCGGCGGAAAAGGAAGTGTAGCCTTTTTGCCCCGGCCAGCGGGAGGGAGCTCTGCTAAGCCTTCCTGGGCGTGGGAAGTGTCCCTGGCGCGCAAAAGCAGGACAGGCTCCAGCATCTCACCTCAGCCCCTGGGCACATCACATCCCTGGTACCCCGAAAGCTGCTTAATCTCTGCACCCAGAGAGACTCTCAACTCAACTCCGCATGTTCCAGATGAAGGCGGGGTGGACCTGGCTGGACAGTTGCAGGGCCCCTGGAGCAGAGCAGCTACCAGAGATCTCCGGGAAAAGAAAGTCCTTGCGGGCTGTGGCAGCAGCCCCAGCGCGGAACTGCGGCGTTCCCGGAGCCTCTGGGCCCAGCCAGGGCGGGAATCTTGCGGTGGCTGCTGAGTGCAGCTTTCCGAACTTACTTCACGCTGCTCCCAGCCCGCTAAGCCGCCGCGGCCATCCACGGTCTGCTCGGTAGAGCAAAATCGGTAGAGCTACCGGTGTTTCCTCGGAAGAAGGGGGGCAATAACAAGGCCAAGGGCGGGTCTCGGAGCCCAGTGGACCCATCAGATTGCCATCAGATTCCCAAGGGCCCCGCGCTGGGTGCTGTACAGAGCAGCTCCACTCAGGCTGATGGGGGCAGCGGCGCCCGGGATCTGGAGAGTGCGAACCCAGCCCAGGAAGCCAGCTCAGCAAAACCTCCAGGCGCTGTGGGCCACAGAACACGCGGGTAGGTGCCGCGTTCGCCAAGCCTTTCAGAAGCCAGGTTGTGCCACGAGCCAGGGGCAACAACCGAATCCCCGCCCCCATTTCCTGCCACAAGTGACTTTCACAACCTTTCGACCTCATTGGAGAGAGCAATGCCTGCCGTAAATGCATGAAACGAAAACCGGCCCTTTGAGCGAAGCAGCGAGAGTGGACACGAGGTCCTTAGACGGAGATGCTAGGTCACTTTTTTCCGTGCCAACGAAACCTCAGAGGACAAGGTAAGATAGTTAAGTCGTTACTAACAAACTGCCCCACAGAGGCACACAGCCAATACCCAGATCCCCAGGAGAGGAAACTGCAGAGCCTTTTCCACAAGTTGGCCAACCCTATAATAGTATCAAACACTATTCGGTATTACTCAGTTAATACTCGGCCTGACAAGGAGGGTGAAAGAGACAGTGTGCCACCTTCTCAGAGCCTGCCTTGCATAGCTCGAGATGGCTGCTATCTCTATGGGGTGAGGAGCTCTCTGCACCTAGAGGAGGACATTTGGGCCATGTAGGCCCCACAGGTTGGCCCAAAGCCCCCTGTCTGCCTGCAAGACTTCAAGCATGTACCCATCTTAAGGCTTTGGACATACTGCCCTTAGCCCGCTAGGCTTTAGATGGCTGTGTCTCTGTCTTTCAGGCCAGAGCTGCCATTCCCGAGTGAACCGAACCTCTGACGGGCGAATTGTGGCCCTGGGTTGCAAAGTCATGCTCAGGTAACCTCCCGGTAATCCCCACCAGGAGATCTCCCAACGGCGAGGTTCGGTTCCTCACCAGCCCGTTGGGATCCGACACCAGGGACCCCAGAACGCTAATTAAGGAGGCCTTGCTAGTGATCCCGGTGCCGACAGCCTCACCTGACTGACATCCTTCCACGGTCTGTTGGTAGACTGGCTGAGTTGTGTGGGCCAAATCTAGCTATTCGGCCAGTTAACTCCACGTCCGGGCTTCCTCTGACCTTCTGCGACTGGGACCCACCTGGAGGGTTTTCCTTAAACTGTTCGCGCTGTCTTGCACCAAACCCAGCCAGGGAGGCTCTGGGGCCTCGGTGTGGGGTGTGGGATATGGTCCCCAATGGTGCCACTTTGACCTTCATGGCGTCCTACCACTCCAGGCTCTTCCCAGAACCCAGCACACTGAGCGTGCAGAGAGAATCTTCAAATCTACATTCATTCGGGCGATAAAATACGTTCTCGTATTTTTTCTTGATTTCCCATTAAAACCTCTGCCTAACTAAACTCCCATCCAATGGGATTTATTTCGCCCGAGGGAGATAAATCAGGGGGCAAATTTACAGCCCTGGAGGCACCTGCCGTGCTAATGGGCCATTCATGGAGTGCATGGCCCACGGGGACGCGCGCAGATGGGCGGACGCTGGCCAATGGCCGGGTCGCTAGTGCCTGCAGCCAATCAGCGCGTGCGCCGCGCCCAGGCCCCGCGGTTATCAGTGCATCCGTCCCGCGCGGCGCCGCTCCGACCGGTCCCGGAGCCGCCGCCGCCGGCACCGGCACCGGCACCGCCACGCAGCCCCGCAGCCTCTCTGATCGCCGCCCAGCCCGTGCGGGAGCCGTCCGTCTGCGCGCCCGCGGTGCCCGTCGGTGCCCGTCCGCACGGGCTCTACACGACCCAGCGCAGCTGGCGCCCGCTCGCGCCACGCGCAAACTTCCCCAGCCGGCCGGCGGCAGCGGGCGGCGGCAGCGGGGCCCGAATGGGCGCCCGGGCCCCCGGCGGCGGCGCCCATGGACGCTAACCGTCCGGGCGCGTTCCTGCTGAGCAGCGCGCCCCTGGCCGCACTGCACAACATGGCTGAGATGAAGACGTCTCTGTTCCCATACGCGCTGCAGGGTCCGGCCGGCTTCAAGGCGCCCGCGCTGGGTGGCCTCGGCGCGCAGTTGCCTCTAGGCACTCCGCACGGCATCAGCGACATCCTCGGGCGGCCGGTGGGCGCGGCGGGCGGTGGCCTCCTGGGCAGCCTGCCGCGCCTCAACGGGCTCGCCTCCTCGGCCAGCGTCTATTTCGGGCCTGCGGCCGCCGCCGTGGCGCGCGGTTACCCCAAGCCGCTGGCTGAATTGCCCGGGCGCCCGCCCATCTTCTGGCCCGGGGTGGTACAGGGCTCACCCTGGAGGGACCCGCGCCTGGCCGGCCCGAGTAAGTGGCCCGCTCGGGAGACGGGACGGGGCTGGATGCGGGCTCCCCGCGCGCGGGCTGCGCTCACACACTGTCCTTCGCAGCCCAAGCCGGCGGGGTCCTGGACAAGGACGGCAAGAAGAAGCATTCCCGACCGACCTTCTCGGGCCAGCAGATTTTCGCACTGGAGAAGACCTTTGAACAGACCAAGTACCTGGCGGGCCCTGAGCGCGCGCGGCTCGCCTATTCTCTGGGAATGACGGAGAGCCAGGTGAAGGTGAGCGCGGATGGACAGGGACCAGCTCTGCCCAGGCTGGCCCTGGCGCCCGCGTCCTGCGAAAGGCCGACAAGCAGCCGCCTGGTCGCGGCCTCGGGTGCCCGGCGGGTCACCAGTGCTGCTCGCAGGCATATGGCGGGGTTGGGTGCGGCGAGCCTCCAAGATCTACTTGACAGCCCTTCTCCATCCCTCAGGTGTGGTTCCAGAATCGCAGGACCAAGTGGCGTAAGCGGCACGCGGCGGAGATGGCGTCGGCCAAAAAGAAGCAGGACTCGGATGCCGAGAAGATGAAGGTGGGCAGCTCGGACGCAGAGGACGACGACGAGTACAACCGGCCCCTGGACCCCAACTCCGACGATGAGAAGATCACGCGGCTGCTCAAAAAGCACAAGCCCTCGAACTTGACGCTGGTCAGCCCGTGCGGCGGCGCGGGGGACGCCTTGTGAGGACGAGGCCCGGGCGCAGAACCAGGGGACGGGGCGCGCGGGGAGCCCGACGCCAGCTGCTCCGCCGCAGTGTGTATATATATTTTTACAAAATAAGTTATAAAGCGGGCGCGGTCTCGGCGTGGGGCGCAGAATGCGGGGTTCGGGCAGATCACTTTGTATAATCAAAATAAATTATTTAACACGTCCCCGCCGGAGCCGAGGCTCCTGAGGCTCACTGTTTCTTCTGCACGGAGCCCGCACCTGGGAGCGGGCCGGCGACGGGACTCTTAGGCCCCATGCAGCCCGTCCTCCCTGTCCGTCCGTGCAGGGGGACATCTGGGGCCCCGAGCTTGCGCCGGGGCCCCTGGGCGCCGGGCAGCGGTAGCAGCAGCCCGCGGCAGCGCGGAGACCGCGAGGCTGAGCGACGCAGCCCTGGCGGAGGGAAGGAACCGCTGGGCGGAGCCGGACAGACTTGGGAGGACGCGGCGGCGGGCGTGACCTCAAGGCAGGTATGGCCCCCCTCTTGAGCCCCAGGTGGGCCAGGCACCACACCACGCACCCGGACACATAAGAATTTAGTGGAGTAGACTTAGCAACATGCTGGAAGGGTCCCCAAAGGCGGGCAGAACGTGCACCCGTTTAGGGGAGCCTACATCTGAGGGGCCCTTGCCCTGTTTCAGAACAAGCCAACGTTGCCTCCCGGAGGACTGCCCGGGAAGCACTATTTTGAAGTAATTCTTCAAAAGTCGTTTAACCAGGATATTACTTCCCATATAGCCACTTACTAAACTCACATAGGGTGAAATTAGGCCTGAAACCTGGCACCTTAGCCCTTTCATTAGCACTTCGATAGATTTTGTTCACTGGCAGAAAGCGCTGTTTCATTCAGGCTAGGTCCACAGAGATTCTGTGAATCCTGGTGGAGCTGCAGCTCAGCGGCTGCCAGTGTGTTAGCAGCCCCTAGCACCGAGGGCTGGCTTCCCAGAGGCCAACACAAGGGACCCCAGCACACTGGCTCTCAGACTGAGCTGGACCCATCAACCACGCTGCAGGGGCTACAATTCTCCACAGTAACCCCCTTCTCAGCTTCGAGCGCTCTACCCCATCACGGGTTGGACCTTCACGCATGTGAATGTGGAGTTTCAACATCATGCATTACACAATTTCTCTTAGAAGGTATTTTTTGAAAATATTTATGAGAACCATGAAAAGCTTAAGTTTTGTTTTGCTTTTTGTAATGTGGCTATACCACCAGGATACAGAAATTGCAGCTTTTGAGTCACTGGCTGATTTTCTCGAAAAGGGAGCAACTTTTTTTTTTTTTTTTTTTTTTTTTTTTAAGGAGGAAGAGCCATTTCTGTGAGTGAACCATTATCTCAACTAGAGTTTAGAGCAGAGGAATTTCATTTAAGGTTTTGTGGCAAGCAACACATTGGTATAACTCCATGAAAAAAAAAAAGGTCCTCTCTTTTCACTACAGTAAAAAGACCAGAAGATGATTTTTCTAACTGCCCTGTGACAGAATGCGACCCAGAAGTTCAGAGGTTCAGAGTGGGCAAGGGTGCAGACAACAGAACACAAAGAAGGCCTCTCCCAGCCTTAGCATTTCAAAGACGATGGGACAGGGAGGGATGGAGACAAAGCAGCAGGAACTGTTTCACCAGGATCAATTTTATTGCTTAGGAACCGAGCAGTCACTTCCAAAGGCCTTTGCAGGACGGACCCACCGCTGGGACCCACAGACAATCGCTGGGGACACGACACTCACACAGACCCTAGCGCCAAGGATGTAGGCTGGCCTTCCGTGCTTTCGGGGGAAACCAACAAGAAGGCATGCCTCGGCCCCACCAGTCCAGGAGCTGTAGTGTTCAGAAGTAAATCAACAGATGCACACTGTCCCCTCAGCAGGCTATGCGGGTGCCTTCCGCAGTGCTCAGTGCTGGGAGCACAGAGGGCGACAGGCTTTGTACAGGCGCTGCCCCTGTGGCTTCTCTGCCACATCTGCACACAGCCATTGGGAGAAGCGATCTGTGGGAAGCGGACGACTCTACTTCTAAATCTCCCGCGAGATTATGGTTTTAATGTAGGATACTTGGCACCATAAAACGGTAACAAAAGACAGACAAAACGATTTACAAAATTCTTAAAAGATACACCCAGGCTAGCTATAAACTTCACATTCAGTTCTTAATATTACACAAAAAAAGGCAGAGGAGTGACAAGCTGCTAGTAAGGGGTTGCCGCAGGGGCCTCCTGCCCTCTGGCACTGCTAGGTCCTCTGACTTAGGACGTGTTGACCTACGTGCCACTCAACTAGACTGTGGTTCTGCCTGCCTGCCGCAGGACACTCGTGCACTCATACTGGAAAGTATATTCGGCGTAAGTTTGGTAAGATTTATAAATTATTTTTAAAAAGTATATATTTATATGTATTTATATATATAAAAATGGAAAGCAGCTGCAGTGTGATTCAGACGCCACGTAACATGGCAGTAGAGTCAGACCTCGGGCCTCAGGCATGGACACACAAGGCAGCTTGCTGCCTGGGCTGCTGCCTGCACGCTCCTCCTGGCAGAGAGGAACGCTGGACACAGGGGCTCTGACTGGAGAAGCTCCTCCACAGATAATCATTAAAAATGGAAAACTGTGAAATCTAAACAGGGTTTCTGCTGTCTATTAGAGTTTTGGCAATAGGACTGTGACTTACTTAAAAAAACCCAATCTGTCTACTTAATGTCACATGAACAGACACGACAGTGAGGTATGTGAGGCTTTCCGGAGGTCCGGAAGCTGAAGCGAAGTGTGGGGCCGGCCGACTAGCAGGTGATGCTTGGGCGGGTTCCGATGGCGCAGCTGTTAGGAGGACAACTTCACACGCTGCTACAGGGAGGTCTCACGGAGGACCCTCTCATGGCGCTGGCACCTCTTCCCTGGAGTGGAATTAGTAATTTGTTAAAGGAACAAACACACCAGGAAAGCTGCAGAAAGGAGAACAAGGAGGAGCCATATTTACCACCACGTCACTGCACGACACAACACTTGTGCACATGGGCGTGAGGTTTACCTGCCCCGGGCGCGATTCGGAAGGCCAGGAACACAGGCTGCAGTGGGAGGAAAGTGTAGGGTAAGCACACATGGGCCGCCACCTCCCCAACCCCCAGTCCTTAAATCCCCTCAGTGGCTGGAACTAAGTCCAGAGGAGGTGAAAGCCGGTCCTGTGCATGAAGCACTGACTGCCAGACAGCAAGGACTTGCAGCTGAGGGCTGTGAGAGGATCCACAAGGACCCTGGTAATTAAAAGGGGGGTGGACTTCCAGAAAGGAATTGATGTGATCACTGTTTAAGCAACTGCTAAGCAAGTCCCATGTTCAGGGAAGGGGCATGTACCCATCCTTGGATGTGTGTACAGTGGCTCTGGCTCAGAGGTCTTGTGTGTGGAGGAAGTGGATTAATCTCATTGGGTTCAAAATCTGAGGCATGATCTGTCACTTGGGTCTAAGTGTCACTGACTGCTGTGGGGCCATTCTGGGCTCAGCAGCAGTCACACACGGATAACCTGAGCAGATGGTCACTGCCCTACTCAAGAATACCTGGTGCACAGGTCATACATTTTCAACTCTGACGGATGTGAGCTTAGCATAGGAAGGCCATGAAAATAGCCCAAACACATACTCAAGAAGTGACCCTCAAAGCAGCTAAAGACACAATTTTTGCATATGAAATTCAAGATTTTCTTCTATTGTGACTAGTCATTTCTGCCTTCTTTCTGGCTACCCACCTATCTATCTTTTGGCATTTTATTAAAATTGAATAAATACAGACCAACTTAGGCCTGCTCCATAAGGACAGACTAAGGAGGTGAGAGATACTGCTTGCCCACCATCCACCCACAGATTGTCCAGCCCCAGGGTCCCAGGCACTGTCCCACCACGCATGTCACCTTGTGGTCTCCCATGCATACATTGGGCCCAATGTGGTCATAGGTGGCGACCTTCTCCTCGCTCTCCGACTGTAAGCAAACAGAGAGAGGGTGGTGTTGGGAGGTTGGGGTTCCCCAAGGTCTTGGCAAAAGGCAGGGGCTTTAGGGTATCCTGGGGAGCAGAGAGGTGAATGGGATCATTGCCAGAGGGCCTTGGGATCTTGCTTCACCTCAGCAGATGGCCGGTTCTTCTGCTGAGAGAGATTCTGTTTCTAGAAGACAGAGAGGTACCATGATTGCTTGGGATTCCCCTAGGTATCCTCTGGCTGATTCTGCCACATGTTCCTGGACACTGGTAGGCACACGACACCTTGCTTTCAATCAGGGCCACTTTAAATGTCCTTTCCTGGGTGTCCCTATCTGAGCAGCTCATCTGTTTCCTCTTTTCCCTGTTTACACTTGCTTCTGACAGCCCACTCTATTAACCTCGAGTGCTGCCCATGCAATGTGTGCATATTAATTAACTGCATTGCACACTGCCTTCACTACAGCCAGCAGACCCTTAATTTTGATATGGTGCAAGAGGTTTTGTTACTGATCAGTCAGCTCTGACTGGGCTGGAGTTTTACATCCGCAGCTGAAGTGTATAAGATGATCAAGTTAAAAGTGAATTATCTTTAATGCAGTAGGAAGCTTAAGGTCAGATTTACTTTCCAGAATGGTTGCCTGCCAGAAAGTATGAAAACATAACCTTCTGTACTGCATGCATGAACACTTGCCCATCTTTCAGGAACACAGGCCACCTCTGTGGGAGTAGGGAAACATCCATCAAACGCCGCATAGTAATTTACAAAGGCGGCATAAAATCATGGGTTTTCAGCTGCATAATCTTTGGACAGATAAACAAATTACAGTGGGGCACATGCAGGATGCAGGCACACCTCGCTGAGCATTCATCACTGGGGCTCCCAGGCAGCGCACCGCCTGGAGCTTTAGGGCTCAGGAAGCAGAACAGAACATGATGAGAGCGTACCAGAGCATGGCATGATGGATGGCACCATGGAGGCAGCTTACAGCACCCTCTGCTTGCCTGGTAATGCCCAGTGCCCACTGGGCAGCCTGGAGAGAGCCAGTGGGACTCCAGTCCCAGACGCAGGTGTGCTCTGCTCTCGGTTTAGATGAAGGGCAGAACTCTGTCTTCTGAGGCTTTGATGTATGGAATTCTGGGTCTAGAGACCCAGAGAAAATGTGTTTGCACGTAATGCAGGCTCATATGCTAGCTTCCTAGCTTCTCACAACCCCCAGAACAACTACAGAGACTTGTGGGAGCCTTCTGCCCACCAATCCAAGTGTGTGCAATCTTAGAGACCTCACCCCCAAGCGCAGGTTTTGGGATTTAGTGGATGATGTTAGTTTCTCTCCACCTCAGTCCCCTGAAGAGGGCAAGACTACCCATAGTGGGAAACTACATGACTCTGTCTGCCCAGTTCTCCCACTGCCATCTCCAGGGAGGCATCACATTGGGCACAGGCCCTGCTCATGAGACTACCTGGTAGGGCTATCTGTCAAGGCTGTCTTGGCCAGCCCTTAATTGCACCCAAGTTCTCTGTAGACCTGAGGGGCTTCTGGCCATGACCCTGCTACATTCCTGGCTATTTACCTGGAGATTCCTTTAGATGGCCAGGGCCTGACCAACAGTTGCACCCAGAGTACTCTGGGACATGGGAGGAGCAGCGTGAAGAGCCGGGATGTGGAGGATGCTGCTGCACAGCCAAGGCTACAAAGCATCCAGCGGAGGTGGCAGGGCTGCTCCGAGTTGGGGGAGAATGCCTTGAGGAGGTAAGGGGTGTGTGTGGTGCTGTTTGGCACAGGGAAAGATGGGGGCAGCTGGGGTGATTCCAATACAACCTACCTCCATGCTGAGGATGGGGGTTAGAGAGCTCCCTCATACTGGGTCTGGTGGTGGGGTTTTATTCTGGGGGGGTGCACTGGCAACTCCTGCCTCTTCCTCACAGGGCCCTGTGCCAAGGTGAAAGTTCTGCACACTGAGCATCAGACTATTGCCCCTTGTGTGACTTTACCTGGTTTACTGTTACATTTCATAGCTGGGATTGACAGAAGTAATTCAGACACTGATTCTCTCAAAACACTGTTTACCTTACAGTGGGGACTGAGAACCCTGGAAATCACATGAAGTCTGAAAAGCTCCAGATGTGCAGGCACTGTAGGACCCGGGAGTGCCACCCTTCATCTTACCCTGCCACTCTAAATACAAACTGTTTCTGCCATGCTTCATAGCCTATAGTGCTCTCATAGAGCAGGGCATGATGAACACTGCATTCATAATAATACAGGATGCCAGACCATTTCTGCTTGCTTCTAGCTCAGGAAGACTGTGGCACCCAACTGAGGCCTGAGTGCCAGCCAGACCAAGCACTTCCTTGAGCTCATCCCAGCACCAGGCACTACACTAGTGTCCCCAGCCAGCCCACAAAATGACCCCCACAAGTCCCTCCCTGTGGCTAGCCCAGGGGTTCCCACTTACCTTGAGCAACAGCTCCTTGGCAGACAGGGACATGAGGATGCGGTCACACCATGCAGGACACCGTGTGTTCATGTACTGCTCGCCCTGGCTGGAGTCCTCACTGTATGGGTAGCTATGGAGACATGGAAGCACAGGGTCAGCAGTGCTCTGGGTCTGGTGGTCCTTCCAGTTCTGAAGGGAAGGCTGTACTAACCAGGTAAACAATGCAGAGAAATTTCTAAAACACAAGAGCTCATGCCAGTTCCCCCTGGATCTGTACCTACAGACAGGAAGTGCCAGCTGGCGGTACTTGTGTCTCCCTCTCACTGGCTTCATCAGTCGTGGTTCTTATCTGGAGAGGGTTCAGGGGTTCAGACTGTGACCTTGAGTCATCACAACAGTGGGCTGCAGCTTTCCCTGGCTCACTACCTTTTTGGGTCTGGGAACAGGGTTATAGCTACCACATCTGATGCCTGACCAGTTTGGGCTTGACCCACACACTGAATGCACCCCACATCATTATGGGGAACTTCTGTGGATACCTGCCATCTGCCCTAGCACCTTCTGCCCCCAGGCGTGGCTGCAGTGCCTCATGCAACTAACTCCTCCATCTACAGAGGCTCTAGACTGATGACCTTATGGAGAGGCCACCTGCCTCCTGTGTCTGGCATAAGTGGCCCAGCCCTGGCTCTGCACAGGGCCACCTCAGGGGACCTTCTCTTATTCACCATCCATGTAAGACTGAAACCCATCCCACAAGGGCATGCTGCCTGGACTGCATTAGGCCATGAATTCCATGTAGAATAACTGCAGAATGGTCAACTGGGAAGGACACTTCTCAAGAGTTCAGCTACATGCAGGTGTCTACACACCCACTTTGTCTAATGGCCTTCAGACCCTAAAGATAAGCCTTATCAGTTCCAAAATGTAACATTGTTGAGGAAGGGTATGGTATATGCTCACATGTTCCTGTTAACTTGAGCTGCAAGAAGGCAACTAATCTTCCAGCCTATTGCCAATGGGCACCTGCCACCTGTTGATACTGTGCTTCTACGGTAGGGCTGGCGCCACCTATAGGCCTGGCCCACACTTAAGGCCTCTGGGCGCTGTGAGGCCAAATATCCCCTTGGGCTTCAGCCATCACAGAACATGTATCCTTCAGAGAAACAATGGCATATGACCCTCAGCTTTCCCAGGCATGATCACTTCACTACCTGGTTGAAGTCTCAAAGTTGGCTAAAAACAAAGTCTATGCAGCTCCTATGC
The DNA here is from genome assembly GCA_036346955.1 of Dipus sagitta. Classification (NCBI taxonomy): domain Eukaryota; kingdom Metazoa; phylum Chordata; class Mammalia; order Rodentia; family Dipodidae; genus Dipus; species Dipus sagitta. The sequence continues at coordinate 1,997,978 of CM070770.1, forward strand.
ATAACATTATTGTTTTCAAGAACACTAATTCCCCATACATCCCCCCCCCCCCGAAAAAAAGCAGCCAGCCAAGGATCTGTCCTATTCCCATATATTACACAAGGGACCTTGTTTAAGGGTCCTCTGGGCACCGCAGCACAGCCCTGGCTGTGAAGAATGTAGCTGGAGCTGAGTGGGAGCACTTCACTCTAAGTACACGCCAGTCCCCACAGCCATCCCTAGCAGTAGTTAAGGACACCACAGCCAAGTGAGCCACAAGATGGGCTGGGTTGGCCCAGCTTCCAAGAAGGCAGATGGACATGCTGGTCTCTCAAATGGACCAAGCCTCATAGCAGCACAAAAGCAAGTAATGAGTACAGTGAGTGTTTCAGTGGGTGGGCTGCACGGTGTATGGCTCTGTCCTTGCCGCAACCAGGAACAGGGCACTGTGACTTGATGACGCAGATCTCACCCCAACTTTCTCACATATGGCATCTCCATGGAAACAGCATCCTCATCCCTGCTTGCCTTAGTCCTCCAGCAGGGTGCTGGGTGCTGGCTAGTCACCTAGCTCTTCTGCATGGATGTGAGCCAGGCTCTGCTTATAAACTCAGGTGAGGTCTCCACAGGCCAAGGGGCTTTGCTTGTCTTTGCTGCTATCCCCTGTCCATGTTACTGCCTTCAGATGAGGGTGAGGTATATAGCTAATACAGTGCCCAAGAGCAGCCCCTAAGCATCAATGGGAGTTGCCAACATGGAAGGAACCAGGATTGCACTGGCATGTTCTTAGTTTTTTTATAAGACAGAGTCTCATGTAGCCCAGGCTGGCCTTGAATTCGCTATGGAGCCATGGATAAGCCTTAACTCCCACTCTTCATGCTTCCACCTCCCATGTGTTGGGATGACAGATGTGTGTCACCACACCCGACACTTAGAATGCTCTTGAAAATCACCACCTCATGCCCAACAACTCTGATATTGTCCCTACCACAAAGAATGCTGACCTGGGGACCTCTCTTAATGCTGCACCCCAGTACCAGGGTTTAGTGTCAACAATGAGTTCTGGGTCTGGACATCACCAGTGACTTTCAAGTAAGTCTGCAGACAAGCTGGTCCAGGTCTCCAGGCACACTGCAGAGTAAGAGCTTGTACTGACCCACAAAGTCAGAACTGGCAGGAGGCAAGAGGGACACCTTCTGTCCAACTACAGGACCTGACAGGTTGCCAGGTGGTTACTGCTTGTACACACTAGGTTCCATGGTTACAAACAGGCCAGCTGGAGCAGTAGAACTGACTCTCTGTGCTTCCCCCAACCCAGCCCAGGATAGGGAGTTCTAGGGCTCCATGGGACTCATGGTAGACTCAGGTTGCCATGGGAGAGTCTACAGGTTGAGAGGTATCTGTGGTCAAGGCTGATGGCAGAGGCTGGCTGCTGGGGGCAGTGTCTGCTTCAGTTCCATAGCCCAGGTGGTTTTTGTGGGGCACTCCCTAACACCTGAGGATCAAATGCAGGTGGGAAGGCCCGTGAGGGACCCAGAGCCCCATTCCATCTTCCACTCACATGCAGCTCAGCTGAGTGCAGGGCCTGGATGAAGCCATCTGCAGACGATTCATGCAGGCAGCACTCTGCACCCAGACTTATCTGGAAGCAAACCTGCGAGGGGTGGGAGGTGACACAAGTCAGCCCTATCTTGGCCCCATACAGCTCCGGGAATAATCGTCATAATTAATTGCAGTGGTGATAAAATTAACAATTGTCCACCTGTGCTCCCCACCACACCGCCTCCCTTCCTCTTTGCCCCTCGCACCCAGTCTTTCAGGATGTGGGCAGCGGTCCCTTTGCTGGCTGTTTGTTTGCAGCCAGCCTGGCCCTGGTGACAATGCTGAGCTTAAGACCTGGGCGGGCTGGGCTTGGATAATGTTGCCATGGCCCTGAGGCCACTCTGCTGGAAGCACAAAGCCTGCTGTGTTTGTGAGTCAGGCCCAGGGTGGCAAGGAGAGGAAGCCAGTGCGGTCCATACCTCTGCTGATTCTTGGCCCTTCCTGGACCATAGGTGGGTGAACTAATGAAGGGCTTTAGGGTGTGCTGAGGCCTTCTTCAGGAGAAAGGGAGAGAAGAAGGGCCATGCCCCACTGTACCAGGTGGCATAAGGCAGGGAGCCTGTCTGCTCTCACCTGGTGAAACATCACCTGTTCCTAGTCCCAGTGCTGCTCTTGTGATCAGTGACACTGCACCTTATCCTAATTCTGCCGATCTAGGAGCATGGAAGTTCCTTCCATCATCTAGTACCCTGCTTGATTTCTTTTTTTAGTGTCTTAAAGTTTTTTTTTTTTTTTTCGAGGTAGGGTCTCACTCTAGCTCAGGCTGACCTGGAATTCACTATGTAGTCTCAGGGTGGCCTCGAACTCACGGCGATCCTCCTACCTCTGCCTCCCGAGTGCTGGGATTAAAGGCGGGCGCCACCACGCCTGGCTTAGTGTCTTAAAGTTTTCATCGAAGAGGGCTTTCACATTTTTGGTTAGATTTATTCCTGGGTTTTTAATATTTTTGATGGATATTGTGAATGGGATATTTTTCTTGATTTCTTTCTCTGTGAGTTCATTATTGGTATATATATAAAAGCTACTGATATTTGTGTTGATTTTCTATCCTGAAGCTTTACTGAAAGCACCTGTTAACACTGTAAGTTTTCTTATAGGCTCTACTGAGTATTTTAAGTATAGAACCATGTCTCCAGGACTGGCAGAATTAATATTGTGAAAATGGCTATCTTGCCAAAAGTAATCTACAGATTTGATGTACTCCCCATCAAAAGTCCAAATGACATTCTTCACGGATCTAGCAAAGCACAATCTAGGAATTCATATGGAAGAACAAAAACAATAAATAGCAAAAGAAATCCTGAGGAGGAGAACACGGTTGGAGGTATCATAATAGGTGAGCTCAGATCATGCTACAGGGCAACAGAAAAGACAGTGTGGTACTGGCACCAAAACAGACAAACAGACCAATAGAGTAGACCCCTCTGGTTACCTAGTTTTTGACAAAAGAGCTTATTCAACAAATGGTGCTGGAAAAATTGGATATACACCTGCAGAAGAATGAAATTAGATCCTACCTCTCTCCCTGTACAAATATCAGTTCTAAGTGGGTCAAACACCTCAATCTAAAAACCGACACTGCTAGATGAAAGAACTAGGGAACATACTTCAAGATACCGGCATAGGAAAGAACTTTCTGAACAGGACTCCAGTAGTACAGGAAATAGTCCCAAGAATTAACAAATAGGACTACATGGTTTTACATAAAGTTTCTTCACGGCAAAAGAAACCAGACCAGACAGCCTATAGAATGGGTGAAAATCCTTTCTTGCTATGCTTCATACAGGGGAGCTCATACCAGAATTTACAAAGAACTACTAAACACCACCTAACTTAACTAACTAAACACCATAAATAAATAAATAAAATAAATCTGCCAATCAAGAAATGGGCTAATGAGCTGGGCAAGGTGGCACACGCTTTTAATCCCAGATCTCAGGAGGCAAAGGTAGGAGGACTGCTGTGAGTTTGAGGCTACCCTGAGACTACATAGTGAATTTCAGGTCGGCCTGGGCTAGAAAAGCCAAAAAAAAAAAAAAAAAAAAAAAAAAAAAGAGGCTAAAATGAGCAGACAGTTCATAAAGAAGAAACATAAATGGCCAATATTAAAAAGTGTTTGGGGGGGTGCTGGAGGGATGGCTTAGTGGTTAAGGAGTTTGCCTGCAAAGCCAAAGGACCCTGGTCCAATTCCCCAGGACCCACATAAGCCAGATGCACAAGGTGGCACATGCATCTGGAGTTTGTTTGCAGTGGCTGGAGGCCCTGGGGCGCCCATTCACTCTGTCTCTGTCTCTCTATCTCTCTGGCTCTCTCAAATAAATAGAAAACTTAAAAAGTAAATTAAAAAAAAAAAGTGTTCAGGGCACCAGAGAGATGGCTTAGCGGTTAAGGCATTTGCCTGCAAAGCCAAAGGATCACAGTTCTATTCTCCAGGACCCACGTAAGCCAGATGCACAAGGGGGTACATGCACCTGGAGTTCGTTTTCAGTGGCTGGAAGCCCTGGCATGCCCACTCTCTCTCTCTGCCTCTTCCTCTCTCTCAAATAAATAAATAAATAATTTTTTTTTTACAGTGTTAACCATGCATAGCCATTAGGGAACTTCAAATTAAAACCATTTTGAGATGTCATCTTACCCCAGTCAGAATGGCTATCACTGAAAAGAGTGACAATATTGACAAGGATGCCAGGAAAGAGGAACCCTAATTCACTGTTTGGTGGGCATGCAAACTGGTATAGCCATTGTGGAAATCAGTATAGAGGTATCTAAAAACTAGGGACAGAAATGCCACAGACCCAGCTGTACTGCAACTCCTGGATATATGCTCTCCTACAGAGCCATGTTTACTGCTGCTCTATTTACAGTAGCTAAGAATTGGAATCAGCTTAGATGCCCATTGACAGATGAATGGATAATGAAAACATGGTACAAATACACATGGAATTCTATTCAGCAATATGGGAAAAAAATGAAATTTGGGGCCGGAGAAATGGCTTAGTGGTTAAGCGCTTGCCTGTGAAGCCTAAGGATCCCGATTCGAGGCTCGATTCCTCAGGACCCACGTTAGCCAGATGCACAAAGCGGTGCACGCATCTGGAGTTTGTTTGCAGTGGCTGGAGGCCCTGGCATGCCCTTTGTGTGTGTGTCTCTCTCTCTCTCTCTCTCTCTCTATCTGCCTCTTTCTTTGTCTGTCACTTTCAAATAAATAAATAAAAGTAAACCAAAAAATATTAAAAAATGAAATTTGCAGGAAAATGGATGGACCATTAAGAATTATATTAAGTGGCCAGGCGTGGTGGCACACGCCTTTAATCCCAGCACTCGGGAGGCAGAGGTAGAAAGATCGCTGTGAGTTTGAGGCCACTCTGAGGCTACATAGTGAATTCCAGGTCAGCCTGGGCTAGAGTGAGACCCTACCTTGAAAAAAAAAAAAAACACAAAAAACAAAAGAGTTATTTTAAGTGAAGTGACTCAAACTCAGAAAGACCAAAACTACATGTTCTCTCTGATGATATGTGGGTCTTAGCTTATAATATCTGTAAGTATGTATATAAAGAGAGACAAATGTGGGTAATACCTGTAAAGGTATACTGGCAACCAAAAGCGAGTATGACGTGATGAGCTAGAAGAAGGGCGAGGAAAGGGTGAAAGGACACATGTGGCATTTACACAGAAGGGGAGGATGTAAGAGGGAAGAGGGGTTGGGGATAGGATAGGGAGGAAAAAATTAACTAAAACAAACTGCATTTAAAAATGCTATAATGAATGACACCTTGGCCTCTGTATGCAAACTGAAAGCCCATTATGTACAACTTAGCCTGGATGCGTGTCCCAGCAGGGGTAGTGCAGGGCCTGCTAGGTCTACATGCGCAGAGGCCTGGAGCCACAGCAAACACTTAGGTGCTGTCAAAGACCCCAGCTGTAATAAAACGCCTAAAATGAGGTAGGGAAGATGATGAAGAAAAAAACTGAGCCCTAAGGACTGTAGCAACACCAAAACTAGATCCTGGTCACTATGGGTATGAGGCTGGAGCCTGCCCCAGCTCCCTTCCCTGTGTCTCCAGAGGCAGCTGCTTGTGCTGGCTCTCTGAGCAGGCCCGGCTTCTCTGTCCACAGTTCATTGACTGTCCCTGTGTCTCACGGGCCGTGTGCAACCAGGGACTGGCCAGAGCTGCGGTACCCTAGCTAATGTGGAGAGAAGGCCCACTTGCTGCGTTAACCCTACGTATGCAATTGGTAACATCAGAGTAATATCTACAGACAGTGCAATTCTGTATTATGGATACACACTGTCTACAAAGGCCTCCCACTTCTGAATTTTCTGCAAATGTGCCCATTCAAGAAAGGAAATGTCCCTGGCTAGACCCTCCAAGGCAGAGCATCTCTGCCTTATAAGCTTTCCTAACTTACAAACTTGATCTGATGCAGAAGCTTGTTGACGAATGCTAGCGATTCCACCTCTGAGTGCTTCTCTTCTCATTCATTCCCTCAGAACTTTTAAATGTGTTCACCCATAGTCCCACAGCAGGAGCAGTATGCTGAAACTGCTCGGCCTCTCCCTCTATGAAGCCACTATGACAAGAGCAAGGATGGGTTAAGTCAATGCTGTAGACCCATTAGAGCTCTGGCCTCTGTGAGGTAAGGCTTCCCAGGGGCTGTCCTGGGAGAGGTGGGCACTGTGGGGCTCAGCCACCCCAAGCCCAAGGAGACAGTGTCTTCCATGGGAGCTGCAGAGAGCACAGGTGGGCAGTGTACATGAGGGTGCAGCAGGGAAGCAGCCTAGATGGCTCCCTCTTCAGGTCCCCATGCTCTGTGAGCTTGGGAAGAGCATTTAATGCCACGGAGAAAGGGAGCTATGCAGCCACTTCACATTGATTTATTTATGAGTGGGGGGGGGCAGATAAAGAGAGAGAATGGGTACTCCAGGGCCTCTAAGCACTGCAAACAAACTCCAGACACATACACCACCTTGTGCAGCTGGCTCTTTGTGGGTCCTGGAGAATCCAACCTGGGTGCTTAGCCTTTGCAGGGAAACACCTTAACTGTTGAGCATCTCTCCAGCCCCTGGTTCTTTATTTTAAAGCTAGCTCCCAAAACTGAACTAAAAAATGAAACTTCACATATAAGAACCCCATTTTCTATGTTAACCTTTGAGCTCACCTGGACCCCTGCCACCTGTGGCTGGGCTTTCTTAAGAAAACAGCAAATCTGGTCTTGCTGGAAGGAGGAATAGGGGCTGCTGGGGGGACCAAGGGTCCTTCATCCCTGCACAAAGAGTCCTGGGTACCTGCGAAGAAGCATATTACTGCTTCATTTTTTTTTTCTGGCCTATGCCTGGTGATGTTCCTGTGTTTCAAGAGCAGAGGTGCTCTGGAAGGGTCTGTGGAGGCAGCAGCATCCCAAGCTCCTCCAGCACCTGTAAGTCGCCACGCCCATGCTGCCCCCACCGCCACCCTGCAGCCAATGCCCTCAGCGCTGTCCTCTGTTGGAAGGGCAAGAGCTAAGGGCTCTGTCACGTCTGGACGCAAGGTCCTTTCTGAGCAATGTAGCTTCATGACTGTACTGCTGGCCCTGGATGTAGTCCCGACAGTGCAAGGAGAACATGATCTTTGCCGGAGAGACCTGTGACTGCCACCATGAAGGTCTTCTGTTCACCAAACACCCTGAAGACTGCAGCTGACCCAGTATGTGTCAACACTATGGAAATGAACCTTCCAAGAGCTCTGTGCTGAGAAAGTAGGGTCCCTTGGGCCACTGAGCATTAGCTCTGCTACAGAGGACCTGTTGCCCAGGACAGAGACTGCCCATGATGGTGCCAGGACTAGGACAAGCAGGAAAATGCCAACTGAAGTTGCTTCAAGCATCTGACCAGTATACACATGGTTCACTTGAAGGACAAGAGCAAATCCCACAGATTGTGTAAGCCAGGAACCACATGGAGAGGAAAGGTGTGCAGGTTTTCCCCTGCTCTGCTTTCTTGAACGAGCAGGTGCAATGGATGACCTTTGGATGAAGACAGCTTGGAGGCATCTGGCCTTGGGGAGCAGAAATATCTCAGACTCAGAGTCTATATAGTGGCCTAGGGTGTTAGCAAGAGCAAACCCTCCTGACATGCTGTATGGATATGAATAGTGCTGTACAACACATCCTGTCCAGGTTGGAAATAGCTCAGAAAGTGGAAGTGAAATTAAAAATAGCAGGATTAAGGTGAGGCCACAGGCTGTGAGCAATGCTGTATGAAGACCTACTACCACAATGCCCAACTGCCAACCGCCCCACCTGCCCCACATAGTCTGTGTCCTCCAGGCTATATGAAGGCCAGCTGACTTCCCACGTGGCACCGCAGGAGAGGACTGTGAATGCTAGTTGATGGTCATAATTGTTTCTTTGAGGCAGGGTCTCCTTATGGTAGCCCAGGCTAGCACTCAAACCCTGGATCCTCCCAGGGGTTTGTGCCATAACACCCCACTCATCAGCTTTAAAACACAATAGAAACAAATGGAGAAGGAACATCAGCATTTCCTGGGAAGTGAGGGACAATATGTGTGTCTCTGGAGATGGGCCAACATACAAGCTGCTTAAGCCCATGCCACAGGTGTGGGCTGTGACTGACGAGAGGCCAAAAGGATCTGAGGTAGACTGGAACTTTTACCCTATCCATCTTGAAAACTTGAATGCTATTTCCAAATTAAAGAAAAATATTTGTAAGTTGAAGAGACAACAGGAGTCCCATGCCTTCTTTGTGCTCAGTATCCAATGCAAATACTCACATGGGCTCCATGGAATATCCATGCCTGCTGAGCTGGTGCTTAGATGGAGGCACACAAGCCCAGTGCTGTGTGATAATAAAGCCAAAAGGCTGGGCCAGAAAGGTAATATGTGCACAGATGCCAATAGGTGCCTCTCAGGCTGCAGAGACATAAGTGGCTACATACGGCAGGCCTGGTCCTTAATCCTGCTAGGTGACGATGGACGGTGGTGAGGCCTGTCCCAGGGTCCAGCTCCAAGGGAGGGACAACAGTTTCCCAATCATGGCGCAAAGCCAAGTCTTGTGCAAAAAAGTCACATGGCCATGAGATGAGAGTACATGGACTGTGGGCCACAGGACTGTGAAAATACCCCTGACCAATAACAAAGGTCAATGGAGCTTGCTGGTGGGGGCCTTAAGGTCTGATAAGTGACACTGGTGTGCTCACAGAAAATGGCTAGAGTGTGGGGGCTTCAGATAATCACTTGACTTTCACTACTGCTGCCTGATACAGCTTGGCATGCCATAGCCCGTCTTCAGTTTCCTTGGGCTGGGTATAGGCCAGGTGCACACAGGCTACATCCATCTCAAAAGCATAAAATGGTGTCAGCCCTACTCTACCTGAGGGTTAGGAATCTGTTCCCCAGCTCATCAAAATGGTGGCAGATGGGTCCCATTTCTTTGCTGGCTTTCCATTGGGATGGCTCTCAGCTTGAGGTTGCCTGCACATTGCCTCCCCACTTCCTAAATGAATGACTATAACTATCACCTGTGTACCCTGCCTCCAGCCAGAAAAGCTCTGCTTTTGAGGGCTCAGGTTATCTGACTGGGCCCAGATGATCCAGGCTGCTACCTTATTTTAAGTTCACTCTTAGTCGCTTCTGCAAAGCCTCTTAGGGGTTATGTAACAAACCACATTCTGGAGAGGGTATGCCATCTCTGGGCCACCTTCCTGCCACAGTGACCACTGTGATCACTCCACCAGCACAGCTGGCTGCTGTGCTGCATGTAGCCCATCCTAGATGTTTTCTGAACACATGGTGCTCTTGGGTTCCTGTTGGTGTCAAAGCTTCTTGTAATACCCACTACTGCCCTGACATCCCATGTAGGCACAGGTACAGGGAGAATGTGTCCACAACAAGCCAGCTGGAGGGGATGTGACCCCCACTTCCTATCAGCCTGGGCCCAACACAGCCACATCCCTAGAGGTACATTGTGGCTCCAGCAGCCAAGGTCACCAACCAGGGACCCTTCTTGGAGACACAACATTCAACCTTACTGAACATGCCAGCACGGTGAGATGGCTTCAAGCCTGTGAGAACTAATGCCCACTATGACCTGGTGGGGATGGCAGGTCTCTCAGCTGCCACGAAGATCAGGGGTTTCTCCCGTACCAGCTTAGGTACTGACCATGAGGTTCTTTGTCCTCAGCCTCATCAAGTATTGCCCTGAATTTTTAAGCCTTGACAGGCAGATGCCAACTTGGGCCCATAAGCCTTGCAGGGTGGGGTTCCCAGCCTGCTGTGGTCTCTGCACCTCTTAGCTCCTGGCAGGCATCAGTGGGCTTTCTCTAGAACCCGTGGGCCAGAGGAGAACATTCGGGATTCTGGGAGTCACACAGGGGTCACAGCATCCCTCAGTGCTTTAGACTTTGGAAGTACCTGAAAGTCACTTCACTGCTCATTTGATGTGGTCCAGAGTTTCACTGTGGGCCACTTGGCTGTGCTGTGGGGCCAGGTGTGCTGATCAGAACCACACGAGGCCACTTCCTGAGCCCTGCTGCCTGGGGGCTGTATGTGTGAACACCTGGGTTCTTGGCCTGAGCACTGAGGCACCCTGGGCCAAGTGTTTCCTGCTCTACAATTCTACCAGCCCTATCATCAGAGATTCCTCACCCCAGTCAGGAGTGTAGGCCAGTGACTGGCAGCCAAGGAACTGAAGAGCCCAGGTCCTGAGAAGAGTGGGCCATCTGTCCCACAAACCATGCACATGCTGACCGAGAGCAGAGCAGGTATGGGCCTCCTGCAGAGAGGCTAGAAGGATGCCTGGTTCTAGATACACATATGCTCATTCTGAGGTACAGAATTCCCACTAGGCCTGGCACAACACAAGCAGGTATGACATGGGCCTCCACAGGTGAGATCACGTCACCAGCACAACTGCAAGTCTGCTGGAATGTCTCCCCACCACCTTGAGTCCTGAGATTTTTGGGATCTGAGAAGGAGAAGGCTGGAAGGAGGCACAAACATAGCTCCTGGAGGCCTGTGCTGCTCACAACACCCCACCTACCCCCATCCTCTGAAGGCGCCTTCTGCATACTGCTTCCAGAAGACACCAAGACCCAGAGAGCCTGGCAGGTAAGGGAGGGTGTACACTCGTTGGGAGCACTCAGCACAGCCAGGAATTCTTCCTCCTTTTTTTAATACCATGGCCCTCTGAAACCCTGGTGGTCTGAGGAAGTGTTACATATTTCAAGAATCTGCACATGTGAGTGAAATGCAGTACAAGCTCACCTGAGAAGGAGAGCCAGAAGCCTCCAGGACGGCACACTACAGTGGGCCTGAGATTCCCACAGATCGAGAGCACGACCCTGCCCTTGAATTCCATGTCTGTACATCTACCACAGCCTTTCTACACACTGGAAGAAGGTCCTCAAACTTTTACCAATCTTACAATTTATTAGTTTCTTTTTTTTTTTCTCCTTCCAATACTGGGAATTGAACACAGGGTCTTGTGCATACCAAGCAAGCACTCTACCAACTGAGCTGTATCTCCACCATCGGAAAAAGAGCTTTTATGAAAAATGAAAATAAGCACATTACACATTGCTCACAACCAACTGATTTCTTTAAGCCATGGAGAGGGTGGGAGGAGGTCCAAGTCACACATAGATGGATACACATAGGAACACATATACACACAGATGCATCCACACATAAGCACACGCAATACAGATGTTCACAGATACGTGTGCACACATTCGCAGAGATCAGGCACACGCGAGGAGAAGGATTACCTGTCAGCAAGTGCAGGGCTCCTTACCTGGGGGGGAATGAGATGTCCAGTTCACACAGTCTGTCCTTAAACACAGATAATTCCTTGTCAAATTCTAAGAGCTAAAGAGAAGAAAAAGAAAATAAAATCACTTTGGTTTTCTCACTAGGGGCATGGTGGTCTGTGTGCATCTGGAACATGTATAAAACTCTGGAAGTGGCAGGGTTTGAACATGACACCAGCCCTACTCATAGACCAAGCTGAGTCACCAGAAAGACCCAAGGGTGGTTGCCTGACTCTGCCATTCAGAGGTCTCTGTTGCCAGCAGTACAAGCATAGCACTCAAGTTGCCTGGCACTGCTCACAGGAGACACATGCAGGCACCCTGACAAGCACTCACCCCGTGGCCAGGACTTCCAGCCCCCTTCAGAGCAGGGCACTTAAGCAGCAGACAAGACACAACCCCCACTATGCCCAGTGCTAAAATAACCCAGAGTGAGCAAGATCAACTCTGGGTGCATCATGAAATATGGCTACAAGTTTGTGTATCAGTGAGATCCTACCAGCCAGCAGGATAAACCATTCACTTGCACAGGCAGAGGAAGCTGGTTCCCACAAGATGCTTCAGAGATGACCCTTGGAGGGTATCATGCTTCCTGGAGGAGAGGTACCCACCAGCCATGGCTCTGGGAAGTCCCCTCAAGCACCTTGTGGGATGCAGTTTATCAGTCATGTCCTATCCACAGCTGCATGCAGACATGGCACTGTGCCAGGACTCCCCTTGAAATCACACCATGTCCTCACTCCTTCCTGCCACCTCATTCATCATTCCTGACCACACAATTAACAGCCTCATGTAATGGTAATTACTTGTGTGCCAGGCTGCTACCTGTCCACCACATGGGCCTCCTGCCTTCTCCTTACCAGAGCTGCCTTCACCAGGACAATATGAGGCTGAGTCCCACTCCTGACCATTAGCCAGAATGACCTGGGGCTGGGTAAGGGTCAGGTCAGGTCAGGGAACCAGCTAGAATCCCTGTCAGAAGCGGCATTGTTTATAAGGTGGGAGGGGCAAGCCAACACTGTAGGCAGAGCTGAGATATTTTATCTTGTGCCCTCAGAGACACATTCTATGGCACCCTAGACATTCAGAGATTCAACTAGAGTCTTAGATTCTGCTTGGTGGGGCTCAGACAATGAGAGCTGGAGGCCTGGAAGCCAGGTTGATGCCCTGATGCAATGCCGACCTCGGTGGGTGGGCAGTGTGCTGAGGGAGCCACTGGCTCTGTCTGGGAATGCCATGGTCTTGGCCATGTGATCAACGAGAAAAAGAAACAGATGCCTCTGGAGCGGCTGCTATGGTGAGCTGGGAGCCAGTGTTCCCCAGAGCCAGGGTGGAAGACACAGGCAGCTAAGAGAAAGGGTCATGGTAGACAGAGGTACTGGACCAAAATGCCATGGCAGCCAGCATGGTGAAGTTTCAGGAGGGCACAGGTAAAGCACGGGCTCCATCTTCCTAATCTTCTAGCCTTCTCTCTCCTCTTGTGTTTTACAGTGACTTTTAGTGAAGACATGTAGCAGTAAGTCCTGTCAGCTCTCCTGACCAGGCCCCATGAGGCGACCACACCCTGAAGCAGATGCTTCATGAGCGACTCTCGGGTTTCTTAACATCACCGCCGCTTGGGCCTTGTTTCAGAGCATACCTGCTGGGCTCAGTGCAAATCCACAGTGGGAACAGGTCTCTCAGCCCAGGAAAAAGTGCCTGGCAGCTGTGTGGCACTCTGAAAGGGAGTGGGCTCTGGCTGGATGTGGGAAGGGAGAATTCTGAGCTGTCGGGGTTCCCGCTCTGTGCTTTGCTTACATCGCTCCGTTACTTCTGGCCGCTGCTCACTGTCCTCTGTAGGTGAGGGACAGTGTCCTCAGCTGGTTGTTCACTCTCTCCTTCATGCTGATACTGTCTGCTTCACCCCACGTGTAAAGTGTCCCTTCAGTACTCACTGTGCTTCCTGAGGGTCTCTGACATGGACAGGTGTAGAAACAGCTACGTAACTCCTGCTGGACAGTGGTATGCCTCTGCCCACCTGCCCACCTGTGCTGTCTCTGCCACATTCTTGTAGTTTCTTTGCCGGCTCTGGGCCTCTCCTCCACCTCCTCACTGTCCAGTCCACAGAGCCCTTCTCCAGCTGTGCCTACTTGTCCTAGAATTCACTCATGGAGCTTTACCTTCTATAACTATGATTATACACAAGCTCTGTGTTTGTAGTAATTTAAACACTTACATTTTCTAGAATATTATAAAACAGTTATATAACTGCTACCAATTATCCAACTGTCTGGCATTCTTGTTGAGTCTGTCCTGCCTTTAGCCATGTCCTCAGACTCTTGCTTACGAGTGGAGTACTTCCTTCCATGCTCTGAAGACCAAGATTGTGAGCCTGTCATCGCTGATTCTACTCAGAAGAAAACTTCTATTTGTGATGTGAACATGGTCTACTTTCCAGGAGATTCTATTCCAGTGATAGGAAATATCAGACAAAAAGCATCAAAATAAAAATTTCAAAGCTTCACCTCAAAATTACAAGGTGTTAGAACAGACTCTCAATTCCCTCACATTCCTTATGCTTTGAGAACTTGAACTTTGAATGTTATGACATTACCCAGAGAAGGATGTGGTCTCAGTGACTGGGTCAGAGCAGCCCTGGTTACAGCCAGACCTAATAAGGCAGTGCTGCCTGATGGCCACAGGCAAATTTCCAGCTCCTTCTTGAGCTTCCTGCAGGAAGATGCTGGGCAGGAACCACAGGGGACAAGAACCCTGGCCAGCTGGAGGGAAGCACCCACCACCCTCCACCTTAGGCTTCTGGGAATTGTCTGCAGGAGGACTTGGGCCTCATGAAGAAGCTATGGGCTGGGTTTGTGTTGCTCTGTGTCTGAGGTCCACAATTTCATTTTCACTTGTCTGGATGATAAAGGCCACTGGGGCAGAGACTGGCCTTTTTGGGTTCTGGTCCTGCTCTGCATTCCAGCCTGGCTCTGGCAGACAACCTCCTAGAAGTAGCATGGGCACAAAGACTAGTAACACACGCACAGTGACCCTAAAAAGGTAAAATTCAGGGCAATACTGATTTATTTAGCTTCAAAGAGCAAAAGTGTTGTTGTCCTGTAAGTTAAGGCCACTGCTCAGGGTGGTGGTCCCTGTCTTTGGCTCCCAGGGTCCACAGGTAGGATCTGTGAGCACAGCTTGAGTAGATGAAACATTTGGATCTCCAGGCTACAGAAGTAAGTGAGTCCCATGGATGGACACAGAAGGGTTATGTCCAGGGAAGTTGAGGAACTTCCATTCTGACTCTTTCAAGGAGTTAACTCTGAGCATTAGGACAGATGTGCAGGGTCAGCTAGGACATGTATCCTCCCACAGACCACATGGTCACAACCCAGGTCCACAAGCCATACCATCAATATTGCAGCAGCTTTTAAAGCATCCTGCACATGCACATGTGCACACTCATGCGCACACACACAATCTGTGTTCATACACTGTACATCTATGTACACTTCACATATAAGTTCTCCCAAGCACAACATACACACATGCTCACATATACCTATAGCACACATGTACATACACAAATACACACATACTGTGTATAAACACACCTGCATAAATACAAACATGCACACACACACACACTGGTTTTGCTTCTAAGTTGTGGGCGAAGTTTTGGAAGTATCTGCCAGTCTACCTGCATGTAAGCACCTTTGCTCTGTGCTCTGCATCAGATTGCTAAATGCTGACAAGGTCACTGGTCAGAGGTTTTCATGCCTAGCTCCCGGTATACCTCCAAGGGTGTGGTAACTTCACACCATTTCCCACATGTATATAGGTGCCTGAGTGTGAGTGTGCTAATACATGTGAGCAAGGACACTGAGTATTTGTGTCTCTGGTATGAATGTGTGAGGAGTGGTTTTCACTCCTACCCACGGTTTTAAACTCTCAACAAGACAGCGCAGAGCCATGCCAGGCTGCCCTGGGGATCCTCCATTGGCTCAGCATCTGTTCCTAGATGACATAGACACAGAAACACACACACACACACACACACTACAGAAAATACAACCATGCACAAGTTGTTGAGTAGCTGGAAGAAGGGCTGGGCTTGAGGATGGAGGGCAGGTCAGCAGTAGGTGTCAAGACCACAAAGACCTTGTCGAGGCCATCCTGTCTGGGATGTTGGCCCTGAGGTACCTACCTTCCAAAGAACCAAGGCCACTGTCACACTATGGCTTCTATGTGTAAAGTAGCCTTCCCTCATTTGGGTTGAAGGAAACAATAATTGAATTTGGGATAGACTTGGATCTATGGTGACAGAGCTCAGGAAGGGTTGGAGCTCCCCCCCACCCTCTGCCCATTGTGCACAGTCTCAGTGTACATGTCACCTGTCATGCATTTCCTGAGTCCCCACCACCATACTGAGGAGAGAGGAGAGGTTTGGGGAGCTCTGTGCTTAATCCTCTGGGGGTTACTGCTGTTTGCCAGCAGAGTCCTGGAACTTGAATTTGCATGCTGTCTGACCACATGCTCACTTGGCTTCTGCTGTACGTTAGGTAGGCACAGGTAGGCACAGGTGGGGCCTAGTGGGTTCTTGCTGTGACCAGCATGCAGAATGCCCGAGGGTCCAGGTCTACCACATCAATAGGAGGTGATGTGGATTAAAGCTCTGCTGCCACCCACACAAAGATTCAGATGTGAAGCGCTTCTGATTGGAAATTACATTCCACTTCTGCTGAATTGATAATTTGTATTTCTTTGAGATTTTTCACAAACATGATAACCAATTTCACATGTATCTTACACATTCTTCTTGATTACAAAGTGAAAAACAGCACAGGCCGTGTGTGGACAATGATAAAGCAGCAGCCGGCCATACGTATCTGTCAAGAGCCGTCCCAGCTGCACAAATTCCACTGTTGCTTATGGACACCACGCTGATAAAGAGAAAAGGGCCCTGAAAATCAATGTGCCTGGGGCTTGGGCGGTTGCTAAACACACAGAAAACATCTCTATCCAACAGGCCCAGCACCTCAAAAATTCCCAAGCCCTGCCCTGGGACAGCCAAGGAAAATTTAATCTCTCCAAATCCTCACCAGGGCACTCCATCCTGCAGCCCTGACAGCCACACTTATAATTAATTATACAATTTCGATGGGAATATCGACTAAACAAAGCTATAAATCATAGAAAAAGTCAATACGCATGGACACATTCAATCATGTCCCGGCCAATGATTACTACTCTTAAAATACAATAATTATTTTCAGGAGCCAGCTTGAATTAAATTTCTGTCAGACGGGTACAAGACCGGTGGCTGATGAAGGATGCGATGGATTTTGGGGGCCGAGTCCAGCACAGGCACATCCATCCTGCAGAAGGCAGTTTGTTTGTAGTGTTCGTGATGCAGCGTGTCCAGCGAGGCCACGAGGATGAGGTTATCTCCAGTGCTCATTAGGCCGTTCATCCTGTCCCTCCAGGACTGAGGGGGATAATGCCTGAACTCTGGGCCTGAGTGATGGTGGCTGATTTCTTTCACATGTGTGTGACTTGGGCAGGGGCAGGTCACCCTGGCAACACACCCAAAACAGCTGGCAAGTTGACACGGCCTCTCCGGAGGACCTGCCTCTTTAGCAGGAAATACCACGGAGCCATGGTCTCCTTCACCATGCAGAAGGGGACCAGTGACACCAAAGCATGCAAGGGAGAGGGGGAAGGCTCTGTTAGTGAACAGCTGGAGGACACAGCAGGAAGAAAGTGTGGGAAACCTCCTATGGACAAGCAATAGTAGACCTGGTGACATCACACCACAGGCTTTCAAAGCCAACTGGACATGCGGCAGAAATGAGGCCAAGACCTAGCCCAAATGCCAGAGGGGTCAGCTTTACCAAAGGCAGGAGGTGATGGCTCTAGTAGGGGAGAATTCAGGCTTCGTGAGGTGTGTTTGGCTAGGCACTGACCAGTAGAAGTGTGGGGGTCATGGAAGCCACTAGGCTCTGGGTTGGTGAGTGGCAAGTGGCAGATGTTACTTCCCAAGAAAGGAAATAGCACGGAAGAAGGGTGGTGCTGGGGTGAAAAGCTGAAGTGTCTGAGGAACACAGGGCTGTCTGCTGGACAGTTCCCTTCATCACTCACTTGATGTACCCAGTTCTGTTCTTAGTACTGTGTGCATGATGATCCAAGGATCCTCCTACATGCCATGAGGGGGAAACTGAGGCACTCGCTTGGTCCAGGGCAAGTCAATGAGAGTGACTACATACACTCCATAGTGCCTGACCTGGAAAGCCTGGGTCTGCCCTCCCAGCACCTATACACTTTCACTTTAATGGGCCTCCACTGAGGTGACTTCCTGACAGCTAGAGGGCCTGTCCTCTTGTCCCACTCCACCAACTGTGGCTGCAACTGATTATGACCACCTCCAGGAAGGAATGCTTCAGTTCTCATCTGGCTTAAATATAGCAGTCATGGTGAAGCTTGTTATTACCACAGGGGGAAAGTTTACACTACACACATCATCATGATACCAGCCAACTCCCCAACACTGCTTTACACTGACCGGAGCACAGTGACTGTCCCTAATAGGTACTGAGCAAATTCTATTAATACACTGGAAATAGAACAAAATTATACTGCATTAAAAATGACAAAAAGATGGCAAGCAGGTTCACTTGCATGTGGCTCAGAGCAGAGCAGATGCCCACAGCCAGGGCTGCCTCTGGCATGGGGGGCACTCTTTCTTGATGGTGTGTATGGCACGTTCTCAACATGCACTTCAATATACATACATGTGTTCATGTACAGCATGGTTATACATGTATGCACACATCCATACATATTTGTCACATGCAATTATGTACATAAACTCACATGATGCATGTAGACATATGTGCACATATGTACTCAGGTATAACTTACACATACCTGCATATAGCAAGCTCATAACAGATATGCGAGGAGATCGCATGCACCTGTTATCATGCACGTGTGTGGCTTCTCCCCATTGAAAAATGAGCTTGCAAGCCTCTGCTGCGCACCTGAAGTCAAGAGGAATCCCCTGGCTTCCAATGCAGTAGGCAGGACCTTACTCTCCTATGAAGGAGATTTCAGTGCTTACAGATCATGAGGTCATCATGCTACCTGGCAGGGCAATAACCCTGGCCACCCAGCCCAGCCTGGCCCCTGAAGTGCCCACGAGCTGCCCCCCACTGAGTCATCCTAGAGCTCGAGCTTAGAAGTGAGCCCTGGGTAGTTTGCACAAACAGAGACGGGGCTTTGGGGGCAGGAGTGTCACCTGGAAAAAATCCAGAGTGACTGGCCATACGCTTGGAAACAAAACTCACCGCAGTGCCATTGTTGTCCCGGAAGACATCTTGGTTAAAGTAGTCGAAGAGCTTCTTCTCCAGCTGCAGCACGACCTGCAGAGTCAGAGCTGCTTCAGCGTTCAGTGCACTCTCCAGCTCCTAATCTTGCAGCTCCAGGCAAAGGCAGAGCCCCCTTGGTCATGGGCCACTTACCTTCCTATCATTGTCTGACTCCCGAAATATCAACTTCACAACTTCATTGGTGTCAGCGGCACGGACAGTCTGCATTGTGGCCTTTGTGCACAGTGTCTGCAAGAAGATAAGGGGGAGCTCAGTCCCAGGTTTGCCCACCGGGTTAGCTGGTTAGTGTCACCCTGAGGCCAAAACCAGTGGTTTTCTCATGCCTCCAACAGGAGGGGAGAGGGCTCAACACTGCCTTCACATTGGGGTGTGCACCTATGCTGGGGTGTCCTCACAGAAGGCTCTGCACTGGGTTGTGGGAGGTCCTAGCTGAGGCTGGTTGCCAGCATAACACAGATATGATGTGCTCTGTGCTCCTACAGGAGGCAAGGCTTGGTCAGCAATGTCCATGCTAGGCTATATGGCGAGCACTATGGGGTGATGGTGCTGGCCCTCTTGCTGGTCTTGGCTGCCCCGAGCCTTGCCATGCCTGTGGGACATGCTGAGGCTGACAGGCTACAGTATAGCGCAAGCCCCAGGGGTCCAGAAGCAGGCAGTGAGGAAGCTAGTAGAGCAACACAATGATGTGGGTTTCAGCCAGGAGTCGGGGTGTTTTACAAAAACTGATGGGTAGGATGGGTCAAGAGGACACAAGAGGGCAAAGTGGTCCCCCTAAAGCCTACACATCCTCAGCCATTAAAGAAGGGTGGCCAATGGGTAATAGAAGTAAGGGAATCAAGTGGCTATCAACTTTTCTGACATCTGCTTGGCTGTGCCATCCCTAGAGGCAGGGTTCAGGACAGCAAGCATATAGCTTTCCTGGAATTCTTTCAGTCTTAACCTCAATACACGCAGAGGGGAGCCAACAGGGTCACTCCTCAAAGGCAGAATAACCCTGGGGACCCTCTAGGCAGAGGAGCTACTATAAGCCCTCCCCTCCCCCAGCCATCAAGGAGGGTGGAAACCTAAACATACAAACACATGTGACAAGGAAGGACAAGACCCCTAGTGACATTAGCAAAATAAACACCTTTGAAAGAAATGAAATTTTGAAGTAAATGTGAAAACAGCTCAGGCTATGAGAAATTGGGCCTCCTGTTCCACTGGTAGAAAGGGGATGAAGGGAATAGCCACTTTCCTAGGCAACAGGTCACGGTCTGACAAAATGTGCAGAAACAGCTAAATCAGACAGAAAGCAAGAGTCTTATCACCTGTGCTGAGGTTACAATGGGGAGTGACACTCACAACTGGGTTGTGGTTTATGTGTAAATTAACACTTCAAAAGAAGCTGTGTTTTTTAAAAAAAAAACAGAATATGATTTTTACTTTCAACAAAAGTTTTTTAGTACAAGACTCAGGAGAGCTGGCTTGGGCTGAGGAATCTAATCTCAGGTTATTGGGGACAAGAGGAGCAGAGCCAGTGATATGTACGGCACCCTAACCTAGGCCTACCACTCCCAAAGCAGACTCCAGGACAGGCCATTGACATTCAGGGCACACATTGGCCAAGCCCCCAAAGTGGCTTTTGAACTCTGTGTCACAAATCAGCCTGGCTGCCTTGGAACTATGGAAGATTAGAACAAGGACTCAAACAACCTGGGGTCCCAAGGCCACCCTGCCCCCACACTCCGTGGAGGTCCCGACCCATCCTGAGGCTAATGCGCTTAAGTGGTTTAAGCCGATTTCTATGAATGGAGGAAGGCTCTGGGCAAGGGCCCTGGGGGCTGACAGGCTGAGGGCCATTGTGGCTACTGCAAGACAGTTCAGGAAATTCACGGCTCTGTCTCCTTGAAGACACCCCTTCTTTATCTTCCCACTCTGACAGCTCCCAAAGGATCAGCATCTGAAGGTCCCCAGGGCCATGCTCAGGGCCAGCCTCCACACCCCTTTCTCCCACACGGAGAGTGAATGGAACCATCTCATTCACAGGTTTTAAAGGCCTGCTCAGGCTGAGCCTGTAAAGCGGGCCCTTCCCTTTGCTTTTCAACCCTATGAAGCCGTGGCCACTCAAGCAGAAACTGCCAGGCCAGCCTTTCCGGCTCAACCCGAGGAAGGGATTTTACTCTTTTGAAAGGAGAAATGTTCTAAATGACAGTTTAAAAGCCATCTAAGACTTACTTCATCACCAGTAACTGTGCTGCAGGGCACTGGAAGGGGTAGCCCAGCACATGGCCTTCCTGGCCCTCAAAGGACTGTTTTGTCTCCCAGTATTTGCTGAGATCATCATGTGCCAAGGACATCCACCTGCTACTCCTGGTTTCTTCTTGCATGGACAGAGCATGCTGCCTGGGCTGGCGTCTTTGGCCCAGGGCACTGGTGACAGCTACAAACAGCTGTTTTCTGTGCCGTTCAACCACACAATTTTTACAGCCCATTACATTTGCACAAAGCTACCCTGTGATCAGATGCTCCCAAGTGTATGTGGGTATTGTCAACTCATTCCAGGAACTACTGTCATAAACATTGCCAATAAAGTTCGGAACTCTATTAAGGACATTAGTCTATTTAGAAAAGCAAAAATTCCCCTGTGCTTTCTGACACATGGGCACACCTATGCATGGCTGGACTGTCCTCCAACCTCAATACAAGAAGCCAGATTCCATCTCCACATAGGCCTCTTCCCATACCATTTCCTCTTCACAGAGAGGCAGGAGGGTGTAGGCATGCTGGGAAGGAGGGGATTCTTGGAACCAGGTCAGCTCAGGAACTTGCCAGGAGCCTTTCTCTGGGCCTAATGGAATCTGCTTGGGGGAATTTCTAGATAGTACATTTGCAAGTTCTATGGATAATTCTGGCCTATGGTGGTCAAGAAGCACATCAAGCAAAAATATAGAAAAAGACATTGTTAGAAATTTCTATAAGCAGTACCTTAAACAGGCACCACTAAGCTCAGGATTTATATGCCGGAGTGAGCAGTCCCAGCACTTTAGCTGCTAAAGGCCAATCAAGCAATGGAATATGGAGTATCTGTCTCCAAAGCCGGTGGTGGTTTTTTCTCTATGTAGTCTCAGGGTGGCCTCGAACTCACGTTGATCCTCCTACCTCTGCCTCCCAAGTGCTGGGATTAAAGGCATGCGCCACCACGCCCGGCTTCCGGTGGTGGTTTTTAAATAGCATCTCAGTCCAAATATGCCAGCAACTAAAAGAACCTGGACTCCATGTAGACCTGACTTTGGAAGGCAGGTTCCCCTCTGAACTTCGCATAATGCAAGGGCACATGGTGGGCTCCAGGAGCAGCGTCTGAGAGGGATGGGATACCCTAGGGAATGGCACTCTCAACTCCACCAGGCTGGGCAGGCTTCCAAAGGATCACAGAGCCTGGGACCAGGCAGACGGGCATTCCCAGGCCAAGCCACTGCCAGCACCTCTATTTGATTCTGGTGCCTGTTGGCATGCGTACCGTGACCCTTAGTGTCCAAGAGAAACACCTGGCATGCTGCATGCGTTGCCTTGTCATGCAAGGATTTTGCAGGAATCCAGGTAGACCCTGTGCTCCTGAGCGGCTGGGTGTTAGTCAGGTAACTAATGAGACTTGGGAGTAAGAAGCAGGGGTCACAGCAGAGCAGGTGGGGGCTCCAGGTAGGAACTGACCTGAGAAAACACAGGCCTGTGCTGAGAAGTGCTCTGTGTATAGCAGAAAGGGCCATAGCAACCCTTGGGGTAGAAGGGGTGATACATGGGGCCAGAAGAAAAAGAATCTTGTTTTCAGGCTGTGGACAGTAATGAGGGACAGGTGGTGGTGATGGCAAGGACGCAACATGAAAAAGCAGGCAGATCAGGGCTGAATTGGGAGGAGGCTGGAAACAGGGTAGGGCACGGTTATAGGGGCCCATCCCATGGCTCTTGGGAGACCAGAACAGAAATGGGGGTGCAGCTGGCAGCTGGGGCTCAGGGTCTTCTTTGCTTCTTAGAAGCACAGGATAATTAGGTACACTTTCAGCTTTCGTATTTCTTCCATCCAGTGTGCTGTTGGAAGCAGGCTTATATTAAAGTCACTCCTTTTCGGAGCCCGAGTGGCTGTCTTTTGGCACTGCCTCATCTCTGAGGATTATGACACTCACTCCCAGGCTTCACTCTCATCCGGAGCTCTGGAACTCTGCAGGACATCCAGCCCTGGCTATGGCACCTATGGCCTAAGGGTCTCACTTGGGTTCACAGCCTGAGTCAGGAAATTGAAGAACAGCTGATGCTACAATGTTAGATCCTGCAAGAAGCCCAGGAATGCCCCTTTCTCTACAGTGACTTGGAATGATCCCAGATTCTTCCCCACTGATAGTGACACTGTGTTAACTTGTGAGGCAGACCACGGCATTTAGATGGCTGGAGGCATAGACTCTCTAGGAAAGAAGCTTGTCACTCAATGACAGCCCAGACTCCCCGTCAAGTGGCAGACTGGGGTCTCGAAGGAGGGGGCCATCTCAGAGTCGCCTTCCTGGGGCAGTTAAGGAGCTCCATGAGGGTACCGAAGGCTTAGCCTTCAGTAAAGCAGGTAGCGCACTTGTGGATCCAAAGTTGACCAGTCATAGGTGCTGCTGCCCATCCCTCAAGCTGGTGACCAGCAGCTCTCCCACAGCCCTGATGGCACCCAGATGGAGAAGCATACCCCTCATTGGGCCTGCTTGCCAGGCCACTGGTTTGGGCATAGCCTGTGCCAGAATCTGCCCTATGGGAGACATGGCAAGGTTGCTGGATGGCCTTGGACCTTGGGATTGTCTAGCCCAGGACTGCACTTTGGGAGGGGCTGACACCACTGTTGTCTGAGGTAGCCTGTCACTCACCAGTGGTTGCACAAAGAGGTGGGGACAAGGTTTAATCCTGACTTTAGTCAGCAGATGAAAACTGAGACTGTTTAAAAACACAGGCGCCTCCTGGCCTGGCCACAGCAGGCAGGTGCTGCACGACTTTTTCATCTCTTCCCAAGCCGTCTCTCTTTGCTCTCTCTCAATCTCCAGGGGCTAAAGAGTGTGAAGAGCTAAATAACCATAGAGCAGTGCTTTCCACCTACCCACCCCTCCTTCTCAGACATTGTAGGCAGCAAGGGGGAAACATTTCAGGCATAACCAAGAGGCAAACCACCCCAAGAGAATCAGGCTTTCCCCCAAATGGAACCTGGAGGGAACCATGCTCCTACTGCCATGTCTGCAGTGTCATAGGTACAAGCACAACCAAGGGTGTTGTGGGCTCCCTGGCTGAAGAGAATGGCTGTTATGCTAAGCCAGAGAGGCTTCTGAGCCATGGGTGGCAAGACGCTGCTCAGATCCCAGCACCACGATAGGCTGGTTCTCAGATTCCTGGGCTGCTCGGCACATACTCAGTCACGAGCTAGGCTAAAATTTCCCATCAAACTGAAAGTATAACCTCCTGAAAACTGGAAGGATCAAAACAAGCCTGCTCCTCTCGGCTGTGACAGCCTCTGGCCTGTCACTGCACAGGACTTTTGTGAGGTACTTATTGGGGCAGCAGCCCCCACCCTGCCACCATCAGCACCTTGTGTTTGGGCTCCAGCACGGATGGGTCAGCAGCAATTCCATGTCAGTGGAGGAGACTGCTGAAAGGGACCTACCTTCAACTTCTCATAAACAAAGCCCTGCTCTGAACTGGGGGCACAACTTGATACCTTCTGCTTTATCCGCCACTCAGCCAGTCTGTACCGCAACGTGAATGCTGATAGCAGAAAGCTCTGGTTCTCACAGTGCAGTGTCCCTCACACGTGTGTCATCCTCATAGCCCTTAACCAAGGTTCCCTGACACGGCTGTTTCAGAGCTCTAGAGGCCAGTCCACGGGCAGAGGTATCAGGCTATGGGGTGATGTTGTTGAGAATTAGCCACAGTTCTTGCCACTAGAAGTCCCATCTGCACAGTGGGATTGGGAGCAAGCTGCTCTTGAAAACAGTGCCTGGCCCTTAGAACATTGCCCACCTGGCAAGCACTCATCTCTAGTGATACCCATGGAAGAAGGAAAAAGGAAGGAGGGGAGGTCAGCCTGCATCCACTCCAGGTACAGAACTACATGTGTTCACATCTCATGAGGACCTATCCTGTCTGACTGTAGGCAGCAGCTCGTGAGTGGGTGGGCTTGGAGATACATCTTACCAATTTTTCATGCCTATCCTCAAAACATGACCCTGCTCCTGAGCTTTTCTTCTTCTGACAACTTCATGTAAGAAAACATGCTGAACCTCTGATAGCGTGAAATCAGGAACAAAAAGCCAAGGACAAAGGGGGTGAGAGTGGCTGTGGCTGGCCGAATTTCAGCCGCACTGAAGTCTGTAGGAATGTCTGAAGGGATATTCTTACAAAAGATATGGCCTTAAAACAATGTCTTTTGCAATATGGAGAATGAAGCCAAAGAAAGCAACATGCTATGTATGACAAATCCAGGCAGAACCAGACCTGTATCATGAGGTTCAGTGACATTCTTGGCTGGATTCTTAGGTCCATCAGAGATTTGTGCCCAGCACCACTGTCTGTTCATTTTTAAACAAATATTTTATTTATTTATGAGAGAGAAAGAGACAGATAGAGAGAATGGGCACACCAGGGCCTCTAGCCACTGCATACAAACTCCAGGCACATGTGCCCCCCTTGTGCATCTGGCTTATGTGGATCCTGGGGAATCGAACCTGGGTTCTTAGGCTTCACAGGCAAATGCCATAACCGCTAAGCCATTTCCCCAGCGTCCAGTCTGCTCATATTTTCCAACATACTTTTTGCTTCCCAGAGCTGCAGTTTACTGACATTTGATCCCTCTCCAAGATTTCAGAGGACAGCAATGACTAACAACAAAACTGTGTGTGGAGGTTCTGGTTTGAAGAAACATGGCCAATCTCTGATTTGAATAAAGCCACGACAGTTGTTGTGGGACAGTGTTTCAGAATAAGGAGGGCAAAGCTGGGAGTGGAGTTAGAATGGAATTGGACACTACCTCCTCTTGGGAATGGGACAGATGCTTGGAGGAGATCTGAGCAGCTGAGCAAGGTGCTGCCTCTGCATGGTGCTAGCATGGGGCAGGACTAGGGAATCTGGGGTGAGAGGTACTTGTGTACAGCAAGCTCCTCAGGTCTCTGTCTACTCACATCATTCACTCAGAGACTCTGTCAGCATCCCTGTTCAGTCACAGACCAGGTGGCGGGGTCCTGACCTGTCCAAGAACAGGTGCTCCTCCATGAATCCTGGAGCCTCAGGACTGTGCACAGCACCTCTGGCTTTCCCAGCTTCCACGTGCTTGGCAAGTACCTGAGATTCTCTAACCACAGCTCTGTGCAGATGGAAGCAATTTCCAGAAGCTGCAGCCAGCAGGGCCACTGGTTACTGTCTATGTAGCCTCTACATTCACTGTGGGGCATTTCTGGATGAGATGGCTGTCAAATGGCTAGAGATCTGAGAGGACCATGTGGTAACCTGCACTGAGTTTGGGCATTAGGAACTGGTGTACGGCAGGAAACTGCTGATGTCAAGGAAACTAACCTGTTCAACCAGCACCATGACATGAGCAAATAAGCTTGTGATGGGGTCTTCATTAGGATAGTAGCCACAGGTTAGACAGAGAAAATCCATCATGGTCCCATCTTTCTTCTTCCCATCCTTCTCTTAATTAGATTCTAGCCATGGAGGGATGGCTTCATGCTTAAGGTGCTAGCCTGCAAAGCTAAAGGACTCAGGTTCAATTCCCCAGGACCCACGTAAGCCAGATGCACAAGGTGGTACATGCTTCTAGAGTTCGTTTGCAATGGCTGAAGGCCCTGCTGTGCCCATTCTCTTGCTATAGATCTGCCCCTCTCTTCCTCCTTCTCTCTCTGCCTCTTTCTCAAATATAAAACTAGCCATGAAAATGTGCAGAAGTGAAGGGCTACACATAGGAGCTCCACAGACTGGCCCTCACACAGCACAGCTAGCAAGAGGGGATAAGGGGGGCTTATTGCAAATGGCTTCCACACAGACAGGTTCTACTAAACAGGAAGGGCTTCCAGCAAGCAGCTCCCAGAAGGCTCCAAACAGACTTCCGTTGAAACAAGTTAATGGAAAGTCATTACTGGCCAGTTCTCATTTTTGAATGCTTCCAAAATGCAGACTTGATCCAAAGGATAGCATTATTTATGCTAAAAACCAGTTCACTCAGAGTGTTCCACATTAATATGAATTTGTGTTCTACTATGTGGTACACTATTAAATCAGCAGAAGGCTTTTCTTTGGAAGGCAGTATTAACCAAACAGGTCTCCTCACTGCTGCCACTACAGGAAGATGGGAGGCTGTGGTCCCACAGGCCAGGCTGCCCAGATCCCATTCAGAATCAAGGGTCAAGATCCCAGAGCACTCCTATCATACCAAAATTACAGTGGATGAAGTCCTAGGTTTAAATTCAGGTACTGAAAAAAGTAGGCACCAGGAATTCAAATGTTAAATTCAAACAGACATCACAGTCCTTTGATAGCCAATTGAGTTTAGGAGCACCAATTAAGTGGTATTAACTATTCTTTGACAGTAATGCAAATCACAAACTATTCACAGGGTACTAAATGAGGATAATTGGTAAGCCACTCAATTGACAGCCCTGAGATGGAAATCAGTAGCTTTGAAGTTTGTATTTCTCATGGGTAATGGGAGGGTGTCTATGGAGCATGCTAACAAAATAGCAACCCAGCAACTCCTCTGACCATTCCCCATTGTGGTGGACACATGCTACACCCCAAAGTCAGAGGTCTGTGTGTCTAAGGGATGACCATCTTGACTGCTCCATGCCAATGTTTGTGTTTGGCAGAGATCAAGGTCCTAGACCCATACACACATGCAGAGGCCATTGGCACCCTCATAGAGGTATAAGAGGCCACCACTAGACTGGAAAGATTCATGCTGTAATAGGCCTAATTGTGTTAAAAAAAAAAAAAACACTTCTGACTAATTTACACATACAAAAAGTCTTTTTGGCCTTTTTCTAGGACATACAGGAGAAAGAATGAAAGAAAGAAAGAAGGAAGGAAGGAAGGAAAGAGGGAAGGAAAGAAGGAAGGAAGGAAGGAAAGAAGGAAGGAAGGAAGGAAAGAGGGAATGAAGGAAGGAAGGAAGGAAGGAAGGAAGGAAGGAAGGAAAGAAGGAACGAAGGAAGGAAAGAAGGAAAGGAAGGAAGGAAGGAAGGAAGGAGGAGTTATACCAGGGACTTAGCTGTTAAGCTGTTATTGCAAACGAACATCAGATGCTTGTGTCACCTTTTGCATCTGGTTTTAAGTGGTGCTGGGGAGTTGAACCTAGGTTGGCAGGCTTTATAAGCAAGAGCCTTTAACCACCGAGATATCTCCTTAGCCCTAAAAAAAGGGGATTTTTGACATCAACCTACAAACTAGAAACAAAGCTAATTAAATATGTAAACTTCCTACAAAAAAAAAATCCTCAGAATGTACTGTAAATGTAGAAGTTACTCAAAGTAACTGTAGTGATTCACACCACAGCACAGCTGCCACAAGTCCTAGGCAGAAATAGTCCAAACACACGTCTCCTTTAGAACTCACACCATTTAAAAATACATTCAGGGCCTTACAGCCCAGGTTTGATTCCTTAGTATCTGCATAAAGCCAGATGCACAAAGTGGCACATGTGTCTGGAGCGTGTTTGCAGTGGCAAGAGGTCCTGGTATGTCTATTCACTCTTTCTTTTTCTTACTTTCTCATAAATTAACAAAAATATTTAACAAAAAAGTACATTCAGGGCTGGAGAGATGGCTTAGTGGTTAAGGCCCTTGCCTGCAAAGCCAAAGGGCCCAGGTTCAACTACCCAGGACCCACATAAGACAGATGCACAAGGTGGCATATGCATCTGGAATTTTTTTGTAGTGGCTGGAAGCCTTGGCATGTCCCTTCTCTTTCTTACACACGTAATAAATAAAGAAATATTTTTTTAAAAAAAAGTATATTCAATGATTCGAAGAACTCTGCTGTTGCCATTCTTTTTAAAACCAACCTCCACAGTGAGTGGTGGTGTGTGGGCAACCCTATTTGAGGCCCCAGCACCACGACTTCTTACCACCTGAATGCTCAACTGGCCACAGGCATAGGTGGAATGGAATGCCCAGGTGGCCCCTCCTTTGACAGAAGGCAACAGGGGATTGCCACAGTGAGCTGCTCGTCGGGGAGGGAGGAGGCTAACTTGGGAATCAGTGAGCCCCTGAGATACAGATCTGTCCACACTCCTGACTTGAGGTTTGACACTGAGGACTGCTAACCAAACAGGAGAAGCAGGTGGTAGCACATATGTAAATTTACCACCTGAGATCACACTCCTGGCCAGAGGTCTGCAAAGTATTTTGGGATCCACAGGAGCTGGATATATGGCCCTTCTGCCTGGCTCTGATAAAGCTGGACCCACCTCACATGGAGCCCAGGTTATGATGCCACTCTCTACGATGCACGCAAAACTCCGTATCACAGCACGTTGCTGTGGGCTGGCCAGGCTGAGGTGGGGTGGACCGAGAGGAAGAGTGGGGCCTTGAAAGCACACTTAGCTCCTGCAGATTCAGAGCTGTGAGCACACACACCAGGGCAGGCTAGGCACAGCCACCCCAGCTACCCCTGTCCACTAAGCCCCTGGAGATCTACTGGTAGACATGCAGGTCCAAGCCTCTTCTGTTATGGCATGGAATGTAGCCATTGTATTTATGGATTGTTCACAGAGGAGCACGGCAGTGGCCTTAGCTCAAGAAGAGACCAGTGGCCACGTGTAGCCAGCACTCCAGGTAGAGCAACCCATAGGCTAGAGCAAAACTATCTGGGGTTCTCAGAGCAGCTTTTGTGGGGCCATCAAGGATAATGATCAGGTGGACATCACCCTCCTGGCTGAATTAACATGGCTACCAGTAGTATCTGCATACTGGAAAGCCTGAGCTGGCTTGCTCTGGCCATGGTTCTCTTCACATAGTAGACCCGACAGTGGGGTGTGCACTGTGGTCTTTTCTAAAGTGCTCTTCCAAGCTGGTACAGTTGATGCTGGAACCTCTTCTGTGCTACTTGGAAAGCTGCAACCAGAAGCTTCTCTTCAGGGTGGCTGCTGAGACAGCAGCATCTTTGAGGGCCCTGCTTGCTAACAGGCACAGCTGGCTCCCAAGCGTGTACCTGTCAGGAACTGGCAACTCTATTCTGAATATGGCTGCCAGCCTCCAAAAGCATGGTCACCACTGCCACTACTGGGGAGGTGACGGACAGCAGGTGTGGCATGGCCGGGCCATGAAGAGACAGGCGTGCCTGGCACAGGCTGTCACTCTGCGTCACCACAGCCAGCTGAGCACCCCAGCTGCCAGTTGCTACCATGCAAGGCATAAAACATACCCTCCAAACAATCCCAGCAGCAGGGATGAGCCGGAGGCTGTATTATAGTAATGATGCATGGTCTGTTAGACGCACAATAATTGTGTTTAATTTGTGTATGTTTTAATTACAGCTTTGTGTCAAATTTGATCACAGTATCATCTTTTCAGTTCTGCTCTGTAAGCATGTTTGCATTAATTTGCATCTTAAGCATAAGAAGCTGTTCTTCCCGGGGCACAACCTCTCAACCCTACACACAGGACCGCTTTCACAGGCCCCCAGCCAATACCTACAGCCCTCTCTCACTGCAAGTGAGAAGCAGGCCTCCATTGGGCTCAAAGAGCCTCCAGGGCCCAGAGGCTGGTTCCCTCCCAAAGACACCTCAGAACCTCCCTTCCTGTGGGAGGAACAATGCTGCCTTTAAAACATTTAATTTACTGTGGCTGGGCTTAGCTCATTGGCCTCTTATTGTTTGGAGATGGATTTAATTAACCTCTGATAAATTTTGCCAGCCAGTGTGATGGTGTGAGACCCGACAGGGAAGGGCTATCAGTGGGCCCAATTTCCCTGAAAGACAAATACTCCTGGTCTGCCAGGACGCTGGGAAGACTGCCCTGGGGTGCTGTTCTGCACAAGGGTTTGGTGACCTAAGGGGGCAAAGCCTGGGCTTCCACCACACACAGAAAGTCAACTTCCACTTTTGCTCTTAGGAGGGCAGCCATTGTCCATCTGTTGAAGAAATGCCTACATGTGCTGGGTATGCCTGGAGCACATGCCTGCTGGCAGCTCCAAGTCTGCCTTTCGAGAACATACTTTCATGCAGAGCGTCACATCTGAGCAGCACATCTTTCCCTCTAGAGACCTTCCTACTATGACTGTTTTGATCCCATAGCCCTCCTATTTTCACTCTTTTGGTGAGTGTGGGAGGGTGACTGCCTAAGTTGAGGGCACAGAAGTCCCAAAGAGCACTGGGGCTGAGACTGGGTATGGCCTTCCTCTCACTTCTGAGGATGGCTCTCCAAGTATGGGCATGGAGGCATTCTGAGGTAGAAGATGTCCTTCCTGAAAGAGTAGGTATAGAGAGGTAAGGACAGGAAAGGCTTGATACCCCATGTCTGTGAAATGGGGCATCAGCCAAAAGTCAGCAGAAACCATCAAGCGCTCTACTGAGCTTGGCTTAGCTGGGGCTGCGTGGGCCCTGTGGGTCCTTGGGTGGAGTGGAAGCTCTCTGGCTTTCTGCTTCAGAACAGTCCATTTAGTAGACAAGGCAGTGGGCCCTGGAGACAAGGTAGGACACAGGTTTCTGTGAAGGGATAGTAGGGCTAGATGCCAAGAGTTCCCACACTCAGCTGACAGTGATGATGCCACAAAGAAAATGGTCTTTAATTCCACAGCTACAGCCTTCACTTCAATAAATGGGCCTAAAACCTCGCACTAAAAAACTGTATTTCATATTTTTTAGGTTTGCTTTACTTATATAATAAAGTGTGTGCAAAGTGTAAAGATAATTTTTATTTGTCAGATGAACTGCAGCTACACATAGGTTTTAAAGACCCACAAACCCCTCCAAGAATTAATGCATAGATCCAAGATACATCTGTTTATTTATTGACTAAATAATCCAGTTTAAAAACTATTGATTTTCCTCCCATTCCTCTGCAAGTGTCAGATTAATGGCAAGGACAAGGAGCACAAGATTTCTAAAGTGGGAGGGCACACACTAAAATCAACACTTGCCTGAGTAACTGCTGCTGGCAGGCAGCATACAAGGACAGCAGGTGCCTAGTACCCAGGGGCCTCGATGCCCTGCTGTGAAGGCCTCTCTGCTTCTGAGAAGGGGGCTTCCCTGGGGGTTTTACAGTCACCTAGAGCACACTGCCCGACCCAACAGCCATGACAGTGTGTGCTCATAGGAGCTCGGCCAAACAAGCCTGGCCTCAGAGCACAGGCTGGCCAGTACCTTCACTCAAGGGAATCCAGGCCAAGCATATGCACAAAGAAAGTTCCCCACAATACTTGATGAGGGGCTGCAGCAACTCCCCCTCAGAAGAATCACAGTCCTCCAGCTCCACCTCATCTAACACTTACAAGTGAGCAATCCGAAGACAGAGCCACTTTCCAGAGAAGTCTCCTTTCCCCATGGCTGAGAAGACCTCTCCTCTATCCTACTAAGCCCTTTCCCCACAGCTACGGACACCTGCCCATCCCTTCTGTGGAAGTCAACACAGTAGACAATAGTGCTACCCTGTGTGGGATGGTGCTACATCTGGGGTGTGGAAAAGGGCAGCTGAGCATCTGAAGACCCCACACCATGTACATCTCAGAGTTGTGCTTCCTTAGTGAATAAGGACACAGCGAGGAAGCCTAACCCCAGTCCTGCAAGACAGTAAATTCACAAGGGTCATTTTCTCAAACATCAAGGTTCCTGCATTTTTGTTAAAAACCCATCCAAACATGCTACATGCTCATGCTATCCCACCCACAAGGCTCTTTGAAATCTAAGCAGAGAGAGTTGTAATCTGGCTCCACAGCTGCCCAGGGTGCTCAAGACCATGCGCCATGCAGGCATGGTGTGAGTGGTGTAGCTCCACCCATCACTACCATGTGCTTGGGTAAGACTGCAAACAATGCCCAGGTGAGCACGGCCAGCAGCAGGCTGTCCTCTCTGATGCTTCCAGCGGAATGCAAGCTTTGCTCAGGAGTCACAGAGCATGCTCCCAGGTGCAGCATCTCCACTGGCTCAGGAAACCTCTTCACACAGCCGCCTGCTGCCTCATCGCAGGACTGCAGCGGACCTGGGGTGCTTTGGGCAGATGCAACCATCCTGCCAGCAGGTGATATGTAATTAGGGGCCATAGGCTGCTCAGACTCATCCACCATGAGGCTACCCCAGCTTAGCCAGTACCCTAGACAGGTCTACCATTTGGCAGGTCACCTTAAAGGCCAACAGTCCCCCAGCAGGCCAGGAGGCAAACTGTGTCCCACATAGATTTTGAGAAGCTTTGCTTCCCACAGGGGTAGTTGACACTCACATGTGATTAACCCACATGGGCCCTGGGAGGAGACCCCACATGGCCTGTGCTCACAGTAAGTCAGGGTCACCTGGTGTTTCCCTAAAGGCCCCACAAGCCCATTCACCAGTCCCAGTCACCTTCTTGCCCATGCTCTGACCCATGGCAAAGGAGAGGTGGCTGGGAGCACGTTTCTTCCACCTACAATGCCCTGGCACCTGCTTCTGCCTACCTATGGCTACATACCTATATGGGTGTCCAGCAGTTACTACTCCCCGCACCCCCGTGCTTCCAGCCTAGTGAAGCAGCCAACGCAGAGCTCACTGAAGGCTGACAGGAAGAAGCATGGTGCAGGGTAAACTGGTGATCCCGAGCCCTACCGGGCTCCTTAGGGGACATGCAAATGCAGAAGCTTATTTAAGCTTCTACTACAACTAAAACTGAGTCTTTGCTGTCCAACTTTGCACAGACATCACAGGAGAAAGAAAAAAACAAACAACAACAACAACAAAAAGCAGGCAGGATGCTAATGGCCTTGGTATCCTACTCCTTGGCTTTGCACATGCGCCTTTTGGCTGGGGTATTAGTTCATCCACACATCAGCATGGCCTTCCACAGAAACATACCCTGAAGAACAGATTCAGAAAGTGCCTATGACAAGCATGACCCTGCCCAGGCTGGCTGCCCTTCTTCATGCACTGTTCTGGTGACAAGGCTCCTTTGACCATTTCCTAACCACAGGCTGCTCTAGGCTGACCTCTGGCTTTCTAAGAGTTCTCTACCTTCCCACTAGCCATTCTGCTCTATGCAGAGGCCTCTGAGCAGGTTAGGGAAGCTTCCAGCAGTAAGCCAGGGCCCTGCTCAGAGGCCCAGGAGTGAGATGCAAGCTCTGAGAAAGGAGGCTTTCTGGCCCCTAGTGGCTGCATCTGAATGGAGGAGACCTTCAGTGAGAGCCCTGCCACCTGGTGTGACTTGTAGCAACAGGTTTGCATGGTCAGGCCCAGCTTCCACTCTCCTGAGGCTCTACTCTCCAGAGGCTCCTGGCACCAGACAAATGGGTGGTGAAGGAAAACTCAGGAGGGATGCAGAATTTCATACTCCCAAGGAATCCACCTACTTAAAAACTGCATGTGTTCCATTGTACTCTCTCCATAGTTAGGTTAGGACACATCCTTGCCAGGAGCCAGAGATTCCAGAGCTTCCTACTCTCGCATGGGTCATCCACTGAGCATCCAGGGAGATTCCCTTCCCCTGAGCCCACCATACACCCAGGGAGACCCTCTGCACTGCAAATGTTCATACAAACTCTGTGGGCCTTGCCTAGTAAGGTGCCCTCAGCTTCATTCCACACAGGAGAAAAGGATTTTAACAGCACATCATTTATCTCTATCAACCAAAGGGAGACATAAGACAAGATAAAACCTGCTTGAGTCTGTCTTTAAGACATCATTTTCTACTGAGGACAGAAGATTAATGTGTAACAGCATTTTGGAACCAAAACCACTAATAGGAGACAATCATTTGCGGCACTGTGTAGCTCCATGTTGTTCTAAGTATAGTCTTGCATGGTAGGTTACCTAGTGCTACCACACACCTTAAATGCCACCGGATGCTACTCATACCTCCCTGAGCAAGTGTGGGTGCAAGGTGTCTTGCTTCCCTACACCTCCAGTTTTGCTGCTGCTGGGGAAGGTGGTACAACCCAGTCACACAAGAATCAGGAACGAACCATGAAAAGCCGACCCATCAAACATTTATCTCAGAGCTCAGCATGCAAGGCCAGAACCCACCTGCTGGCAGACATGGATCTCACAGAAAAAGCCAGCTCTTGTACCTATGCCACAGGACTCACTTTCACCTGGCAGCAAACCCAGGCCACATAGTTTCCTGGATCCAGCATAGCCTCTGAGTTTCCAGAAGCTGAGAGAGCTTTGGTTATTTAAGTCAAATGAAATAACTAGTTTGTAAACAAGCTAAACCTTAAATGGGCTTTTCCATGTTCTATGTGTGTGTGATGAGGACAAAACAGAGATAATCTCACTGGAAAATGGCTCAGAGGCAGACAAGCCCTAGCTTTGCAGGTGTAGGAATGGCAGTGCAAGGTGGCTTCTCCCAGCTGTCTTCCTAGAGGGACACTAAGCACGTGGGGCACAGGACTGTCTGCTCTTACAGCCAGTGAGTGACACCTGAACCAGCTGGCAAGTGTGCAGCTCAGATGGACTCCAGTCCTTCTTTCCAACAGACTCCTTCCCTCACCAGTAAACCCGTTTCTTCAATTAAGAGTTTTTGCCTCAAAAATCACAATCCATGAAAATGATGGCATGAAACTGGCCTGCAGCAGATGACATTCCTCTGCTTCATAGAAGCCCAGCCCCAGGCTGAGGAGCAAGCCCCAGCGTACCTCCACCACAGACTTGGAATCCAGGCGGAAGTTGAAGTCACCAAACACAAAGTAGGAAACTTTCTCAAATCTCTGGTCGATGATTCTGGAAAGAGAAAAGGAGACAGTGGTTTACTTATGGTATGAGTCTGGCCATCCTGACCAGGCCTGGGTCAGCTACCCAGCTACCCTCCATGCTCCCCTAAATGCCTATTTCTCTTTTTAAAAAATTTAAAAATTTTATTTATTTATTTATTTGACAGAGAAAGACGGAGGGAGGGAGGGAGGGAGGGAGGGAGGGAGGGAGGGAGGGAGAATGGGCACACCAGGGCCTCCAGCCACTGCAAACAAACTCCAGATACGTGCGTCCCCTTGTGCATCTGGCTAACGTGGGTCCTGGGAAATTAAACCAGGGTTCTTTGGCTTTGCAGGCAAGTGCCTTAACTGCTAAGCCATCCCTCCAGCCCTAAATGCCTATTTCGGACACTTTCTCTACAGACATTGTGATGATTGGTTCTCTGTAGTCCCAAAACCTAGTACAGATACCATTGTGAGCACATGGGCACCAAAGAGTACTCAGCTATACTTGCCAGCTGGCTAGAGTGATGCTAAAATCAAGCTGAGGGGTGGAGGCGGAGGGTCTGATCAGGGCCAGAGATGTGGAAGCAGGAAGGAAATGGTGGTGGGGGAGCACAAGTGACTATCCCGAGGAACAGGAAGGGCTAAAGCCTGCATGTAGGACTCCATGGCCACAGCTTGGCCCTTCCTAGGCTGCCTACAGCTGCCTCTCCCAAAACAACGGTTCTACATGATCCCACCTGGATGTTTCCAAGTCATAAGACAATGGCAAATGCCTGCAACACATTATTTGGTATTGCCTTGTATGAGGAAGACTTTCCCACATATTCTCCATCAATCACAATCACTTAACGAAGATTGTTTTTTCCCACAGAGACACATATGTGACCATAAAGCAGCTTTCTGTACAGAAGAACCTAGATTTCTCCATCGCAACACAGGGAACTCCAGCTTCAGAGAAAAAGCAAGTGTTCCTTGCTACTGATTTGCAAGTGAAATGAGAACCACATGTAGTACCATGCTAAGCAGACAAAAGACGGTCATTTGTTCAGAGGAAGAGGAAATAAAGTGACCACCTTCCACATTTCACTAGCCACTCTAGCCTCCTTCATACTACCTGCTATGACAAAGCCCAGGGAGGAATAAACTGCAGAAGTCTGGCAGACTTTCTCAATCAGATTTCTCAGAAGCTTCTAGGGGCTACCAGGAAGCCCAGTGAGTCAGCCTTGCCACCCTGTGGCTCCTGCTCTATACAGATATGTGTTGCTGTTAGTACCAATGGGCACCAACAGGGGACCAGGGGCACTTCAGGAGTATTTGGAGATGAGGAATGCTGCAAGGGTTGCAGTGGGACCGGGGGCTGGGAGAGTGGCAGCCAATGGAGCCCTTATTTATGGACTGGACCATTTTTACCTCGGTTCATTAGCTAGGGAAATAGAAGGACAAATGAACAGCCACCTCCTGCTTGCAGTTTTTACATGGCTTGAAATCACATTAATTTGCATGGAGCTTCTGCAGGGCATCCATCCACCACGTTGGCAGAATAGGGTCACTGTGAGGCAGGTGCGGAGCACCCATCCACACAGGGTCCAGTCCCTTCAGGAGCTAGAAAGCTTGGCTCACTAACACTGGCTCTGGGAAGAAGAGACCTCTGTACTTCAACCTTTTCAGCATTCACTGGAATTTTCATCTTCCCTTTTGTTTTTATATTTATTTGTGCATGTGTGTGGCACGAGTTTGTGGGTGTGTGGATGCATGCAGTTAGGTCAGCAGACAACTTTTGGTTCAGTCCTCACCTATCCCTCTCATTTGTGGCAGTGTTTCTTGCTGTGGATTTTCTCTCTGCTATTCTTTGCTGTGCCTGCCACAAGTTTCCATGAAATCCTATCTCTGCCTCCCATCTTGCTGTCAATGTCAGTGTGCTAGGGTTACAGAAGCCCTCCATGGCTTCTGGATTTTTACGTGGAGTATGGGGATCACCCTTGGGCACACCAGTTTGAGCAGCGAGTGCTTTGTCCACTGAGCCACCTCCTCAGCACCTCTTTTTTTTTTAGAGATGAGCCCCCCAACTAGACCCGCCTGCAGCTTACTGCTGATCCTTCCTTCTGTTCATGCCGTCACCGAAAAACACACAGCAGAGCTGTCTCCAGGTGGTCACCACAAACCACACAGGTCTGTGTTTCTCATACTGTCAGTGCCTTCCCGTGGGCCAGCCCAGAACGCCCATCCTACCGTCTGTGAAGAAGCCAGTGTGAACCTGGCGTCTCTGCCGCTGACTTTCCTGTGGAGGGCTCGCTGGTTTCACAGGGGCTACCTCATACCACACAGTACCTATAGCCTCTTCTTTGCTGTAGATTTATTTGCTTTTTCTTCTCTCTCTATTCCTGTATCATGACTTTTTATAAGGAAGCCTTGTTGAAAAATCATTTTATCTTTTTCATATTCCTAGAGTAGCACTTGTTATGTCTTCCAGTAAATTCCACAAAAAAGTCCTGCCTTCTTTTTAATTGCAATTATTTTCAATTTAAACCTTAAAGAGAAGGGCTATCTTAACAGGCTGTTCCTAGCAATACAGATTGCAAACAATTTCATTTACTTTTAAAAACTCGTTCCTATGGAGGCATGCTGCTAATCCCTCACAGCAAGGCAGTATGCGTTTGGCTGGGGCTCAGGTGCCCCAGGTGCCCGGGTTCAGCCCTATCCCTCCTTTCACTTCTTCCCAACCTGGTTCCATTTGGAGCAAGGAGACCTTAACATCACCCAGTGTCTCAGCAGGAATGAAATGGAACTGCCCTAAGGACTTTTTTTCCCTATCATTGAATATTCTTAGAAGAAAATAAAAAATCCTCCAGAAAACCTGTGTTGCCCTTGGCAAAGCCACAGACCTATTAAGACCTAGGTCCATGAGCATGATAACTGGGGTCAGGTGCCTGCACTTACCTCCCAATGGGAAAAGAGGTGCAATGATGCACCTTACTTTTATGAGGTTCCCAGGCCTCCCCAGCTAAGAAGGCCATCCTTCAGAGACCCCAACTCCTGCAGTGCTGCTGTAAGCCCACCATCCCTAAACTAGAGGTAGCAGAAAAACATCCTTGGATTCTCTCGCACTGTTCTTTTAAAAATGAAAACAAATGCCCTTATAAACCCAGTACCAAAATAAGCAACAATAAAATTAAAAAAAATAGCAACAGAAACAAACAAATAAAAAACATACAACAATATCCCATGTGTATTACTGTCCACATCACAATGCTGACTCAGGCTACAGGGATAATGTAACTGGTGAGGACATTTCTGCTTTGAGCAGTGGGCAGGCAGGGGCTGTGATGTTGACACCAAATTTCCTTATGAGTTCTGAGAAGGAAGATCCTCCAGACACAGTGTGTGGGAACTTGGATCTCCCACTATGTTCCTGTGAGCTCAGCAGAGTAGACCTGAAACTCAGTCTCTGCCCTTCCCAGGCTACTGCCCCTTTCCCTCCAAGGGCTCCTTCCATGCAGCTGGACAGAGGTACTCATAGATGGTAGTGGTGGGCAGGTAAGTAGGCAGCAGTTACTCCTCAACAAAGGCCCTGCCCCACAGACCTGGAAGGAGTAGATGCAACTGGGTTCACAAGCTGTTTCTGCACAGCAAGTACTGGAGGGTCCAGAAGAATGAGAGGGTGGGCCCTGGGCTCTGGGGCAGCACTGCCTGTGCCCACAATGCTGGGCTGTCTGTGAGAGCCTCTTCCTACCTCTTCTTATCCTTCTTGTCCACTCTCTTTTCCCCAACTCTTATTTTTTAGAGAAAAACAAAGCCAATACAAACCTGCAGCTTTTGTTGCACAGGGAAGGAGGAAAGTTATCATACTCCTGGGCAGAAACACTTCATGTGTTCAGACACCTACTATTTTATCTTATAGTTATGAGAAAGAAAGCACAGAACATTTAGGACCCTTAGGAATCCAATGGTGAAAACAGTAAAGATTTCTGAATTACCTAACAAAAGTTTACTTGAAAATAAAAAGACAGAGGAACTCCCATCTCTGCCTCCTGACTGTAGGAATTACAGACATTCACCATCATGCCCCCCACTTCTTTCTACAGTTATGCTGCATTTAATGTGAGAGGTTTAAACTTTTCCTGCATGACTGCAGAAATGGCATACACTTCAGAAGCAGCGTCCTGCATAGGCATTTGTCATATGTGTAACAGACACAGCACAGGTATTTGTTATGTGCACAGGTCACAGACTTGTGCAGTCAATTCACAGGAATTGTCCTTTCCTACTTAGAGGGATGGCCTTGAAGGACCTCTGGGCAAAGCAGGGACAAGGCAGATATATGTTCATCAATGTTGATCTCCTGAGCCAAGTACACTTGGACTAAACTGTCACTGTAAAGGGTTCTGCCTCTTCTTGTGTGGTCTGCAGAAATTCCCCATGTTTTGTGCTGGAAAGAGCGATCCTGCGGTTACTAGAGCTGCTCTGAGGCCTCTTGGGAGGCAAATGGTGCCCACAGGTCAGAGTGGTATGAAGCAAGTCAGAGCTGAGCTCAGACCTAGAACACCACAGAGAAAACGAGTTCACAAGATATCAAAGCAAGTCTGTATGGGCAAGCTGATCCACAGGCTGGTGTGTGTGTGTGTGGGTGGGTGGGGGGCGAGCAACTGCGGTCTCCTCTCTGTTTTATTAGCTGGGTATGAGCAGCAAGCTCAATGATACCACTAAGTTCTGATGTGCAGGAAACAGAAGCCTAGAAACAACACAGACATACATAGTGCTTGGAAGGCATGGAGCACAGAAACAAATATTGCTTGGCGAATTAAATGATAGAATCTACTTTGAGGTAAATTCTTTCTTAAAATGCTAATTTCAGATTTAATCTAAGTTCACTAAGTTTAGAAAGCTCTTGTGTGCTTACAACGAAAATGCTGTACTTTTTGGCCATTCTGTACATGGAGAGGTGCTGATGGGGCCTGTGATGACCCGGCAAGGCAGTTCTCCTGGCACATTTGGATTCCTGTAAGACTATCATTAAGAACCTAAACTCCATCATGCTTCCCTGCCCTGCTCTTTTCTGATATAATAGCCTGAGCCAATTAATAACAGCACCCATCTCTGAAGGTCGCACAGAAGCAGCAAGATGAAGGGGCTGTCATGGCCGAGGCAATCGCCTGAGTGCCAGGCCGGCGGCCCTCATAGCACTCACTTTTAATTTCAACATAGTGCCATTTGGACCAGAAAAAAAAGAGTTGTTTTAAAATTAATTACCTTGTCAGTAGCTATTATGATTAAAAAGTAGATCCACATCAATATCACGTGCCTCATTCAGAAACAGAATTACAAGAAGAGCCATAAAAATCAATTTTTTAGGCCTGGAAATAGTGTCTCCTATTTGACAGGTGATTCCAGGATTTGACAGCCCAGCAGGGGTAGGGGGAGGTGCTCTC
Source organism: Dipus sagitta (assembly GCA_036346955.1). NCBI lineage: Eukaryota > Metazoa > Chordata > Mammalia > Rodentia > Dipodidae > Dipus > Dipus sagitta. The sequence goes on from CM070770.1 coordinate 2,039,021, forward strand.
CTCTGTCCAGCCAGGGGCCTTGTCCCTGCCTGAGGACATCTCCTCCCAGGATGCAATGGGCTCCAGACTTCCAGAGGAGAGTCAAAGACAGAGGTGAGAAGTCACGCTTTCAGTTGCAGTCACTTCCACACCACTGGAGCCTTGAGGAGCCTCAGAACCCCTATGGTCTTTAGAATGGGCTACAGAAAGCCATCCCACAGCCAGCAGGAGCCACATGGGACAACATACTTGCACACAACTGAGTTTCTCTTTTACCCCAAGGAGCTGAAGGGTCTGGAAAGTGCTGGCTATAGTCAGCTTTTCTTTCTTCCTCTTACTTTGTAACCAATAGTTGGGATGAGTTGGGATGCTAAAACTGTCAGTACTATTCTTTTAGTTAGCTGTAGAGTCTGCATACACTTAGAAATCAACTAAAGATGATTTTTCTCAGCTATGGGAGAGGCCATGTTCTCTGGTCAATTTTAAGTAGCAAAACACTAATAATACAAAATGATTACAACTACCCAAAATATTTTAAAGAAATCACCTAAAAGTTTTTCTTAGTCTTAAGTTATCTAAGTGACCAGTTATTACAGGTGTACTTGAGCTATCTAAAGTAAAATCACCCCAAAATTAAATGTAATGACTACCTTAAAACTTGCCGCTATCTCACTTTTCACCCAGCTGCTGTGGTGGGGATGCTGGGCACAGGCTCTATCCTCGTGGGTCCGGAAGGGATCCCCAGCATGACATAGCCAAGGCAGAGATATGAGAATATGTCCGCTTCTGGCAAGAACCAGAGGAAATGGTGGGTCAGTAGAGCACCCAGCATGGCCTGCAGTGGCTCCTGGGAGCTCAGGTCAAGTTCCAGCAACCAACGCACTCCTCCTTGCCTACCTACTGACCCCTAGGGACAGTGCCCTCCCCATGTGGACATCTTCCCAGCCTGCTACCCCAACATCCCCAGGTTCAATACCCCATGACTCCAGTAGCACGCCAGCAAGCCCAGGACGCTCTGAGGCTGCTGCTTCCCCGAGCCCCATGGGTGCCAGTGAAGCCAAACTACCGCGGTCCTCCACTTCCTACGGTACAGCAGGTCACAGGCCGTTTTCTCTCTAGGACTAAATCCATCTCCATCACTGCCAGGGTCTTCGTCATAGCAGAGGACAGACAAGTCACAGCACTGGAGAGACCACTTAGCTGAGAATTAGGCACATGCCTTGTGCAGCAGAACAGACAGCCTGGGTTGAACGACATGGTGCAAACTGACATTCCTCACCTTTGCTCTTGGGAATTGCTGCTCCCTTTTCTGAGGCAGCTCTTGTCTTAGCTGGCTTGTGGTCTAAACTTGGTGGACAAGTTCCTGCCAGAGATTGGCCTGTGTTCCCTAAGCCTTGGGCAGGAGCAGAGTTACTGTACTGAAGAAGGAGCCTTCAAGGAGTCCATGGAGGTTAATGAGGTTACAGGGTGGGCTCTGATACCAAATGACTATGCCCTCCAAAGGCAGGAGGAGGTGTCAAGAGTGCTTGGCTCTCTTCTATGTGAGGACACAGTGCCCACAGGCCACGACAGACCTGAGCTCATTTTGAACTTAAGCTCCAAAACTGCAAGAAATGAATCTGGGTGCAACCTCCAGACTGTGATCTATTGTTATTTTGTTTGTTGTTTGTTTTGTTTTTCAAGGAAGGGTCTCACTCTAGCCCAGGCTGACCTGGAATTCACTACATAGCCTCAGGGTGGCCTTGGACTTATGGCGAACCTCCTACCTGTGCCTCCCGAGGGCTGGGATTAAAGGCAGACTGTGATCTTTTGATGGAGCAGCCAGAACTCAACAGTACAGTGTCCTTTGACAGTGGGCAAAAGGACAACAGGACAGGCAGGGAGAAAACAGAATATACCTAGACTGTAAACTGTTCACCAAGGCTCCTCATAACTTCGATCCCACCTATTTTTCCAGGCATCCAGAGACCTTCAGAGATAGACTGATTCACTTTCCCAGTGGCAATATGCTGGCATCCACTATGTGCCTATGGCATTTCGGGCCATCACCACATGGACCTTTCTCAACTCACAAAGGCCAGACCCTGCAGATGCACATCTCACTCTGAGACAGCGTCCCAGAGCTGCTTTGGGGGACTGTGTGCTCCACTGTGCATCGCTAGTGGGAGGGATGTGCCACCAATGTATGCCCTTGGCTAGAGGACAGTGCACTCCTACTGTGCACCCTAGCTGGACGCCTGTGTGCCCAGTTTGCAGTCCTGACTGTGACCTGCATGCCCTCTGCTTTACCTGACTCCAGGGGCGGGATGAGCACTCCTTCCAGCACTCACTTTTCCCAGGTGCTTTCTAAGCCTGAGATCCAGATATTGAAAATGCTTTTTGCTCACACAGAAAACCACATCATTAAGTTGCTCATGGAGGTGCCACAGCCGCTTCATTTTTTAGGCGTCTGGCAGGAAAGTCATCATAGCTTCGATGTCCAAGAGCTGAGCCACACCTCAAGCCATGGGTGCCCGTGGGCACCAAAGCAGTGCTCAACTTCATGAGCTCCAAGAAACGAAAATCACCCTGTGTCCCCCAGACTGGCCAGGCATGGATGATAGGGAGGCATCTTTTGACAAATGTTGAGCATCTCCAAAGGGGTCTTGAGCAGGGCAAGTCCCTCCCAAGGAGCAGCTGATGCAAAGCTACCAGAGCAGAAATGCACTACAGACCAGGTGTGCAGCAGGAGCCCCTCACAGCGTGCTCCGAACACTGCTGCCAGCACTCCCACGTGAAGACGAAGCACTGCTGCCACGCTGGTGCAGCAGAGGGCAGAGGTGCGCGCCTGGACAGCACAGCACAGCACAGACACAGGGCCAGACACCAGACCCAGATGGTGCTTGGCAGAGATAAGCAGAAACTCAGGATGAGCACCCTGGCACCAATGGTACCCACATGTTGAATTTCTTCACCAATGGGAAGAAGGGCAAAATGTCACACTTTGGAGTAGAGGTGGTGGCTTTTCCTACCACAGCCTTCACGTATTTCTGCACAGTGAAAACATTTGATTCCACCAGTCATCTAAGACATGAGCATAACAAGCTCATCTCACCAGGCCTAGAACTGGACTTTCTCTGTCTAAACGACCTAATTACTATGCACTTACAGATGCTATGGAAATGCCAGCACAGACCCCAGGGTTTCAGGCTAACAACACACACAGGAGAACAGCGCCAGCCTGTGGGTACCTGGCTTCTCAAGGGATTCTATGCTGTGCAGGGTAAGCTCCAGAGAATGGGTACCCCAAGGCCTCCAGAACTTAGGGAGGCCTCAGTGGCTATGTGGACAAGCCATAAGGACTCATGCAACCCTTCTCTAGGGCAGCAGACAGCACGTGAGGTATAAGAAACAGCTCTGTGCTGGTCATAGCGAAGCATTCCAGAATGACCTAGATCCTTAGCAGGGAGCTTGCCTTTGCCTAGAGACGCAGGGCTTTTCTTTTGCTCAATGAACAGCGACGAAAGTTCTGGGAACGGCCTAAAAAGAAACATTTAGATTGGAGGGGTCTTTTAGCAGCCTGACAGCTGACGGATGACCATCCATAAAGTGACAAAGAGGAGCTGTGTGGCAGCCCGCGGCACATCGCCTCTCCCTGGGAAACTAATTGCTCTGGATTGTTCAGAGGAACATTATTTTTCTGGCAATCATTTCCTTTGAATGCCCAAAATGAGCATGAAACAACTCTTTTCACTGGACATAAAAGTTAAATGTCCCAATGTTGATCAAATTAACTTCAGCACTGTGACAATGGACTATGTTTGTGAGAAAATAATGGGGGGGACAGAGGAGCGCTTTATGCCAAGATTTCACAGTTGTAATGTAAAGACGTCTCTGTTGAACTAGCTGGGCCACATTTCAAAGCAGACACTGAAAACTCCTGTCACTTACAGAAAAAATCTTATTTCATGGGCTGAGCACTCAGGAAGATCTCCCGATGTATCCACAGATGGCGCTTCAAGGTCCTGGCTTAGTCACCCCAGATGGCCCAGAAGAGCTGACCTCATTTTGGGAGAGGGACCGAGTGCTGAAACAGGGACCAGTGTAGGCACCTCCCGGAACTGCAAGAGTGTGGGGGAGGGATCTGCCAACGAAGATTGACCATTCTATGACTTCCTGGGCTCTGAACTGCCTGTACTTCTCTCAGTCTGACCCTGCTCATGACCTAGGGATTGCTCTTTTTAAACCTTCCATAAATAGCCAGAGATCCAAGCCCAAAAGTTTATAAATTACACAAAAATATAAAGATTATTATCTGTTACAGGAAGTCCTCAGGAAGCTGAGGTAGGATTGTTGTGAGTTCTAGGCCAGCCTGGCTACATAGTAAGACTTGTCAAAAAACAAACGGAAGGAAAAGGAAAGGAAAAAGGGAAAGGGGAAAGAAAAAAAAAGAGGAAAGGGAAAGGAAAGGAAAGAGGAAAAGGAAAGGAAAAGGAAAAGAAAGAGGAAAGGGGAAAGAGAAAGAAAAGGAAAAGGAAAGGGAAAGGAAAGGAAAGGAAGAAAAAAAAAAACACGTACACAAAGCAATTCAGGTTGTTATTCCACAGCAGCTAAACTCAAGCTGGAGTGAGGGTAGGACCATCACTGCCTCTGGGGTGCGTGGGCTCACCTGTGCCCTGCCACCTGCATGGGCTGATCACAGTGAGGCAGACATGCCACTTACAGATGAGGCTGGTAGACAGTTTAATTGGAGTTGTCCCTTGAGTAATCTTAGATTTGGAGGAAAGTTGGGAAGTGCCAGGTGTTTCAACACAATCTTAGGGACAGGGATGCAAGGCTGTCCACCCCCATGTCTAATGCCCTCACTTCTCAGCGCAGAGATGCGGAACTCTAAGCTGTACTGGGAGATTAGGCCAAAGAAGGCGGCCCCCAACCCCCAGCCTCCTCACTGTCTCTTGCAGCTCAGTGGGGCCCAAACAATGCTCACACGGTTCCCAGTGCTGCTGTGAATGCGGCGCTGTTGGTGGCAGTGTCCATTCAAAGGCCAGCGTGGCATTGTCCTCCCCAATCAGCACAGCAGAATGCAGTCTGCTGGTGGCTGCCAAAAGGTTAGCATCCTGATGAAAGGGTGGCCCATTATTCACCGCTCCTACAGAGCGCCCCTTTGTGCCCGGCAGCCTGGCCCTGCACGGTGGAGGTCCGGATCTGCGGTTGGCTGAGTTTGCCACAGAAGCCATTCATAGGAATGCAGAGATGCAGAAAAGTGGCCCCCAAACCCTAAGGCTGCTTTCTTGGAGGCTGGAGAAGCACAGTGGTGTGGGCCAATAAGTTTTAATGCCTTACTACAGTGAAGCATCTAGGCATGTGTCCTATACCACGGTTCTGATGCAAGATCCTGGCAGATGCCAGCAGTACCAGCACCAGCACCAGCACCCTCTCTGACACTGGAGACGAGGCTGGGAGGGGCCAACAGAAAAAAGGAATTAGTTTAAGTAGTAGGGCCCAGGCTCATCCCTCCTCTCTCTATGGGATGGCATGGTCCCTGGGGGTAACCGACAGCCTTATCCCTGGATAATGGTGACAAGGGGACCAGAAGCCACCTCCTAAGTGAGAACTATCCAGAAGCACATGAAGGCAATGGATGAGGAGTGCACACGGACTAAACTTGCTGACACACTGCTGCCTCAGGAGAGGTGCTGAAGGTTGGTAGGCTCCAGACAGCTCCAACCCCATAGGCAGGAGAATCTGACCTCACCTCTTACCTCAGGACACATTGAGCTACTGCACACATATTCATGCACATATTTGCTCCCTATAAACACACAAACAACATGTGCACACACATTGTTCTCAGGAGGCACAATCTGGAGACAGGCCACATATCCAAGGCTAGGCAACAATGTTCCAGGCAGCTGATTTTATTTGTGACCCTATCTGTCTCAAAGCATTTCCTAACATCTTTGGTCATGCTGAGGCAGAAGTGTGCCCATTCCCTAGGGTTTGATGGTATGGGACACAGCATGACACATATGACTCAGAGTGACCCCATAAGCCACTGTATATAGTGCTTGGGTGGATTATGTTTTCTTCCACTGGAAATGTCTTCCAAGGACCCACAGAGGCTCAGGAAGAATCCTATACTCCATCACAGCTTTTCTTCCTATTTGGGTCTATCCCTTGGCACAATCTGACCACTGCCTCCTTCCTCAGGGGTATGGGCAGCAGTATGACTGCCCCAGGGACAGATGGTGACCTGAAGGTAATACCTGTGCTCACAGACCACAAGCTCTCCAGAGTAGACAGGAGGTGCTCTGAGAAGGTGAGTGGAAGGGTGAGGAGGAAGCAAGGGAGAGGTTGGACACAGGCAGAGTCCACAGGAAAGCTGAGAGTGGGCTGAAGAAAGGAGGTGGAGACAGAATCAGGGAAGGCCCTGTGTGTTCCCTTCAGAGCACATGATTTCCCTGCTCTGGGGAGAGGCAAGGACAGGGACCCCTGGAAATAGTGGGGCTGAGGAAGAACCAGAGACCATCTGTCTTGGCCTATGGGAGTTGGCTGCAGCCATGGGAGTTGTCCCTTCCCTGTCACCTTGGCCACGGTATGGCAAGAGAATCAGCTTGAGAACCACAAGGAAGGGACAGAGACCAGACCCAGCTGTGACTCCCAGGCTGAGCTTTAGCAAAGGTCCATCTACAAAACACGAGTGATGCTGCTGTCAAGGCCAGACTTGTCCTATCACCCAGGGCATCCGTCTTTCCTGGAGGACAGCCCACCGGCCTGAACCATACAAGGTCATACAGGACATCACAGATGGAAGGCTTGGAACATTCAAGTGGAAGAGCCAGGACAGCTTGAAGCCTCAGCAGTGGGGAGGTCATTCACCCTGACAGACACTGAGACCACTGTTCTTTCCTGGGACCCTCAACCTGTCCTCAGAAAGCATGCTAGAGGACATGGAGGCAGAGGGACTAGGGAAGAATCACTGGGTGGGGCTGGGCAGCAGGGCCTCCTTGAGCTGACCTCCACCCAGCAGCCCTAGATGCACTGGACAGGGCTAGAGGTGTGGGAAGATGCTACCCATGCTGCAGAGCTGCAGACCTCCATCTTTAAGCCCACAACTGAACACAGCTGCTGTGGTTCGGAAATGCCACTGGGCTTACCACACCCCTCAAGACGTGGCTATCTTCTTTATCCCATGGAGTGCAGAAGGGAAGAAATGTGCAGCTGCCTGCCTGCCTGTCTGTCTGTCGAGGGCTTGCTCAGCAGGTGAACAGAAATGTGCAGCTGTCTGTCTGTCAGTCTGTCTGCTAAGGGCTTGCTCAGCCGATGAACAGGTCTGGGGACATTACAGCCTTGATGGTTGGCATCCGCATGGGCTGACATCAGACAGCCAACACCCACCAGGAAAGTAACCCCAGAGCAGCCACAGCTTTTCTCAGAAGCGGCCAAGGTGCAACAGCGCCTACCTGTCGAGCACATAGCCCAGGGCCTTATGCCGGACGCCAGAGTACACCGAGGGGCTGGTCTCCCAAGCCACTAAGTTGGATGCATCATGGAATAGATGGATGTTCACCAAGTCGAAGGCACTGCAACCAAATGAGAAAGGGACCAGGTGACCAGGGGCCAGAGCCCTAGGCTGTTCTGAGCAGAACCACCCCTCCATGCCTCCTCAGTGCCGATGGTACACCTCCTGTCCTTGGCCACTCAAGGCTGACCCAAGGCACAGCCTTCCTAAGCCAGAGAATGAGACCTTCTCTCTCTCTCCCTCTCTCTCTTTCTCTCTCTCTCTCTCTCTCTCTCACACACACACACACGCACACACACACTCACTCACAAAGGCAGGTACTCTGACTTGGTAAATGGGAGCTATTTTTCTTTGACAACAGGGCAATATTACAAAACATTCTGTAAGATGTAGCTCCAATTGCAAGGAGGAAGGTGTGCTTCTCTAAACTTCAACTCCCCGACACCCACACTGTTAAGGCTGTATCACTGTTAGGGACCCTGTAACACAGGAGCATGGAGACTGGCAGACTGAGGACACAGTCGGTGGATCCTTATGAACAGGGACTTGATGAGGCCACAGTATTGATTTGCAGCAGCCTTTCCCACGCCCCACTGAGACCCTCAGCATCTCCAGCTGAGAGAGGCCAACCACTTTATCCAGCAAAGACCTCATACAGTCCCCAAGGTGTACACTGCCACATCACATCTTTACAGGACACTGGTACTGAACCTGAATCTTCTCTTCAGTAGGTATGTAAAGGACATGCCGTGACTCACATTCTAGGTGCCTATGCTCTGGGCATTCCTCGCACTCAATACTGGGGTTGGTCCCTGAGACCAAGGATAATGGGCAGCAAGGATGACCAGCCATCTCCTGGATAGGGTCATGAGGGCCTGTAGCTGCATCTCTGACCTACTGTCTCCTTCTCCCTTCCCTACTCTCTGGCTCTTGTTTTGATCCAGACCTTGGTGCCAGGCCAGAACCCTAGTTGAATCACAGAGACTACAGCCTGGTTATGTCTGTCTCTGAGCTGAAAGCTGAGCCACAGGTTTCCACAGTTCTCCCCAGCTGAAGAGGTGGACATCACTCTGTGGAAAAGAACCTGAGCTCTGTGTGCCTCACAAAGCCAGCTAACTAGACTATCTTTACACAGCTTAACTTTGTGGCTTGGGACCCACTAGGAGACCTCCCCACCAGGCACCTGTCCAGTGGACTCTGGCTTAAACTTGGGAAGGGACCCAAGGCTTTCCTCTGTCTTCATCTGGGTGGGAAGCCTGGACCTCTGGCTTATAGGGAACAGGTATCAATACTCTCCATCTCGTGCCATTGCCCCTGAACCAACAAGGTCAAGGTGTGAAAGGACAAGGCATGGGTGGCAGAATACCTGTTTAAACTGAGTAGAGCTTTTATGACATGTTTGTAACACCACACTTGTACAGAGTACAAGGGAAGAGTAAAAAGCACTCGGAGACCATGAAGTAGAGCCATATAGTAACGTACCAGTCAGCAATGCACCACCTTGTCCGGATGAAGCCTTTTCTTGACCATTTGCACTGAAAAGCAAAAGTTACACAGTTAGCAGCACACAGAATGGGAAAACAATATGGCTCATGAGCTTGGGGTATAGGAAAGATGCTTTTCTTGAGTGTTAAAAAATTTTGGGGGCTGGGGGAGATGGCTCAGCCATTAAGGTGCTAGCTTGCAATACCCGACAGCTTGGGTTCAATTCTCCAGTACCCATGTAAAGCCAGATGCACAAAGTAGGGGATGCATCTGGAGCTTGTTTGCAGTGGCTAGAGGCCCTGGCGTGACCATTCTATTTGTCTCCCTCTTTCTCTCTGTGTTTGCAAATAAATTAACACATAATTTTTGAAAATATTTATTTGTGCGTGTTTCTGTATGGGGGAGGGGGAGAGAGAGATTATGAATGAATATGGGTGGACCAGGGCTTCTCGCCACTGCAAACAGAATACCAGATGCTTGTGCTACTTTTTGGGTTCAGATTTATGTAGGTGACTGGGGAACTGAACCCTGCCCAGCAGACTTTGCATGCATGCACCTTTATCCACTAAGTCATGTCTCCTTCCCATCCCCTCCCATCCTGCTTTTTTTGAAACAGGGTTTTCTTAAGTACTCCCGGATGACCTCAGACTCCTGATCCTCCTGCCTTAGGTTCCTAAAAGCTGGGATTAGAGAGGTGTGCCGCCACACCTTACCAGTACCATGCTTTTCCGACAGGAATCATTGCTCTGTTGGCATTAAAGGCACTGAGATATTCATTGTGATGACTCATTTGGCTGGACTGAGAATCACCTGGAGTTCAACGGACACAGTTCTAGGTGTGTCTGGGGAGCATTTCCAGAAAGGATTGATTCACGGGGGAAAGACCCATCCCCAAATGTGGGGAGTACCATCCCAAGGTCTGGACTGGATTAAAGAGCTTAGGTAGTTTAAAGTCACAGTGACAAGAAAACTAACAGAGCTTGAGAACCTAGTGATTCCGTATGAACAGTTTTGAGGCTTAGGTGCTTTGTGGATGGCAGAGGACCAAGAAAGAAAAAGATGATTTTCTTCCATAGCGCCTGGGCTGTCAGGTGCAGGTGACAACATGGGAGCTTGGATAACCACCAATGACATATATTCACTGACTTAAGAAGGATCCAGAGGAGTAGGCTGGGGCAGTTTTGTGGGTGACACTTTACTTTCTCCCTTTAATCCTATATGGCTCTTAGCCATGCCCCTTTTCTTTTACTTGCTCTAATAACTACACTGCCTTCAACACTAGCTCTCCAAATGTATGGCCCTCAATTCTCCCACGTGTACTCAGCCCTCAGGGGGAGTCTGTTCCTGATTCCAACTCTGCTAGAAGCGCTGCTCTTATGGTCATGGCCCCTCAAGGTATATAACCTTCCAGGTGCCTCAATTCTTGGTCAACTCTTGGGCCTTGGTCCTGTTCTCCCCTAAACCCAGGTTCCAGAGTTGGTACTACAGGCCCTGCTCCCATGGGCTCTGGCTCTCACACGGTCCCACCTACACCCCAGGGCAGAAGTCAAGCCATCTATGTGCTGGCCAGCTCCAGACCAACCCACACCTGCTCCTCTTCAGTCTGAGCTGTCACCCTGCCCTCAGGACCCATCACTTCTGGTAAATGTGTGCCTTGTTGCTGACCCTCTGGACATGTAGGTTCTACTTCTGGGGAGATTTTCAGTTTTTCTCTGTGTCCTTGCCACATAGGTGTGGGTTAGTACATTCTGAGCACTGGGGATGTTTGGCTTATTGAAATCTCCATTTCCTGAATTCAGGGACAGTTTCCCTGCATCTTTTCTAACATGGCTCCCTACTGTTTCTTTGTGCATTTTTCTTCTGGATGAATATGAGAGTGTATACTATAACTGTTCCTTATATAAACATATAAACATAAAAACAAGAAAAATCCCTGTCACTGGCCACATCTAGTCTATTCTTCTTTTTAAAAAATATTTTATTTGCAAGTGGGGGAGGGGGGGATATGGGTGCACCAGGGCCTCTTGCTACTGTAAACAAACTCCAGATGAATGTACCACTTTGTGCATCTGGCTTTATGTGGGTACTGGGGAACTGAATCCAGGCCATTGGGCTTTGCAAGCAGGTACCTTAACCACTGAGCAATCTCTCTAGTCCCCAGTTTGTTCTCTTTAATGATTCTGTTTCTTTAGGAGTTTTTTATATGGCACCTTCTGATGTTTTATTTAACTTGAATAACACTCTAGGCTTAAAATTCTATCGTTTATTTCTATGAATGTCCTAAATGTACTTATTTTAGTCCTTCCAGTTTGTTCCACAGAACTTATTTGATGTGGGGTCAACCTGTTTCCTGGTGCCTACATGCCAAAGACTGTCTTCCCTTCAGCCTGAGCAGAGACAGGCCTTGCCTCATCTACTCTTCCAGCTTTGGCTTCAACACACAGGCACACACAAGTGGCTACTCCCTGGTAACACACTAAGGTAGCCACCTGAAGCCCACTAGCCCATAGAGGCACTGGCCTTTTTCCTTCATGCCATCATGCTCCTTCCACCACTCAGTAGGGAGGCTTTCTATCAGACACTATTTTTCAGAGCAGTTTTGGGTCCACAGAAAAACAGTTGAAGCTACAGGGGTTCCCCATATGTTCCTCTCAGGGAAGACACATGGGATTGAACCTCTGAACTCCTGCAAAGTGTTCCAGGTGGGCCAAGCACCACATCATGCGCTGGCTGCTCCAGGTATGCACTCCTGGCTCTGTTCAGGCTACACTGCTGGCAGGACAACGGGGCCGTGCAGACACCCCCGGACATGGGTCAGGTGTGACTAGACAAATATACTGACCATTACATGGTGGCTGTTGAGACACCTCGAGGAGCCAAGTGGAGCAGCACAGGGGTCACCAGCCCTGAGTGAGACACTTGCTTCTTGTAGAACATGGCCTCTGGCACCAACAGGTGGCTCCCTCAGAAGGCTGTGTGTCCACAGGAGTATTACTGTTCATTTCCTGGAAAACTCCGGAAGCCGAGCCATGAGGAGAGCTGGGTGCCATCCTCAGGAGAGACAGACAGCTGCTAGGACATTCACTGATGCCTAAAATGTCCCAAAGAGGAAACTTCCCCTTTGCTCCAGACAAGCTGCCTCACCTTACCCCTTCTTTCCTGTGTCCCTATCTCATTTAACTTTCCAGGGAAGCCTGCAGCACCGGCCTTCCCAGTCCTCCACCCAGCAAGGCTGCTGACTGTGTTTCATCACCAGCAGCCAAGCTGGTGCAAACAGATCAGGCAATAGAGAGCTTTGGGCATACAAGGGAGGACAGAGCCCACACCATGGGCATGTTGTGAGGTAGGACTGGTTCCTTGCAGTACTGGCATGCCTGTGTGAGACTGGCTGGACTCTAACTCTGGCATTGGGGCCTGAAGAATGAGTCTCCTGGGCTCCACTGCAGAGGCCCTTCCACCCCAAACCCCTCACTTGCTCTGAGAGCTAGTCCTGCACATTGTCAACATCATGGCTCAGTTCTCCCCACTGAGTCCTCAGAACAGAACTCCAGTTGCTCCCATGGCCCTCACCTGTTCTCTCCCCAGCACACCAGGCTCCATCAACTGAATCACCACATCTAACATGGAATGTTCCAGGGGCCCAACACCCCTGTCAAGTCCAAACATCACCGTGTGTGACTTCACGCCCACCCATCTTCAGCACCTCTATAGCACAGCATGGCCCCTTCTCCAGCCATGATATGACTCCACAAGGCTGGTTGGGCCTGACCTTGTTCTGGTTCCCTGGCATATCCAGGCTGACAGCACGCAGAGCCACAACACTGGCAGCAGGGAGTTCCACAGGGCGAAGCAGCCTGTCCCTGAGGCCACACTCCCTCTTCCTTCAGGTTCCTTCACAGAAGCAGCAGACCTACACAACCTGCAGTGGTACCACCAAATGCTGATCCCAAACTGAACTCACTCTCATTTTATCTAGAATTATACAGCTGTTAACACCTTGACTGCCATCATAAACAGAAGGCATTTTGGGGAATTTTTGGACCCAATATTAGTAACTTTTTCCTCAGTTTTCAATAGGTATATGTGTGTATCTGACATATATTCATATACCTTGTTTTAGAAATTAAATTTCCACAATAATAGAATATTAATTTTAACAATAATTATCAATGGAATGAAAAACAGAACAGGTGATAACGTGCCATTTTCAGATAATATACATTGATAATATGGCAATTTTAGGATTCTGAATGAATGTGACATTTTTTCCCCCCTGAATTGTAAAAGAATCTCAGGAAATTTAGCAGTTAACATTATTATAATCCAACAGTTTGGTGAGTATTTATATACAATGTATTCCCTTGGAAGTTCACTATCACTGCAATTATGACTACTCAGATCAACTTCCAAACAATCTAGCATAGTGGGAGAATATAGTTACAACCACTGCTCTGATGCACACAGCCTGGGGCCCTGCAATCTGCCATGTCATTAGTCAGGGCCAGATCCTCCAAGGACCAGTGAGTCTTCTCAGCCTCTTCAAAAGACAATCTCCCTGCAGCACTCCACACACCCTTAGCGACCTGCTGAGAGGTTGGTTCCATTTCACACAGGAAGAAGTGAGAACCCAAAGACTCTGAGCTGCCCTGATCACCAGCTCCTTGGAGAGAGGAGTAGAAGCAGGGTTCACACTTCCTCCCCTGGGTGTAGGTTCCATCTTTCTGACTAGTTGCCTCCCTTTTTCTGGCTGGGCCTGAGCTCTCAGGGAGATGCTGGGGTGTTGACCACAGGAGCACCCCAGTCATGAGCCCATCATTTGCCTTTCTAACAGAGGGTCTTTCTCACTGTGGCCTCCATGAACGTCCTCTACAAACAAGGCGGGTGTAGGTACATACCCCACCCCCCCCAGATGCACAGACATGAACACATACATGCACACCTAGGCAGAGCTGAACTCAGTGTGTAGGGTAAGGAACAACTGCACAGGGAGACACAGAGGCAGGAGCCCAACCCCATCTTGGGAGACACTAAGAATCCCAGGAGGCCCACAAGGCTCCCCACTGCAGAGGCACTTCCTAGCCATTACAAGTACAGCCTAGTGTACAGGAGTGGGGAATCTTCACATCTGAAGGCCCAGATCATGGCCTCTTCCATCAGGCCATGTTCTGGGACTTTCTGGTTACTGCCTTCCTTCTAAAACTTTCACTTGCAGACTCCTCAGAGCAGATGGAGGCAGCAATAACCCCACACCCTGGGGTGTTTGCTCTCCCATAGCTTCTCTAAACTTGGGAGGGCTATCCCCACAGAAATGGAACCCACGCAAGTCCAGGAGGATGGCATAGCGCTCACCTCATGAAGCCTCTGCTCAGTGCCCTGTTAATAGGGTTCCTTGAGCCAACAGATGGATTGCAAATCCAGGCAGCTTCATCTAGTGAAAGACAGCATAAATCGTGGTGGAGAAAAGAGGGGCTGTAAAAAGGTTATCACCATGCAGCCCCGCTGAGAAAGGCCCACTCACAGCATTAGTGGAATTAATTCATCTTTCATGGGCACTTGCAGCAGAGCCTGTGATCTATGGTAACAACCAATTTCTCACCACGGGCAAGAAGAAAAAAATGACTCGGCCCGATCGACTACACAAATCTGCTTTTTAAAAATGACCTCACATTATCTGGAGTGTGGCTCCCAGAGGCGTCATTTGAAATTCATACTGAGCCAGAAGCACCCATAAATCAGCAGAGAAAGTTTTGTTAGTTTTAGAAGCAGAGAGCCATCATTATTTGGAATTGCATTATGCCTCCATCACGGTAATTACATTTAGATTATCCTTAAGTGATGGCAATAAAAGAAAGAGAGATCAGTCTTCAACTAATTCTCTACCCAAAATGTGCTGGGTGCAGCGACAGCCTGGCAGAAGCACAGTCATTGAGGCTCTGGACAGACCTGCCCCTGATGACTTCTGCAAGGGAGCACTTTGTGAAGCTCTGCAAATATTTCCTTCTAATTAGCAGGGGCACACATACTCAGCCTATGCCACAGGGGTGAGTATGTGGAACTTAAGATAAACCTCAAATGGTGCTCATATTTTGGCAGGTCCAGGCACCAGTCAACTCAGAGGCCTGAGGGTCAGCTGACAAACCAGGCTGTGGACAGCAACATGTTCTCTCCAAGTTGACATGGGGGTCCATCTAAAAATACCTTAAGGCCTTCTAGTCCTGCAAGTTCACTCTCCAGAAATGCATTCTCTCCTCTGTCTACAGACATGACAAGACAGCATGGCCCCTGGCCAGGTGTGCTACATACAGAGAGGGCCTGGACCTAGGCCAGGGCCTCTTTCCTGTCAGAGGGAGATAGGCTCTCACAGTCTACCTTGAGCCGTGCCTGGCTTTGCCAGTGCCACAAGGGGACAAAGAGCCAATCTCAAGCGTGACTCCCTTCCTGAAGGGCAGCAGGACACCAGCCAAGAACCCTAGACCACACAAGCCTTGACTCCTCATGCCTACAGAGCCAATGGGGTAAGAGGCCCCAAACCTGCTGGTGACAGCAAGGAAGCTTCAGAAGGAGACCATGTGTTGCAAGGACCGTTAGGAGATAGGATGCATTGGGGTCAGAGACTCTCAAGGCATCCTTGGAGGTGCTGCAGGAAGCCCCACACCTGTGCTGGCCATCCATATGGCGTCTACTGCCCCGGTCTTTCCTCTTCCCTTGCCTACTGAGGACACGGTGACACTTTGCTGAGATACCAGCAGACAGGCACAGGGCAGGGTTAGGGACAAACAGCTAACACACATTCCCAAAGTCTCCAGTGCAGAAGATGAAGAAGATGTGATGAGAGGCTTGTTATCTCCAGTTCTGAAATTCTAACAGGTGAGGTGGGGAAACAGTGCACCAAGAAGCCACATGTTCCAAAGGGATGAAGGACGCTTACTGTGTCCTTAACACATCACAAATATATTAATACATGGAGGGGAGTGATACAGGAGGCACACAGTCAAGTTCAGAGCTCATGCAAACCTCCCACAGATATGCACAAGGCTCTTGGCAGAGGCAGACAGACAGTATCCCCAGGAGAATGTACTGGAGGAGTACACAGTGAAGGCCTCAGATCAGCACAGGGTGTGCACACACATGGCTGTGCTCTACCGGGATGAGGCCACACATCTGTTGCCAATTTTGCCAAGTTTACAATGGCTAGAATTATTTAAAGTAGAAGAAAGTTGAAAAATAAAAAAAGATGTTTAGCTGGGCGTGGTGGCGCAAGCCTTTAATCCCAGCAGTCGGGAGGCAAAGGAGTAGGATCACCATGAGTTCGAGGCCACCCTGAGACTACATAGTTATAGGACAGCCTGAGCTAGAGTGAGACCCTACCTCGAAAAAAAAAATGATGTTTAGAGGGGCACTGCACTCTGGAATCTGCACACATGGCTTGTGTCTGTGTCGGTGCAGGGTTCTGGCCCGCCCCACCTGCACTC
Organism: Dipus sagitta; assembly: GCA_036346955.1. NCBI lineage: Eukaryota > Metazoa > Chordata > Mammalia > Rodentia > Dipodidae > Dipus > Dipus sagitta. The sequence continues at coordinate 2,055,458 of CM070770.1, forward strand.
CTGCAAGCAAGAGATACTTCAAACCAACCTAGTGAGTGGGGAGTGTGCTTCCTTATCTCAGCAGCCCAGTTCCACCAGGGCCTCCCAAGTCTATTCTTCTAGCTCTGAGATGAATCCTTAAGAGGCCTCTAAGGGAATAACAGTCAGTCTGGGGCAGAGACTCAAGCTCAGCCACAACCAGGCTCCAAAGCCAGATTCTTGGCCCATGGCTTCTTCAAGAGAACTTTCTTCCCCAAGGTTACTACATAAGATTGCCTTTCTATATGGACACCTGGAAGGCCAGGGAACTTCCCTGCCATCTTTGACCACCCTCAGGAGGCTTGGAGCCAGCAAGGCAGAGGAAGAGCTGAACCAGGGACAGCATGAAGCAGCAAAGGTGGTTGGCCTGTAGACACTGTGTTCCTGACCTGGGGATGATGAATGAGGAAGCCAAGCTCCAGGCTGGTAAGAGCACCCACCCTTCACAGAAGCGGCCCCGATCTATCTGTTCAAGGTTCTATTACAACTCAGGTTAATGAAGTTGAAGCCTTGCCGAAAACCAGGTCCAAGCAAGTGCAGCTGCCCACTGTGCAGATGCCTCACCCACGAGAGCTGCAGAGCAGTCCTTGTCAGAGCTGAAGCGCTGGCAAGCCTGGATACGGCCCCAACCTCACAGCAAGGGCAGGACGTGTGTGAACAGCCAGCACCCGAACTGCTTCTCTAGTCAAGGTGTTCAAACGCTCCTGTGACTTAACAGATGATTCAAGGTAAGGAGTCAAGGGATTATTCCCCAGGCTTGAGAGGCATCTAAAATGCAGTTAGAAGACTCAGTAGAAAGTAAGAGGATACATTCCATCATCACTAAAAACCAGAGGCATGCAACACAAACAGATGTGGTAAAACCTGAAGGAAGCCACTCATGCCTGAGAAGTAACAAAGTAACTCCTGGCCTTTTAATTATTAAACTCTGGGTACTAAGTGCTAGGATGTGCCATTAAGTCACAAGCTGTGTTGGCTGCTGTGTCCTTGCTGACTAAAACAACCCAGAGGAACACCCCCCACCCTCCCTTGGGGTAGGTGGAGACACACTGCACCTGCAGTTCAGAGAGGACACAGCACAGCACAGCACATGGTCACTCCCAGCCACAAACATATTACTATTTGCGGGGGGGAGAGTGCTGCCTAGAAGTGATGCTGAGAGATGACATAACCTGAGTTCCTTAGTTCTCTGTGCCCTTATTCAGGACAGCCCAGATCATGCCCAAACTCCAAGAAAGACACACTTCAAGTGTGCAGGTAGCTGTGACTATCAACAGTGGAGGGCAGTTGGCACCGACATTTTAGCTCTGGCTCGCTCACTCTGACAGGCAGAAGCACTAGTGAGGAGGGCCAGTCCTCCTTACTAGCGCACAGTACACACCTCAGGAAAGTAGTCCTGTGGGAACTTCTCTTTCTCCAGCATGGGTGTGCTCTCCAAAGTGTCTGAATAGATCTCCTTGCCAGTGACTTTTTTATACTTCTTGGCTGGAAAAGACCAGAAGGATGACAGGAATAACGATCACCACACCCCATCCAATCAGCCACATGCTACTAGAGGCTCATGCCCACTCAGAGCAGCACCAGGGAGGGAAAGGAGTTTCCCAAGCAGGCCAGGGGCCAACCCTGAACAGCTGCTCTAGGGAGGCCTGTGGCTCGTAAATCCCTGTTCCACGACCTGGAACCTGACACTCCACTTCATTATCCCTAAGAGCTCCCGGACTGCAGATTTACAGGGGCTAATTGGCACCCTCTCTGAAAGCCGTGCATGTATTTAAGAGGGCTGTGGAATTACCACTCACTCAGACCTTCACATGAATTTATTTAATAACATCGATTTCCTCTTCGCACATGGACGACATCAGTCATATTCCAGGGAAGAGTTTTTATGTGACATGGAGATGGAGACACAGGGCAGGCACTCCCCAGTCCTCCCAGCAGCTCATGCATCCTGGAGAGGCCTTGGTCTGAGTTTTCTCTCACAGGTAGGCCTGGGGGCGAACAGCTACTTCACATCCTCAGTGGTATGCCACAAGCACGAAAGTCGATTCTTAAGAGCCCTGTCTGGCAGGACACAGAGAGCTGGTGGTCTCTGCTAGGTTCTAGGGAGTATAGGCACCATTTGGCCCCCAAGGCCACTGAAGGAACAAGAACCCAGGCCTGGTGGCCTGACCTGCTCTCTAGACACTATCCCTAAAACCCCAAGATCTCCAAGCCAAAAACAACTGTGTTTGAAGTTAAGTTCCTAGATTATCAAACAGATCTTTGGAGACCAGCTTTGGGACAGCACTTCTTGGGAATCTCTTCCCATTTCGTGAGTTGCCATCCTTTGCAGTGTCTTAAGTACTGTCCATATCAGCGACATACATGGGTTAGCATGACCAAGCTGAGACCCTCCCTCCTGGGGACTAGGCGACCCCAAAGCTCCAGAGCAGCAGATGGGCTGTCTCAGCAGGATTGCCCCGGGCACAGTGCAGACTAGGCACTAATCACTAAATGAGAGCCAGTATTTTCCACAGCTATAAACATGTGTTCTTCTCCACTTTTATTTTGAAATATGTGATCCTGTTCTGTTTTGTGTTCTCTCATTTCACAGGAATATAGATCGGAAACTACTACTTTCTTCTCAGAGCTTCTAGGGTAAGGCCAGAGACCCCTGTATTGGGTAAAAGAGAGGCAAGGGCTCAGAACATGGTACAGAATGGGTAGAGCAGAGCCACAGCTAGTGGCATCCTCCCCTCAGGGAAGCCAAGGAGTCAGTCTCAATAGAAGGTCCCCAAGTCATGACTGCTACGCTTGACATCAAACTCAAGCCATGCCAGGACTTCTGACAACAGCACAGGACAGGGACACACAAAGAAGCCAGATCACAGCAGGGCCATAAAGACAGGACACAGGAAACAGCACAAACTTACCTTTAAAGTCAAACTGATAGATGTTTTTTAAGGATTCATGAAGAAAATAAAAGCTTCCCAGTGCCTGTAAGAGCAAAACAGAGACACAGAGTCAGAGGTGGTGCTGGCATTCTCTAAGCGAGATTTCTGGCAATGACGAGGTTCCAGACAGTAAAGCAGCTCCCTAAAAGGAAGCCAAGGGACTGACCTGAAACTCAGTTGTGGCAACTGAGGCAGAGGCTGCCACAGTCTAGCCAGTACCCACCACCACCCTGTGTGGTGCAGAAGTAAACTGTGTGGTCTGTGTGAGAGTGAGGGCAGACTTGCCTTTCTGGAGCTCCAGCTCTTAGCTCCATCCCTAGCCAGCTCAGCACCTGGCCCAAGCCTCAAGTGCCCACCTGCTCACTGCCCACTGTTGCTCGCTGCTCAGTCCCTGCTCCCTTCACAGCTTCATCCTTCATAAGTGAGGAACAGCCCCAGCCCACCCAGAGGCTATGAGGTCCACCCTCTATGGGTGACATTTTCTTCCTTCTTTCCCTTCCCTTCCTTTCCTTCCTTCTTTTCTTTTTCTTTTTACTTCTAATATTTGTTTCTGTTCTTAACCATGCCAGTGGAATTATTCTATATCAACTCTTTAATGATATTGTCAAGGCGCAACTCAGATAGTTTCCTCAGAACACAGAAAAACTGCCCTCCCCTCCTTTAAGTCCCTCTCTCCTTCCCTTCCTTCTTTCCTTTATTTGTGAGACAGGGTCTTAACATGAAGTCCAGTCTGGCCTCAAATTCATGACACACCTGCCTCAACCTCCCAAGTTCTGGGATTACAAATTATACCAGACTCTTCAAGCACATTAGGTTTCAGGGTGACACAGTTTCCTGTCCTGAGTCTCCTCTTTTTCAAAAAAAAAAATTATTTATTTATTTGAGAGCGACAGACAGAGAGAGGGAGGGAGGGAGGAGGAAGGAAGGGAGAGAGGGGGGGAAAGAATGGGCACACCAGGGCTTCCAGCCACTGCAAATGAACTCCAGACACGTGTGCCCCCTTGTGCATCTGGCTAACGTGGGTCCTGGGGAATCGAGCCTCGAACCGGGGTCCTTAGGCTTCACAGGCAAGTGCTTCACCGCTAAGCCATCTCTCCAGCCCTTGAGTGTCCTCTTGCTACAGAGTGCTCTATAAGGCTGTTGCCCTCTTCCTCATCTTCCGTCTGGGTTGTCCTCCATCTCATCACCAGTTGACAGTGACATAGGCACTTTGCTGGCCCTCACTTGAAGATTCTCTGGCAGCTGTGCAGTCCCCACTTAGTACTTGCCAGCTCAGGATCTAGGCCATCCCTCAACCTCCTACTCCTCAGAAAGTACAAGTCTCTCCAGATTTTCCCAGCACCTCCCTCTACCATGCCCCTCCTGCATGTATCCATTTCATCTGTAAAGTCTACAGACAACAGACCCACCATCTGCCTCTAATTCCCATGCTCTCCTCTGCCAAGCCAAAGCACTGCAAGCTCCAAATGGACACTGCTTTCACAGCACTTGCCTGAGCCTCTTCTGAACCCAGCAGTCAGTCTGAACATTCATTTATTTATTATTTATTTGGAAGCAGAGATGGGGATGGGAGAGAGGGGGAGAAGGGGCACTCCAGGGCTTCTAGCCACTGCAAATGACCTCTAGATACATGTGCCACTTTGTGCATCTGGCTTCACGTGTGAGTACTGAAGAATTAAACCCGGGCTATCAGGCTTTGCAAGCAAGAATCTTTAACTGCAGAGCCAACTTTCCAGACTCTGCTGACGATTTAAAAATATACATCTTCATAAAAAAATACACACCTCTTGTTACTGCACTCACCTTGACCCATGGAAGCTCACACAGGTAACTGTGCTAGCCATGAAGGCCTGAACCAGCCAAGGTCTTTGCCACTGAGGCAATGATTCTTCTTTTTCAGATGCTTCTCACATGTGCCCCTTGCTATTCCAATCTCCATGGAAATACTGCCTCTTCCAACTCTCTAACTGCTCTTCACAGAGATGTGGCATGCCCAGACCAGCATCCCATACTTTCTTCATGATGCTGTATACACTAGCTGCCTGCTGGTCTCATCATCTGTCTCCTTATGGGAAGAAGCTTATGGAGGGTAGGAAAGTAACAGGAGTCCCTCAGAACACAGCTGAGCTCCTGAAGAATTCAGGAGCTCAGTGAAAGATGCACAGCACCCTCAGGGCACAGTTGGCTAAGCAGGTCTGGCCAGCATACACATCTGTCTGCCCAGGTACCAGATGACCTAAAACACAGCTTCTGAGAAGCTTAGCATGGTCACAAAAAATAGCACTTTTTCTGATCAGACCCCAAAGGTAAACCCTGAGAATACTGGCTTAAAACAATTTAATAGATTGAGTAATAAATCAAAGTAAAGTTACTTTAACATTCATTAGATTATAAACAATAATAAATGAAACAAAGCTTTTGTTTCAATCAATGCAGCGCTTTATTGATCCTTCCTATATAATAAACTCATGGGCAGCCAATCTAATTGTATGAGACAGCATTACTGCCTGGCTCCTTGGCATTACCTGGGGTGGAGGTGGCACATGGGAAAGGCTGCATTCAGCATGCCACTGTCACAGGGTGTCCTCTCTCAAGAAGCTTTATGACCAGCACAAAATGAGAGCTGACACATTTACAAAGCCCTGCCTTTCCAATTTCAGCTCCTGTGGCTAGACAGGAGATGACGGCACAAAGCTGTCCCCCCATCTGACCCTCGGCACCAAGTCCTCTCCAGGCTGGCCACCAGCCTAAGAGATGCACACGTAATTTCATTCCATCTCCCGTCCAACAGCCAACATTAGAAGTTAATTAAATTGGTTGTCCACTGTATTCATCCACTTACAAAGTTAATGATATTCTGTCCCCGAATTAAGGAGCATTTTATAAAGCGTGCACCATGGGAGCTGGCATGTTGTACATGGGGTGCTCAACCCTGTCACAGCTCTTGGTCATTGCATCCCTAATTAGGCAAAACAGGAAGGGCAGGGCCCTGTCTGCAGGGCAAAGCACAAGTCATCCTGACAGCAAGGGTAAACACTGCACATAACAGCCACTTAATATCTCATGTTGGACCACAATAAATTCCACCAGATTAGCACGCCTGTTAACATTTCATATTACCATAGTGAGGAACAGCTGGAATACAATGAGACAGGCTTGAAGATGGGCTGTAGGAAGGGGCATGCACCCAGCAGGTATGGATGGAGAAGCAGTGGGGTGATCCCAGGTTCCCACCAGGATGAAATGCTGCATAGTGCCTTCCTAGAGATGGGAAATCAGTGGCATGAGAAGCATGCACTCTGCTGAGAGAACCCACTCCATACATACTCATGGGCATCTTCTCTGAGCCACATGCTATTTCAGGCACTGAGATGCATCAGTGACCAGGCCAGGCACCAAGATGGCTACAGATGATGACAGCACCATGGGGGACACCAGGCCTCTGCCTGAGCAGCCACAGATAGGCACCACATTGCCTGGGATGAGAAGGGTTCTGAGGCTTAAATGCCCCATCATACCCTTCCCCAAGGAGTTGGTCAAGGTGGTCCTGGTATGTTAGCACATGGACAGTCCTGCACAGAGCACGAAACACGCCAGTAGGAACTGGGGGCACGGAAGAAAGCAGGGTAACATCTGGATCCAGGAGGCTTGGGCAAGTGAGGGAGCTACAGATGGGGGGAGATAAAAGGGGCTGGAGGGATAAGGAGCAGTTAGACAAGGAATGGTCAAGGAGACACAGAACGGCCATTGAGGTCAAGAGGTGACAATGAAGCAGAAGGAAGGGCCAAGGCTATGATAAGAGTGACCATAAGTGCACAGAGTTGCTGTCATGCCAAAGGGAGAAGGGTATACACAGCACATGTCACAGCATGGAAGCCAGTGGTGACATGATTAGCCATATCGAAACAGTTAATCTGCAAGATGTCAGAGTGGCTGGACGACAGAAGCCAGAAATGCAAACAGTAACAGGAAGACAGGAAGAATGGAGACTGTTCCACTGTGTCCTGCAGCCGGGCAGTAGTAGTCCCCAGGATGGGTCACTTCTGGTAAACTGAAGGCACCAAGGAAGCATCTGGGAGAAACAAGGTACCACAAGGTGACTGAGGCCATTATCTTCACAGGCCAGCAGATACGTCCTTGCAGTTGTGCAGTTGCCTGATTTCATCTTTTTCCTGAGTGCACGCCAGCCCACAGGTGGGAAGAGCAGTCTTTTTGCTTAAGTCACTGTGGGAGGAGGGTGAGTAGGCAGAAAGTGGAGCATGGCATACCCATCATCTGACTCAGCCATAGCGAGAAATGACAGACCCTGAGGCTTTCTGAAGCTTCAGTGAAAACAGCTGGATATGATGGGTTTCTATTGGCATTTCAGCCAGTGTTGCATTTGCACTACTGAGGTCTTTTCCGATTAAAGTAAAAGCATGTGTAATTTCCATGTTATTTTTGGATAACATACATTTTGCAAGTTGAGTTTTGATAATGAACAAAGAATATCAGCCTTAAAATAGCATCTAGTTTTAATTGTTGAATTTATTGTTATACTTTCTCCATGTCTAAATGATTTCAAAAGCAGATCAATAAACTTTCATGCCAATTACATTATGCAGAATCTGCATCATCATACAGCTCAGATTTAGCTTCTGTATTCTAAAACTCATTAGCTTCTCAATTACAATCCCGATAGTCACTTATGTGCATTATGGATATAGGATAATAAAAATACAATGCACTTTAAGAGAGGCCAAGACAAATCAAGAGAGCTGTTTACAAAATACCTCCTGCCACTAGCAAAGTACAGGGCACAGAAAACACTACAACAAAGCTTTAACTGATTTTTAAATTTCAATTATATTGAGAAATTGCCATCTACTTCTATTTGAGATAATTTTTAACTTAGGTCCCAGTTTATGGAACTGACAGGGAGGAGGCATTCTTCCAAGGGAGTAAGCAGACCTCCTTCCAGGTCTGACTGCACTCCTTCACTTTCACTCCCTCAGAATACAAGGTCCTAAAGGGGGAACTATACTCACACCTGCCCCTAACTCGGGAAGCTTGTGACTTCCCAACATTTCCCTCAGATTGTTTCTCAGACTCTCCTCATGCCAACACTGGGCAGTGTCTCCTCTGTGCCATGCTACCTCGGTCACAGCATATTCCAAGTAGAATTACCTTCTGGCCTAACTGTACTTCTCAGCACTTTCCAGCAAAAACGTGAGTACAACCTGTTCCACTGTTAAACTGAGAGCTGCCACCACCTAAGGTGGCCCCATGAGGGTGTCAATGAGACACTTGGAACAGAGAATAGCATACACCAACAGGAAATGAGGCTTTCCTCCTGCAGGAAGGCTACTGTTAGGTCTCAGCCCACAAGGTCCTGTCACTGACTCTGGTATATGTTCCCTCCTCCTTGAATGAGGGGCCTATGTCACTTCCCAGTCAACACTGCTGCCTTGAGACCATTTCATGCTGTCTCACATAGGTTCAAGAGCTGGGACTCCTTCTGCAAATTTCATGCCTGCCTCTTCCACGTTCTGAGACCATCATCAAGCTACTGAACCTTTCTACCTGTCTCCTATCTATAACACAAGGAAGATAAGCACACCTGATTCCTCAGATCTCCGTGCTCCTCAAACACAATGAGCTGGTGTCATAAGACAATAGGGTCTGTTGTTCCTGTTAGAAATGCTACCTATTCTTAGCGCCACCTTGCCCTTCACACATAAGGACAGAAGAACAGACCTGAAGGATCCTTAAAGGAGCCCTTATCTGACGCTAGAACACAAAGGTACAGCCCAGCCAAAAGCTCTCCATTTGTTAGGGATCACTTTCCATGCCCCACCTGGAGTCTGATGTGCCTCCCTGAGGCACTCCACAGAGCTGCTGCCCTAGCCAGAAAAAAGAACCTGGACTTTCCCAGGAAACAGGAGGGGTGGGCATTGTGGCACATGCCATCCCCTACCTGGAGTGGGGCAACAGGGCATGGAGCTTCAACTACCCTTAGACCTCTCCTTTACCTCTTTTCTGGAGCAAATCACAAAGATCCCTTACGGGAAAGATGTTCAAAATTAGCCATCACCCACTAATGACCTTGTTATAGACCTTACTGACAAAGACCAAGGGGAAGTGGCACCCATCACGTGATCCTGTTGTTCGTACTCTGACCTCATGAGTGTCTGTCATTCATCTTAAAGATGCTACCGAGACTATAGGAGAAGGGCATGTCATCAGTTTGTTTGCTAACATGGTGTTCCAACCACGGAAATGCCACTCCAAGGCCTTCTGAAAGCCTAGTGAGGATCGTACTGGCTAGAGTGAAGCCGGAGTGGCAAGCAGCCAGAAAGGGGGATAGAAGGTGATCCACGAGAATCTAATGGCACAAGGTACTCAGGTTGCAATAGCAGATTTCTTGGGGAGGGCTGAGCATCCAGGCTTCCATGGAATCAGAGACAAAGGGATTTTCAGGGAAGAGACTATGACCAATGAAGGAATTAGAAGTTGGGTGGGAGAAAAAGGGCCAAGAAGAACTGGAACAAGGTGTGCAGTCACAGATCCTGCAGGGGTGGAGGTGGGACTCCATGAGGTGGCATGGACAGAGGATAAGGCACCACAGGCGAGGACAGGAAGCTGGAGGATGAAGAGTGGACTCACATTCTGTCAGGCTAGGAACTTCTGATGACTGCACAGGGTCTCCATGAGATAATGCAATGTCAATGTGCCAACACAAGAAAGAAAAGAAAGGGAGAGACCATGGCAGAACAAGCTTTTCTAGAAATTAAAACTTGGAAGTTATGAATTCTACCCAAATGTAAGTCCTGTCATGTGGACTGCACTGGCCTCCTCCTGGAGGCCGGCCTGTGGTGGTGGGAGAAAGCATTACTAGTCTGCCATCACTAACGATGTTTGTGATCGTATGTGGATGCCAAACACAACTTGTTGGCTAAAGAACACACAGGACGTCCCACTGATGAGCAGCTGTGTTCTTCCTGTCCCCCCCCCCCCCAGGAGCTTTCATGGGGCCTCTGAGTCTTATTATTTCTGGTTTTAAAAAAGAAATCTAGCCGGGCGTGGTGGCGCACATCTTTAATCCCAGCACTCTGGAGACAGAGGTAGGAGGATCACCGTGAGTTCAAGGCCACTCTGAGACTCCATAGTGAATTCCAGGTCAGCCTGGGTTAGGGTGAGACCGTACCTTGAAAACAAACAAACAAAAAAAACAACAAAAGAAATCTATTGCCAGGCATGGTGGCTTACACAGAGAAGCCAGCACTAGAAAGGCTGAGGTAGGAGGATCACCATTAACTCAAGGCCTGCCTGGGCTAGAGTGAGTTCTAGGTTTAGCTGGGTTAGAGTAGACTCTGCCTCAAAAAAAAAAAAAAAAAAAAAAAATCCTAGAAAGGGTGTGTGGAGTCACCTGCAGCTCCTCTCCCCTATGTAACTAGATAAGTTCAGAGGTGCAAGATGGGGAGTAATGTGTCCACTTTCCTCCCTCCAATCTGAAGGGACAGCAACAGTGCACAACATACAGGCACCGCCATCAGGGGACCATTTGCAAAATACCTACCAGCCAATGCCACACACTGTCTTGTGCTCAGTGTCCCCAGCTGTGCCCTGAGTGACACCAACCAAGGGTCAGAAACAATACCTAGAGGTACAGCATCTGCATGTTGGTTGCTGGGGGTCGAGTGGGATCACAAAGGGATTCCCGGGAGGCCACAGAAGTCAACAAACTAAGTGACGTCAACAAGCTCTACAGCTACTGGGGTGTTTAAAGCTTAGGTGAAATGAGCAACAAGCTCTTAAATCCTCCTGAAGAGAAAAAGGATGACAGGAGCAACGATACGCCCTTCTAACACCTTGTGCACATTCACGCCCACCTTGAGGAGAAGCATCAGCATTCTTCCGCTTCCCCGATTGTGCCTTAATTAAATCTCCAGCCCACCGTTTAGAATAAAGCCATTATGGATAGTGACCAAGAATTCCATCACTCCCTGGTGAGTGTAAAATCAATCACTTAGGTTTTTATGACGTAACCCCAGAAAAGTGAATCCTTTTGAGGTTAAATGATTTGATGGGTTCTGGTCTTAGCCAAAAGGAATCCATCAGCTATGTTCGCTTCAGAGATACAAACATCTGCTTCATTTCCATCCCCCTGCTCCCCATAGCATGTAAACAGTGTCAGGCAGCAAGTATGATCACAAGAAAACTTTTAAAAATGAAAGTGAGGCAAGGGGCTGTTATAGCAAAAACATGTTATAGCAAAAGCATGACATCTGGTGTCATTTTTCCAGCATGAGGCCTGAGAGAGGGAAGCCTGGGCAGACCCCTAGAACGAACATCATCAGTACAAGGCAAGCTGGGGCAACTTTTGGGAGACACCTCCCCATCCCTCACCCTACCCTGCTGCCTTTCTCCCACCACTGGACCCTCTGCAAGAGCCTGACGACATGAGAACATTCGAAAACCCAAGTCACTTTGTTAGGTACTAACTGAAAATAAGAAAAAATAACAAATACTGATAAAAGTAACGTCTGAAAAATCTCCACTCCAACTTATGCTCAAAGTACTTAGCAAAAGGTCAGAGCTCCAAAATCTGCTGGCTAAATAAACACTGGCGAGGCGGATGAATCACTGGAGAACTGGCGCATGGCAGCGAATGAATAACCCACAAATGCGTCCCAAACCCCATTATTTCCCCTTTTCCAGGAGCCCAAGATTCATGTCCTCGCATGCCGCCAGTTCATTACCGAGAGCTATCATCCCTCTTCTGGCGCACGCCAGGCAACACGCACGGCCCCTTGAGGACCCTTTAATGTTTAATTCCCCATCATCCGCTCCGCTGAACAGCTTAATCTCTGCTTGTATGATCAATACTATATCAGTGTAAATTAAAATGACAATTTTAAAGTAATTAAGCCTGTTAATGCTCGATTCAAATGTCATTATTTGCACAGGGGATCGAGGAGAAATCACACCGTGTCTGGGGTGACAGGAAGACATGCAAGCCTCCTCACCCCAGTTCGTGGTGCCACTGGAGGCTTTAGCAAAGCGGATTAACTTCTGCCTCATCCTGCCAGGGTGCCTATCCAATTTCTAAAGAGGATAATGCAATTTGATGAATTTAATTCTAGCTACAAACTCAATTATTGTGATAATAGATGAAAACTGGGAGGAGACTCTAACAAGGTCCACATTTTACAAATACACTTACCTCCACAATGGGACAGAGCAGCAATGGCTTGATTTGATTTGGGCTCTCTCTTTTGAAAACCCTTTAAATAATTATGACGGTTGGAAGGACAGCCAACATTCATTACAAAGACTTACTCCAACCCAAAGGGGCTACAGCTTAGACAATCTGGGTCACATGGTCGTGCTCACTGTCCCAAGCTACACAGCAACATTTATTAGATAGGCTCCATGGCACTGTTACATGGCTGGACTTGTAAACAGATACATGATGAGGACTACTTGTCCAATGCTGGCTGGCTTGACCCTAGCTCAGGAAATAGCAGCCAGGTACCTTTCTGGACAGGGGTTGGGGGATTAATACAAAGAAAAGGGAAGAATCACTTTCACCCTGCTCTGATTCCCCAAAGCCAAGTGCACAGCACTTGTATGAGCACAGTAGGATCATTGTCTGCAGCTCCTCACACCAGCGTGTTCTCTGTCCAAGAAGTGGGAGCCACCTCAGGGACTGCAAGGATCATTGAGCTCCATCCATTAGATCAGCAATAAAAATTGACAACCAAACATTAATTTCAAGATGAAGAGCAAAGTGTAACAATTTCCGTTTGAGAGATGTCTGCACATAGGCAGCCAATTCTGCAAGCCTCTTTAGAAAATTCCAGGCCCTGATACGCTCCAAAGGAGCCTGTAGGAAGGGTGCCCCACCAGGAAACCTCTGGGATCACGGCCCATCTACTCTGGCAATCTGATAGTGTGAGCTACTCTCAAACCCAAGAATGTCTAATATAATTATCTGAATTTCCAACTTTCTGCAGCAACAAAAGTATACAGGGGGTTTCTTTACCTGTCCCTACAATGCAAAGATCCCTATTGTTTTACTGAGTGTGAGCAGTGCACATTCCTCAGGTCCACCCATGTATCCCACAGCCAGCAGAGATCAGATTCAAGATGAGTAACAACTTAGAATGGGTTCATGGCTTTTCTTTTTATTAGTCTGTGTGTGACTATTTTCCATAGCTCACAGATGAGGAAGTAGAAAGGAAGTTATCATACTTAAACGTGCTCATGGTGTGGGAGAAAGAGGAATGAAAGCTAGGCCTACATCTATCTGAGTTTAAATAAATAGGATAAGGGAATATATAACATAGTTATGGCACTCTTCATTTTTAACCAGGGAGAAAAGTTTATAGAGAAATACCCTCAAATTTTACCACCACTTTTGCCCACAAAAAAATGAAAAAATCTAGGTCTTTTTATTTTATTTTTTACTTTTTTCCCAAAGGCAACAATATGGGGAAGCTGGTGGTGGGAAGGGGCTTCTTCTCCTCCTTCTCCTTCTTCTTCTTTGAGTCTTAGAGGAAGCTTCCTGTGTTCCAGTGGCTGCGCTACACTGTGGCATACAGATCTCATGACATTTAGCAAGACGCTTTCTGATGAAAGTGGCCTGCTCTCTGCCAGAACATGGGACAGCAGCAGAGATGAGGTACTGCCATGTAACTCAGTCTGTGATTCACCCTGGGTTTATGGCACCCCAACCACCTGTTTTTTGGGGCAGAGAGAAGCAGCTCTGGACCACACAGCTCCCTACAAAGCAGAACATGGAGTCCCACACAGACAAGACCCTTTTGATGAAGTGGACCCTTGACAGCATTAGACAGTGAGGCCACAGAAGCCATAGCCATGGCCCTGGGTCAGGGTTATCACCTCCTTTATACAAACATGACTCTATTTAAAATTGCAAGATAGTAAGTAAGCAGTCTATGGGACACAAATCCAAAACAGACAAGAACCGAAAATGACCCTGCCACTGAACCAGTGGCGGTCAAGTGGAAACCCACTGCTAGCGACTGGGACACAGGGACACAATGCTGCCTGACATTCCTTGGTCTCCTTCAGCAGCACAAAGCTACCCCAGAGGTGTGGGTGTGGGTGTGGGTGAGGCAGAGCCCATGACTGGAAGGACCTCCAGGGGAAAACACTCATGGGGAAACTCTGAACTGAAATGTCACTAGAGGCGAAATGAATAGAATGAGCAGCTACATGGTGGGCGGCAGGACTATTTTTTTTTTTATGTCTGCTGCTTCAGTGATTTCCTGTCAAAAAATGCTAACAAGCATCAAAGTCCTTAAGAGCCTTACAATCTTTCAGTTTGTTCCCAATACATTTCCTGCAGTGGATTTGTTTTCTAGGCTCATGTGACACAACCTTCCATCACACCTGTCTGACGCCTCATAGATCGGCCACCACTGGGAGCCTGGCTCAGCTTCACCAAAGAGCCTATTAGAGATTTCCCATCAGTGAACGGCGGATGAGGGTTGAGGGATTGAAGCCCTGGACAGGAGGCAATCAGGCTGGCCGGGATTAGGGCAGGGTGCCAAGCCCAGGCCATCTCTTCCTACTCTGCCTTCCTACCCACATCTGCCTGGGCCCCATGCTCACAGCTGACTGCACAGCCACCTTGTGCCCAAGTGATCTTTGGGAATGGAAGGGAAGGCTGGGTGAGAGCAGCAGCCATGACTAGAATCACAAACTCCTATAGGACATAGGCTATCTAGCCCATGGGACCTGTTCTCATCCTTGGGGCTCACTGCAGACACACTGCATTCTGAAAGTGGGACACTAGGGAGGACAGGAAGGGTCGTGAGCCAGTCATCACAATTAGCTGGCAGAGGTGCATGGAGTCACATGGTGGCTACTGGAAGTAAGCAGAGCCTATCCTCCTCAATGCCCTCAGATGGGGCTTCCCTGGCCCTGGTCCCACACATCCTCTTACAGCAGCAGACCCTCTGGTGCTAGGCATAAAGTGGGAGTGGGAAGCCTATGGCTGCTCACTACCTTTATGTCCTCAGTGAGAGTTGGTCCACCTTAAACTGGAGCCTGGTGCCAGAAGGAGTTATAAGAGGTATTAATATACAGAACTTCAAGTAAAAAATCTTTGTAGATAAATTTCACTAATATTATCTTGGAGGCTGTAAAGTGAAATGCTTTTGTTTGATGAAATCCAACAGGTGATCCTGGTTCTCCAATAGCTTGTGCTTGCTGTACCATCTGTGAGGATCCTACGCTCTGCTACTATGTACTCCGGCAAAGTTCTCCTGCCTCACTCCTGCATCAGGTCTGCAACCACAGAGAATACTCTCCACAGTTTCCATGAGAGCTGAGGTTCTCTCTGCAGTGGCCATATCAAGGTCATGGCCTTGCTTTCTGTAGATCATTCCCTTCTGGTTGAATAGCCCTGATACTTTGTCAAAAATCAGTGGTCATCTGGGCATGGTGGTACATTCCTGTAATCACAGCACTCAGGAGGCTGAGGCAGGAGAATCACAAGTCTGAGGCTATTTCTAGATAATCTTCCTGACCTCTGATCTCTTGTTCTGGTTTTATGCCAATACCCACTGTGTTGATCACTTTAGATTTATAATGAGTCCTATGTCCATTTTCAAAGTTTCTGTGGCTATTGTAGGTCCTTTGCATTTCCACATAAGTCTTAGAACGTTTTTCAACTTCTACAAAGAGTCTGCCTGAGGCTTTGATTACAGCAGCATTGACTCAGGATGTCGATCTGGGGGAAGTGACATCTAAGGAGCCTGGCACAGCTCCACATGGACTCTGCTCTCACTTGTGTCTACCAGCAATGTGCTGAGCATCTCAGGATACAGATCTCATAGCTCTGACCTAAGCAGCCCTGAACAGTGTGGATATATATTTTTGTTTTGTTTTTGGAGGCAGAGTCTTACTCTAGCCCAGACTGGCCTGGAACTCACAGTGATCCTCCTCCCTCAGCAATCCAAGTGTTGTGATCAAAGGTGTGCACCACCATGCCTAGCTAACAACGCTTATTTTTGAGGCTACTATAAAGAATAATTTTATTTAAATTTCAACTTCCACCCATACAAATTGACAGCTTACAAGCCACTGACTCTATGGCAAGATTTTGAAGACACAGAACAATCACCGTTAGCAAGTCTGTTCTGACTGCTCATGAGAGCCCTGCACTTAGTAGACACAAGTTCTGAAGGAGGCCTTGTCCTTACTGCTGCCAATACATCCAACCCAGCAATTTTGTCTTAAGCCCCATAGTCCCAGCTTGCCTCTCAATTGTGTCTCAAAGCCACAGCACCAAATAGCAGGAGTATATACTTAGGGGCATTATGTGACTCAGATGGAGTAGAGGGTGTGAGGAAGGGAGCAAGATCTAGGACTGGCCATGTTCCATCTGGTTTCCACAGCCCCTGGCCTCCACCCACTGTCTGACCTTCACCCCTTTAGTGATAAGCAAGGGACTAGTCAAGAAAAACAGAAACAAACCAGGTTGACCGATACTTCGGGTCTTCTCTGTGTATTTACCTTAATGTGAACTTAAAAGCAAGATCAGACAGGCCTTTAAACTAAAATAACTGCCCTGTCCCCGGATGCAGGACTCATTTCTTACCCCCAAACCTGCAGCAATCCCCACTGAGAACCTTGTCACAACCTAATTCCTTCCCTGATGTTCTAACAATGGCTATGATTCTGGCTTCCTCCTCCCTGCCAATCATGTTCAGCTGTCCAACGTGCCAACCAGAGGGGAGACTCTCACTATGCTGCTCCCTCTAACCTCTGCTCCTTGGCCACTGGATCTCTGAGGTACGCACTACCTGCAGCTCACACCTTCGTGCTAGGTGTTCCCCACATGTCATCATGTACACTGGTATAAACATCTGTTTCCTGAAGTCTATAAGCTCCACAGGACAGAGCATGAGGTGTGCTCTTCATCATACATCATATGTTCTGCCACATGCAATATGTCAAGTATTGAATGTAGTCTGGTTCTGGGGCCCAGCTGTGACTGCAGGCGCTCACTGTGCTGTGCTCTGTTCTGGTGCAGAACTTCTACTAAGGACAGGCTGGTGCATGGCAGCTGTGAGGACCCAACTCGGGCAGGGCTGGCCAGGGAGGCCTCTGGTCAGTGTGTGAGCATAGCCTCGCTGGTGTCCATCCCGTCGGCCTGGACTCACTTGTGTTAGAACACTGGTGTCTTTCCTGAGACATCAGCTACAGGACCCAGTAAAGCAAGTGACATAGCAGGAACCTGGCTAGTTCTGCTGAGAAAGTGACCAGCCCACTGGACCAGCAGGTGGAGCTGGCGACAGCCCAGTGTCAGGGCTTCAGGCTTAGCAGATACCTTGGCCCTTCTGCTATGCCCCACACAGCCTGCACCCATGACAGCCCCAGGGTCTGACAACCAGTGAGCAGCAAACGTCTTGAGTCCAGGCCGACCATATACAGTACATGTCGATGTCTCCCACCCTTCTTTGCAAGGTGCTTCCTCAGCACCTCTCCCCCCGAACAGGCTCCTGTAGACTCCTCCCAGGCATGAACCACACCCTTGGTGCCCAGAAACTGGAATGAGGCTTCTGAGTGAAGGAGCCAGAGTGGCCATCAGCCTCCTCACATCCTGTGACAACAGAAGGCCCAGAGCACAGTGTACCTGGGCAAACAGGCAGACTGCACCTCAGAGCAGATAGGTAGGCCAAACCTCTGTTGAGTCTGGTAAACACTGGATCCCAGGAAGACCAATGCCCATGTACTCTCTGCCCCATGAGATGGGGTGGCAGTGTCTGGAACTCCTCCATGCTGTCCTTCAGAGACACTGCTAGGGGTGGGGCAGGCACCAGCACCTAGCAGAGGGCAGCCTTATCTAAAAATGTACTACCACCAGCTGGCATTCAGAGGTGAGCTTTGCCAGGAAGAGGTCATCCCAACCCAGGAGAGCCAGTCATGAATCCAACGATGACTTGAGCCCAGGTCATCTCTTATGTATAATGGTGTATAGGTGCCACCTTCACTGGCCAGTGCCACACCTGAAAGCAAGGCGGATGCTAACAATGCCAGAGTGATGGAGGACGGGAAATATTGAGAGTGCATACCACTATGCCACAGGCACACTGGCCTCTGAAACTTCCTCTACCTCAGACAATGCTTCCCAAACCAGGCCAGTGAAAGCTCTTTCCCAAGGCCTACCATTTCTTCCAGAGTCAGCATGGCCACTTCAAGCCTGGAAGAGACCCTAGCCTTTATCAAAGAGCTCCAGGCCCCAGTTGGTATGTCCATCCTTCTTGCCAGAGCCCAGTCCTCCCAGGATGCCTGTTACCCACCCCTTCTATTCCAAATCAGTCACCAGACACCCCAGCCTCCTCCTATGCCTTGTTGTCTTGGGTTCCAATCTGACATGACAAAAGGGAGGTCCATCTCAACTGTCCAATAGGGGCAGCCATGGGCCATGTGAGCACTCTACGAGAAGCCTATGAAGTGCACAAAGCTGTACTGAGGTCTGATGGGAATCCTAGTTACCATGGCTCTCCTTCCCAGACTCCATTGGAAAGTGGAAAACGTTGGGAACATGACCTGCTGCTTCTCAAAGCTGACAAGTACCCCACAAGCAAGGTCACACCTAAGACTCTCAGTGTCTGCATGAGCATTCACATCTGAGTCTCCTGACATCCTCATGGGTACATCTGGGTCTGTCAACAACCACAGGAACACATCTGAGTCTCCCTACATCTGCAGGGGTACGTGAGGGTCTGTGGACCCCCACAGACACACAGCTGAGTCTGCTCAGCAGCCAGCGAAGGTCTTGGCTGCTGGAGACCAAGGGCCCCCCAGCAGGTGTTTTGGCCCTATGTCCGAGTGGGGCTTTGACGGTGGCAGCACCCTGCTAGGCTCTTGACGAGTGGGTCCCCGAGTTGTGTAGTGAGCAGGCTGAGTGACACAGTCATCTTCTATCCAAGAAAACCCAGAAGGCCTGGGCCAACACATGGTTCCCATTGCGCTCTCTGACACCTTGGATCCCCTGCTGGTCCATGTGGAGACATGGTTAGCTGTTAAGTCTTTGCTGCCTCCTGAAAGGTAAACTTTCCAAGAGACCTACCTCAACTTGCCCTCAGGCTCACAAGAACCAGAGTGCCAGCCATCTGCACAGGCCCAACCCTTCTGGGAGCACCAGGTTTAGCTTGTGCTAAACTGAGGTCCCCAGCTTTAGAAGCTCCTCCAGAGCCAGGCTTTGGCCAGGAAAGGCCTCCTGTCAACTCAAGGATGCATGGAGCCCGCAACAAAATGAACCTCGTGGCAATTGTTTTCCCTGGTTTGATAGCCTAGTGTCAGCTCATCTGTTACTGGGAAATAAAAAAGTCAAGCCTAAATGTATAAAAAATTATGATGGAAGTCCTAAATAAAGTGGGGACTGCAAGCTCATTGAGTCAAAAATCAATCAATCAATGAGGGAGTGGGTTAGGATCACCTCATAAGCCCCAAAGAAATCATTTGCCCAAACACTGGGATTTAACGGTGGAGGACCAAATTCCAACACTTTTAGGAAGTAAATAATGAAAAATCAATTCAGAGGAAAAACAGATCAAGAACCCTGACTCTGACGTGCCGACACATTTATTGCTGAATACCATTCCTCGGCTGACCCGAAAACTTCGGAAGGTGTTTATTTACTTTCAACACCTTCTAGAGATCAATATTTTTAATTTGGATCCAAGTTATTATTTTTCACATCACAGCAGCGGAGAGCAGCGTAAAGCGGCTCATATTTTAGCGTTAAAAAGATCGATACGACAGTTTCACCTTCACTGCAGCCTGGCCGCACGGCCGCACATCATCACATCCCACGGGGCTATGGTGCCGAGGCAGGAGGGCAGGTCATCACCCGCCAGGGGCGCAGACAGCCATGATTTAGCTGAGTGCGAGTGCCTGGTACCCTCGGAAAACCAATCTTGCTCCTCTCACTTCATCAGGCCTCAGGTGAGCAGGAGGAGGACAGGGCTGGAGGGAGGGGCTGCTGCTGGCAGACATGAGTCGCTCACCGTAAGCATGTTCGCCTGTCCTTCTCCTTCCATGGATCAAACAGCATTTGTGAACTCCATTACTTTCCTATAAATTTCTCCTAAAATCTTGTTAGGAGGGAGCAGGAAGGGGCCAGTCACAGGTTGGAGGGAAAGTCTTCCAGGAAGGCACCCCATCCTTGCTCACTCCTTGGCCTCATCCTAAGCATGAGGGGTTCTGCCCGGGTAGCCAGGCCAGGGAAGCACAGGAGCCTTGAGTGGACTCTGGGGAGGAGGTGGACCATAACATGCATGGCAACTATTTCCCTGGAAAAGGCGCCACAAGTGACAGTCCCACATCAGCCTTCATCATGTCCTGGGAGGAGCTACCACCCTCATTCTGCAGACAAGGCACAGAGCTCAGCAAGAAAACCAAAGCCACCAACAGAAGAACAGAGCTGCATGCCTGACGCATGAGTTCTCTAGCTTGATCCCTCCAGCGAAGGCCTGCTGCTGGCTGTCTGGGAAGCAACATGGAGGGGAAAGAAAGGAATGGAACCCCAACCCAGTATGGAGGCAGGAAGGAGCTCGCCACTCACAGGTGAGACACTCAGCAGCTGGATGTCGGCAGCAGGCCGAGCTGACAGGCCTCAGAGGCCCAAGCCCTCAGCACAGGGCGCTGGTACTAGGCAACAGCTTCAGCAGAGCTTTTGTGAGGACAAAAATATTCCTCGCACCCAGGAGGTGGGCCTTGGCTTTGCCTGTTGTAGCCATAGCCAGATCTGGTGTTCTCCAAGCCCTGGCCTCCAACACAGTGAAAACAGACCTCAAACTCACCCTTGCTCTGTGCCTTGGCCTGCTGCTGTTTGTGAACCAGCCAGAGGATCAGGAGCCCATGCAATGCTCTCCCCACAGGATGTGCACAATCAAGATTCCTAAGGGAACAGATGCAGCACCCAAACACCACTGGTGATGCCTATCCAAGCCACAACCTGCATGACAAGCAAGGCCACTGGCCCTGTGTCCTGCTACCAGAAGCCCTGGTAAACAGGGGTATGCATTACATGGGGATGTGGAACAAGTGCATTCCTGTGAAAACCCAGGTTGCATTATGTTTGCTGGGGAAGAAGAGCACAGCATGCTGAATTGTCTCCAGGTACTGCACCTTAGGAAGCATATGTGCCCTCCGGAGTGCTTGCTCCACCTCTAGCCACAGACTCCTTCCCGCCCTCATGGTCAGGGGTGGATGAGCCCAGGTTCAGGCAGGAGGAGGCTATTGATAATGCCTAGCCGCTCTAGAGCCCTGTGGCCCCAGACTAAGCATTCTCAGACTTCTCAGTGGCTATCACCCATACCAACAAAGTCCTCTTCCAACACAAAGCCATTACTAAGGTATGAGTTCTCCAAACTGCCCTTGGCTGGTTATGAAAGTCCACATTGAAAGAGAAGGGTCTCCTCCCATATCCTGGCCCTGTGGTCATCTTCAATGCAGAGACCAACAGGGGCTTTAACCAGAATAGCACAAGCTCTCATGGCTCAAGAAGAACCCTGTCCTCTGGATATAAGATGGTGGCAAAACCAAGAGACCTAGCTGGGTGCTACTTAAGAGCTTCCGATTTGAGAAGGCATTCAGGGCTGACCACAAAACCCAGCCAGGACCAGAGCCCTTGGACCTTGAATACCAGAATGGGGTGGGAGCACACGGTGGTCTTTGGGCCCTTTACCAGTCCCAAGCCATGTCTAAAGTCCACCACAGGGGGTATGGTCCCTTCTCTCTGTCTGGCCTCCTGGGCCAGACAGGCAACCAGCAAAGCTGTGATGAACAGCAATGTTTTACTTCTGCAGCAAAGCAAGACAGCAGTGGAATTACACGAAAATAAATTTGCAATCTCTTCCTCATTTAGCCACTCTGAAGCTGGAGTACAGGAAAGCCGTTACCCACGTCGTCCTATCGATGCACCAGCCTGTCAGGAGGTAAGCGATGAGTTTTCTATGCCCCTCCAAGTAGCCCGCTAAATCAGACACATGATTTCCATGCTGCTACAGAGTCTGATCAATAGACACTTGTGCAGCCTTGTAAAACTTCACCCAGGTACTTCCTCAGTGTCTAGCCTGTGTGGCGGGCTTGCCCAACCAGGAAGCACAGTGATGCCAAGGGCCCAGGGAATTGCCCTCTGAATTGCTACAGGCAAGAGGCATGTCCTCAGGAAGGGATGACAGGCTGGACAGGGGCAAGGCCTGAGGAGGGAGGGCAGCTCAGGGACCCAGCAGCACTCTCTCTTCTGCTCTTCTGCACCCTGGGTGTCATCCAGAATAGCCTAAGGCCACTTTTTCATTCAGGCACAGAGCTCAGGTTA
This sequence comes from Dipus sagitta, assembly GCA_036346955.1. Lineage (NCBI taxonomy): Eukaryota > Metazoa > Chordata > Mammalia > Rodentia > Dipodidae > Dipus > Dipus sagitta. Next base: position 2,077,757 of record CM070770.1, read on the forward strand.
CAACTTGGACCCTTCCTCACGGACCTCCTCCCTTGGCCCAGCTAATCGGGCAGGCCCAAAGGATCACCCTATGAACACCAATCCAAGGGCTCCTGCTGCAGGGTCCAGCATCATCAGAGGAAAATCCTGCCCTGCCTTGTGAAGCCCATCCTTATAAGAGAGGTTTATCTTCACTCTGTCAGTATTGCTTTTCTGACAGACACAGCTTCAAGTCATGCTGAGCTATTAGCACGCAAATCTTATCCATGATGCCTCCACCAACATGGACGGCTTACAGGGGAATACTCTACCGACACTCTTAGAACACATGGCTTCTTCCTTTGCACCAAGAGGCAGAGACAATGTGTGCCTTCACTGAGCCAATCTCTGGCAGTGGAGATGCCCAGAGAGGAAAGCGTGTCTGGAAAACACTCCTGCTAGAGGCCAGAGGTCCCTCAGGAGGGGGTGGGGCAGACACTCCTGGAGGCAGCTAGGGTGGGCAGGGAAGGTGAGAGGGGAAGGAAGGAGCAAGCAGGCAGGCTAATGCAAAGGCAGAAGGTCATACAGGCCCTAGGAGGATAGAAGGGCCAGAGAAGTGGCAGTCCCAGCCCATAGGAAGAGGATGAACTGACAGGCCTCTGCTTTGAGTTGCCTCTCTGTGTCTGTGCATGTCTCTGTAGGAGCAGGCGTGGGCACAAGGCAGCAGAGTGCAGGGCAGTGCCTGCAATTTCTTCATCTGAATATTCTAGGGCCCGATAATGACAGTTCATACCCTAAGACTATCAAGCCACTCTTGGCACTGGCATGTCACACCTGAGAAGGATGCAGGAAGGAGCCAAGGACTGGCAACTGATGGGGCCTCCAGGACCCAAGAGCAGGAAGGACAGCACAATGTTGTACTCCAGGCACCTGGCAGGCTTCTCTCACTTGGGGAGAACAGCTTCTGTTTCTTAAGTCTCCCCTCTTCCAGTGTTCCTGCCATAGCCAGCTGCAGGGCTGTACACAATCTTCTTCAATAAAGAGCTACACATTTCATTCACCATGAACATGGACAGAAATAGCAACCTCACTGATGATTAAACTGGGAACAACTCGGTTCATTTGGGCTGATGCACAAGCATGATTGAGATCTTAGGATGAGGATACCTGTCCAGATCCCAACCATGCCTACAAGTGCCTGAAGGGCTCCCTTTCAAGGACAGGGCTCCTCAGGTCAGTGGTGTTCCAATTACCAGCAATGTCAGTCTCCACACATGGCAAAGATCTTGGAGTCCTTCTTTGCTGAGTATCACTCTTCTTGGGGTGCAGAGTGTGTTGCAGCCTCTGCCTTGCTGACAGGCCCCTCCCTAGGGAGTTCATTCTCTGCTACCTTGAGGCTTCTGGCACACCACTCCGTGTGCTTCCCTCCTGCCTCCTAGACTCTGTCTTGTGTTTTCATCTAGACCTGGCCACCTGGAGCCAGGCCAAGGAACCTCATCCAGGTTCTAATGGTAAACACACTTCAGTACCTATGGCCTCTAATCCTGTTTTCTGCTGGCGTGCCAGCCCTCACCAGTGTATGTCTGCCTCCACCTGGAGGGGTTGTGGACATCCATATTTAATCCACACTCTCAGCCCTCTGCTGCTCTGCCTGGAGACCTACTCATCCAGTGACTCCAAATACAGTGACTGAGGGCCTGCATGTGCTGGCACAATCCCATGCTCCAAGGCAAAAAAGAGCAGAAACTGCCACTGCGGAGAATGTGACTCTCAAACAGAACCCTGTGCCCGGCTGAAGGACAGCAAGCTCTGGTGGAGGAAAGGCAGGGCACTCTTGGTGCCCTGGGGTACCAGCACGCTCACTCCCATCTCGTGTAGCTCCTGTGACCACCATACCAATGCCCTGGACTATATCCTCTGTCCTAATGGAGACATTTAAGCATGTTTTCAGGACCTGGACAATGACCCACACCATCCAGTGGTAACAGCATAACATGCTAAACTGCAGCACCTCTGGAGACCCAGGCTTCTGACACCTAACTATACAAAACTGCTTAGAAGCTAGTCAGTGACAAAAGCTGGGAGGGGGACACAGCCCAGAGCCCAGCTACCAAGGGGTCATCTTCATAGACTCAAGTCAGAGTAGACTGGCAGACAGTGTTGCTCATATCAATAGCCAAATACAACTGCTCTTGTGAGTCTGCAAAAATTAGTGTCATCTCTTCAATTGACCCCTGGGAGCAGTCCCTGCAAGGCTCACTGTAGCTGCAGATGCTGTGCTGGCGCCACCTCCTGGCATCTAGGGCTATTTGCACATCTCCCACTTCTAAAGCCTGTGGGCCATCTCCTGCAACAGGCTTGGCGGGCAGATGTGCCACCCCACCCCCAGAAGCAGCAGACCAACTCTGACACGCCACCCCACCCCCAGCTTGTAGGGAAGGTGCAGCTCAGTTCAGCAGCCTGCTGGAAACAGGCCACTATTTTCTGATCCCTATTAATGCCCATGACAGCATTTATGTACAAGATAAATTCATTTCAATTTCCCCTTTCAATTAATGGCCTATTATTTGAACCAGACTCAGCTAAAAACACAGCACAGATACCATCAATCTCTCAAAGACTAAATTTCTTTGTCTGAAGCTAGAGGGCACCAGGATGGGCAGAGGGTGGCTGCCTGGCTGTCTTGATGTTGCCAGCTCTGAACAAGATCCCAAGGGAGTAGAGGTCCTCACTAACAGGACACCCTGAGGCCATAACACATTGAGGAAGGCAATGAAGAGACATGAAGTGGATAGAGCTTGGAGGCCATAGTGGGGGGGTATTAGTTTTAGTTACACCCAGGGTAAGTGACCACTGACCTATGCCTCCTGTGATGGCTCCAGACACACAGGGAGCCACCCTTACCAACACTACCCACAGCCATCCAAGCCAGAGACACACCAAATGTAGATGAAGAGACCCAATGCCTGCAGAGGGATGCTAGGCCAGCCACTGCCCACTGAGAAGAGGGGGATGGACGCAGTACAGGCCACACACCACTCATGCAGTGGCCTGTCCATCTCCACCAGACTCATTCTTAAGGCTCCTGCAATGCCAACACAGCCCTGCTCCCTCCTGCCTGGGCATGCAGGGCTTACCCTCCCCTGCCCTGTACTTATAGAATACTATGTCTTTATATTTCAAAGGGATTATGTATGGAGAGAGTGACCTTCCCACAGACAATACTTGCATTGGAGCATGACGTAAATGCAGGCTAGACAGAAGACAGGGAGCCAGGGACCTCTCCCAAGAACAGGTGGTAAGAAGCCTTGGGTAGCACCTGTGCCCCACAATCTGACACTGACGACGTCCAAATTCCCTGCCTGGAGGTTCTGCTGGAAGCCAATTGCTGTGTCAGAATTACGGGTTTACAAATTCTTGATATTGAAGAAACTCTCAGACATTATTTCTTCAAGTATCTCTGTTTCCTCCACCCTCTCTGGGGCCCCAGACATGATATCAGGCCTTGTGACATCGCAGAGTGATGTTCCACCACGTGGTTCAGGCCTGTTTTCCTTTCCAATACTTCATATGGCTCTCTTCAGGTTCAATCGCCTTTTCTTTTGCAATGCCTAATCTGCTGTTCATCCCCCCCCCCCCAGTGCATTTTTATTTGTAGGTCTTCTTTTACACCTAAATTCCATTTGGCGAGACAGGAAGGTGGGTTCTGGCAAAGGAAAGCCAGAGGGCTAAGGGGCAGCCTTTTAAAATGAAGGAAGAAAGTAAAGAGCTGTGAGAAAGCATCTAGCAGAGCAGGGCATAGGAAGAAAGAGGGAGGAGAGACAGGGCAATGCTCTGCAGAGGACCAGGGCAGAGATGGAGGCAAGTGCATCCTGAAGGTGGGTAGAAGGTGCCACAGAGAAAGTTCAGAGATCAGGTGAGTGAGAAGGGTATGGACTGAGAAGCCTCAGCTAATGCAGGATATGCTGTCTGTAGTTATAGGATGACCTTGACTATATGAGGACAGAAATGACCTGACATTAGACACAGAAACTGAAACCTTGACACAAGTTCTCTAACTCAAGGATAGCCTGAAAGTCACAGCCAAGGGCAGGGGTCACACCCTTGTCCAGCCACCATGGCACACCCCCTCAGCATGTCTACATGACAGTACTAACAGTGGCTGAGCGGCTGCTCGCACTAGGCTTGCAGCCCAGGCGGGGGATGGGATGGTAGACAAGGACCACTGTCAGATCTCTCCTCACAGAAAAGAAAGAGAAGCAAGCAGCTATGAATGTGGCAGTGTGACAGAGGGTAACATGAAGAACATGGGGAAAGAAAGGAGGGGAGCTAACCCGAACTCAGAGGGCCTAGAGCCCAGAAACAGGGCTTGAGATGCTGGCCTGCACAGCAGAAGCAGTCCAGCATTTCCTCTGAAGAGCACTGGCCCCTCCTACCATCTCCTACCTCCTGGGCAGCTGCACCTTACTGGGGCCACAGACCCACCAGACCTAGAACTCTTGAAGAAGACAGACAAGGCTACAGGCATGGAGGACCCAACAGAACAGATCAAGTTTCAATTCAGTCTCTTGTTTAAACCAGCCTGAAGATCCCAGACTCCTATTTAAAAAAAAAAAAATCACTCATTCATTCACTTATTTATTTATTTATTTATTTATTTACTTGCAAGCAGAAAGAGAGAGAAAGTGAGTGAGTGTGAATGGGCATATCAGGGCCTCTTGCCACTGCGAACAAACACCAGATGCATGCGCTACTTTGTGCATCTGACTTTATGTGGGTGCTGGAGAAGTGAACCCATGCCATCAGGCTTTGCAAGCACCTTTAATTGCTGAGCCATCTCTCCAACCCCCCAGACTCCTCCTCTTGTATCATGTATCCCATGGCAAGCATACCTCCACAGGCCATCCACATCCCAGCTCCCACCCAGATTTCCTTTGCACCCGCGATGAGAAGGCAACTTGGAGTCATCTATGTGTGCCACAGGCACCAACTCCACAAGCAGCAGGGCGTGGTGAACTTTCACTTCATTCCAGTTGCACTGTGCTGCAACAAGGCAGCAAGTCAAGTCTGCACTTGGTAGGGGAAGGCAAGACTTGGGCTCACAGGGCCTAGGGCTCATGCCATGGCTGGAAAAGGGCTCACCGTGAAATGCTCCTGTGACTTGTAGTTTTCATCCAGGTAGACACGAGCCCTGTTGTATTCTTTCATGGCATCACTAGAGAGCAGTTCTCTGGGGAAGAAAGAGTGAACAGTAAGCAAACACCCAGATGCCATGTCTTCTACATGTATACTTCCCAGGCACAAGTTGTGGCTCAAACACCCTGAAACCTGCACCATCTCACAGTGAAGCAAAAAAAGAGGGAGAGAAGGAGAGAGAGAGGAGACAGGAATGGTGGCAGCCACAGTAACATGGAAGCCCATGCGTTCTATAAGGAGCAGGCCAGGAAGTGCAAACTCTGATCTCCACACATCCCCATGAGATATCTGGATCCTAAGGCCTCCCAGGGATGGAGACACTGTGATTGGGATTCTCCCAGGGCCACATGCCAAGGAAGCATGTCTCCCAAGACCTGGGGTCTGTTGGCTATTAATGTTTGAACCCAACAGAGAAATGAGGTTTGAAAACAGGTTGGGAGCCATTGTCATAGACCACTCTAGAGCCCAGGCAGTCCCAAAGGCTCACTTCTTATAAATAAATATTGAGGATGGTATCAGTTGTTGGGTTTTTCTGTAAAGGACGCAGTGGCCTGGACACATCCATCAGCACATAACCTGACACTCACTGCTCATCCCACCATCTTGATTTACAGTCAAAGCCCAAAGCGGGCAACCTCACCACTGACCATGAAAGACTGGCTAGAGAGGTACTGCGCGCCAGACCCACACTGGAGGATGATAGGCCACCTCTACTTTGCTGCATCTGGACAGTAGGCACAGCATGTGAAACAGAAGCCCTGCTAAGAAATAAGGTAGTAGGTGAGCTCTGACAGATTCCAGTGGACCCCTGGGTGACTACCTAGCAGACCTCAAAGTGGGGGGGGGGATGGGGAAGTGCAGCACCGGACAGAGATGACAAGACACAAAAAGAAATACTGAGCACTGAGGTGTCACATCTGGCATCAAAATTCTCTGACATGCAAAGAAACAACAAACTGTGGCCAGTCTTTCCAAAACCCTCAATCCATAGGACCAGATGCAGACAAAAGTAATGAATGAGCTGAAAGAGCCTTAAAGGAAAACAGAAATGTAATGAAGCAAGAAGCTCTGAAATCACAAAGAAGACTTCTGGAGCAATACGAGAAATAAAGGAGCTTTGTGGGATAGACTTGGAGCAGGCACCTCTGCAGACCAGTGCAGCGCCTCTTTGAAGTAGGGGCTCCCGCCCAACCCGGGGGATGGGGAAGAAGAGCAGGGCTTTGGGCAATACCAGGACACAGAGTCTGAGGGTGACCCAGGGAATAGAGAGGAAGAGCAAGCTTTGGGCAATACCAGGACACCGAGTCTGAGGGTGACCCAAGAAATGGGGAGGAAAAGCAGGGCTTTGGGCAATACTAGGACACCGAGTCTGAGGGTGACAGAGGCCAGGGAGAAGAGCAGGGCTTTGGGCAATGCCAGGACACCGAGTCTAAGGGTGAGAGAGGTCGGGGAGAAGAGCAGGGTATGGGGCAATACCAGGATACCGAGTCTGAGGGTAACCCAGGGGATGGGGAGGAAAAGCAGGGCTTTGGGCAATACTAGGACACCAAGTCTGAGGGTGAGAGAGGCTGGGGAGGAAGGCAGCACCTGAAGACGTGGGGCCAAACATTTCCCAAACACAGTTAGTTGCAAATGGACAGACTGATAAAAAGCAGCACCGAACCAGAGTACAACAGGACCCAGTTGCTGCAACCAGCTCTGTGTAGACGAAAGCCGGCAGCTGGGTTAGCACATTATACACAAGAAGATGAAGATGAACACAAGGGCCAGGCTCTGGTCGGAAACAATGAAGCGCAGGAGACAATGACACGGCACCCTTGAAGAAGTGAGGGAACTGACAAGCACCCATTCATCCCCAACAAGCACTGCTTTCACAAATGAGGACAAAGACCTTGTTCAGACAAACAAAAGCTAAGAGAATCATCAGCAGCTGACTGTACTAAAATAAACATTAAAGAAAGCTCTTCTACTGAGGGAAGATGATCCAGGTAAAGGCTGGACCCGGCTGAGAGTGAAGAGCACTGTGTGGTACACTCGTGAAGACAAAGGACAGCTCTCCACTTCTTGGTCATCTCAAAAACATCTGCTGTTTCAAGCCAGAATAGCAACAGTCATGCATACCTCAGTGCACAGAGAGGGGCGTGAGGGTGGGGCCTGTCTGCCTCTTGAAGGCCAGTGGCCTTCAGGTGCCCATGGCTCAGCACCTACTGCACTTATCTCCCGGGAGATGCTCTCGGCCTCCAGCCTGCACGCCTTCTTGTCAAGACTGACTTGCAGAAGTTCTAGGCGCCCATGGCTCAGCACCCACTGCACTTATCTCCTGGGAGATGCTCTGCCCCTCCAGCCTGCACGCCTTCTTGTCAAGACTGACTTGCAGGAGTCCTACAGAAGCTTCTTTGGTGACATAGGCTGCAGATGCTCTCTGTGATGTGGCTCAGTTAGATCCTCCTTTGTTAGGCTTTCTGTAACACTGCAGATGACTTTCACGTGGCCAAATACATCAGACTTATCTTTGTAAGCAGCATTTTTTGCACCTTTTTAAATACATCTCTTCCATCTCAAAGCTGTAAAGGTGTTCTTCTGTATCTTACTTCATCTCCAAATTTTACTTTATTGCAACTGGAACCCATCCCAACATAGTTAGACTGGGACATGACACAGGGACCAACTGCGCCCTTGCCCACCCAGGAAGGCAGCCCTGCTAGTGAGCAGCAGCACAGGCGTCCTGAATTGTGTCTCCGTCTGCTCCAGCTGCAGCAGCCACAGCTCTGGAGCCCGGTATCTGACCGCAGGAACGCCACCGTGTTTGCCTGCAAGGGTTTGTTGTACTTCACTGTGTGTTTCCAAGTTGATTTCAGTATTTGTTGAGTGTTAGACAAAATGTCTTCAATATTTTCATTAAAACTGAACAAAATCATAGATGATTTAAGGAAAATCTTTAGGTTTTGTAGCACTGTTAAGCTCAAGAACCTATGGTGGTATGAACGTAGCATGGAGGTGTGTCATTTCTCACACCAAGCAGGATAGTAAGGCACATGAGAATCTTCAGCCACTTAGTCCTCAGGTCCATGTGGCCCACATAGCCCTGGGGCTGGCCTGCCCTCCTCAAAGCACAGAGGTCTCTGTGCCCAGCCCCAGCAGTCAGAAGGCATCCATTTTGCCAGACAGCTGGAGCAGTAGTGGGGTAAAGGAATGAAATCCTCTCTCCACAGCAGGTGTCAGAAAATTGCTTTATTGTCATGGTCCCCTTGGTTTTAAAAACATCATGTGCTGTGAAGCTCTCCAAGATTTTCCCAGCAGTCTTACACATCTACTTGTTATTTCAATTCTATTTTCACAGAGTGACAATACAGCACCTCTTCTGCCTGCACTCCTGGTAATGGGGATATCATGCACTTGAAGACCAGATTCTTATGGGTCACCCTCTACAAGGCTCTCTGCTCCTTTGCTTTCTTCACACATTACTATTTTGAAGAAACACACTCCACAGTGGCCAACTCCTGATCGGTACAGTGCAACTACTTTCAGGACCTTGTGTTGTTCTGGCAGGAAAGATGGCACAGACAGGAGACAGACCAGCACAGCTCAGAGATCTAGCACAGGCACAAGTCTTCTGGACGTTCACTAAAAATGTGGCCAAGGCTCGAGGAGAGTTCAAGCCAGCAGCACAGGTGAAGAGCACTGGTTGGCACCAAGGGGGCTGGTCCTGCTGTATAGAACTTGGGTCAGGCTGACACATGGAGGACCACATGAGACAAGCATGTGTGAGTGACCTGTTCTCTTTGTCCAGAAGGTTTCAGGACACAACGCATATATGGCTTCTTCCTCCTAAATGACATGACTTTGCTTTCCAGGCAGACCAAGTTCTGTGAGATCTCCCTGGTGGAGGCCACTGTGGAACCTAGTCCTGCCCACCATCCATAGTCCTGTAGGAGGTTGGTCAGCATCCACCCACACTAGGTGCTCCTCCTGGTCCCCATGGCCCATTCCCCTAGCCTGGAAACGAGGGCACTCACAAAGCAGCTGCCATAACTCTACATCACACTTTCTCTCTGGGAACCCACAGATGAGTCCTAAAGGGCAGTAGTGGGGCCCACATCCCAGCCACAGACCGACCACCTAGCCCACGAGCTCTGGCTAAGACTTACTTGACGAACTTGTCCACATGGGACATGGAGGCCTCATAGTTCTTCCCTCCGAATTCCTGGCAGTGCAAGGCCATGAAGTGAGGCTTGTGCGTGTGCAGGACCTGCGAAGAAAGCACAGATCAGGCTGTAGAACCACCGGAAGGTGATGTGGTGGGTATTACATCTGCTGCAACCCAGGGCCAGAGCACCCCAGAGATGGCAGCGTGAAGGCCTCACATCCAGGCCCCTGGGTCAACAGATTTTGTGAATCAGCAGCCTTATGCCTATTGCTTTTACTTCTAGCTCCTTGAAAGTTGCCTTCATGTAGATTCAGAGTCTCTGAGAAGCTTCTTTGATAACCTAGGGGCATCTTTCTCTAGTTACACAAAAGGAACATTTGCTGACCACAGAGGGTATAGAAAGCTTCAAAATAAATGAGTCACAATCTCACCAGAAAGAACCCTCCTTTAATGCTCATGTGCATCCCTGGGAGGATGAGCCCAGGAATGCACATGTGTGGACACAAGCAGGAAGGTATGCCCGGGAGCGTATGCTAAGTACATGATGTTAGTGTGTGCACGGTAGTCAACAACCATGTCTAAACATATTGTGCAAGGGTGTAAATGTGTGAGAGTGTATGAATAAGTGTGCGTGCATGTATCAGCATGAGAGTTAGTGTGCAGCTTGTATGTTACCCATGTAACATGCATGTGTATGAGAGCACTGCATAAGGAGGCAGGTGTGTCAGTGTATGTAAGAGATATGCTTGTGTGTAGGTATGTTTGCACTTTATGGTCAGCAAGTATATTACTTTTTGTAATTGAATTTGTGTTGGCATGTGTAAGCACATATGTATGAGGGTGTATTATATGTGTATGAGGTTTCTGGGATGTGATGGTGTGTTGCCCACGTGTACATGCACCTGAGTAAGAACATGTGCATGAAAGTGTGTATGCATGTGTCAGCATTGTTTGTGTGGTGTGCATACGCGTGTGAAAGCATGTATATGTAGGTGCACACATGTGTGATGACACGCATATACATATGACCACGTGCCTGCGTCTGCATGTGTGTTGACGTGATTACTGTCATGTGTGCATATGCACTTTCTTCGTATTCAGGAATCATTAAGGCTGACTTAGGAGCATAATGCGGGACCTGTGCTGGCTGATGTACCTAGGCTCAACTCTATTCATGGAAAGGAAGAACAACTCCAAGGCCTATGGGTAGGCCTGAGTATGACAATGGCCATAGCTGCATGGGCCACAGTCTAAGACACAATGCCAAGCAGCAGCCACCAATAAACAAAAGTCCTCTCCAAACCAATGGCCGAAGTCTGCATCACACACTGATCCTCTCATCCCATGCAGCCTTTTGAAGCAACATGCCCACAGGGCAGCCCTTCTGCAATTTAAGTCTCCGTAGCATGGACAGGCCTTGTAATGAATGAAGGATAAGCTACCCTGGGAGGCTACGTGCACGCACACCTGCTGGTCTGCTCCTCCCTAGGCTGCTCCAGCTCCATACTAGTCACAACCTTCACCTTACAAGCAGAAATACCTAATAGCTATCTGCAGGGCTTAAAGATGTCTGCCTTTATCTAAATTCCAAGAAACATTGTCCCTCTTACAATAACTTTTTGTTGTTGTTTCAACAGAAGTATCCTTTAATGGAACAAAAATCAGTATTTAAATGACTTTAAACTCAAGGGTTAACTCTGGTGCTAAGTATCGAAAGAGTGGAGGGAGCGAAGGCAAAAGAAATACATGATGATAGAACAGAAAGCTCATGACATCCCAGCAGCAGGCCTTCCCTGTGTGAGCAATGCTCAGGCAAATGGTGTCAGAGGCCTCAGGCCCTTGGAATAAAGAAAAGCAGCAGAGCACCAAACATCGACAACAGATGACCTTTTCTTTCTTTATAAAGGCAACCTGCCCCAAAACTTGTCTCCCCAATTTTCAATACCTGTATTTACAAATATGAAACATGTAGCAAACTATGTACATACATACAAAGTACAGTACCTACAATTACACACAAGGAGAGTAATCTATAACACAGCCTCAGTGAGGGTACAGACCATCCCCACCCTGAAACAGGCTTCCTGCTCAGAAAAAGGTTAGGGAGGTTAGGGCAAGAAAAAAGGAATGTTCCAAGGGCCTGGAGCAAATTCCAGGCCAGCACAAAGTGGGATCCTAGAAGATTTCAGGGGGCTGTGATTTAAGGTTTGGTGGGGAGCCATCTAAGACATGGATTCCCAAGAAGAGAAACAAATTTAAAGTTTTATTTTGTTTTGTTTAAGCAGCAGCAGTTCCAAGTAACTGAGTAGTAAAAGAAGAGAAACAAAGACGAAAACTAGAGCCTCACAAGACCTCAGAACCATGAATTCCAAGAGCCTATAACCCTAAAGGGCAGCCACAGCCAGCTGCAGTAATTGGAAACTGGGAACTGACAGGAGAGGGCGCCAGTACACCAGAAATCCCACAACTACTGCCAACTATTAACAGGAAGCTCTAAGTCCCTGAAATGCTACTGAGGATGAAAAAACAATAATGATTTACTTTGACAGAGATGTTCCAACACAGAAAGTCAACCAAGAATCAAAACTTGGTCTTAGTGAATTAAGTGCTCACTAAAGCCTGAATACCTAAGCTCAATACCAAGACCCTCTGTGAAAAGCCAGAATCCATGGCAAACTACAATCCGGGGTACTGATGCCTGTGCGGAGTGCAGCAAAAGAACAACAGTAGAGTGAGAACCCACAGACAGAGCGCCTGCCGCAAACAAGGAAAGGACTGGCCTGAAAGTTGTTCTCAGACTTCCACACATGTGCCGTGGTACGCACACACACGTTCAACACACATATGCACACGTAAGATAAATACTTGTTAAAAAAAAATGTTTCCTGGGCTGGAGAGATGGCTTAATGGTTAAGGCGCTTGCCTGCAAAGCCTAAGGACCCAGGTTCAGCTCCCCAGAACTCACATAAGCCAGGTGCACAAAGTAACACATATGCTTAAGGTCATGAATGCACACAAGATAGTGCACATGTCTGGAGTTCAAATGCATTGGCTAGAGGCCCTAGTGTGCCAATTCTCTGTCTCTCTTTCTTGCTCTCTCCCTCTTGCTCTAATAACATAAAAAATTTTTAAATCTTTAAAAAGTGTTTTTATTTATTTGAGAGACAGTATGTGAGTATGGGCATGCCAGGGCCTGCTGCCACTACAAATAAACTGCAGATGCATGCAACACTTTGTGCTGCTGGCTTTACATGGACACTGGGGAATCGAACCCAGACCATCAGACTTTATAAGCAAGTGCCTTTAACCACTAAGCAATCTGTCCAGTCCACCACATACATAAAATTTTAAAAACAGAAAAACTCAAGTCTACAGTATATAGAGTCAGATACGTTCAAATCCAAAACAGAAAACTAAAATGGAAATGAACCAAGAGATAAGCACTGAATAACCTTAAGGAAGAAAATGGCAAAGTAATCAAAGAAAATTAGAATAAATCATACCACACACACACACACACACACACACACACACACACACACACAAAAATTATATATGTATATATATATAAAGGAAAACCCACAAGGCACTGAATGAGCCAGGAAAATCAGCCAAGAAAGAAAACAGCCATGGTGAGAGAGGAGGGAAAGGAGGGCACAGCACGAATGGCAGAGCCAAGCAGAAGAGCTGGACAGGAACAGAACCAGCGCTGCAAACTTCTTACTTCCCAAAACAGCAGCAGGCTCAGTGGTCAGCGGAGAGAGAGATGTTGACCCCAGGTGTGAAGCAATAACTATAGGCCTGGAGAGATGGCTCAGCAAAGATGGATGGTCTGGGCTGGATTCCTCAGAACCCATGTAAAGCCAGATGCACAAAGTGGTGCATGTGTTGGAGTTCTTTTGCAGTGGCTGGAGGTGCTGGCATGCCCATACCCTCATTCACATACTCTTTCAAGTAAATAAAAATAGGGCTGGAGAGATAGCTTAGTGGTTAATGCATTTGCCTACCAAGCCAGAGGATGCCGGTTCAATTCTCCAGGACCCACGTAAGCCAGATGCCCAAGGGGGCACATGCATCAGGAGTTCCTTTGCAGTGGCTGGAGGCCCTGGCATGCCCATTTCTCTCTCTCTCTCAAATAAATAAATAAACATTTAAAAAGCAATAAAAATATTAAAAAAATAAATAAAGCAACAACTGTAATACTACCTGCTAGGTTCTTCCATGATCACAGCTGTAACACATCTGTTGCACGAAACTGCATGGCATTAAGATTTGCACATAGCTCTAAAAAGCACCAGATCAACTCTCAGGAGATAGTAGAATGTTTGGGCCTCTTGCCCCCATCATGTAGCAAAAGTGGCATTTCCATCAATGAATGACAAGCCACATGTGTAACAGTGGTTTTCAAGGTTATACTGAAGCTGAAATCCCTTACCATCATGTGATGTCTAGCCTCTGCAATGTCTTAGCACACTGTGGCATGTGTTTGTGGCGATACTGGTGCAAACTGGCTGTGTTGCCCGTTGCATGCAAGTCAATGCATAGCACTGCACAACATCTGATAATGTGTAACTGCTTCTGACATACACATTCGATGTGTACGATTGCCTCAGTGGCATGGCTTAGCTCTTCTTCCTCCTCCTTTTTGCTCCCCCTCTCCCTCTTCCTTTCCCCCTCTTCCTCCTTCCCTCTTCTTTCTCCTCTTCCTACCTCCTCCTCCTCACTAATGAGGGCTGCCATACAACAGACGGCCTGTGGCAGAGCAAGCAGCAGCCTCCTCATCTCTGGTCACTAAGACTCTTCACTACATCCAGGAAGGCCCATGTCACATGGATGCCCTGTGCTACCATGGGGTACAGATGAACTCTGGATGATCATACTGCAAAGCCAGCTAACAGAGCACTTCTCAGAATAAGTCCTCATTGACAAGTGACTGTGAAGCACGAAGCTAAAACCACCACTCACAAATATTTGTAAGAAAACAAATAGTTAAAATATAAATTAACATTGGGGCTGGAGAGATGGCTTAGTGGTTAAGTGCTTGCCTGTGAAGCCTAAGGACTCTGGTTCAAGGCTCAATTCCCCAGGACCTACGTTAGCCAGATGCACAAGGGGGCACACGCATCTGGAGTTTGTTTGCAGTGGCTGAAGGCCCTGGCGCACCCATTCTCTCTCTCTGCCTCTTTCTTTCTCTGTCTGTTGCTCTCAAATAAATAAATAATAAAAATAAACCAAAAAAATTAAAAAATACATATAAATTAGCATTGTAAAATCTAAAGGAAAGGAAAGGAACAGGAAATCTAAGAACAAAAGAGAGCATAGGGAGAGCAAGCAAGAAGGAAGAGGACCCCACCCAGCTGCACCAGAGGTCACGATGAGTGCTACAATTTATACCTGTGCTGGCCCCCTAACAGCAACCAGCCACATGTGGTTATTTAACAAATAATCCAGTTTTTCACAAGCACGGATCCCACTCATACAGTCATTAACTCAGGGCTAATGGCAATATACCAGGTGAACATCCTCTTCACCAAGTGACATGTCCTATATCCTCCAAACCAAGTGACATGTCTTACATGCTCCTAACCAAGTGCAATGCCTTAAATCCTCGTCCTCACCAAGTGACATGTATTACATCCTCCTCAACAAGTGACATGTCTTACAACCACCTCATCCAAGAGGCATGTCCTACATCCTCCACACCGAGTGAAACGTCCTACATCCTCCTCACCGAGCGACAGGTCCTACATCCTCCTCACCGAGCGACAGGTCCTACATCCTCCTCACCGAGCGACACGTCCTACATCCTCCTCACCGAGCGACACGTCCTACATCCTCCTCACCGAGCGACACGTCCCACATCCTCCTCACCGAGCGACACGTCCTACATCCTCCACACCGAGCGACACGTCCTACATCCTCCACACCGAGCGACACGTCCTACATCCTCCTCACCGAGCGACACGTCCTACATCCTCCTCACCGAGCGACACGTCCTACATCCTCCTCACCGAGCGACACGTCCTACATCCTCCTCACCGAGTGACACGTCCTACATCCTCCACACCGAGTGACAGGTCCTACATCCTCCACACCGAGTGACAGGTCCTACATCCTCCACACCGAGTGACAGGTCCTACATCCTCCTCACCGAGTGACACGTCCTACATCCTCCACACCGAGTGACACGTCCTACATCCTCCACACCGAGCGACAGGTTCTACATCCTCCTCACCGAGCGACACGTCCTACATCCTCCTCACCGAGCGACACGTCCTACATCCTCCTCACCGAGCGACACGTCCTACATCCTCCTCACCGAGTGACACGTCCTACATCCTCCTCACCGAGTGACACGTCCTACATCCTCCTCACCGAGTGACACGTCCTACATCCTCCTCACCGAGTGACACGTCCTACATCCTCCTCACCGAGTGACACGTCCTACATCCTCCACACCGAGTGACACGTCCTACATCCTCCTCACCGAGTGACACGTCCTACATCCTCCTCACCGAGTGACACGTCCTACATCCTCCTCACCGAGTGACACGTCCCACATCCTCCTCACCGAGTGACACGTCCCACATCCTCCTCACCGAGTGACAGGTCCTACATCCTCCTCACCGAGTGACACGTTCTACATCCTCCTCACCGAGTGACACGTCCTACATCCTCCTCACCGAGTGACACGTCCTACATCCTCCTCACCGAGTGACAGGTGCTACATCCTCCTCACCGAGTGAAACGTCCTACATCCTCCTCACCGAGTGACATGTCCTACATCCTCCTCACCAAGTGACATGTCCTACATCTTCCTCACCAAGTGACGTGTCCTACATCCTCCTCACCGAGTGACACGTTCTACATCCTCCTCACCGTGTGACATGTCTTACATTCCTTCTCACCAAATGACATTTCTGGTCCCCACTACAGTTCTGCACATACACATACTTCTTATAGTCACATTTGCTCACTCACACTTGTACCATCATGTGTGCATGCACATTCATTTGTGCACACACTTCTACAGATAACTGCTAAAAGAAACACACTCACTGAATGTGTAAGTCAGGCAGTCATTACAGAACAGCATAATCATGCACTATGGCCTCATGACACCCCAGAATTACACTTCAGGGCATGAGCTCTATTCCAGGGTGCAATCGCCAAGAAAAGCGTTTGCTGGCCACAAACGAAGTTTAAATGAATCTTAAGGATGGAAGTCACAGAGTCTGTTCTCTCACCACAGGGCAGAGTCACGCTGCATGAAGCAGCCAGGGGAGGGAAAGAATGCAAATCATTGGATTCTTTTTATACAAAATACTAGCAATGCCAACTCATCAGAAAGCCACTAGCTGCCTAGTGGCAGCAGGGGAGGGGGAGAGACCACAAAGGGCCTGCGACCATTCACAGGCAATGGAAGATCACATCTTGATCATGATGAAGGTTTTGTGAATATAGACCTATGTCTGAAACCCTCACTATACACTTCAAATACATGCAGTGAATATGTGTCAAACATATCCCAGTAAAGACAAGCATTTTAATTTCTACCAACAGAGCAATCAATTCTAACACATCAACTGTAAAGAGCTGTGAAACATGAGAGCACTTGAGTGCCAACTGGATGCTCACTAAGAAACTCACTGCCGGACCTTCAGATGCAAAGTGATCACTATGCTTCCATCTCATTCTTCTGCAGGTAACCACAGAAACACAAACCACTCACTAGATGGTCTGGTTTTGCTTAAAGACAATGGGCCTGGAGGTGAGCGGATTGAAAAGCTGATGTTGAGCTCCGCTAGGGGAATGTGTGGGGCTGTCCTGAAGTTCACACCACTATTCTCTACTCTCACAGGTTTGAAACTGATCAGGTTACCATGGTAACATACTCATGGTTTAATCAGGCAAGAACAAAACCAGAGATCCAAATTTTACATCCCCTTGAGTTAGAGACACTGGACTCTTCCAGAGCTCGGGAACACAGCAGGAAACCACCTTAAAGCTTCAAACTGAACATGTTTGGACGACAGGAAACTGCTTCCACTGAAGTCTCTGTTCTTTCTTCATTTGCTGGTGGCAAGCAAGGGAGAAGGAAGGTGCCTATTGCAGTCAGGTTCACAATGGTGGTAGAAATCCCCCAGCCAAGAGCAGCTTGTGGGAAAAAGAGGTTTATTTTGGTTTATAGACTCAAGGGGAAGCTCCACGATGGCAAGGGGAAATGATGACATGAGCAGAGAGTGGACATCACCCCCTGGCCAACATAAGGTGGACAATAGCAACAAGAGAGTGTACCAAACACTGGCAAGGGGAAACTGGCTATAATACCCATAAGCCCACCCCCAACAATACACTCCCTCCAGGGGAGTTAATTCCCAAATCTCCATCAGCTGGAAACCTAGCATTCAGAACACCTGAGTTTATGGGGGACACCTGAATCAAACTACCACATTCCGCCCCTGGCCCCCATACATGATGTAAAATACAACGCATTCAGTCCAACTTTAAAAGTCCCCATAGTCCAAGATCTTTTCACTGAGCCATAACACCAAAAAAATTGCCTCAAAAACCCATAATGGCACAGAATAAATATATTCTAAAAGATGGCACTGGGCATAGCAAAGAAATATTCAACCCATACAAGATTTAAAACAACCAGGGCAAACATCAACTCTGTAACTTCAAGTCCAACAACTCTAGCCAGTGACAAATCTCCAAGTCCAATAAACTCTAACCAGCAAGCAACAAGTCTCTGGAATTCCAATTCCGCCCTTCCAGCTAGGCTATTCACAGTCCTGGAAAACTTCATCAGGGATGGCAGCTTTTCTTAGAAGCTATCTTTTGGTCCCGGCATCTCCACTGGGTCTCCACTGCAATCCATCATTCATCCTCATGGCCCCATGGGGTCTCTATGCAGGCAACCAGCAAACCTGCTTCACACTGCCCATGGCCATTTCCAAAACACAAGACCATGTTACAAACTCAGTGACCCTCTCTTTCCTGCATTTCTTATACTCTACAATACCAGGTAAGGTGCCAATTTGTTAATCCGGCGGGGGGGGGGGGGAATAAAGCAGACTGAAGAATAGGACACTTCTTGAGCACTCAGTCCCCTCCAAAAGAGTCTACATTCTTCCTGTTGCCCCAGTGCAGGTCAGCTAGCCCAGTCTCAAAGGTTGTAAACTCTCAAACAATTTGCAGGTGAATGGACAGCAGTTTAGGCCCAAAGATTTCATTTTTTCTGTGCCATATCCCTCTGCTCACACCAGTTCATTTCTACGCAAAGCAACCTTGCACAACTTCTCAGGGCATGGGCATAAGAGCAAGCTTTTCACATAAACTATCTGTAGCCCAGTACAAGCAAAGCTCTTTCTCACCTTCATAAGCCAAACCTCACAGTCCATAGTTCTTACTGCATCCAGGTCTTTCAACTCTGACCATAATAGTCCATCAAGCTGTACTTACAGCACTGCAAGGTGTCTCTTAGGTCAAGGTTTCAAATTCCTCTTGAAAATCAGCTCCAAAAGGCCAAAGCTACACAGTCAGGTGTCTAGCAGCAATCCCACCCTCGGTACCACTTTACATTCTTCCTGTTGCCCCAGAGCAGGTCAGCTGGCCCAATCAAGAGCAGCTTCAGTACCACTTTACTGTTGCAGTCAGGTTCACATTGCTGGTAGAAATCACCCAACCAAGAGCAGCTTGTGGGAAAAAAAGAGGTTTATTTTGGCTTAGAGACTCAGGGAGAAGCTCCACAATGGCAGAGGAAAATGATGGCATGAGCAGAGGGTAGACATCACCCCCTGGCCAACATAAGGTGGACAATAGCAACAGGAGAGTGTGCCAAACACTGGCAAGGGGAAAGTGGCTATAATACCCATAAGCCCACCCCCAACAATACATTCCCTCCAGGAGGGGTTAATTCCCAAATCTCCATCAGCTGGAAACCTAGCATTCAGAACACCTAAGTTTATGGGGGACACCTGAATCAAACCACCACAGTGCCCATGCTCCTCACAAGTGCCCTGCTGCAGAGCTTCGCATGGAACCATGTTGAGCTCCCACAGTAGGGAGAGGCTGCTCAGATGACATAAACTCAAGCTGTGCTTTTGTCCACAAGGCACTGACGACACACACCAATCAGTGCATCTAAAACAGATCCAATCACTGCACAGGATGAGAAGTTTAGAGCAGCTCATCAGAAAATTACAATTTCTAATGGCATGCTGTTGGAAATTTGTGGCTAACAGAAAAAACATATTTCCTTTGCAATGAGTGAAGCCATGCAATAACGTATAAGGTACATGTAAACACCATGCTGAGGGAGCAGTAAGTCCCACAGATACAAGGAAAGGATACTGACATTTTCCATGAGAAGATGGTGGGGAGCCAGCACCAAGGGTTCTGAAGCAGCAAATCTCTTACAAAGGCAGGTGACACTTTGCTATGTCCTTATTTGACAAAACAGGCTCCCAATCTTATTTTGGTTTCTGAAACATCCTAGGAATCACTGCTAAAAGGAAGAAACGTCTGCTCAGTGGTCAGAAGAGGCAGTGCTTGTTCAGCCCACCATACAGGCAGGAGGGGCTGGGCAGTACTCCCCAGCTGCTCTCAGAATGTCTGCATGCAGCACGGGGACAAATAAACCCCACAGCAATGGCAAGCTACCACCAGGCTAGCACTGGAGGTGGAGACACTGTTAACTCACTGCCACACAGCAGGTCCTGGCTCACAGACAAGTGCAACCAGAGCCACAGTCTGCAAAGTCATTAGGGAGAGATGGGCCTTGGGGCACTTATACCTTCATTTTCATGTTCACTTACTTCATTATGGGAGCACATAATTTGATTCTTAATAATGGCTGTATCAAAATGACTGGCCCACCACCTCCTGAGCACTTCAGTAAACTTCAATGGGTGAGCCAACTGCAGCTTGCCACTGAACGAGGGATGGGGTTAACAGAGGTAGGACTGAGGTTTCTTGAAGAAGCAGAGCAGGCTGAGATTCTTGCTCTGCCACCTGCTATAGGGACCTTATGCCATTTCAGTGTTTGCTATCTTTACACAGTGGCTGTGAGGTATTGATGAGAATGCAGGCACCAGGCAGCCAACACAGACCAGCAGATGGCATTGGTTTAACACCATTATGCCGACAACTGCAGTAGGGACCAGGGAGATGCAGCATGTGGACACAGGACTACCATGTCCCTTCGCTGGTTCCCCACTCAGAAACAGGGAGGATTGGGGACTGCACTCAGAGCCTTCTTAGCAGCTGTAGGACAGGAACTCTGTGCCCTTCAAGACCCTGGGCAAGGAGCCATTCAGGCAAAATAGCTGCCTGGCAAAAGGTATTGGACAGCACATTGAGGCACTGCTGGCCAGAAAGACCACAAAGAAAATGCCCACTATCCACAAGGCACTTCTGTATTCTGTGTGGGATCAACACTCAGCACCTGTCCTACCTAACAAAGGAAGTAGCCGATCTTTCCCAGCACAAAAGGAATTGCTTGTAGCTTAAAGATAAAACTGCAGCCACTGCACAAATTCTTCTAGTGCATTCACTAGGGCTCAAAAATAATATCTTGGAGAAGAGTAGATTAGAAATTTTGGCTAGAAAGTACACAAAAACTTACACACATACACAGAGGTTGGCCTGTGAACAAGCAGCTTCTCCACTGGTATCACTATGCAGACACCTGAGCACAATGCCACAATCGGCTCCCTGGAAGCCCTCACTGTGGGCCTACAGCCACCAAGCCTGTACAATGCCAAGAACAGAGTTAAAATAGCAACAGCCAGGCCTTGTTAGGCTTCCTCCAAGAGGAGTACTGGTGACCTAAAAAGGAATTACATCCTGCGAGCCACACCAAGGGAGCCTGAGCACCAAGAGAAGGGACAGAAAAGGACAGAGGAATTCACTGAGCTTTAAAACCCAGCTGCATTTTGCCTCAGGTATGAGCTCTTCTCTATTGGCATGGGCTGAGCTACAAGGGGCTCCCCACACTCAGGTGCCATGGCACCCTAGTTTGGGATTCACTAGACACAGCTCCTGATGGGCCATGTCAGATGGCCTCTCTCAAGTCCACACCCAGCACTGGGCCAGTTGTGGTTTCTCACTGCCTTTACCAGACATTGCAAGTTTCCAGAATCTCACAGGGAGGCAGCATGGTTGGCTTGAGTTTCCTCACAAAGCAAATAGTTCTAAAGTCACCAGCAGCTCCTTTGGTGGTAGAGAGAAGGCCTACAGCCTATGACGGAAGCATGACAGCCAAGGCAGTTGTGAAGCTGGGTTTAGTCCTTGGGTCCTCACTTACAGACCTCTAAGCCAGGTGGAAAGAAGTGCTTTCCCCCAGTTCAGAAGGGCCAGCAGCGCTCTGGGGCCTCCACCTGCCTGAGTGGTTTGCCCATCTTCCCAAGTGACCTAGGAGGCCAGCAGGCAGCTGCAGCATGGGAAGTACAGCCAGAGAAGCTATGAGCACCTTCAGACACCCCTCAGGAAGCCACCCACCACACAGACAAGGGCCCTCCTCTCTCTGCTCATTCCTAGCTCATCCAGGGCAAGAATATTGCAGTAGGAGGGGAGCCCCTTATGTTGGATCTAGAACCTCAAAGGACTTCCAACCCCTCAGGCCCTAACTAATCTGGTCTCCATCACGGCAGTCCTATACCCTCCCACCTCCCTTAACCTCTACCTCACAGGCCCACCCTGGTCCCATTAGCACTTTCCAAATCTGGGTCTTCAGGAATCCACCTGGGCCCCATCTCCTCCTGCCTTGCCTTTGAGCTGGTAGAATCATGGGACAGCTCTTAGTTCTCTGAAAAGGCTTCCCAGAGCCCTTGGCTAAGCTGTTCAGGTCACCTTTCTCTGTATCTTCGTGGTTCACTGCCTGATCGTACAAATACTCTGCTGTTTCTTTCTTTTTCTTTTCTTTTTTTTTTTTTTTAATTTTGGTTTTTTGAGGTAGGGTCTCACTCTAGCACAGGCTAACCTGGAGTTCACTATGGAGTCTCAGGGTGACCTCGAACTCACGGCGATCCTCCTACCTCTGTCTCCCAAGTGCTGGGATTAAAGGCGTGCGCCACCATGCCCGGCTACTCTGCTGTTTCTTTACTGGCACAGCAAACAACCAGGCTGTGCTGTGGAGGCAGGCTAACTCTGTCCTAGTCTCCCAGTCTCCCCTTGTTCTGATCCACTGCAGGGTCATGAGGACCCCTGTACAAGGCCCTAATGCCAATACCCCTAACCAGCTTCGAGAAAATCCGCCAGCTCTTCCCCGAGATGGTGTCTCCTTGCTCCTGCTTGCCTCCTCTCTATCCACAGACCCTACTACTTGCCCCTTGTTCTTGCCACTCTTTGAAAGCATGGCTTTAGGGTGACAGTGACAAGGCTCCCAGCCTGACTATGGCTTAGTCCTATGGCCTCAGATGCAATCTCTCAATCACTTGAAACATCAGTTTTCTCAACTGTAAAGTGGACTATAGACAGAGTAACCACATCATAGAACTTCTTTTTAAAATATTTTTATTTATTTATTTATTCATTCATTCATTCAAGAGAGGGGGAGGGGGCTAGAGAGATGGCTTAGCGGTTAAGCGCCTGCCTGTGAAACCTAAGGACCCCGGTTCAAGGCTCAATTCCCCAGGACCCACATTAGTCAGATGCACCAAGGGTTGCACGCATCTGGAGTTCGTTTGCAGTGGCCGAAGGCCCTGGTATGCCTATTCTGTCTCTCTCTCCCTCTCCCTCTTTCTCTCTCTCTCTCTCTGTCGCTCTCAAATAAATAAAAATAAAAAATATTTAAAAAAGAAAAAGAGAGGGGAGGGAGGAAGAAAATGGGTGTGCCAGGACCTCCAGCCACTGCGAACGAACTCTGGATGCATGCACCATCTTGTGCATCTGGCTTACGTGGGTATTGGGGAATCGAACCTGGGACCTTTGGCTTTGAAGATAAGCGCCTTAACCAATAAGCCATCTCTCCAGCCCCATATCATAGAACTTGTGAAGAAAATGAATGGATGAGCACAGCCTCAAAGCACAGGGGAACCCACATGTTGTAGCCCAGGGACACAAAATATGCTGCAGCCCATGGGTACCCATACACTACAGCCCAGGAACACCCAGCATACTGAACCTTAAGGACACATACACTGCACTCAGGGACACCCAACATGCTAAAGACCAGGGCACTCACTTATGGGCCACTACTGACTTTAGAAATGTTGAGAGAGTTAAGGAAGCAGCAAACATAAAAGAATATAACCTAGAGGTCACTTGTCTCCTTATCACCAATCTTCTCCATATAGATGAAGGTGACACCACTGTCTGCTAGTACTTGTGAAAAGAGTTTATCTGAAGCTCTTTTCTCATATTAATCTCAGCTCATGGTCATAACACCAAGTGGCTATGCACAGTCCTTGAGTGCAGATACTCGTGTTAGCAAGGCACTCTGGGTCTCTGGGGTACAACACAGCTGGGCTGGGTGTCCATGTACATCTGAGGGTCTATGTTTCAGGAGATCCCTTGAGAGGGGTGCACAAGCAAGCAAGAGACTCCTGGGGTGTCAACCACATTTCTTCCACAAGGGTGTTGTCCACATAGCCCTGGATATGCCCCACACCATTGTGTCAGCAGCCTCATGGACACAACTCTCCACATGAGAGGCAGAAAATGGGAACTGCAGCACTCGTTGGATTACAAAGGAGAAGGACCACACCTGAGACATTCAGCAGCCAACTCCTTCCTCCTGGGCCTATCTGTTCTAACCAGGTGTGCTCTAAGTATAAAATACACCTCATTCCCATGGCAGCAAAAATATATATGCTATCTCATTAATAGCTATATTGATCACATGTTGAAATAACATTCTAGAATGCTAAGTTAAATGCAACATATTAGTAAAGTCAATTTCACCATTTCTTTGTATTTTTTAAGATACAGTCCTAGAAAACTTGAAATTATGTATGTCCATACATGGTATCTCTACATGGACAGAAGACAGGCCATGGAAGGCCTTCTGCTGTGTGCTGACACACCCTCCTTCCTTCAGAAAGACTCTGAACATTTTAAGGCAGTCTGTTGTCTTTCAGTATATGCTCAATCTTACTTTATTTTATTTATTTATTTTGGTTTTTCTAGGGTCTCACTCTAGCTCAGGCTGACCTGAAATTCATTATGGAGTCTCAGGGTGGCCTTGAACTCACATTGATCCTCCTACCTCTGCCTCCCAAGTGCTGGGATTAAAGGCGCGCGCCACCACACCCGGCTTCAATCTTACTTTTAATAACACACTCTCAGAGCCTTGGGAAAACTCAGTCAGCTCCTCTAAGTCAGACCTATGTCTTTACCTCTATAATTCCTTCAACTTACCTAGACCTTGAGAAAGGCTTCCCCATGCAGAGCTATGGTTCATTCCAAAGGTCCCAGGGCCCAGGGAGCAAATAAAGACTGAGAAGGACAGGCCAAAGGCTGTCCTGTCCCTGTGGGTGAGGAAGCACTTTGTGTTCCAACAGCATCCAAGACGGGAGGATTCACGGGCACCTTATTCACAATGATTCCGTTATTCCTCACACCAATGGTATGGGTACCATTACCCTCAGGATGCAGAGGCACGGAACAGTTACAAAGCTTGCTTAGTGGCATATAGCAAGGAGGGGCTGGTGTGAGGATGGAACTCTCCCTGACAGATTCTAGGGCCTGTGATGGGCTTGCAGCCAGACTAAGCAGCCTCTTCCTGGTGGACAAGAAAGGGCCTGCGCCCCAGTCTGTGCCAACAGATTGTTCAGAGCAGAAACGTAGCCTCAGCAGGCAGACAGAATCACACTGCCTTCGTGGATGCTAAGACACAGTTGGCAGAAGATTTGCTTTCTGGGTTTTACACTGAAGACTGGTTTCTACAGAAGTACATACGCATGCTTGGCTGCCTACAATTTCCTTCACCAAGAGCATATTTAAGATTGTTGATCAGAGCCAGGTGATATGGTGGTGCCTATAGATTTAACTACTCAGGAGGCTTAAGCAAGATTGAGTTCACAAGTTCAAAATCAGCCTGGGTAACAGGGCAAGACCCCCATCTCAAATAAAATTACAAGCACACCTGTCAACCATGGTGACTAAATTAGATCAATAGCAATAATAATAATATCTCCAAATCAGATGAACACACCTGTCACCACTGACTTCCCTCCACACCTGACAGTCACACTGCCTGAGGGACGGGGCCATGCTAGCCAGGGCACCTCCAGAATGCTCTATGGTTGGCAGCCCCTCAAACCTGCTTTCTATTCCAACCTACAGTCATCACAGATCTGAACACAGCACCCCTAGTATGAACTCTCAGGGGCTAGCACTGTTCCAAAATGAAGGCCAAGCTCTCCACAAGTGCAGGGGACCATGACCTCCTCTAGGGGCTCCTACCCACCCTCCTGCACTCCCAGTTCCATCCCCAAACCACCTGCATTCACTGCACCACTGCTGCTCCTAGAAGACGCTTCCTTCTAGCTTCATTTCATCTATCCACCATCCACCCATCCCCAAGGAATGGAAGGGCAGGACAGAGTAAACAAGGATATGTAGGGTCCGTACTGCTGTGGGGGACAGCTGCAGCCTTCAGTAACATGGCACCCAGCACCTGAACTGGGCTGACCCCAGTTCCACACACACAGCAAGTAGGGTTGAGCCTCTTGGGACAGTTCGGAGCCAGAAGTTACTCCACCTCAGCATCCCTATGGGCCTCCTGGCAGCACGGAGAGCATCCATACACCTCTGCCTTGGACTGAAATACAATGCTGCAGAAAGGACAGCCTAACACAAACATTCTCCCGTTGTGAAGACAGAAGTGCAAGGCCAAGGTGCCAGTCTATTTGGTGTTGGTGAGTCCCCTGTCTGGCTTCCACACACTGCTTTTGCTGTGTACCTTCATGTGGTGAGGAGAAAACGCTGCTGTCTCTTCTTTCATGAGCACTACTTTCATCATGAGCCCATTCTCAAGACTTACCTACATCTCATCACCCCACAGGCCACACCTCCAGTGCCATTATGATGGGTTAGATTTCAACACATCGGCTCAGAAGAACACAACACACGGCAAAGATTACAAATGTTTCTATCATATGGAAATCCTGACTAACCATAAAGGATCTGAAATGCAGAAGACAACAGAGATCCCTCAGGATGGAAAGCTGCCTGTGGGCCTGGAGGACTCAGCTGCTTTTCCCTTATGTGCCTGGGTGCTGCTCCCTCAGGTGTGTGCTGCTCCCTCAGGCATCCCTGCCTGGGTGTCAACTTCTCCTTTGGGTATGTACTTCTCCCTTGGGTGTTCCTGCCTGGCTGCTACTCCCCTATACAGCTTCAGGGAGCAGGCCTGACTGGCCATACCAACACTCATAGATTCTCCCATTGATGGAGCATGCACCTTCATTTAAGCAGCTTCTTATAGCTTGTGCCACCCATCTACCTGCAACCAGTCAGCCACCTCTCCTGGAGTGGACTGAGAGCCATGAGCATGTATGTCCACAAAGGATGGCACACCATGCCCAGGTGACTCTGGTCAGAGGAGGCCTAGAGGTAGCCCAGATGCCACCAACAGTCAAATCATAGAATCTATGCCACATGTACAGCGACAGAAACAAACAGGTCCTGGCAGGTGAAAGAAGGAAGATATGTCTGACTGAGAGCCTCTGCTATGCCCAGTCATGAATATCCTGAACAGGCCATGAAAGTTGGCATGACCTGAGGGTGGCCCATGGGAAGGGGGACATGAAGGCCACAGCCTGGAGCCAGCACCACAAAGGTGTGTGCTTGGACAACCCTAACAATGGGAACTAAAAGCCAGGGCTTTAACCATGTACAAATTTTATCTCACGTTAAAACACTTGTGCGTGGCAAAGGCTGCACACACAGACCTCAAAAAGGCAGTCCTTCTGTGAGAAGACCCAAGAGGCTCCCAGGCTTCACCAAGCCTAACAGCACTCAATCTAGGACCCCTGTTCCAAACTAGGAACCAATCTCACTACACCTCCATGTGACCCCAGCCAGGGCATTCCCCTGCCCTTGGCAAAAGAAAGGGATCTCATCACTTCCAATAAGCCCATAAACTGACACGAGCCTTTTGGAGGACACTTCAGATCTAAACTACAACAGCTCCCAATCTGTAATTTATTTTCATTCTTTCCACACTGTTTCATGAAGAAAGTTCATCATGATAAAGTCTGATTTATCAACTTTTCTTCATGAGTTATACTTTTGGTGTTGGGCATAAGACCTTTGCTAATCCAGCGCCATTAAGTTTCTTGTTGCTATTGTTATTTCCTTATAGGAGTTTCAGGTTTTAAGTTTTATATTTAGCTCTATTATCCATGTTGAATCAATTGTCATAACTATGGGCTTTACTGGTGTTTTTGCACATGGAAGTTGTGCCAGAGTATCTGTTGGCTCAGCCCCTCTGCAGTGAGTTAGGCTTGCACTACTGTTGGTCACTCAGCCATGTGTGTAGGTCTGTTCTCCACCTCTGCTGTCACACTCATTTGTACCTCTATGCATTTGTCAGAAGTACTCATCTTGACTGCTGTAGCTTTTTAAAATTTTTTTAATTTTTATTTATTTATTTGAGAGCAACAGACAGAAAAAGAGGTAGAGAAAGAGAGAATGAGCATGCCAGGGCCTCTAGCCACTGCAAACAAACTGCAGATGCATGTGCCCCCTTGTGCATCTGCCTTACATGGGTCCTGGGAAATCGAGCCTCGAACCGGGGTCCTTAGGCTTCACAGGCAAGCACTTAACCGCTAAGCCACCTCTCCAGCCCTTGACTGCTGTAGGTTTAGAAGCACAGTTTGAAATCCAAGCATGCATCCCCAAATCTTATTTGTACAGTTTGAGTTTTTGACTCATCTTGACCATATATTTTAGAATCATATTGCATATATACTTCTACCAAAAAATTCTTCTGAGACTTTTTTTTTTTGAGAGACTGAGTCTCATCATGTAGCCTAGGCTGGTGTCAAACTTGTGATCCTCCTACCTTAGCCTCCTAAATGTAAGGCTTACAGGCCTGTACCACACATCTGTCTTGTGCTCAGATTGTTGAATGGCATTAAACTAATATAGAATTAACATGTTAACAAATTGAATCTTATAACCCATGATCATGTTACCTCTCAAATTCATTGTGTCATCTGATTTTTTTTGGGGGGGGGGTGTTGAGGTAGGGTCTCACTCTGGGCCAGGCTGGACTGGAAATCACTATGTAGTCTCAGGGTGGCCTCAAACTCACGGCGATCCTCCTACCTCTGCCTCCCGAGTGCTGGGATTAAAGGCATGTGCCACCACGCCCAGCTTTGATTTTTCAACTGTATTTCATAGTGTCATATCCACAGATATTTATAT
The DNA here is from genome assembly GCA_036346955.1 of Dipus sagitta. Taxonomy (NCBI): domain Eukaryota; kingdom Metazoa; phylum Chordata; class Mammalia; order Rodentia; family Dipodidae; genus Dipus; species Dipus sagitta. Next base: position 2,106,438 of record CM070770.1, read on the forward strand.
GGTTCATTAGATTTTATTCAGACATCCCATTGTAATGTTAATGCTATTTCTTAAGTTTTAAATGGTTTATATCCAATAAAAAAAGTGACTTTGGGCTGGAGAGATGGCTTAGCAGTTAAGGAGCTTGCCTGTAAAGCCTAAGAACCCAGGTTTGTTTCCCCAAATCCCACATAAACCAGATGCATATGGTGGCACATGCGTCTGGAGTTCGTTTACAGCAGCTACAGGCCCTGGTGCACTCATTCTCTCCCTCCCTCCCTCTCTGTAGCATAAATAAATTAAGTATTTGTTTAAAAAAAAAAAAGCTGGGTGTGGTGGCACATGCCTTTAATACCAGCACTCAGAAGGCAGAGGTAGGAGGATCGCCATGAGTTCCAGGCCACCCTGAGACTACAAAGTAAATTCCAGTTAAGCCTGGGCCAGAGTGAGACTCTACCTCAAAAAAACAAAAAAACAAAAAACAAAAAACAAAAAAAAAAAAAAGATTTCACACCTTCCTTGCATGTTGAAAACTAAATAAATTTATTCAGTACTAACAGCTGAAGCTTTTGCAGACACAACTTTCTGGATGGTCAGTCATGTCTCCTGCCATTGCAGATTTTTTTCTCCCTCATTTTATTTCCTGTCAGGCTTCATGGTAGTGACCCTTTGACACCGTAATGAACAGGAGAGCCAAGACCAGGACCTTGTCTTGCACCAGCCTTCACGTGAAGAAGATCACATCTTTCACTATCAGAGGCACTGTGAGCTGTGGGCTTTGCAGGTGCTCTCTATAGACTAAGGAAGCTCTTTGCTGTTCTTAAGTTTGCTACAAGTTTTTTTTTTTAATCAAATATACGATTTTGTCAAGAGCTCTACCTATCCAGCCATAGGGAAGTTGTTATCCATGCTGGGGTGAGAACCTTTCACTGAAGTTGTTTTGGAGTCTCCATGCTCCTCTATAAAATCAGGGTTCAATTATATAGAGGGAGTGCTGCCTGGAAGTGCTTCTCACCCTGCCTGAGCCAGCAAGAGCCTTGGAAACTACAGAGAATGGTCTCTCCTACTCGTACCAGCCCTGCAAAAAAATCAAAATAACCCATAGGAGAGAACAACTGGGACCAACCTAGCAACTTCAGAGTACCTCCAGATAGCATTCCAAGTCTACCTTCCCTCATAGGCCAGCACCAGGAACACCAAGGGACCAAGGGATCCCATTCATCTCTTCCTCACAGCACCCAGACCAACTGATCCAAACTTCTGACCCAGCCAGCTGAGACAAGCCAAAAGGGAACAAGCTTCACAAAGCAACGTAGGTATGATAGAAACTCACCCCAAAAGCCTTACTAATTTATCCATCAATTATTCAGCTGGGCATCATGGTGGACCTTTAGCCCCAGCACTTGGGAGGCAGAGGTAGAAGGTTCACCATGAGTTCAAGACCAGCCTAGGACTACAGAGTGAGTTCCAGGTCAGCCTGGGCTAGTGTGAGACCCTACCTCAAAAAAAAAACAAAACTAACAGAAAAAAAAAAAAAAAACACGTGGTTTTTCTTCAATCAGTGGACACAGTACATTTCAGTCACTGATTTTTAAATGTCAAGCCAGCCTTGAATGCTTCTGTAATTATATACTGACAAGACACACGACATCTCTACTTCTTGGATTCTGTACTTTGTGTACTCATGGACTCAGCCAATCACAGAGTGAAAATATTTGGGGGAAATTTTTCATTTGTATTGAAGAGATAGACCTTTTCTTATTATTCCCTAAGCAATATCATATGATAATTATTTACATTATCTTTTCAGTTTTTAAAAAGTAATTTTTTAGAGGCCAGGCATGGTGGTGCACGCCTTTAATCCCAGCACTCGGGAGGGTAGAGGTGGGAGGATTGCCGTGAGTTCTAGGCCACCCTGAGACTACATAGTGAATTCCAGGTCAGCCTGAACTACAGAATGAGACCCTACCTCGGAAAACTAATAATAATAATAATAATTTTTTAATTTTATTATTTATTTATTTAAAGACAGAGAGAGACAGAGAGAAAGAGAGATAGAGAAAATGGGCGCGCCAGGGCCTCCAGCCACTGCAAACGAAGTCCAGACACATGCACCCCCTTGTGCATCTGGCTAACGTGGGTCCTGGGGAATCGAACCTGGGTCCTTTGGCTTTGCAGGTAAGCACCTTAACTGCTAAGCCATCCCTCTAGCCCTATCTTTTCATTTTTTTAGATATCATGAGTAATGCAGAGATGAGTTAAAGCACATGGGAGGATGTGAAAAGGTTCTATGAAAATATTATGCTATTATGCTATGCTTCAACATCTTATGACTTGGTATACACAGGAAAGACTATAAACTGTTCCTTCCCATAAATACTAAGGTATAACTGTATTGTTCATGTGTGTACATGTGTGTGTGTTTCACTGTTTATATCTCTGATTTGCTGAATCTTTTTCAGTTTTGCACTGATCTCTGTTTTTCTTATTATGTAAAGTCTCTTTTTGATGCTAGGATAATTAGTGTTCATGTCACAGGAGGAGTTAGGAAGTATCAACTGTGACTCAATCTTCTTGGATAGTTTCTGTGAAACTGTTATTGCTTCTTGCTGAAATGTTGGACTAAACTCACCAATGAAGCCATCTGGGCCTAAAGCGTTTAGGGGAAATGTGATGAGCAAAATTTGAATCTAATGAGCACAGGGCTGCGCTTGTTTACTGCTTCCAGAGTAAACACTGACACTGTGGCCCCCCAAATATGTTCATTTCATGTAAAATTTCAAATTTATTGGCATAAGGTTGGTGATGTTCTTTACTTTTACTTCCCATAGGTTCTTTAGTGACAGTACTCCATGCTGAATTTCTGATATTGGTCATTTTAAATGTCTTGCACCTTCAGGAACTAGATGTAAAGGAACAAATTAAATCAGCAACCAAGAGAAAAAAAAAAAAAAAGAGCAAAAACAGTGAAAAGAAAAATCAGACAATAGCCACAACCAATAAAGCCAAAAGCAGACTTTTCAAAGTTGATAAAATAACCCTAAATCATACTACTTTCTTGTTTATTTACCTGCCCTTTATTTTGTGATTGACATTGCAAATTTTACCTTGATAGATGCTGGTCTGGAAATTCTTTTTGCTACAAGCTGAGCAAGAAGAAGGCTTACCTCAGTTGGTCTCTTCCGCAAGGGACACTGCCCTGGGCCTCCTGCGTCTAGAGTGAAAAGTGAGTGCATGTATTTTGCATACTTCTAGTTTTCTTAGAGTAGGAGGGCAACTGTTCTTTCGTGTTAAATGGACACAGACATTTCCAACACAATTCTTAAAGTTCTTCTCAGGGAAAACTGTGAAAGGCTTATAAGCAAGCAAAAATCCTTGGCACCTGTTTCTCTTACTTCGTTGGGCTATCTTGACCTACAGTTATTGTCTCTGAGCTATTTTTACAACTGTGCATTTAAAACTATAGCAATGTAAATGCCCCATATGGTTGGTTGGGAAGGATGCAGAACTACCCTGCTACTGGCCAAGTCTGCAGAGACAGAAAAACTCACCAGAACTGCTGGTTCCTCTAAGCTAGGGATTCTTCTTTGAACCAGTTTCCATCTTACTGATTCTTATTAATAAATATGAAATAGCTATTGTATCAATTTGAAAACACTCTTCAGTGCTTTCTCATTTTATATATACAAAGTTAGCTTTAACATTGCCATTAACAAAAATTAAACAACCTGAGTCCTTCTGAAGAAAAATGACTTCAAAACTTTAAAGTATATAATAACAGTGAAATACCATGAAGCAATTCGGAATATTAATTTACATAAAGATTTCAACGAAAAAGAAGAGACTATAAAAAAATAAGTGCATCTGTGAATATCTGCAAACCATTTATGGAAGGTGTATTTCCCAAGAGACAGCTATTATGGGATAAGTATTTCAGGCTAGAGGTGAAAGAGGGGTTGGAAGAAATATTTGTTTAAGCTTTCCTGCTTTGTTCAATTTCCTCACAATGCTATTCAGTAAATAAGTGCTACACACATTCCATGTGCCAGACAGACAGATCTAGGGACACAGCAAAATGCAAGACAGGCAGCCCCTACTTCTGACAGCACAAGGCTTAATTAAGTACACTATCTCCACCAGCAGCAATGAGAACATGAAAGTGAACTTCCCAGCAAACCTGCCTGCAGGGCTGGAAGAAGAATCAAGATCAGCACACAGTCAGCAGCAGACGCTCCTCCTTGTCCATCAGGGCTCAGAATAGCCTCCCTGAGAGGACTTATCTGACCACACCAGGTAAGGAGTACTTCCACTCCTCCCTCCCTACAATGGACAAGCACTCTGGAGGGCAATGTGTGTTCCCATCATGATGGTACCCCTCAGATGCTTCACAGCTGTGTCTGAATAAACAATAAACCAAAGAATGGCAGGGCTAAACACGGCAAAGGCTCTGAACTTGACTGTGGACTTTCTGTGACACTGTAACTGCCACGACATGCCACAGCAGTGGGGAGGCTGCAGTCTTCATGCTCCCCAGTCCTCACAACAGGATCCTCACCAACATCCAGAGCATGAACTGCAAGTTTACTCCTGTCTCCTCCTCGTCTGGGGTGAGGGACAGGGCCTGGCCTGAGCCTAAGAGCAGCTGATAGAGGAGGGACAGCAGGTAGCACCAGCAATACCTCTCAGAGGAGCACTCAAAGGAAATGAATCAGGTTACAGACAGAATGCATCTGTTTGAGGCAGTACTCCCACCCACTGTCCATCCCTCTGAGGAGGACTTGCATGCCTATAGCCTCCACCCTCTGACAGGTGTGCTGGCCCCACTCCAAGGAGCCTCTCACTTTACTTTCTGCCCTCTACCTTGTCACCAGGAAACCAGGGTTCATCCAGTGTTGCCTTGAGACACTGTAGTGAGGACCTACAGTGCAGACAGGCAGAGTGCTTACAGAACCCTCGGAGGGCTAGGTGGGGCAGCTGGAGCCTCAGCCTGAGACTGTACCTCCTACCCAAACTAAATACCTGAGGACCAACTGCTTTCCTCAATCCCATCCCCACTCCCAGACAGCAGATGGACCAAGAGCTCTCTGCAGGGACGTAAGGCTCAGGTGAGCTCCATGCGCATCCCATGTGATGCTGGCCACAGCATACCTAAAAAGTGACCAGAGATCATTGTCAGCATGCTGTGCCCAGCACCTCATCCCCTACCTCGCCCATCCATCGATACAACCATGTTGTTACCAAGGCATGCTAGGTTCTCTGCTCCCTTCTGCCTCTAGCAACCCATGACACGACTGCTACTAAATGGCTCTTGGAGCTGGTGACCACCAACAAAGCATGGCCATCTCATCAGTGGCCAACCCCCAAGCCAACTGGTGACTCTCAAGGTCCACCAGTCCTCTAGTTTGATATAGGACATGGATCACACCATCCAGGGACTACAAAACCAGGAAAGACACATGCCCACCACCCTGCGGGTATTCACACAATAGCACAACAAGCTCACAAACCACATGGCCACCACATCATCTCCAAAGAACCCAGAATAGCAGTCCGCAAGACAAGGACCATGCCCCCAGTTCCTGGCCCCAACTAGGACTGGACTTTCCTCTGTCCACTCAAGACTCAAGACCCCCCTGGAACAGGGTCTCCTCTGCTCACTCACTGAGATCCTCCTCTGACAGAGGTCTCATAGCCACTTACTACCTCACAACCTCCTACAATGGGTCCTTACCCTGTCCCTCTTCCATGAGAGGGCCCTGCTCTGCCTCTACCTATCTCAGCTCCTCCTGTGATAGGGCCCACACCCTTGATCTCACTACTTCAGGCCCTCCCCTAGCTGCTAACCTCTCATCTGTCCTAATCCCAAGTACCCTTCCTCAGTACCTTTCCTGCCTGGCATCCCAAGGATATGCCTTCCATCCTCAAACTGGAATCAAATACAATATCTAAGAGACCAGAGGTTCATGAATGCTGTGTACTGAGTGAAGGACCACACCTCCAAATGCCTGGCAGGCACAGCCAGTAGGCAGCAGGAGAGGAGGGCTGCTTAAGTGGCACATGGCATAGAAGGACTCAGCCCCAGAAGATCCTCAGATCATTGTGCCCAGAGTGTCCAACACATAGTGGGGCCCCCAGTCTCTACCAATCCTGCAGACCAATAGATGGGTGTGTGCCACTGGCCATGGGTATCTGCCATTACCCTGCCTCTCTGCCCCTGGCGTGTAGCTTGGGTTCTTTCTCAGGTTCCACTCCTGCCCACCTCCACCCAACAACTGTGAAAAATTAAAGCTGCAAACCAGGCTCAGTCCTGCATGGCCCATGAGGGACACCTACACCCATATATAGCACACCCCTGCTGTGTTCCAGGTCGTGATCATCCAGTCACCCTGGCCCACCATCTTTGGGTTCTCAGCCTTTCTCACCCTGAAGGTCTTACCCACATGTTCTCTTGTCATGATAACCATCTCCCGAACTACGTTATATTGGGAAACCACTACCTATCACTTCAAAGTGACATACCCATCTACTTTCTGTTTAGATCCCGAGCAGCTCTAGGTGTAGCCATGCTACCTATATGGACCTTGTCCAAGCTTTACACTAGAGCTACAGGACATTTTCAAAAAGCACCCACCCATCACAGTACAGAGACCCAACCTTGGGGAAATACACCCGCCCAGGTCGTCCACATCTAGGGCCAGGAGGAAGTCAGACAGCAAAAGATGACCTCTCCAAAGGACAAGACACTGGTCATCAGGAGAAGGTAACACCAACTGCTTTTGAAATGGACTGCCCTGGTCAGCAATGCCAGGGCTGACCTAGTGACAGTCCTACCTGCACTCCACATGCAGAAAATGTGAGCCTCAGCACCACCACAAGGAAGGGAAATACCACTTCTGGGGCTGCTCAGAAAAAGTCCACTTGCAGCAGTTCTCACCTGGTAAAACTCCCGGAGCCAGTTCTTCTGCAGGTTTTCTGGCTGTAAATTAAGAGGAAAAAGAAAGAGTTAGGGCACAGCCACTGTCACAAACAGCAGGAAGCAGAAGCTCCCATGAGGAAACCTTAGGCTGGAACCTCAGTGTGGAGCTGGAAACGTGAGGGATCGCTGTCCACACGAGGGCAATGCTCTCCTAAGAGAGCCCAGCTCCACCCAGGCTGTACTCTATGGGCTAGCCCTGTGACGTGAGGCAAGGTCACGCAGTGCCTGTGCCCTCCTCACCCACAGCCCTGCTCTGTCACCAACTTAGGTCATGGAGAGGAGGACAGGGACACATCCAACAGGCAACAACCTGGATAATGGCACATGTTTCCCTGCACCTGGGCCAAAGCCATCCCATGGTGCTTTATGAACATAAAACATTTAGACACCACAGGGACACTTGTGTGTTCAGGCAGGAGGAGGGAGGTGGAGAATCAGGGACAATGGTCAGAACCTTCAGAAAGCACTTAAGAGAGGCAGGGACAGAAATCCCTACACACATGCTAGCACACACACACATGGAACCCTACTTAGAACCCAAGGAGCCAAGTGTCAGCCATGGCAGACCCTGCCAGGCCAGGAGGAGGAGCCATGGCCATTGCTCTCTGGGTTCTGGGCAATCTTCCATCCAGGGCAGTGCAGCCTACCCAAGCCCAAAGGTGGAAAGTGCCCAGAGCCTGCTGTGTGCATGGGAGGCCTCGGGAGGCTTTGTTCAAACGGGGCAGTGTCTCACGGGCAGAGGGCTAGTGCTGCCAGCGCAAGTGAGTCTCACGGGCAGAGGGTCGGTGCTGCCTGTGCAAGCAAGCTACCACTTTTTACTACACATGTGAAAACACCTAAGGTGCTCAATGCAACAGGGCGTGTTTCTTGACAAGTAAAAATGAAACCAAGGCCTCCTCCACCACCAGAACTAGCCTCTGCCTAGCTCAGCCTAGGCACACAAGTGCACACAGCCAGGTCACAGAGAAGAGAAACCCAGGTCAACCAGCCACAACCAGCTCCTAACACCACCCCAAAGCCAACACCAGTGGGCCCATGGCCTGCTGCAAGTTCCTTTTGCCCCATGGCCAGATGATGTTTCTGAGTGTCCTGGGAAGCAGGGAGACTGAAGAGCACATTAACTAATGATGGGGGAAACTGGCAAGAACAACAGCCTCAAAGACCATAGAGGGAAAAGTGCAGAGGTGACTCTAGGAGTCCAGCAACACTCAGAAGATGTCCCAGCAGGATGCCCAGGCCTGGTTTCCCACACACAGGAAACTGTTCACACACAGAAGAGACAAGGCAAAGCTTGGCAAGGACAGGAACAGAAACTGGCCATCACAAACCACAGCGGAGGCAACCATGGTGGAGCACGCCTGCAATTCCAGCACTGGGGAAGCCAAGGCAGGGAGAGCACACCTACTATGAAGCCAGACTGACCCAGCCAGGGTTAAATAAGGAGACCTTGTCTCAAAAAAGTAAGAGACAGGGGTGGTGGCGCACGCCTTTAATGCCATCACTCAGGAGGCAGAGGTAGGAGGATGGCCATGAGTTCGAGGCCACCCTGAGACTACATAGTGAATTGCAGGTCAGCCTGGGCTACAGTAAGACCCTACCTCAAAAAAACAAAAACAAAAACAATTTTTGTTGTTGTTGTTGTTGTTGTTTTCAAGGTAGGGTCTCACTCTAGTCTAGGCTGACCTGGAATTCACTATGTAGTCTCAGGGTGGCCTCGAACTCAGGTGATCCTCGTACCTCTGCCTCCTGAGTGCTGGGATTAAAGGCGTGCGCCACCACACCCGGCCAAAATTTAATACAAATAAACAAAAACCCACCCAGTAAGGCTAGGGAGATGGCTCAGCAGTTAAAGGGGCTTGCTTGCAAAGCCTACTGGCTCAGATTAAATTCTAAATCAACCATGAGAAGCTAGATACAAAAGTGGTGCAAGCATCCGGTGTTCATTTGCAATGGTAAGAGACCCTGGCATGCCCATACATATATAAACACACACACATACACACAAACACATATAAACAAATATCTAAAACAAATCCACAATGAACTATGCATTATATACATACTTGGATACTAAAGCAAAGCCAGAAAGGAAGTAGGGAGCAGAAGCCCTCCCATGCTGCTGGAGGAAGCAACCTGGCCCATCCTTGACATGTTAAATTGGAATGCCAGTTAATCAGTAAGTCTACCCCCAGATAAATGAAAGTGCATTCCATACAAATACTTGCACTGTGTTACAGCAGCACTCTGGACAACCAAAAGGTAGGCACAGCCAAATGCCCACAATGACTGCATACATGACGAGTAGCACACACTAGGATGCCTTGGCAGGTCTGGCCCTCGTGCCTTACTGCTTCTCTGGGCCCAGGAAGACACCCATCACCCAGGAGCCATGTGGTGGGAGTTACAACCTCTGCCCAGGCCTCTGAGTATAGCCACAGTGGGTCTATGGAAACCAAGAGCTATTCAGGGACAGAAACCTATTGGTGCACAAGCTCACCACAGGGCCTTCAAGGCAGAGAACAAGATTTCTCTGCAGCTACTGTCTCAGGATGGCAACTCTACTGCCCCTTCTATAAGAAGTCACCAGCTCCAGCATACAGACTTTAACACAGCCAGTGTTCCCATCTACCGCAGTTTCTTCTCGGCCTCAACCAGCTGGCTCCATGTCAACACATTCTCTGACCACCAAGCCACCACACATACCCAATTCTCCTCATTTGACCATAAAACCACCCAGAAAATAAAGGAGAGGAGATGGGCACTGGTCATAGCATGGGTCTGCCACGATATAGCACCCATAGGCCACACTGACCAGTGTCTTTATTGGCTCTGGCACATACCAGAAGTCCATCTGCTCAAGGATGGACCCTACACCCATCTTAGCTACACTGTAAATCAGCACAGAACCTCACCTCATGGAAAATAGGTCAGAACCAGAGTGAAACTGCCAGAGATCCTGCCCAGGACCTGGCACCACCACCCCCTGCAAACCTCCCCTCAGGTGGCCCTGCCAGGAGATGTGCTTGAAACCACAAAAAGAACTAAAAAGAACAGCACTGGCACCCATGTGCCATGGGAAGTGTTTTGGGACTGAGTCTCCTCCAGCCCAGTTTGTTTAGATCACTAATCTGACTTTTATCCCATTTTGACTGCGGATCCATTAGAACTACCCCCAGGCCGCCCTAAAATAGTGCTTTAGACAAAGACATCTATGTTTGTTTACTGTTTATAAGATGCAGCTGTGATGAGACTGCCATCTAAATCAATGACCAAAGTGTTCCACAAGAGTCAGAGAAACACAGTGAAAAGGAAAAGGCGGGCACTGCTCTGATGCCTGGGCTGACCACAAGCTCCTCTAGACAGACTCCCCCAGCCCCTGGGTCCTCTTGGACTGCATCTTCACTGCCCTGATTTCGTCCCTCTGCAACCCAGGGTACTCCCTACATGACCTCATCCTCCCTCATAAGTGCCCTTATACCCTGGGGACTCTAGATGGCCCTTTTGGCCCCACAACCACCAGATACCAAATGGACTACAACAGTCCCATCCCACAGTTTGAGGCCCTCACAGCCTCCTGTCTAATAGGAAGCCTTCTCAGGAGCCTTCCTCCTGCCCTCACCCTCATACATGTGTTCTCTCGTGTTCAATTCTCCCTCCCATCCTCACTCATACAGGTTTACACCCACTCACATCCAAGTTCTCACACACACGTACTGGACCTTTCACAGGTGCTCACACATGTGGACTCTCGCTGCATACTCACTCATGTCCACGCTCACTGTCACACATGCTTGCTCCCTCACATCCTCGCTCTCACACACCTGCCCCTCACCATGGCCATCACCATGTAATGTCCCCACCTTTTAGCTTATCACAACTTAGAGCAGGTGTGGCCCTTCCCCATTGCTTATGCTTCTGCTATCAAAGCACACAGATCACCCATGCTGGCCACCCTCCTAGCCCCAGGCCACTCCATTTCCTTTCTCTGATGGAGTCTTCTTCTTTATTTTTTTAATATATATATATATTTTTATTGACAACTTCTATACTTACAGACAACAAACCATGATATTTCCCTCCCCTCCCCCACTTTCCCCTTCATAACTCTGCTATCTGTCATATCCCCTCCCTCTCTCCATTAGTCTCTCTTTTAATTTGATGTCATCATCTTTTTCTCCTATTATGAGAGTCTTGTGTAGGTATTGCTAGGCACTGTGAGGTCTTGGATATCGAGCCAATTTCTGTCTAGAAGTTGTATGTAAGGAGTCCTACCCTTCCTTTGGCTCTTACATTCTTTCCACCACCTCTTCGGCAATGGAGCCTGAGCCTTGGAGGGTGTGAGATGTTTCAGTGCTGGACACTCCTCCGTCCCTTCTTCTCAGCACTATGTTGCCTTTTGGGTCATCCCAGTGGACATCACTGATGGAGTCTTCTTGCCACTGCTTCACCTCCACAGTCTATGGTCCCGCAAGGCAGTCTTTGGAAGACACAGCCTGTCCGCGCTCTGGTGCCTCCCATCCCTCGGTAAAAAGTGAAGACCTCCCATCTGAATAGCCATGGAGCCAGAGCTCCAAACTGCTCTGCCTGCCCCAGGGGGGCTCTGGTGCAGACCCTCTGTTCTCTAGCTTTGGGGCCTCAGCACAGTCCTCAGACTCATAGCAGCTTGGCACAGACACCTCCTCCTTGGCCTGCTGTCCCTGGGTCAACAAACCTCCTGACAGTCAATCCTAATAAGCCCACAATTCTTTATAAGCAAGCATGCTGCATCACATTCCTGCCCTAACTTCCCTCAGACAGTACCGGGAACAGGACATTTCCTCCCAGCCACACACCAGCTGATTCTACATGGCAATAACTTCAACCACCACTGGGTTCTGAGAAAGAAATTGCCAAAAGAGCTAGATCAAGATGTATCTGTCACCAGGTGTGGTGGTGGCGCACACCTTTAATGCCAGCACTCAGAAGGCAGAGGTAGGAGGATTGCCATGAGTTTGAGGCCACCCTGAGACTACATAGTGAGTTCCAGGTCAGCCTGGGCTAGAGTGAGACCCTACCTCCAAAAACCAAACAAACAAACAAAAGATGTATCTGTCCCTGCGCTAACCTAACAGAGTGACAGAAGGGCAGCCTCTCACCTCCCCTGGAGCGTGTGGTGAAGGGAAAGAAAAAAGGTGTTGCTTGGGAAAGGGTCCTTGATGAGACTAACGACCAGGACAGTGGCACAAACAATAGGATCGCAAGCATGAGACAGACAGTGTCCAGACCAAATGCTACATCAAGACTCCCTGGAGGAGAAGGAACACAAAGCCAGGCCTGGAGGAGACGGCAAGGCAAACCTCTGGAGCAGAAAAGGTGGGCAGTGGGCAAACCTAAGACATGAATGAGCTCAGAATGAAGATCCTGAGATGCTGCCAAAGCAGCAAGCCTGAATGACAGCCAGGAAGAGAAGGCAGAAAAGCTCCCAGGAGGTGGCCAAGCACTTCTCACTGCAGAGGTTAAAGCAACAATGGACAAAGAATACCAGGCCAGCGGGTGAGAATTTATTTTGAAAATGTTATATTAATTCTTTCTTACTCCACAGACAAAACAAGCTCCAGACTAACTCAGGAGGTAAACAGAAAACCCAAAACCACGAAGAATGAGAAAAAAATTTAAGTGTTGTTCTCATGATAAAAACGTAAGTTGGGCTGAAGAGATAGCTTAGCAGTTAAAGCACTTGTCTACGAAGCTGAAAGACCTAGGTACAATTCCCCAGGACCCACAGTTGCAAAAGGTAGTGCATATGTCTGGAACTCATCTGCAGGGGCTGGAAGCCCTGGCATGCCCATTCTTTCTCTTTATCTGCGCATGCACCCCTCTCTCTCTCTTTCTCTCAAATAAATAAACAAAAATATATTTTTAAAAATATATGTCAATAGCTGTTCTTATGCTAAAAATAGGGGTTTTGGTGCTGGGGTATGGCTCTGTGGTAAGTGCTTTTTTAGTATGTCTGAGACCATAGGTTCAATTCCCAATACTGCAAAAATAACAATAATTAGTATTATCATTTGATTAGCTCATTTTTTTAAAATAGGGGTGCTGGCTTCTCCCAGCACTAGGCTCTCTAGAAGGCAGTGTTGGCTGAAGGGAAGGAACAGCCAGCACTGTCCAGAGAGCCTAGTGCAGCAAGACTGGTAAAGTACCTGACTCACAAGCCTGAAAACCTGATCCCCAGTAGCCACATGAAAGCTGGGTGCGGTGGCATGCATCTGTAATTCCAAAGCTACGGAGATAGAAACAGGAGGGTCCCTGGAGCTCGCTGGCTAGCCATTTTAGCCTACTCAGGAAGCTCCAGGCCAATGACAGACCTTGTCTCAAAAAGAAGTGGAATGAGCTCCTGAGAATAACTCCTCAAGTTGTCTTCTAGCATCCACACACACCTGTACACACATACACTCGTATGCACATGCATGCATATTACATACAACCAGCAGCAATAAAAAAACACGTAAGGGTACAGGTCTTTCTGGGTATAAAAACAAAGCAAGGGCTGGAGGGATGGTTTAGCAGTTAAGGCATTTGCCTACAAAGCCAAAGGACCCAGTTCGACTCCCCAGGACCCACATTAGCCAGATGCACAAGGGGGCGCACACATCAGGAGTTCGTCTGCAGTGGCTGGAGGCCCTGCCGTGCCCATTCTATCTGCCTATCTCTCTCTCCACCCCCCCTTTCTCTGTCAAATAAATAAATAAAAATTAAAACAGCAAAAAGCCTAAGGGAAAGCCCTATAACTTTACCACTCAACACTCAGAAGACCCCAGCCAGCCACACTCAGTAGAGACAAAGCTTTTTCTCTAAGAACAGGAACAAGGCAAGGGTATCTAGACCCTATCTGTCAAGCAGAGTACTGGGTATTTTAAATACAATTAAGAAAGATAAAAGTATCTAAGCTGAAGGAGTAAGGAAAAATAATCTCGGTTCAAAGACACCATCTTAGCTGTACAAATCCCTAAAAAATATATATACGAACACAAAAAGAACTGTTAAAACTAAAAAAGTTAGCAAAGTAACAAGATACAAAACCATCGTACAAAACCCAGTGGTGGGCTGGAGAGGTGGCTTACCTGTTAAGGCACTTGCCTGAGAAGCCTAAGGACCCAGGTTCAATTCCCCAGTACTCACATAAGCCAGATGCACAATGTAGTGCATGCATCCGCAGTGGCTGGAGGCCCTGGTACGCCCGTGTACATATTTTCCCTCCCTCCCCACTCTCTCAAATAAATAAATAAAATATATTTTAAAAAGTAGTGTTTCTACATACTAGCAACACGCAATCCAAAAAGCAAATTAAGAAACTTCTAGAGAGCTGAGGAGATGGTTCAGCAGTTATAGATGCTTGCTTGCAAAGTCTGCCAGCCTGGGTTCAATTACACAGTACCCACATAAAGCCAGATGTACAAAGTGGTATACATGTGTGGAGTTCACAGTTGGCAAGAGGCCCTGTAGTACCTACAGGTTGTCTGTCTATCTGTCTCAAGTAAATATATAAAGTAAGAAAAAAATCTACATAAAATTGTACCATATCAAGAATTAACAGAAGCTCTGCCGGATGTGGTGGTGCACGCCTTTAATCCCAGCACTTGGGAGGCAGAGGTAGGAGGATTGCCATGAGTTTGAGGCCACCCTGAGACGACATAGTGAATTCCAGGTCAGCCTGGGCTAGAGCAAGACCCTACCTCGAAAAAACAAAAAAAAAAAAAAGAAGAAGAAGAAGAAGAAGAATTAACAGAGGAGACAAAATACTTGTGCACTTCAAAGTAAAAAAATGTCACTTACTTAAGGCAGTTATTTTAAAATGACCAAAGTAAGAAGCCAAGAGAAACACAAAGCCAGAGTCTAAGCATTCTCTGCAGCTCTGGTGTGCCCAACTACTGCTTCACAGAAGGCAAACTCCTGTTCCCACTCCTAAGCATCTTAACGTTTTTCTCACATTTTTACAGAACAATGTAAAAATCATCAAAATGCTAAAAATACTCATCCCTTCCAAAACTGGAACCCTACTTCCAGAAGCCATTCTTTAAAAAGCAAAACCTTGAGCTGGAGAGATGGCTAAGTGGTTAAGTGCTTGCCTGTGAAGCTCAAGGATCCCAGTTCGAGGCTCGATTCCCCAGGACCCACGATAGCCAGATGTACAAGGGGACGTGCACGTCTGGAGTTTGTTTGCAGTGGCTGGAGGCCCTGGTGTGCCTATTCTCTCTCTATCTGCCTCTTTCTCTCTTTGTCTGTCATTCTCAGATAAATAAATAAAAATAAACAAAAAAATTATTTAAAAAAAAAAGCAAAACCTTTTGTACACACTTTGGCAATCGTATCATGTGTGAAAGTGTTACAAGTAGGGGACTCCAGAAGAGCCTGCTAGAGGCTTGTCACGGAGGCATGCTCTGAAGGAGACTTCAGGGAGGCAGAAATGAGCTTACAGCTCAGCGGCAACACCTGGCAATGGGCAGGGCAATGGTCGCAAGGCCCAACACCAGTGCGAGGGGCCACAGGCCACACACCTAAGAAAGGATTAGGATGACAGATACTATTGGGTAGATGTTACCATGCCTTTTTTTAAAGAAGACAATTTATAAGCCAGGAGTGGTGGCACATGCCTTTAATCCTAGCACTTGGGAGGCAGAGGTAAAAGGATCACCGAGAATTCAAGGCCACTCTGAGACTCCATAGTGAATTCCAGGTCAGCCTGGGCTACAGTGGGATCCTACCTCGAAAAACCAAAACAAAAAAGACAATTTATGATGATCACATATTAATATGGAAGCTTATTATCATAAAGAAAGGGGCATAATTCCAGCACTCAGGAGGTGGAAGCCTGACAATCATAATTTTAAGGCTAGTGTGAGCTATACAGAGCCAGATGAAGACAAAAGGGGGGAAGAGGGGACAGAAAACAAATTATGTCCTTATACAAGTCCCCACTAGCAAGGACCAACCAGCAGAGGGAAAATATTTGTGGCTCATACAAAATCTGTTGGGCCAATTGCCTGGCTATATAAGAAGTTGCTATGAATAAGCCAGAGGAAGATGAGCAGCTTAAACACACATACCCAAGCACTCACGTATACCTAACACACAAACCCCAGACACACCCAAGCACTCACGTATACCTAACACACATACCCCAGACACACGCACCATGGGTGAGAGGGACACACACATGGGCACATATCCAATCAAAGCCACCTGGGCAGGTGGCCACTGGCTAGGTGGGTACTGCTGCACAGTGTCCTCAGGGTCAGAAGTATCTCTGCCTCTAGGTCAGCAAGGCTAACTCCATCTTCCTGCAAAGAGGACATGGTCTGTCTATATGTCTACATTCACAATAACTAGACTCATAACAGAAATATGCAGATGTGCCTGAATGTTTTGTCTTTTTAATAATTTAAATAGTCACATGTGGTTAGTGGCTACATTATTACACAGTACAGCTTGAGATCACAGAAAAAGAAGAAAAGCTCTAAGTTCCTATTATGAAACAGATGTAACAGTGATATATAAACATGATAAACACAGCACACACAAAACAAAAAAAAAGGGGAAACTTCAGGCCAGGCATGATGGCACACACCTTTAAACCCAGCACTTGGGAGGCAGAGGTAGGATCACTGTGAGTTCAAGGCCAGCTTGAGACTACATATTGAATTCCAGGTCAGCCTGGGCTAGACCCTACCGCAAAAAAAAAGGTGGGGGGGGCATACTTTGAAACAATCTCACTGATAACTATCAACAGAAACACCCAACATACCTAGCAGTAGTGAATACTGCCTGCACGGTACATGACCTAGTGGAATATCCCAAGAGCACAGAAGCTACTAACACAGCTGAATACACTACACAACGCAAAGGTTCACTCCAACCACAAGGAGCTTGAAGTCCTATCCTCATAACAAGAGACCAATGAAGGGACCATAAACAGCCCAACAGGAGCCTGCAATGGCTGGGCAAGCCACCACAAACAAGCATACACAGGAGTCACAGTCACTACCTGTCTGTCTATTAGAGAAGCCGTGGAGTGGCAGACAATAATCTGTATGAGCCACTGGAGCTAGGTACAGAACAGTGTGAGAAAAGGGAAGTTCATGGCAATGTTAGGAAGTATACTGGTTATACCTGACAGAAGCAACTTAAAAGAATAAATGGCTTATTTTGGCTCATGGCTGCAGAGGGGTCAGTCCACAACTGTTTGGCCCATGTGCTTGAGCAGAGTATCATGGTGGCTACACCCTGTGGTACAAAAGGCTGATCAACTGAGAGAGAAACAGAGATGAAGACAGGCAAGGCAAAGAGCAAGACATCCCCAAAGAGCCACCCTGTGACCTAGTTCTACCAGCTAGACACCACCTCCTAAAATAGCCCAACCAGCTGGGTATCTGAGCATTTTATCCCCATTGAGGACTTCATATTCAAGCCACAGGGGATCGCCACAGACTTCAGGTTTCTCCTCTGAAAACCTCCCAGGTTTCAGTGATGAGCCAGGAAAGATCCTGTGGGAAAGTGCTTTGCTGACCCTGGCAAGGAAGACAAGAGTAGTGCCCTATGGTGGTTTGCATGTGAAATGTCCCCGATATTCTCATGTGTTTGAATCCTAATCCCCCACTGGTGGCATTGTTCTGGAAGGTTCTAAAACCTTTAGGAGGTGGAGCCTTAATGGAAGAAGTGTGTCACTGGGGTGCAGCCTTATCATTACTTGCTGCTTGCTCTACTTCCTTCCTGCTGATATAATCATGTGACACTGGCTTCCTGCTCCTGCCATGCTTTCCTGGCCATCATGGACTTGAAACTAAAAGTTGAATTAAACCCTTTTCTTTCCACAAGCTGTTTATTGTCAGATATTTTGTCCTAGAAAATATGAACATAACTATAAACACCCAGAGCCAAAGCCTGTCTCTGGGGCCAGGATCTTATAAAGGCCTAACCTACCGGAAGGCTCCTTCATCAGAGCCTCTTATCTCCTCTGCAGAAGTAGAGGATAGCCCAGGCTCAGAACCACCAGAGATGGGAGTTAACCACAGGCTACAGACTACTCCCCCACATGACTTCAGCACTACAAGGGTTATGACAGAGTAAGAAGTCACAACACAAGGTGCTGCATCCGCAGCCTCTCAGGACTTAGGCTGATGGCAGCAAAGGAAATAAATGTTGAAAATGCTAGAGAGATGTAGAGCCTCTGTTATGTCTCCTGTAGATGTTAGACACAGCCAGCTCAGGATAGGAGCCCATCCACCTCAGCTACCATTACCTAATACAACACATCCAGGTTCCAGAAAATCTTACAAGGTATGTAAAAGGCAAGAAAAAGTTTGAAGACATAAAACTCACACCATAACCAAGCTCAGACATGACCCAGATGTTGGGATAATCAGACAAGGGATTTAACACAATAGAGATGTATGTGCCAAGGGCTCTAATAGGAGAGTGGACTTGGGAGAAGAGATGGGTCATATGGCAAAACAATGGAAACACAGAAATCAGAACCCATAGCAAAACAAAGCCTCTCCTGGGCTCAGCAGGGACTACATCACAGAGGGAAGCACCAATAAGCATGAAGGTGTATTAACAAAGAAAGAACCAAACTGAACCACAAGGGAAAAATGAATTTCAAAATGAATAGGGGCTGGAGGGATGGCTTAGCAGTTAAGGGGGAAGACAGTTCTAGGCAGGGTTGGCCTCATCAAGTGGCCACTTCAGAGTCAAGGTCAGAGTCTGGAAACAGGCCCTGTAGTGGGGAACTACTAGGAATCCCATACCGCAACAAAGGGTATAGGTCAACAATCTTGGACAACCTGAACACAGATTCTGCCCTGGATAAGCCCTGGTGAAAACCAGCCTCACCCACAGAAACACAAGACAGTAAATTGGTACTTGTTACAGAGCCCAGAAAACTAGTCAACATCCTTGATGTTATAAATATGCATGTATGTATAACAAAACAGTAGAAATATTTCAAGTATTTTTGTCCCATTTGGGTTTTATTTGGGCATAACATCACTGGTAAGAGTTTAATTTATCACTTTACCTGATGCTGGCCACACATGAAGCATGCTGTTCCTAATTCCTCTGCTGATCAGTCTGTCCATCTGCTCTCTCAGCCTATCAGATACTTATCACCCATGTTTTCAAACAATCAAATCTTGACATTTCCTTAATCTACTGTTCTTGATTTTTCATCCAATACTTGGATTTCTATCTACCTTTCTACATACCTTCAGCTATGGCTTAGGTCTATATTCTAGTTTTTTTGAGACTGTTTATTATTTCTTGTTTTATATCAATGACTTTGAATATTGTGTAATATATGTGCTAGAAATGCCACATGGAACAAGCTTATCTGTTATCATGTGTATGTTGATCTTTATGCTAAGGCCAGCCCATGCTAGGGAAATGCTAAGGTCAGAACAAGGGTCAGAGGTCCATTATTTGCAGAACCACATAACAAGCACAAATAAAGCCAAAGAAAGGACACTGTGGGCAGAACACTCAGGGCTGTGTAATTCCATCCAGACTTGCAGAAGAAGCACAGTGGTGGGAAGGAGGGTGCCTCTTCCTCACCCTTCTGCAGCCTCCAACAGGAGTCAGGGCTGCAGTGCCAGGAAAGGCAGGCACTCAGCATGTGCGGATGGGCAGAAGCATGGCATGGATAGGCACTCAGGATAAGCAGCTAGGCACGTGGGCCCAGCTGAGGAAAACCCAGCACAACAGCATCCTGAGCTGACAAGCACACCCGCCCCCCCAGCACTGCATTTCCTCCAGGGACTGTCAGAACTGAGGCACTGTAGCCTCATACTCAAGACACCACACACCACCATCCGGTACCTTCACCCCCCACTAATGCCTTCAGCACCCAGAAACGACCCACTGACTGTCCATGCAACCACTCAGTATCCTCTGTCAGACAAACCGTGCTCTCCTTCAGCAGGTGAGCACCAAGTCCTACCCAGGAAAGGGCTAGCCAGTTTCAGAAGTCTGTACTGGAACCCCAGCTGAGGGCAGACCAGGGAGCCAACCACAGGAGCCAGTTCATCCATGCAGGACCCAGCACACTGGGTGCTTACATAGCCAGAGGTGGTAAGATCACATCCCACAGGCCACAAAAGAGCAACCATCTTGAACTGCCTTGAACATGAACTCATCTTTTCTCAAACACTTCCTCAGAACTTCCACACACATTGCCATTTAAAAAGAATTGAGTGGAGATGGAGAGATAGCTTAGCAGTTAAGGCGATTGCCTGCAAAGCCAAAGGACCCAGTGTGACTCCCCAGGACCCACATGAGCCAGATTCACAAGGGGGTGCACACTTCTGGAGTTTTTTTTGCAGTGGCTGGAGGCCCCAGCACGCCCATTCTCTCTCTCTCTCTCCCTGCCTATTTCTGTATTTCTCTCTCTCTCGAATAAATTAATTAATTATTTTTAAAAAAGAATCGAGTGTTTGCAGTCTCCCAAACCCTGAAGATGCTATGTGTGAGCCCCCCCGCCCAGCCCAACCAGGGACGTGCAGTGGGTCCTACCATGGCACAGAGTCTTGGGGCGGGTACTGCTGGATTCATCAGGAAATCCTGCCGCGCGACACCCTTATCCCTATGGAAAACCATTTCCTCTTATGAGGAACCCAATCTTGTCTATGCAGTCACGAAAACCCTGAGCGAAAAATAGTTTTGTAAAAGGAAGTGCTGACTGGGCCACCCCCAATGACAAGTGCAAGACCAGGACAAAAGCGCCTGCTGACTTGGAGGGGCCAGGAGGAGTCGTCACTGGAGCATCTTCTGAGTATGCAGAGCCCAGTATCTTCTCAAGAGACAGTGTTCCTTCCAAGAAAGCCTGACAGCAGAGCCGGAGAGAGTGAGGAGCAGTCACCTTCCCCTGAAGGCCAACTCAGAAATATCCTCTCCTCTTTGGTTAGTAACAAATTAAACCAGCTTAGCTATCTGCTCAGGCTGCTTAGCTTTTCGAGAACACACATAAACGAAGAACCTTGAGTGGGGTATGGTGGTGTAAGCCTTTAATCCCAGCACTCAGAAGGCAGAGGTAGGTGGAACTTTGTGAGTTCAAGGCCACCCTAGGACTACATAGTGAATTCCAGGTCAGCTGCCTGGGTTAGAGTAAGACCCTACCTCAAAAAAGTTAAAAAAAAAGAAAGAAAGAAAGAGAGAGGGGGGGGGAGGGAGGGAGGGAGGGAGGGAAGGACGGAAGGAGGGAAGGAGGGAGGGAAAGAAGAAGAGAGGAAGAGAGGGAGAGGAGAACCATAACCACTGGTGATAAAGACTGGGGGAGTTTTAAAACAAAATAAATTATTTTCCCTAAAAACTACCTTGGAACATAATATACTTTAAATGACCACTTTTCATTAGAAAGGGTCAAATGCTAAGAAATAAAGTTGAGCAGGGGCAAATGGCTTAGTAGGTAAAGTGCCTGCTATGCAAGCACGGGGATCTGAGTTCAATCAGAACCCACCTAGAAAAATAATAAAAATAAAATAAAATTTAAAAGCCAAGTATGATTGCATGTGTCTGTATTCCCAGCACTAGGAAGGTATCAACAGGATGATCCTTAGGGTTCAATGGCCAGCTAGTCTAGCCTACTAGTGAGCTCCAGACAATGAGAAACCTTCCAAATACATATATATAGCAGATAGTGCCTGAGGAATGATATCTGTTTGTCCTCTGCACATGTCCATGTACACACATACACACATGTACTTATATTCATATGAACATATAAACACACCCACCAAGAAGTAAAGTCTAACTTTGCAGCATATAAAAATGAAGTAACCCATCTTTTGGAGACAGTCCAGGGCTAAGACCAAAGAGTAAGTCCCACTTTGTGACAGTTCTACCTAGCAAGATCCCAAGCACCAGGTACAAAAGCAGACAGGATGAAAAGACTAAATACAGGGGCTAAGGAGATAAAGCCCTTGTCACAGCTGGGACTGTAGTACAGACCCTCATAAATGCTGGGTGAGCACAGCAGCCTTCTATGATCCTACCACTTGGAGGCAAAAATGGAGTGCCAGGGGCTAGCTGGCAAACTAGACTAGCTGAATCAGTGACCTCTGAGCTCAGTAAGTAAAGAGTGATGGAAGTAGACACCTAATAGAACCTCTGGCCTCCATATATACATACACAACAGGATGCAAGACAGTTTTACATATCACCACCAAAATGTCACCTGCCCCTCTGATATCATTACGCCCAATCATGTCCTCACATGTCACGTCTGTCTCCATCCAGATTTTGATACCTTATCCAGAAGAGGGAATGTTGTTGTTCTTTTATTTTTTTATTTTTTAAGCCACATACAAATACACAGAGGGACAGAGAGAATGGACATGCCAGGGCCTTCAGCTGGTGCAAATGGACTCCAGGTACACTTTGTGCATCTGGCTATACATAGGTTCCAGGGAATCAAACTCGGGTCCTTGGGCTTTGCAGGCAAGTACCTTAACTGCTAAGCATCTCTCCAGCCCCTCTTTTTATTTTTTAAATATGCTCATCGCTCAAAAACTACTGAAAACAGAGCTAGAGAAATGTCTCAGTGGTTAAGTGCTCTTCCTGCACAAGCATGAGGGCCTGGAGAGGCCTGAAACCACTCCAATTCAAACCTCTAAATCCCACATAAACAGTCTTCTCCTGGCAAACCCTGATGACACTGGAAAGTGCTGTGGGAGCTACTAGGTGATAATGGTCACCAGCAATATGAATAAGCAAGAGAGCCTACAAGCTACACAATCAGCCAGCTGGACAAGAAGTACCTATCTGCTGGGCACGGTGGTACACGCCTTTAATCCCAGCACTTGGGAGGCAGAGGTAGGAGGATTGCCATGGGTTCGAGGCCACCCTGACTACAGAGGAGTTCCAGGTCAGCCTGGGCTAGAGCGAGACCCTGCCTCAACAACCAAAAAGAAGAAGAAGAAGAAGAAGAAGTACATGCTTGAGCAATAGTGGCACGCAGCCTTTGTGGGTAACCAATTGCCCTCCAACTGGACATGAGGCCCACACTGGGAGAAAGCTCACAACTGGTACTGGGAACCAAGCCAGCACCCCATGGCCAGGAACCTCACAAACCCCAAAGAGAAGCCCCAGTTGATGTCTCAAACTTCTATGCATATCCCCCTTAAGCAAAGCTGCTCTCACTCTTGGAAAATCTGTTTTATTTTACAGGTAACAAAGAATACTGGGGAGATCCAAGATCCATCAACATGACAAGAAAAGATGGTCAACTGCACACCACAAGATGAGCCACCTCTACCACATTTACCAAGGTCCAGGAGAAACTCAGAGGAAGCAGTGACACAAGTATTGCTCCCAATGTGAGCCTGACAACTGCCTCCAGAGATACAGCAACAAACATGAAAGTGAACTAAAACACACCACAGCAGAAATACAGAGGCTTCAGAGAACTTAACACTAAAGAGAACTGCTAACCCACCTACCAGGGCTCAGGATTATCGTGGAACAGGGAGCAGGAAGACTGTAAACTGGCAGAAATATTGTGAGGCACAGCCTCAACTCAGACTGGGGGAGGCCCTAATTACCCCACAGTGAACACCAATAGCCCTACTAAAGAGGACCCTCAGGGAAATGGAGATGGGGGAGAGGGGTCTAAGACTATATATAACCCATGTAAAAGAAGAATATCAAGAAAAAGAAAGAAAGACAGACAGACAGACAGACAGACAGAAAGAAAGAAAGAAAACCTAAGGGCTGTACAGGAGCTATGAATGTGCAAGGCCAGAGCCCTGACAGCAATGTGCAAAGCTCTTTGCTTTCCCTTTTACTGAGGCACAGCACTAGAAAAGGACCTTCACGAATTCGTAAATGTGATGGTTAAATTCTATTGTTAGCTTGATCAGATTAGGGATCAAGTAAATATACTACTCTTGGGCAGGCAACTGGGTTGTTCTGTGAGGACATTTCTGGGAAGGTTTGATGGATACAGTAGTTTGAATGTGATAGTGTAACTGTATTTCCTCACAGACTCGGGTGTTTTATTAAAATTGAGCTTGCACTGGGCGTGGTGGCGCACGCCTTTAATCCCAGCACTTAGGAGGCCGTAGTAGGAGGATCACCATGAGTTCAAGGCCACCCTGAGACCACAGAGTGAATTCCAGGTCAGCCTGGGCTAGAGACCCTACCTTGGGGGGCAAAACTTGAACTTGCAACTTCAGCCCCTAGCAGGCAGATCCCTGCTGGAGGGGCGTGTCACTGGGGTGGATCCTGGAGTCCCACCATGAGGTGTATTTGGACGTGGAGCTTTCAGTTCAGCCCTACCTACCAGGTGTGAAAAGAGCAGTTCCTGCTTTCAGGTGGTGCTGGCAGGTGTGTCTCTCTGTTTGGGAGAGGGGTAGCGCCTTCCACTACCGATGGTGGTCCCCTGAACTCTAACCCTGAAGTAAACCCCTTCCTCCCATAAACTGTGTCTGGATGTTCGTCCCAGTATCATGGAGCTGACTGCAACAATGGAGGTAGGAAGACCATTCCCAACAGTGGGCAGCCC
Organism: Dipus sagitta; assembly: GCA_036346955.1. Taxonomy (NCBI): domain Eukaryota; kingdom Metazoa; phylum Chordata; class Mammalia; order Rodentia; family Dipodidae; genus Dipus; species Dipus sagitta. The sequence continues at coordinate 2,130,926 of CM070770.1, forward strand.
TTCACTGGTGGACTATTGAGAACTTCAAGAGAACACAGGACCTTTTGCCTGGCTACCTATGCTACTCCCTGGCACATGCATCTACCCTGTTCTTGACATCCTTCACAGGCATTGGAGGCCAGCTTTATCAGTTTTCCAATGTGAACCAAAGACCAACAGCTCTCCAGGAATCCTTCAGGCCTTCAGTGCCAGATTGAGACTACTAAGGGCCCAGCTTCATAGACTGAGAAGCTACTGAGTTTTCAAATTCTTCAGCCTGCAGACAGACAACGATGAACTATGCAAACCATATTCTGTCAACTCATAATCTCCTTTATAATACTTATTCACTCCACTGGTTTTCTTCTTCTAGAGAACTCTAATACTAGGGGTATCTCTAACAAAATAAATACAAGACCCTCCACACCAAAGGCTACAAACTATTGCTGAGAGAACATGAATACGCCTCAGCAAGGGAAGCTATACACCACCAGCATCAATCAGGCCAGCTCTGTGGGGTATGGATGCACCCTCCCGCTGGCCCATGGAGTCAGTGCAATACGGGTCATAGCCTGAGCAGGCTGACAGCAACCAACAAAGTGACCTAAAATGGACATGAAATGAAATTTTCCCAGAATCTGCACAGCATCTTAAAGGAAAAACTGTGAAGGGCTTCACTGACCTCAGCACTTACTTTATGAAACCACTATGATCCAGATGGGGTCTGGGGATGAGACTCAACAAAGCAGTGGAACAGAATAGCATCTAGGGGGCTGGAAAGATGGCTTAGCAGTTAAGGTGCTTGCCAACAAAGCCTAAGGACTCAGGTTCAATTCCCCAGTAGCCACATAAGCCAGTTGCACAAGGTGCCGCATATGTCTGGAGTTCATTTGCAGTGGCTGAAGGCCCTGCCATGCCCATTCTTCTATTTGCCTTCTCTCTCCCTCTTTCTCTCTCTCTTCCTCCCCTTCCTCCAATGAATAAATAAATGAAATATTTGTTAACAGCATCTAGGAACACAAGCACACGTACACCCTGATTTTCAACAAAGGTGCCCCCACAATCTAATGGAAGTCAAAGCCTCATCCACACAACCTAGACACGGAATAGAAAACAATCCTCCGCCACCTGCCACAGCACATGGGGCAAATGGAAGGCCTGAATGGGAAGGTAAAGAAAGAAGCAAGACTTCTAAAGGAAAGGCTGCTGTGACCCAGTCTCTAGAAGCAAAGATGTCTTGCAGCACCATAACAGCTAGAAGCTGGTGATTACCAAGCACACCACTGGAAAAAACCACAGCCAAAAGGATCAGAAAATATCATACAAGCATAAAACACAGGCCGTCCTGCGACACAACAGTACAAAAACACAATGAAACACCAACAGAAATAAGAGCAAATACTCTGCCAAACACTCACATACACATGCTCACAGAGAGAGACAGCAAGTACCTGAGAAGACATTCATGTCACTCATTACTAAGAATCCAATGAAAGCTCCGCTGAGCAAGACTCACTCACTGCACACGAGCAAACTGATTAAAATGAAACCCAAGCATCAAGCATTAGTAAGGTGAAGAACAAATAAACCACGTCACTGGAACAGAAAGTGTCACGCCCCAATGGCACAGTCCTAGCAGATTCTCACAAAATGAAACACATATCTCCCCCACGCCACAGCAAAGCTACACACATGAAAACATGTTCACAGAGCAAAGGGACACCAGAACATGTCAGCAGCCCAGTACCTAGCAACAGAACAGCCAAAGAAACCAGAAAGACTGTCCTTCCTGCTAGGGAGTGCCAGTGGCCACATGGGCATGGTCATGCACCTGTAATCCCAGCAGATGGGAGGCTGAAGCAGGAGAGGCAGCCTGAGCTACATAGTGAAATGCTAGCTACAAAAAAAAATAGTTTGGCTGGAGAGATGGCTTAGCGGTTAAGCGCTTGCCTGTGAAGCCTAAGGACCCCGGTTCGATGCTCGATTCACCAGGACCCACATTAGCCAGATGTACAAGGGGGCGCACGTATCTGGAGTTCATTTGCAGTGGCTGGAGGCCCTGGCACGCCCATTCTCATTCTCTCTCTCTCTCTCTCTCTCTCTCTCCCTCTTTCTCTCTTTCTCTCTCTCTGTCACTCTCAAATAAATAAATAAAAATGAACAAAAAAAATAGTAATAGCCGGGCCCATGGCACACGCCTTTAATAATTCAAGGCACTTGGAGGCAGAGGTAGGAGGATCACTGTGAGTTCGAGGTCACCCTGAGACTACATAGTGAACTGCAGGTCAGCCTGGGCTAGAGTGAGACCCTATCTCAAAAAAGAAAAAAAAGTAATAATAAATAAATAACACAAAAGGGGAGGCTCAGAGCCTGTGTATGCCACAGAGGTATGTCATCCCAGCACAGACAAGAGTTGGTTGGGAGAGGAACCTAAACACGCCCCCTAGGTTGGTGGGGAAGGGCTGGCTAAACAGGAATCTGTACTTGACAAATGTATGTTTAGGGCTTATGTATCCCACTGTATGTGAATTTTATCTCAGAAGGAAATACTAAACATACAGAGCTGAACCTAACTCCCAAGAGTCTCAGGGAAGCCTTCAGGGAAGAACACCAAAATACCAGGTTCAAGAATAACTAATGTACAAATAAATGGGCCAAACAAGAAGAGAAAAATGAGCCTGGTGCTGATGGCCCACACCTTTAATCCCAGCACTAGGGAGGCAGAGGTAGGAGGATCACCGTAAGTTCGAGGCCACCCTGAGACTACATAGTGAGTTCTAGGTCAGCCTGGGCTACAGCAAGACCCTACCTTGAAATGAGAGAGAGAGAGAGAGAGAGAGAAAGAAAGAGAGAAATGTCAACCCCACAGCAGCAGATGGAGAGTGACATCATGGTCTGAGGACAGCCTATATAGCCAAGCAGACCTTACATGCAGCCTGTATTTGAGGAACAGTGGCACAGCCTCACCATCACCAGGGCAGTTCAGGGTGCCAAAGCTGGAGAACCAAGAATCAGGAAAGATAGTCAAGACCACAAACCAACAAGACCCCAACTTCCTTTCTCCAACAGCCAGATATACTGATTGCCTCAGATTTTTTTTTTTAATAATTCAAGTCCAAAATAAGGGCTCGTTGCCTCCAATCACTTGGAGGGCTAAGGCTGAAGGGTCACAAGTTTGAGGGCAGCCTGGGCTACACAGCAAGACCCTATCTAAGAAAAAAGCGGAATGTACTCTTATAAAATAAACACTTGCTAAATTTCCCTGCTTCTCCCTTATATGCTACTAATCACTAGTGAGGTATCACAGTGCCATCTCCCCACTTTGTAATCCCCACCCTACAGGGAAAGAAAAAGGTAGCTAGGAACACAGGCTCCAACTGCAAGACAAGGCTGGACACAGATAACACCCCACACCCCGTGAATGGAATTCAATCCTCAGATTTCTGCCCTGCCCCTTACCCTTTATCCAGCAAGTCAGAGTGTCCAGAGCCCCATCTTAACCTGCAGTGCCACCCAGAAAACATAAACCCTCTAGGTGTACATACCATGGGGCTGAGAGACTCCTTCTTTGTCCCGTCCACTCCCTCTCTGTCCACCAGCTGCCTCCTCTTCTTTAAGATCAAGTGCTGCCACTCTCCTGGTACTCATCCAAACTAGCTAGAGCTGGGGACCACCCAATCACCTACCCAGCAGCTCTCAAGAGTGAGCTGCTGGGAACCAACCAAGGCACCACAGAAAGGTATGGGCTAGGCAAGGCAAGAAACTCACAGAGCTCTGAGGGAGGCGAGTGGAAGAGGGGGCCTGGTCCCAGCTGGGTGCTAAATGGCTGCCTGTTCCTTTTCCCAGCCAGGTTGAGCCAAGGGGAGGTATCCCCTAGCCCTTACTCTCCACGTGGGTTCTTTCTCCCCTCCAGCTCCCTACATGGCAGGAGCTCTTTCAACTTCCTTTTCTCTCTGTTCTTTCCATGGTTTACCCAGACCCTCCATGTGGGCTATCTAGCCACATGGGTGCCTCTCCTTGGCTCTTCCCTCAATAAACATAATAACTTAGTAATTAAACCTTCTCAGTCTTTTTATTCAGTTCTTTGATTAAAATTAGAAATGAATCCAGGGTTTGGGGTTCAAGGACTTACTTGGACCCCAAGCACCCCATTATAGAAAGTGACCATATCTTCAGCAAAAGCGGGACTCCTAGCCTCTAAGTGTTCTTTTATCCCCAAAGTGACCCTGTCAGTGTTCCTACTGGGGACCCAGCATGGCTACCCATGTCAAAGCAGCTCCATATGTGCCCCAGATCACACAACCACTGAGCATTGGGCACCAGTTGGGGAGCCTGGATGCAGGCCAGGGTTTGGTTCACAAGCCCCATGACCTGACTGAAAACCAACATAGGATCCATTAAGAGGCAAGACCCAGCCTGCTGCCAAGACCCTGAGGGAATAGCAGGGGTGGAGCAGGAGTCATGGCGGGCAGAAACTGGGTCCCTGATACACACAGCACAGAGCCTGAATCAAAGCCTTACACATAGGCCTGGGAAACCCAGGTGTTCCGGGCCCCACCACAGCAGAGGTCTATTTAAATCTGCAAAGTTGCCCCTGAGTGGGACCTGGGGCAGGAGTGGCGCACACAAAATGCAGACTATGGCACAAACTACAGGTGCACCACAGGTGGGGCCACAGCACCCCTCCCACCTGGGTAGGTCAGGCCTACACTGTGAAGCCTGAGACTGGCTCATGCAAACCAGTTAAATGCCAGCATGGCACTTAGCAACCTCATTGAAACACTGGGGCCATGGACTCCCTCCCTGTCTGCCTACCCCCATCCCTTCCTATACAGCCATGTGGAAAACCAGCTTGCAGCCAGACCAGATGACCCAGTGTTCACTCACCAGAACATTCTGTTACCACTGAGACCCCTTCTGCCTCCCACAAAGCCCCAACCAATCTAGAATGTGGTGTCCAAGTAGCATGTTGAGGGTATGGAAGGAGGGCAATAACACAGCTGGAACCCAGGCTGGGGAGTTGGTAGGATGCAGAGAGCTTAGGCCCACTGGTGCCCGTGGAGCACAGGAAACAAGACCACCTGCCCAACCAGGCCTGTACTGCATGAGCTAGGAGCAATGGAAGAGAAAGGCCCCATTGACCACCCCTCTGGACCTTCCAAAGGCCTCACAAAAGGTGCCTGCATATGACTCTGCCAAGGGGTTTATTCTCCATGCACAGAGATACAAGGGGTTGAAAGGGCCACCACACGCAGAAAGCTTCCTTGGTCCTTCCCAGAAAACTAGCCCGTTTGTAGAGCTTAGCATAAAGCCTGCTGCACAGGTGAGCAATGAATGCTGCCTAACTGCTGGGAAAATGGCCAGCAGCATCCCTCAGGATCCCCCAAAGAAACATACCCAACTCCATGCACCTCTGTACAGACCACAATACAACCCACTTTCACAGACTCCACCCCACGAGAAAGGCCAGTCCCAGTGCCAAGCAGAGCTACCATAACAAAGCTGGCAGAGCCCTGAGAACCACAAACAGAGAGCAGGGCCCAACACCTCCTGCTGCCCAACCACCAAAGGCCTGCAGTCCACCAGCCTCCCACCCTGCCTTCCTATGAGAGTGCATGGCACAGGCGGGCATGTACATGTGCCTGCACATACTCACAGAAAGGTGAGTCTTAGCCATCACTGTCACCCCATATGAAGCCAGTGTGAAAATGTTCTTTCAGAGGCTGCAGGGATGGCTTAGCAGTTAAGGTGCTTGCCTTCAAAGCCCAAGGACACAGGTTCAATTCCCCAGGTCCCACATAAGCCAGATGCACAAGGTGGCACATGCATCTGGAATTCGTTTGCATTGGCTGAAGGCCCTGGCATGCCCATTCTCTCCACCCCTTCTCTAATAAATAAATAAATAAATAAAATATTTTTAAAAAGAAAATGCTCTTTCAATGATGTTTATAACCCAATATATGACTCCTGGGATCTGCCAGCCATCAATAGTAGCTACAATGTCACCGAGCTGGTAGGAGCCCTTGGAGCTCACAAACATAAGGCTTCTCCAGGTCAGCTACCCTGGAAGCACAGAATTGCTTCAAACACCCTTTACCTTCAGATCCATGCTATTCACAGACATCCTGTTTTGAAGTGAGGACAATTTCCCATCACTCCTGGAAAATGACACACGGACACCCACATTTCCAAGGCCATTAGGTACTTGGGTCCTGAACTGCAGCCTGGCTCAGCACAGGTGCAGGTGAGCCACTGGACATACAAACTTGCCTGGAAACCAACCCTCACCCTTCTCCTCAGGCACTCCTGTGAGACACCTGCCAGCCCACCTGCAAGACTCTACTGTGACTCAGGAACAGGTGCCTGCTATTGGGGATGGGTCAGGACTTCCCAAGAGGACCAGGCCACTACCATTCATTAAGGGGGGGGGCACAGTATGAGAGCCCATGAGAGCTTGGAAGCAAAGCCAAATCCCAGAAGAAATGAGCCGTATGTGTGCCAGCAGCCAACACTGCCCTGCAAGACTGTGTCACTGTGCTGCCCCTGCAATATCACCCTGTCCCAACTGCCTGGAAGCACCCCGGGTATCTAAGAACCCAGCAAATCCAAGCCTTCCACTCCATAAGGGCTACAATCATCCCAGGCTCAGCCACAGTAATTCCAAAGCTTTGACACCCTCTTCATACATGTTCCTTGCTGTGGACCAAATCATGTTCGTCAAAATTCACACTGAAGCCCCCTTGTGACTGCATCTGGAAACAGGGCTGAGAGGAAGCTTGTTAATAGAAGGGTCCCTGGTGCTATAGCCCACTGTCCTAGGAGGAAGGAGAGGAGCCAGTGGAAAGTTCTCTCCACATGTGCAAAGTGAGGCCACAGCAGGAAGCTGGTCAGCTGCAAGCTAAGCAGAAACTAGCCCTGCTGCACCTCCATCTCAGCCTTGAGGCTCCAGGGATGTGAGAAGCCACTGCCTATCAGACATGCCATCACAACCTTATCACATTCCCCTTTCCTCAGCTTTTCTAGAACCCTCTGCTCCCCACAGTTCCACAGCCTCAGCTGAGTCACTACCCACTCCCATCTGGCTCTCCACTTCTACTCCAAGCCAAGTGACAACTGTCTGCCCTACAGCCAGACCTATCCTCTTGAGGCCCATATCACACCCAGTTTCCAAATGTTATCCAGTGCCACTTAAATCCAACCACTCTCTCCAAGTAGGGCCTGGCTTTTCCCCACAGAACAATGACTTCTCAGGTCCTTCTAAATGGGTCCATACTGACATCCACACAAAGCAAACAAGCCCCATAAGCAGGCCAACAAGGTGCCAGTGACGGCCCAGAGGGACACTTCACAGCCATAAGTGTCTCCTGAGGACACTAACCCACAGACACACCACCATGTTAAGCTCTGGCCCATAAACATGCACACATTGGTGAGCCCCATTCCAACAGTGGAATCAAATGGAAAACCTCAAAAATCTGATGAAAGCCACGAACAGCATCCCTTCCTGTACTCCCAGAAACCCCATGATAATTCAGTAAGCTGACCAGAAGCCATGACCCTGCAACAACCAGCTCACAGGCTATGTTCAAGCTCCCTAGTCTGAACTGCAGGATGTTTAGCCTAGCTAGAGTTCCCACGGCCTGCCCCATACCACACAGTGGAGTGGGATCTGAGGTGACACCCACACTTCCTTCTCCTCCTCCTCAGCCTGCTCCTTGGATCTGGTCCCCCCATGGTTCACCACAAGGGGTCCAGAGCCAGGTTTGGCTTAGTGGTACACCATTTTTCTATCACACAGAAGGCCCAGCATTTGGCTGGGGATGCAGCTCAGTTGATAAGAGTGCTTGTCTAGCACGCATGAGGGTCTAGGTTTGATGCTCAGCATAGCATACTGCGAATCCCAGCACTCTGGAGGTAGAGGTGGGATGATAAGGAGCTTGAAGTCATCGTCAGCTACACAGAAAGTCTGAGGCCAGCCTGGACTACATGACTCCATCTGAAGGCGGGGGAAAGAAAGGGAACCCAGCTCATTAGCTCACTTCCCTGTAAATGGCTCCACTTCAAGGGCACCAAGAACCACTCTCTGCTGCTCATCAAGTGCTTGGATCCCAATCTCTCCTTTACCAGCCACATCAACTTCACCCCCACAATTACTCCAAATCCTCCTTAGTCTTCTTCTAGCTTGTGTCCTTCACTGTGGCCATTCTGCATCGCTACCCACTCTGAAGACACCTGGTCTACAGGTGCATGGTCCTCACATGGGATGGCCACTCTTAAATGACACTTATCTGCATGTGTGTGGTCCTCACATGGATTAGCACAGTGGAGAGACAGTCTTCACTCAGCACTGAACCTCACATGGCACTTTCAGAACAGGCCATGACCAGTCCCACTGCACAGCTGAGGAAAATGAGACTTAAGATGGCACGTGGTCTGCCCAAGGTCACTCAGCCAGTAAGAGGTGGCTCAGGATTTGAATGCATAGCCTGGCCCAGGGTCCCAGGCTTTTCCACCATGCTGCAGCCAGCAAGGGAGGTCCCAGCACCTAAGCAGCACTTGCCATACCCCCTCCACGGCCCTCTGCCTTACCCCACCACTTCTCCATCTGCTAGCCATTCCCTACCATCCCCTCAGACTTTTCTCACCCTTCTCCACTGGCTTTCCCTCCTCTCTAGAGCCTAACCAGGTCCCTTCTGTACCTTCCCTGGGTGTCCCTCTCACCCACCTCCTCCCTGCCCCAGAGATACTAGCTGGGGCTGTCACTCACCTCCAACTGCCCAAAGCTGACAGAGAGAAAGCATGAGGCAAGTGGTCACCAAGGCTCCCTGAAGCACTCTTCCAGGTTTAACAAAGAGAATGTGGCTCTTTAAAATAAGGCTTTTCTCTGTGCTACAGCCCAGGAAGAGGGGAGACCAAGTTTGCACTGGGCAGGGAACAGCTGCTATGCAGGCAAAGCAACCTCCCAAGGACTAAAGGCCTCCTCTAATCATCTGATAGTGGAATCTTGTTTTTCTTCATTCAATGCAAGTCAATGCTGGGCCTAATCACAAACTATGGCCCTAAATTGCTGGCATTTAGCAGAGAGCCACAAGTAGAAAGCTCAGTGTCCAAGCTGCCCAGGCAGCTTCTCAGAGCAGCCCTAAACAGTAATACTGAGGTCAAAGCCCACTCTCCTCCCCAGTTTTTCAGCCCTACAGATGTTGCTGGTACAAGAAAGAGGCTTGGCCACAGCAGACAGAAGGAGCTGTGCATCCTCCTGATTGGCCAAGAGAAGCCTACTTCCAGTCCAACTGAGCTCCCTCAACCCGCTCCCACCCTGTCTTTGTGCCTTAGCTCAAATGGCACTTCCTGAAAGATGCTACTTTCCTCCTGCCCCCTTTCCCTGCCTTGCTTTTACCCACCCACCAAAACTGAGGGCAGGGTCCAGTTGGCTGTCATGGCCACATTCTATTCTCTAGACTGTGGACAGGCAACAGTAAGGCCATGAAGGGAGAGCAACTATGTTGCCTGCAGGATGGGCTGTGTTGCTAGCTTTGCCTTCTAAACTTTGTTTCAGGCAGTCGCCCTGCCAAGGAGCATCTCCATGCCTCATTCTTCCCATCCTCAGCCAGCTGGGCTCCACTAAAAGCCCTTCCACAGCCAGCTACCTTCCAAGGTTCACTCAAAGTTTCCTGGAACCTAGTGTGTGTGTGACACGACGTCCCCTATCTGAGAACCCAAGGTGCTCTGGATGGGATTCCTCTAGTGTTAAGCCTAGTAAAAGCCAAGTGAGCAGAAAGCGACCAGTCTCTGGGGACGCGCATAAAATGAGTGACACCAGCTCAGCATTGCAGGGGCTCATGAAAGCCATTCTGAAAGAGGGTTTCAAGGTAAGGCTGTGGCAGAACCAGCTCCTTGTCCCACATCAGGTCTCAGAACACAGCCTGGGCCTCCCAAGCCTGGACTTGCACAGCACAGACAAGGTGCAGCGTCATCCCTTGGTGTACATGAGTGAGGGAGAATGCTGACTCAAGTACACAGACACCTCACCTGTGATGGTGAAGGTCGGTGAGTACCAGTCATGTCTGGACCACTCCAGAAACTCCTAGCTGTGTTCAGCTGACTAAGTGAAAGGTGAGGATACATCATGTGCCCTATAGGTCCCAGGGAAGATAGACTGCAGCTGGGAGGCTGGCAGGGTTGGGGACATATAGCCATGAGGCCTCCAAGTGCCACAGTCTGGGGCCACTGTGGTATTCTCTCTCTTTTCCCATCCAGGACCAGGAATGCCCACCCCGCTAGATTTCATCCACACACCTGAAAGGAAAACCTGAACATGCAACTGTCTAGCGCCTGGTGGGCCTCATTCCGAACACACCTTTCTCCCTGCAGAGAAAACCAAAGCCCGACAAGTCAGACAAGGGAGAAGCAGACAAGACATCTCAGTCCTGGGGGCTCTGTCGACCTTCAGTGAGAGAGGTCCAGAAAGGGCCACAGTCCAGCCTGACTGCCAGGAGCCAGGCCTATGTCAGTTGGGGGCCCTGGGACATGTCCTTCAAAGCCCAAGCACACAGGCCAGCAGGGAAGGATAGATTTGGGCCGAAGCAGTGACACAGAGGGCTGTAGCAGGTGGTGGCATCTGAGGGCAGAGAGATGCATAGTGAAGCCACTTCCCCAAACAATGCTTGTGACCCAGGTATAGACAGGAGTCACAGGCTCTAAAGAGCACACGAGCCACAATGTCCATGATGTCAGGCCATTTGGTAACAAGTGAGTGACAGACAATTACACCAAGAAAAGCCAGTGTGGACAATACTCCTGGGTACTACAAAGGCAACGGAGAGCCTGGCTGACATAGGAGCTCAGGGTATGGAAACATCTGGTGCCAGCAGAAAAGTTCTTCTGGGTGACCACCTGGGGTGTCCATACGCCTGCTGGCCAAGCCCATGTCTGACTCCCCCTTGCCAACATAAACACTGCATACGAGACTTGAAATAAACAGAGTTCTACAGAAAAGCCTGGGAGTAAACACTCTCCACATCCTGCAGCCACTTAGGGAAGTGGGTGCCACTGGCTTCCCCCACTTTGCTCATTTCTAAATGACTATGAATGTGGTTACATGGGTTTGGTTACTAATTTTATAATTTCTAACCAGAATGAGGGTCTGTTCAGACTCTACCTGTGCTTCCCTCCCCTTAGCACCCAGACAATGCTAGCAAAAGCTGGCCAGACCTTTTGTCAGGTGGACCTCATGTGAGGAACATGTCAGAAAAAGCACTGACATCACAAGGCAGAACTACCCACATGCACAGGCTGGCTGTCAAGGCCAGGCTTCAGTCATCTCCTGAAGAGGAGCCAGGCCTCCCACTGTGCACAAAAAACCCCAACCCTGGGCAGTGTACCTGGACTTTTAGCTCTGCTAGGATTTCAGTCACCAACTTTTTGGCCTGAAAGTTAACACTAAAACTGCCTACTGTGCTCTTGTGATTCCAGGAAACAGACATCTTAGCAAACACATGTTCCAGGAGTACCTTGAAGTCACACTGCAGTCAGCGCCACCCTAGTAACTGGGCCACAAGGGAACCATCTTTGAGAGCATGAACAGCGGAGGCTTGCATCCTGTCCACTGTCCAGACACAAGGCTTCTGCCCTCATGGATCCCTTTGATTCCCTCCAGGTAAGACATGAAATCTGCTCCCCAAGACCCTGATTCACCCCCCTTGGTAGGAAACATCAATCAACACAAGGCCAGTGTGGACTGCAGGAACTCCCAGGACACATAGGCCACATTTCACGTAGAAAGGAAAGGAGCACACATGAAATAAGCTCTTTAGAAAGGTGTTTTCATTTATTATTTATTTATTTGAAAGAGAGATAGAGAAAGAGGCAGGAATGGGCACACCAGGGTCCTGCAAGTAACTCCAGACACAAGTGGCAGCTTGTATATCTGGCTTACATGGGTACTAGGGAATTAAACCTGGGTCCTCTGGCTTTTCCAGCAAGTGCCTTAACTGCTAAGCCATCTCTCCAGCAGAACCCTAGAAAGGTGTTTTCTGTGAAGCACTGGAAAGGCTGAGGCAGGAGGATCAAGAGTTCAAGGTTAGCCTGCACTAATCAGTGAGTTTCAGGCCAACATGTTGTTTCCAATCTTGAAAGGTGCAGATCTCAAATGTTTCAGCTGACAGCAGAGCAAAGAAAACGCTCCAAGGCTCCCTGCAAACACACAGGGAGGGCAACACCCATGGTCGAAAGCTATAGCTTTCTGTTCAGCCAGAGTCTGTCCTCAGTTACAAAAGCTACAGAGAGAAGCTGAGACAAGTGGCAAACCTCGTAACAAGCAATACTAACAACACTTCACAAAAGCCAAATACATGGTGAAGAGCACAGAGTGCAACCTCACCAGGAACGCGGGCCGTCGGGCCTGTAGTTCTCTCAAACACACAAACAAATGCAACATGCAGCCCACTGCCCTCTACACCAACTTTCAAGCACAGTCCAGAGGCCACTGGAGGGCATCAGCACACCTTGAGAGGCCGTTCCCTGCCATATTGCTCTGGATTGTCCCCAGACTAAATACAAAGTCCAGAGCTTTCTGGAAAGGCTGTGTTCAGGATGATCTGCAAACTCCCAATCACCTCTCTGTCATCCACGACAGGCTATGCATCTCCATGAGCCAAGGAGGGCAGGAGGCGATCACAGAACTACTCACAATTCGGTCTGGAATTACAACAGAGCCTCAGGTACACCGCTCAGCTCTGAAGTGTGCGGTGGCATGTCACACTCTAGACTCAGCACAGAGGTCATAAAGGGTGCCATAGATGTGGCTTGTTGGAGTGAATGCTCTCTCATGGGCACAGCCAAACAGCCAGCACGGGATCCTAGTACTCCTCTAAGCAACCCTCAGAACCACCCCGCCCCCCAGCCAGTAGGGACTCCAGATTACAACAAGGCAGTGAGCACTCATGGTCACCTCAACATGTGCAGCAGCACAGCACACCCACTTCCAGGGCTCAGGCAGGCCTAGGGCTGACAGCCTCTGGCATGGCCTGGTGTACTAAGGATTCACACAGCACACTCCCTTCCCTCCCATCTTAGGTCATCTGCTTGGTTTTAATCAAGTGTTTGGCCACTTAACATTACTCTAGACATACACACTTCTATTCCAAACCACAAGGAAACTTGGAAATGGTGCTAGATTCCTTGAGTTCTGTCTAGCAGCCCAGATTCAAGGCTGACAGGTGGCTGGCTCCAGAAGGAGGACCAGGGCCACATGAAAGGAAGGCTCTGAGAAGGCCACTGGCCACTATGGAAGACAAGAGTCATACATCCGCAAGTTTGTTCCAGGGCCCAGCACCTGGCAGAGGAGGCTCAAAATACTCAAAACAGACAAATGGAACCAGGAGAGGAAGGGAGTCCCACTCCTTTGCAGAGATCAGTAAAATATCCCATGCAAATCATCCCAACTTCACTAAAGATGGACACGACATCAATGCACTTTTCTCCTAACATACTGAGAGAATGATGACAAACAGAAGTCCTAAAGTGTCTGTGGTAGTTGAATATAACAGTGCAAGTTTACGGCCCCACAGACTCATTATTAAAATCAAGCTTATAACGTAGTCTCCAGTTCCCAGGCTGGAGGAGGTATCACTGGGAGCGGATCCTGGGGTTCAGCCCTAAGGTGTGTTGGGGGGCGGAACTTCATTCAGCCCAAAGGTACAGAAAGAATAGTTTGCGCTCTAGCTTTTTGTGCTTGCTTGTGATCCTGGCTGTTTGGTGGTTTCTGTCTGCTTGGTTCTGTGACAGGGATCCAGAGCAAGTTCAAAATAAATCCCTTCCTCATAAACTGTGTCTGGTTAGATAGTCATCCCAGCAATGTGGAGCTGGCTTCAACAGCAACCAAGAAAGGAGAGAAGGCAGAATTGCCAATGGGCAGCTGATCGACACCCTGAGAGCTACATCTGTGCCAGCAGTCACTTCAGATCTGCAGAAGGCCTCCTCACTGGCAAGGGGTTGCTTCATCCAGCCCTGCAACAAACAAGGCAGGGAGAGCTCCAGTCCACAGACTCGGCCTCAGTCCAGCATCCTGGCTCAATGATGAACCAAAGCTGACCCCAGCCACCAGGAGAGGAGGGCAGTGCAATGTGGACCATCCCACGCAGTGAAAATACACTCCAACCAACAGTTAAAACTGCAGCAAGGAAACCCACCAAATAGGGGCAAGCACTAACAATTCACCCCAGGGACATCTGGCCAGCAGTCACAGTGAAAGCAAGGGGATCAAGCACACAGAGTGGAAGACTTTCTCTTCCTTTCTTTCCTCTCTGGCCACATGTTCCAGAAGGACACCTGCTCACACTTCAGCTTTCACAGTAGCTCTTAGAAAAGGATTCCTTTCGACTTTAGTTACTCAGTATGACTATCACTAATTATGATCTTTTCAAATAGATGTCAATTTTGTTCCTTTTCCTTTGCTATGCAGTCCTCATTCACTTACCACCACATGAAAACTAGTCCCAAAAGTGAAGGTGGCATTTAGTTCCTTGGCTTAAACACACTCAGAAGAGAACACTTGCTCATAAGGAAGAGGACAGAGACACCCCTGAAAGAAGGCCCAGACCGCAGCAATGTTGGAGCCAGGCATGTAGCACAGACACAGAGTGTGAGGTGCCAGGCAGGTGTCACATGTGGCTGCCCTTGGCTGTCACATGTTGCTTCACAACACAGTCTGGCTAACTCCCAAATTTACACCACTGCCATCACTGCCAGTCTCCTTTTCCCCAGAATCAGGGTCTGGCAAATGTTTTAGAGGAAACATGTCAAAATAAGCTATCAAAAGGAAAGGTCAAGGACTGGAAAGATGGTTCTGCAGTTCAAAGTGCTTGTTTGCAAAGCCTGACAACCCAGGCTCAATTCCCAAGGACCTACATAAAGCCATAGGCACAAAGGAGCACTTGTACCTAGAGTTCATTTGCAGTAGCATGAGGTCATGGTGCATCCATAGTCCCTCCCTTCCCTCCACTCTCTCTCTCTCAAATGGAGAAATAAAAATATTTTTTAAGAAAAAGGATTTTCTCCCTCTTTTCTCTCTTAAAGAAATAAATAAAATATTTAAAAAAAAAAGATGGGCTATCCCATCAAGTTACAAAAGGGATGGGAGAGAACAGTGCAGTGGGAGGTGCGGAGGAGAGAGTAGTCAGTGACACCAATGTTCAGGAGCTCTTCAGTTCTCACTCATGGGGAAGGCAGCCTCCTTACATGCTTTCTGAAGAGAAATAAAAATCATAAGAGCTTAAAAAATATAAAAATAAATAAATAAAGACAGGCCAGAGAGATGGCTTAGCAGTTAAGGTGCTTGCCTGCAAAGCCAAGGACCCAGGTTCAATTTCCCAGTACCCACGTAAGCCAGACAGAGAAGATGGCACATGCATCTGGAGTTTGTTAAAAAAAAAATTTTTTTAAGTTAAGGTCAGGAGTCACATGTACCCAGTCTTTATGGCATAGTGTCCTGGAAGGCCCATAGCACACTGCCCAGGGCAGCTGGGGCATAGGCCTGAAGAACAAAAACAAGAGGAAGGAAAGTAGAGGATAGAGGAGGGAAAGGAACAAGGCTGGCCCTCCTCCTCAGAAGAATGGCACTGCATGCTCTACTATGTCTGCCATGCGTAAGCTTGAGGGAAAAGCACACTCAGCCTCCCTCTGTAACTTAGCCAGGTTTATTCTAGAATACACTGATGTGACAGGGCTCATGGTCAGCATCCAAATCTCTCTCCCACTACTGGCAAAAATTCCAAAATAGCCAGGCGTGGTGGCGCACGCCTTTAATCCCAGCACATGGGAGGATCGCTGTGAATTCGAGGCTACCCTGAGACTACATAGTGAATTCCAGGTCAGCCTGGGCTAGAGTGAGACCCTCCCTCAAAAAAAAAAATTCCAAAATACGGCTGGAGAGATGGCTTAGCAGTTAAGGTACTTGCCTGCAAAGCCTAAGGACTCACGTTTGACTCTCCAGGTTCCAAGTAAGCCAGATGCACAAGGTGACACAAGCATGCAAGGTCGCACACACACACAAGATGACAAACACACCTGGAATTTGACTGTACTGGCTGGAGGCCTTGGCATGCCTATATTCTCTCTCTTTCTGTCTCTCTAATAAAAAATAAGGCTGGACCTGGTGGCACATACCTTTAATCCCAGCACTCGGGAGGCAGAGGTAGGAAGATCACCATTTGAGTTTAAGGCCACACTGAGATTACATAGCGAATTTCAGGTCAGCCTGGGCTAGAGTGAGACCCTACCTCAAAAAAACCAAAACTTAGCCAGGCATGATGGCACATGCCTTTAATCCAGCACTTGGGAGGCAGAGAGGTAGGAGGATCGCCATGAGTTCGAGGCCACCCTGAGACTCCATAGTGAATTCCAGGTCAGCCTGGGCTAGAGCGAGACCCTACCTCGAAAAACCAAAAAAAAAAAAAAAAACCCTCCAAACTTAATAATAATAATAATAATTTTTAAAAGATTGGAAAAAAAGAATTCCAAACAACAGCACAAGCCGCCCAAATCTAAGAGCTATGTGCAGTGGCATATAAGACAGATGGAACAGAGCAAGCCCTGGTATCAGCAAGCTGTCACTGTGTGGGGACAGATTCCAGGGCTAGAGAGATGGTTTAGAGGTTAAGGCACATGCCTGCAAAGCCTAAGGACCCATGTTCGACTCTCCAGATCCCACACTAGCCAGATGCACAAAGGTGAGGCAAACACAAGGTCACACACACATGCCCACTAGGTGGCGCAAGCATCTGAAGTTGGATTTCAGTGGCTGAGGCCAATTCTCTCTTTCCCTCTTTCTCTCTCTCTCTCTCTCACTGTTGCACATGCACACTCTCTCTCTAAAATTAAAAAAAAAAATTCAGACAGATTCCAAATTCCAGCCACAGTGGTAAGAGCTACAGAGAGAGAAAGGGCTGAGCACATGGCACTGAGTTCAGTGGTGCCCAGGGAGGGGCAGGCTCCTGATGGGAATCCCATATGATTCATGGGAGCACCCCATAACCTGGTTTCTGGACACCACCCAATAATACTGGCTTGTCCCATCTCCAGAAGTAATCCTAGGATCAGGAGTAACATTTCAGTTCCCACAGCTGGAAAACTCTGTGGTGTCACAGACTGAAGGAACAGATGAGCCAAGGCTTGCATGCCCATGTATACCACACCCTAGAGTTCCACACATTTGACATTAGAACTGACAACCATACATTTGAGAGCAGACTGTGGACCTTAGAGCTGGTCACAGATGTAAGCCAGCTGACAATGGACCTGAGGGTTGACAACAGACCTAACAGCTGACCATGGACATGAGAGATGACCACAGATATAAGCAAACTGACCATGAATCTGAGAGCTAGCCACTAACATAAGAACTGACCATGGATGTGAGCTGACCACAGGCCTGGGAGCTGACCACAGATGTGAGCAAGCTGACCATGGACCTGAGAGTTGACCACAGGCCTGACAGCTGATCATAGATGAAAGCTGGCCACACACACAAGTATAAAACTCATGTACTTGCACCTTATTTTTTTCAAGGTAGGGTCTCATTCTAGCCCAGGCTGACCTGGAATTCACTCTGTAGTCTCAGGGTAGCCTCATGTTGCTCCTCCTACCTCTGCCTCCTGAGTGCTGGGATTAGAGGCGTGCACCATCACACCAAGCAACTCCCACGTTTCTGCCATCACGTATTACATCTGGTTCCACAGTCAAAGCTCCTATCAGACAGTGCTCCCTTAAGGGTCTCCTGAAAAACTCACCAAGACTAAAATCTCTGCAGGCTTTCCAACCTTCCTAACCAGGATGGCTCAGACTCCTTTAGGCACAGCAGGAGGGGAGAAAAGCTCGGTTGCTGTGTCATGCAATAAGAGCAGCACTTTGTTCCCTCTAGACACATCTTTTATCCCCCCTGGCATAGTGGGGGTCACCAATCTTTGCCAGAGGAATGGGCACTTGACCCACCAGGCTATCTGTCCTCCTACCCAGTTCTTAGACAAACTCAGGATCCTCACCAGACAGCAGAGCCATCCTTGGGGTGTAGGGCTTTCAGTGAGAGTTGATTTGAACTCAACTAAAAGTATAACACTTTGTAGGAAATAGTGACCCCATACTGTCCCCAACTTTGTATTTTCCTGTTTTGGCTTCAATGGTGTTTCTCACTGCTGCTGGCATAGGTCAGCAGTAAGAGATGAACACAGATACTCCCTTACACAGTGGGGAGAGGGAGTGCTGGTGTGACATGCCTGGCTCTCGGGCTCTTGCTAGCAGCCACTGAAGTGTATACAAGACCCACCTTGTTGCAAAGGAGTTTGTTCCCCTTGCAGGGAGTGCCACAGGCAGCACTGGCTAAGGCAGCAGAGGCCAAGGGCACGCCGTGGGGAGGGAAGCAAGGGTAAGTGCCCATGCTCTCTACAGAACAGAAAGATAGCAGGACCATCCTCAGGAATGAGACAGGCAGGTGAGCCACAGCCCAAGCCAAGCAGCTAAATTAAGTCAAAGGCTGCCCCGAGCTAACAGGGAACACACACAAAGCAGATACCACCATAGGGTGCTCATGGCAAAGAGTTACTGAGCAGAAAGTGTTTAAGGGCATTTCTTCCAAAGTCCTCGTGAAGGCTTTTCAAGTGCTGCTCTCTTCCTAATGTCAGTTACAGAAAGGTGACCCACTGTAGCATGGCGACTCTACAGCAGGTATACAGACCTAGGGTGCAAGGGCCCTGCATACTCTACCATCTTGGAGCTGCTGACATGGTGCTACAGGACATTTGGCTCAGAAGACACTGGGAGCATCCACCGTGTTTTGTTGGCAGGCAAGTCACACCTGCTTTACAATTATTCAGTCAAGTCAACAACAAACAAGTCAACCAATGCCCAGTAAGCACAGCCTGATTAGATGCCACCAAGGCCAGAGCCACCTCCACTGCCAGGACACACAGCAGAAGGTGGGTTCCATCTGCAGTGCAGGAAACCAGTGATCAGCTTGTTGTCTACCAAGCACAAGAGAAAAGAAAGTGAAGACAGGGGGTCAGAGGCTCTTGGAACTACAATGGCAGCAAGGAGAATGCTCAGTAAGGGTTTCCATGGCACTTAACATGGACCAGGAAACACCAGAGAAATCTAGAAAGCAAAGATAAGCCTAACTGATAAGCCTGGCTAGACTGATGAGAAAAGCAGAGGAAATTCAAAGTACTAAAATAAGGATCAAAAGGGTGGTTAGTACTTCCAGCTCACACAGGCAAAAGGGCCACAGAGCATAGGGACATTTACGTGTAGGTATGTGAAGGAGCCAGGTGCCGTGAGAATTCTCAGTAAACACAAACCTCCAAGGCTGATGTAGAAGGAAGAAACACTCACAGCAGACTGCTCAAAAGTACAACAGTTAGGAAAAAGTTAACAGAGGTTCAAGACCTGTATGAAAAACTACAAAACATGAGTGAAAGAAATTGAAGAGGCCAAGAAAAGCTGTGGGTAGGTGGTCATTAACAGCAATATATAATGGTGTATGTGTGTGCATGCATGTGAAAATGTCACAATGAAACCCATCTATGACTTTGCATACTAACTTTAAAAAATTAATAAATAAAACAAATTAAAAAGAACTAAAGTGGAAAGATGTCAAGACTGGACAGAAAGAATACCACTGTTGTGGCCATACTCCCCAGAGCAATCTACAGACTCTAGACAATCTATCCAAAGCCCAGCTGGCTTTTTGCAGAAACTCAAAGTTAGGCATAAAATTCATATAGAAATGGAAAGTAGTCAGAATGTCCAAGACAAGACAGGGCAAGGTTGGGGGGAGGCACACAAAGTTGGAAGATCCACACTTCTGACTTCAAAGTGTACTACAAAACTGCAGGAGACAAGGGAGTTGGTGTTGGCAAAAAGACAGATGCAGAGACCAATGGAACAGAACTGAGAGTGCAGAAACATGTTTACAGTCAATTAATTTTCAAAAAGGATAACAAGATAGCTCAGTGGGGAATACAAATCTTCTCAATAGCAGGATGTGGTGGCACACACCTTTAATCCCAGCACTCGGGAGGCAGAGGTAGGAGGATCACCGTGAGTTCGAGGCCACCCTGAGACTGCAGAGTGAATTCCAGGTCAACATGGACTAGAGTGAAACCCTACCTCAAAACACTAAAAAAAAAAAAAAAAAAAAAAAAAAAAAGACTCTAAAAGAGCAAGATCCCTATCTCACATCATGCATGAAAACTAACTCCAGATGATTGGGGCCAAAACTATAGGTCTTTAAGAGAAGTAAGAGTAAATCTTTGTGACCTTAAGCTAGACATAGGCAACCAGAGGGGGGAAAAAAAAAAAAGGTGAACTTCATCAAAATTAAAACCATTCGTTGGCTTGAGAGATGGATAGAGCTTAAGGAATGTGCCTATGAAGCCTAAGGACCCAGGTTCGAATACCCAGTACCCACGTAAGCCAGATGCACAGGGTAGAACATGTGTCTGGAGTTCATTTGCAGTGGCTAGAGGCCCTGGCATGCCCATTCTCTCTATCTTCCTCCCTCTCTGTCTCTCTCTCTCTCTCTTAAATAAATAATTAAAATATTTTTTAAAAACCTTTTAAAGGGTTTTCTAAAAAAACATTATGCTCAAAGGCATTCCCTCCCCCAAAAAATAACTGACTGCTGCTCCCACAATGCATAACCCACAACCCCATAGGGAATACCTGCAACCCCTCTGAGAAGGGCCCCAGCAGAATGGGGGCAGGGACGAGGGAAAAGTGGGTGCCCAGACGTGATGTATCCATACAAAATATGATGCTAATAATAACAACAATGAGAAAAAAAACTCATGTTTCAAAAGACAGTGGAAGCTGGGCACATGCCTTTAATCTCAGCACTCGGGAGGCAGAGGTAGGAGAATCAAAGTAAGTTCAAGGCCATCCTGGGAATACATAATGAATTCCAGGTCAACCTGGACTACAGAGAGACCCCACATTGAGAAAAGCAAACAAACATAAAGAGACAGTGGATAATGGAAGAGCACATAAGACCCCATCCCTCCCTGAGGAGTTATTGGCAGTTAATGGTCACTGGGGAATGAAGACATTTTCTGTAGTAGTATAGCCACTGGTGAGACCCAACCACTCTGCCAAATAATTTCCCACTCGTGGCCATTCAGGCAACCCTAATTAAACTCAGTGGGACAGACGGACACACACACATAAGAAATCAAAGGAAAAGAGCAACTAGTTGGGAAGAAGAGGTTCAGCAGAAGGATCATGGGAAGAAGGGCCAAGAAAAGGTAATGAAAAGGGATTATGATCAAAGTATAGTATATACGCATAAAAACTGTCAATAAAAGACACTTAGAGGCTAGAGAGATGGCTTAGCAGTTAAGATGCTGGCCTACAAAGCCTAAGGACCCAGATTTGATTCCTCGGAATCCACTTAAGCTAGATGGCACATGCATTCGGAGTTCATTTGCAATGGCTAAGGGCCCTGGTACACCCATTCGTAAAAAAAAAAAAAAAAAAAAAGGCACTTAGGGACTGGAGAGATGGTTCAGTGATTAAGGAGCTTGCCTACAAAGCCTAAGAAAGCATAATTCATGTTCAAAACTCCAGGTACCATATAGCCAGACGCATAGTGACGCAAGCATGTGCACAAGAGGACGCATGAGTCTGGTGTTCATTCACAGTGGCTGAAAGGCCCTGGTGAACCCATTCTCGCTCTCTCGCTCTCTCTCTCCCTCTCTCCTCTCTGCCTCTTTCTCTCTGTCTCTCTCTCTCAAAAATAAAATAATTTTAAAAAAAGACACTGAGGAGAAAAGTACAAATCACATAACTGGCAAGGGTCTAGTATACATAATATGTAAAGAACCCTAACAACACAACAGCAATAAAATGTTGAAATCTTCAAAGGAGACATATAAAGACCCAACAAGCACACAAAAAAAAGCATTAAGCATCATCAGGGAAAGGCACATTAAAAGTAAAATGAGATGTTACTTTACCCTATCAGGACAGTTATAATCAAAGGAGATTGTCATAGGGGCAGCAGCCAGCAGTGCTATCTGGGATGTGGAAACACTGAAATGTAAAATGGTAAGGGCACTGTGGGGAACACCTGGCAGTTCCTCAAAAGCTGATCTTACTTGGCCAGCAACTCTGCAGCTGGGTTCATTCCCACAAAAACATAAACCTGTAGTCACACAACAGCTTGTACCTGGATGATCACAGCAGCTCTATCTGTCCATCAATACCACACAAAATGTGGTGTATCTATACAGTGAAATAGTACTGGGCCAATAAAATGAATGAGGTTTCACCAATGCTGCACCATACATCATCCTTGGAAACACATACCTCTTGGTCCCATCCTAAGGAACCTAGAGCAGAAAGTGGGTCAGTGGTTGCCAGGGTTGGAGGGGAAAATGGAATGGAGTGGTTGCAAATGTTTCTTCTAAGGATGAGAAAAACATCTTGAAATTGAAGAGTGGTGATGGTTGAACAACCTTGCAAATATACTGAAACAATGAACTATACATCTGAGAACATGAAATTTAATTTTATCTCTATTTAAAGATAACAATAAATGCAATCAGACTCTTCCCAATGAGAACAATGAGCAGTCGCCAACAGGGACATACTTACACATGTGCTTAGCTAATGAGGTTGGGACAAGGGGAACCCCAGGCCTAAGGAAGAGGCAATATGGGCCACACCTTGTGCTCTAAGACAAAACCTGCTGCTCCAAAACTGCCATGATAACGTGGGAACCTTCCCCAAGGGCCCATGGGACTTCTCCCAGCCTCCGACTGCTTTAGCTTAGTGGTAAGGACCACGTACGGCTAGTGGCCAGCTCAATGAGCTCAGGGCCTTGTCCAGCTGGCCATCCCAGGCAAGGACTGGGGGTGCAGGGCTTTGGAGGCCCTAAGGTGGCAACACCAAGAGATTTTGGAAGGATGATCAGTTTGGTTGGCTAGGACAGGGCTGCTCACAGTAAACATGGAAACAGAAGTGACTAACGCTCCCACAAGCCAAATGTCTGTGGGCCTGGGAACTCTGGAAAGTTGGGCCATGCAGTGGAGACAGGCATAAGGGCAGTAGTTACAAGTGCCAGGGCAGCTGCCTGAGAAGTCACCACCACAAAGTAGCTCTCAGTTCCAAAGGCCACTCAGAATATCTGGATCCCAGGCTCTGAAGGGGAAACACAGTCCAGAGAAAATCTGTAGGAATGCAACACACAGCATTAATGTCCCATGTGCCACTTCCCTTCTCCACACCACAGTGCTCACTCTAGTTCTAGAGAGAAGAAGTTGTGTTCCTTCTACAATGCCCCCACACTGCAGCCCCTGCCATCCCCACTATGTACTGGCTTTTCTGATTCTGGCCAGAGATCCAACAGCAAAGACCCAAGTGGCTCCAAACACCCTCCAAAGAGCTCAGATAAGGACGTGGGTTCAAGAAGCAGAAACCATCCTGGCCACAGCACCTGAGAAGGGAGCTCTGGGAGAGGCGAGGGTTATGAAGGATTAGCTCCAGTGTCAGTAAGCATGTGCACGCATGCTTGTGCAGCCTCAGAAAGGCGCTGGCTACTCCGTGGCTCTTGGCAGGCACTCTCAATCACACACAGGCCTGCAGAAAAAGCAGGCCAGAAACATGGAACACCCCTTCCTTGCCAGCTACCTCCACATTCTCCTGCCTGCTTAGTCTGAATGCCATACCTGTAGGCCAGGTTTTTCCCTTTTTTTAAATGCATGTGTATATATGCATGTGTGTTTATGTGGGGGTGTACATGTGTATATAGTTATGTATGGAGGCCAGGGGACAACCTGGAATAACATTTGAGACAGGGTCTCTCATGGGCCTAGTACTTACTGATTAAGCTAGACTGGCTGGCCAAGGAGCTCCAGGGATCCTCTTGTATTCCTCTCCCCAGCACTGGGATAACTGGCACATGCCACCAAACCCATCATTTTTACATGGGTACTCAGGCCATTGTGTATGCAAACCAAGAAGAACCTTACTTACTGAACGATCTCCCTAGCCCCAGTATGCCTCTTCTATAAGCTAAAATCAGCCCTAGCTACCATGGGTTTGAAAATCTGAACATTTCCAACAATGATCATTGACATTAGTTTGCCTCTAGGTTTGCCACTGTGATGTCAACTTGACAGGATTGAGAATCACCACAGAAATAAATGTCTGGTCATGTCTGTGAGAGATTTTCAGACTCGGTTACTTGAAGTGGGAGGATGCACTTCAACTGTGGGCAGCCCCATCCCATTGGCTGTGTTCTTGCACTGTATAAAAAGGAGAAAGCTGAGTGTTCAGCATTCATCACCCCCTCTACTGCCTACTGCTGATGTGATGCCAGCTTCCATGTTTCCCCCACCTTGAGGGACTCTATCCTCTGAAACTGCAATCAAAATAAACCCTCTCTTGCCCTAAGCTGCTTCTGGACAGTTGTTTTGTCCCAGTAATGAGAAGAGACTAACACAGCTGGACAGCAGAGACTGGAACTCTCCAAAGCAAAAAGCAGCATGAGCAACAGATACTGCCTCTCAATGGCTCTGTTAGGCTCCATGTCTCCCTACTCTGGGCTACACTCCCACACTTTAGACCCAGACTCAAAGTGGATAAAGCTCATTCTGGTCTGTGACTCCATAGAGGACTACAAGAATGCTAGAAAGACCTCACCTACAAACCAAAATCTGCTCTCAATTCCTTGGCAACCTTAATGTGGTCTGACCACCAAAATGACCTCACAACATGTGACCACAACCTCAGTCTAGAAACAACAGGCATTGGGTACCAGGGACAGGGACGTATTCAATGACCCTCTTCACTCTCATATCACTCAGAATGGAAGCAGAAGAAGCATGCAGCTGGCCCCACATAAAACAAGCAGCTAATCCACAGAGACAGGGTTGCTTCTTCCCTTTCTGCTCAGATTCACAAGTTCATAGAAACTCTCAAGCATGACTCCTCAGAGAAGTTCCGCTCCACGTGCAGGAGGCTGCTTTAAGATAGTCAAGGTGGCTCCTGGCACCTTTAAGGAACAACCATGCTCTAAGGAGTCTCTGCCTGCCCCAAGTCTCCAGGCCGCAGAAATACAGTCATGTTCTCCATTGTGGGCCACAGTCATAGTAGCCAAGGATACCTGAGTCTGGGTTCCAGGCAGGCAGACTCGCAAGTGCAAAGACCAGTCATGATACAAGATGTGGAACAAAACACCTGATCCCAGAGCAGGAGGGGCAAGAAATCACCACTCAAGAATCCAGGACATCACTGTCTGTAGGGAAAAAGGACCCAATTTCTATACAGTGGCTTCCAAACAAGTATCATGGCATGGGGGAAATAAAAAAGGAAAGAAAGCCCCAACAATGGGGCAAATACAATTTGCACCACGGGGAAGAAAGGTCTGGGCCAAAGCCCAGTGGCAGAGTGCTTGCTCAGAATACATAAAGCCCTGAGTTCCATTCTCAGCATGAACAAAAAAAGGTCAGGCAAGAGTCAGGCATGGTGATACACAATGAGATCCCAGCCCATGGAAGACAGAGGCAGAAGGATCACAAGTTCAAGGTCAGCCTGAGCTACCTAACCTAGCAAGACTTGTACAAAAAAGGGGAAAAAAAAAAAGGCTGAAGAGATGGCTTAGCAGTTAAGGCACTTGCCTGCAAAGCCTAAGGAGCCAGATTCGGTTCCTCAGTACCCACGTAAGCCAGATGCACACAGTGGCACATGCATCTGGAGTTTATTTGCAGTGGCTAGAGGTCCTAGTGCACCCATATTAATTCATTCTCTCCCTCCTCCCTCAAATAAATAAATGAATATTTTTTAAGGCAAAATAAGTGTCAGGCAAGAATCCTCTCTACAGGCCTCTCTATAAACACCTGAGAAGAGTATTGGGAACTACACAAAGCACCTGTCCTGCAAATCTGTCATCATTTAACCAAGCAACATTGGTTACTTAGATACAAGATTTGCAAGGGCCACATAATTCAAAATTTTAAATCCTATAAAGAGGCACAATGGAACACACCTGTAATTTCAGCACTTGAGAAGTGCTGGTATTAGACTCACAAGTTCAATGTCACCTTTAGCTATATAGCAAGTTCAAGGTCAGCCTGGGCTACATGAAACCTTGGCTTGAAAATCCTATTAAAGCAAAAAAAAAAAAAACTGGGAGGAAAAAAAAATCTCAACAATAATGCTCAATACTACAAGTGACTGGGAGTGTACAATAAATTAAAACAGGTGCTGTCTTAAGCAGCTGACCAGCCACTTATTAAGGACCAAGAGGGGTCAAGGACATGGATCTCTCCTGCAGCCTGGAGGAATGGGTAATGTATGTGTGTACAGCAGCCCACAACAACCCCCAGCACCCAGAGACTCTAGCCCAAGTGCCAGTGAAGACAAGAGCAGAAGCTCACTGACTGGCAGGAAGTATTGTCAGTGTCATGGAGGTCCATGTGTTCATGACAGTGAGAACATCACAATTTCTACAGGGGAAACAAGCCGCAGGAGGCTATAGTCCACCAAGCATGCTGTTGAGGAGGCCCTATGGATTCACTCACTGCAGCCCAGGGAACCACACTGGCCATCTGTGACAGGGAAAGGATGGCCTTACATTTCCGAAAGGCAGAGACTTAGGCAGATGTCTGGGCAGAGACGGTACTTCCAGTTCAGAGTCCCGGAAACAACAGAACACCAGGCACAGAAGACCCCAAGTCAGACCCATCCCAGTTAGAACTCAGCAGCCTTAGAAGGAAAGCTGACTCCAGAAGGTTAGTGGTAAGTAAGCTTCTAGAAAATGCTGAAAATCTCTCCTCAATAAGATGGACCCTAATGTAGACGCTGCCACAACACCAGGAAATCCTTCAACAGCCCACCTGTGCAGGCCACACAAGTTACAGCATTCAGCCCCATGAAGAACATAGATGGGTAGGTCAGTGTCATGCCCCTTGGGGTCACTTCTTTAATGTCACCATAGGAACCTATAGCCATCGAAGTTATCAAAGCTCAAGCATTGATCCCCCAAAATTAGAATACCTCTTCCCAAGTGAAACTTTATCAGTCAAAAGAATTAGTAAAATGGGCGGGGCCTGGTGGTGCACACCTTTAATCCAAGCACTCAGGAGGCAGAGGTTGGAGGATCACCATGACTTCAAAGTCACCCTGACACCACATAGTGAATTCCAGGTCAGCCTGGGCTACAGCAAGACCCTACCTCAAAAAACAACAACAAAAAAGAATTAGTAAAATGGAAAAGCCATGTGTTATTATCTTCACATTTGCTACCCACAGTTCTCAGAAGGAATGTTACAATCCCCGCTGTCCAGAGTCCTGCCCCCCAGTCACGAGGACATCTCCCACAGCCCAGGAGCCCCAAGTTGCTGGAAGTTCCTAGTCCCGCTACCCACACCCATGCGCTGCCTCCCTTCTTTCCCTTTTGCAGGAGCACCCATCACCAGATCAAGAAACAAGCTACAGGCTGCTCAGGGACTCCACCTGACTTGAAACCCCACCATGGGGGTTAATAATAACACATATGACACCTCATAAATTACAACATCCTCCACTGGACATAAACCTGGGCCAAAAATCTCACTTAAGAACTATTAGCATGTTGCACCTCTGAGCCAACATCTGTTCCTGCTATAGTCAGCCACACAGCTCCCAGTTTCCAGACAATGCCTCTGTATAACAATGCCCCACCAGCCACCCCTTCCTTGCTTCTCCAGCTGGCTCTGATCCTCCAAAGCCTTGCCACCTGCACCACATGCCATGTGTGGTCACCACAGAGAAAAATCTCTGTGTCCTAGGGCCTCCTCAATGCTCCACACAGACCCTCTCCATCATGACTGTGCTCAAAAGCTGGGAAGTGAGGCCCAGAGCCATACACTAACCTGTGGGGAGCTGGGGGAATCATTAGACAGAGAAGACCACCCCAGAGCCACGAGAATGACAGGCCTGATGTGTAGAGCATCTTGAGCCTCATCTAGCAGACCAAAGCTCCTCTTGTCAGAGGTCCCTACTCACATCCATCTGTCCACCCCAGGCCCTACCCTCCCCTGAGACACAGTAGAACCACATGAAACTGGAACATGAAGAAAGGATGGCATCTGGCTGGTCTGAACAGACTCCCAGGCTCCTATACCATGTATAGGAGGGCAAGAGCCCATCTTGTCCTAGTAAGGGTCTCAGACAGCCCCACATCTGGTACCAGGGCACTGTTTCTGCTTTCTTTACTGGTCAGAAGGCTCACTCCTGTTCTCCCACACATGGCCTGCTGCTCCTCCCACCTGGACAGTGCACATCTTATGCTCTGTCTGGCTAAAACAACAAGGACTGCCAGGTCGTTAGAGCAAAACAGGAAGTTGTAACAGATCTAAAAAAAACCCTAACTGTGATGGAGAAAAGAAACAAAATATATATCCCCAGAAATTTGCCTACTATTCAAAAAGCCACCATTCTTAACAGAACAAGCTCTTCACAAAGTAACTACAAGTGACCCTAGGTCATATCGAGCACGTGTATGCCTTGGCCCTGAGATGCTTTGGGCATACACTTGATGAACTGTGAAGGCAAGTGCACATCAAGGCCCCCAAAATCTCTGTGGCCTGAAATACCCCAAGACCATCCCAGGGAATCACTGACCAACAAGGGCAGTGGGCCTCTCCTTTAGTGTAAGACTCCAAGAGTCTGCAGAAGGGGGCTCCACAAAACATGAAGGTCACCCGAGTGCTCAGAGGTCAGCAGCCCAAAGAAGGTTCAATTTCACATTCTAACACCAGATTTCCTCTAAACAGAGAAACAGGACCAAATTCACCCCTCACCTTGTTCTCCCACCACTAAAGCAGCCAGATGCCCCACAACTGCAACTAGCATGCCCTGCAGTGTCCTACAGCAGCTGTCCTGTACCAACAGGCCTAGAGCAGGACTGTTACCTCTACCTACCAAGGAGGCCTTACCTGTCCACTATAGCCAGATGCTTCCCAGGTAACCTTAGAGAATGTAGCTCAAGCCACAGAAACTCTGGCCTAACAGGGCTGCCCCTACCAGGCACACCATGGCATAACCACAATCCTGCACAGTCTCAGTGATGTATCCACAAGCCACAGCCACTCACCAAGTCTTTCCCAGACTCCCACCTAGAGTACAAACACACATACATAGACCCCTAGGGGAGAAGGTAATGAGGAGAGGGTAGGAATACCAGGCCAACAGCCAGTGACAGTCCCTAGAAGAGCCCCATCATACCCCCAGGGAGGTTGGAAGACTATGTTCAAACATGTAACATTGTCACATCTGCCTGTCTTTCCAGGCAAACAGGGCCCCCAAGTGAGGGTTCCAGCACCCAGCGTCCCTCCTAGAGGTGAGGAGGAGGACAACAGTCACAGAACTATCCATCACAGTCATCAGCTGGCCAAGAGCCACCACCAACATGGCAAAGGAAGCAACTTGTGGGATAACTAGCATTTAAAAGCAGAGGCCATGGGCTGGAGAGATGGCTTAGTGGTTAAGCGCTTGCCTGCGAAGGCTAAGGACCCCGGTTCAAGGCTCGATTCCCCAGGACCCACGTTAGCCAGATGCACAAGGGGGCGCATGCATCTGGAGTTCGTTTGCAGTGGCTAGAAGCCCTGGCGCGCCCACTCTCCCCTCTCTCTCTCTCTCTCTCTCTCTCTCTCTCTCTGCTTCTTTCTCTCTCTGTCTGTCACTCTCAGATAAATAAATAAAAGCAACAAAAAATTTAAAAAAAAAGCAGAGGCCATAGGGAGGTGCACCCCACACCCACCCATCATCAGACACCATTTGGTGATGGCACAACACCAAGGAGCTGAACCTCACATGCTAGAAGGGTGTGAAATGGTGCAGGCTCAGAAAAAAAAAAAAAAAAGCCACATGCTGACCACTCTACCAGCCCCAAGGACTTGATAACCCACATCCATGCAAGCATGTTCACTCACTCACAGCAAACACTAAGGCCTATCCAAAGGGGAATGGATATGCAACGAGTAGGACTCAGCCACAAGTGAGGACAGACTGCTCAAAAACATCATACTGGAGGATGAAGGAATGGCTTAGCAGTTAAGGTGTTTGCCTGCCAAAGGACCCAGGTTCAATTCCTCAGGACCCATGTTAGCCAGATGCACAAGGGGGCACATGCATTTGGAGTTCGTTTGCAGTGGCTGGAGGCCCTGACACGCCCATTTTCTCCCCTGCATCCTCCCTCCCTCCCTCTTTCTCTGTCAAATAAATAAAAATAAAATATTAATTAAAAAAATCATACTGTGCTCACCCAACATCAAACATCATAGGAGTCCATGACATGGAAACAATAAAGGTAGAATCCTATAGGACAACTGAGCTAAGATGTGGGGAGCCAGCAGCCAGGCCAAGAACTTCAAAGCTTCAGAAGAGAAGCGTTACAAAACTGCACCTATAATGGTGATCACTGCACAAATGCTAATATTTTTTTAAAAATCACTGATCTTTGCAGCTACTTGGGTGAACTGTATGGCATGTAAATTGTCCCTCAATAAAACCATTTAAGGTTTAAAGGAAAGGACTACAGTCCAGGACTTTCTACTGACCACAAGAGTGCCTCAGACCACACTTGTCCCCAACGCACATGAGGTTCAAGCAGAGCCAACGGCAATGTCACTGTGCAAGGGTGACCCCACAAGGCATAGCCTTTCGTAGCCAATGACTTAAATGTCTTCTTCCCAGCCTCCACCTTCATCCTGACGCAAGTGTCAGCAACCCCCTGCCAGGCCCTTTCCACTCCTGCCATCCACTCACTTAAGTAGAACTCCAAACACCACCTACCCCTGTGCTGCTGCCAGAAGCCAGGACACCTGTATAAAGCATTTCTGATGAAAGCTACCAACACAGAAACATGACAAGAAAAAGCAAAACCTGAAAGAACTCAGGATGGAAGGGACAAGGAGAGCTCTGAGCCTGCTGCCCAAAGCCACAAGAGCTGGTACTAGAGGGGTAAATGAGTGCTGCAAACAGGGTGGAAGGATGGTTCGGAGGTAGGGCACTGCAAGGGGTCTGGAGGAGTGTCCCTGGGAAAGAACCATCCATGCTCCAGAGGCCACAGACTGGAAATACGCCCTGCCTGAGCAACAAGCATTGGAAAACGGGGAGAGGGGAAGAGGGGAGGCTGCACAGATGCAGAAGCCAAGCTTCTCAGGAGCCCTGAGCGAGAGCAGATGGCCAAGCTGCAGCTCCTCCGGGAGCAGAGCCAGGTAGCATGGGAGGCCATGACCACTTCATGTGTTCAGGCTCAGTGAGTAGTGGGACAGCAATCCAGCAGCAGCTTAGCACCTAGGGACAGAGTGAAGATGAGACTGCTTCCTCAAAGGCCCAGAGCAAGCTTTCAACATGGTCCTAGGACAATGGAGGCAAGCCCTCAAGGATACCTGTCTGAGGGCATCACCTCTCACACCTACTCAGCAGCACCAACCAAAAGGCAGGGACCATCCACTCCCTCCTTCACCATCCTCAGGCAGCTTTCCAGGTGTGATTCCTGCTTGCTGGTTCATAAACATGCAGAGGCAGGTGACCAAGGTCACACCTGCAATCAAGAAGAGAGGAGCAGGCTCCACGGTCCATGCATACCTGTGGAGTACGGCCTGCCTGAGCCTCTACAGAGACTTGGACCAAAGCTTCTGCTTTTAAATCACCTTTGGCTCCCAGAATAAGTATAAAACTTGTGAAAGAACCCTGAGGGTTAAGGGACATGAGGGAGGCTGTCTAGGCCACATAACAAAGTCTTGGACCAGAACAAAGTCTGACTCTAGGAAGCCCTTGCTATATAGAGAGCCAGAACCTAGGCCACCCTGTTGGCTATCACCTGACCCTGCCAGAAAGCAGTAACAGCTCCCAGGAGAACATGCAAAGACCATTCAAGAAGGAAGACCAGGCACAAACCAAGAGGAAAAAGAGAGCACACCAGCTGGAAGGTGTAAGTGATGGACTCTGGTCCTGGGTGCAGGCAGAGGGGGGCCCACTCAGCACAGAGACAAGGTCTGTGATATAGGCAGGGAGGGGCAGATTCAGCATGGATTCAGTCCGAAACGCAGATGGGGAGGGGAAGATTCAGCTAGGAGACTGTGGTCTGACTGCAGTTCCAACATGAAAAAGTAGCTCTGCACTACACACACACACCGTGGGACAGAGGACAGGGAGAATGGCCTGCAGCCTCAACAACCCAAAAGGAAGGTCCCACATCCTCATCAGTGAGATGGACCAAGATGGCTGGCCCCAGATCACAACAGCCCAGATCAGGACTCTGCAATGACTGGCCCAAGGATGCACTTCTGGAGATGGATTTAAGGCACTCTATTTATAAAAGGAAAAAAAGGCCAGAGGCAGTTTCTTCCAAACCTACAGGGTATCAGTATTCTGGACCCATGTTCAGATTGTCTCTGGCAGAATCCCCTTAATGTCAAGCATCAAGCCCAGCCCACCCAGAGTCCCCACCATTTCACCATGGCCATATCCACAAGATAGCTACCCAAGCATCCCACAGAGAACCCATCAGCATACCTCCTCCCTAAGCCACAGGAGGTGGCTTGTCACCCTTCAAAACAACCTTTTAAGCACCAGGTGTGGTGACACAGGCCTTTAATGCCAGCACTAGGGAGGCAGAGGTAGGAGGATCGCTGTGAGTTCAAGGTCATCCTGAGACTACAGAGTGAATTCCAGGTCAGCCTGAGCTAGAGTGAGACCCTACCTTGAAAAAAAAAAAAATCTTCCACCGCTAAAACTGAATATGCAGGGGCTACACAGGCCTTACAGGAACTCTCCTGATTCAGTGAGCCAAGCAGAGGAACAAGACCTACAAGATACAAAAATCCAGAGATAAGCTCACAAAACAGACCAGTATAGTCAGGAACTATGAGCTAAAAATGGATGGTGAAATGTCTGTCTCACATGAGCTCACAGGGATGCAGCATCATGCAGGTGACCCTCCACCATCCCCAACCCCAATTACTTTAAATAAGAAACTCAATCTGACCTAACATGCTGGATGCTCCACTCTCAGTCATTAAGGAAAAAGCCCACTGAGCTTTCTCACAACATTGGCAGGATATTTTTATGAGGGTCCCCAGCCCAGCAAGCAAGAAGTAAGGCTAGGCGACCAGCTCATCACTGCCCTTCCTGAAGAGCTTTGCTCTGGACATTTCCTAAGTTTCAACATGCTCAATCAGCTCTCCAGGAAGGAAAACCTGAGGAGGTGGGGAAGCCTGTGCTTCCAAGTTCGGTCCCTGCACTCCAAGGCAGACGCTTGCAAAGCAGGCCTACACAGCCTGGGCCTGACCTACCCATCTGGCAGCACCAAGGAACTGGCCAGCACAGGTAAGACTTTGCAGGGTCCATCAATGTGGGATTTCCAGTATCCCAATAACTAAAATGTGCCATGGTAGGAGGACTTGGTTACTCCTGCCCTGGGAGGGAAACAGGCCTGCCTTTTCTCTGTCCCATCTCTACTTCAGGGACACACTTGAGTAAGCTCACATGAGGGTACCCAGTGTGAGCACGGGTTATCCTCTGATAGCACATGGACAGAGAGCAAACACCTCACAGTTCACGCCATTTCCAGAGGGAACCCACCCCACAATAGAGGAGCACATGTTCTCCTAGTTGTCGCTCAGGGAAGCTTGCTCCCTTCCTTTAAGTAGCAACACCGCCTGGTTTCTTACTCAGTCAAAGCCTCCCACCCACCACTTCCTGGCCTGGGACAGGGATTCCCAGAGGCTCTTGGCTAGAGGCAGAAGCTGAGGTATCTGGCTCCTCCCTGCTCCACCTACTGCCTGAAGGAATCTGTCCTGCAAGATGAGATTATGAGAGCATCTGTGTGAACAGTGTGGACATGAATGTTTCAAGTGTCACTGCTCTCACTGGGCCATCCAACAGCTCCACCCTGCTTACATGAAAGATGGAAAATATTTAATCTTTCAAACCACCTCCAGGAACCCAGGCCCCTCAGCAACTCTACACACAGCACAGAGGATGGAGGTCCAGCAGAAGGGTACTATGCCCTCAAAGGCTGGTTAGTAAAAGTACAGAGTATGGCCTAAGCCCCTGGCTTTGAAAGGTGGGGGCATGCACAG